>CM036756.1:29722982-30922982 GCA_020796225.1 Arion vulgaris
CCATGCGTGAGGCAAGGAATTATTCGTCTACCTCCTGCACACTATGACATAGCAATTGAAGTGACAGGCATTTCACTCTAGGTCTAAAAGGTTACCAGGCCCGCCTGCCCAGCGTGTTCGTAGTGCGTTGGACGACGGGTGACAAGCCTCTATGAGTGCGGTTCAATTCCGAGGCTGGTATAAAGCCACAGGTTCTCCAGATTTACGGGTTCGTGGCACCGAACCGAAGAGTTACGATGTCCATGGCATCGAGCCGAAGAGCTGAAAGCTTAAGTGCTTCTGGATCGGGAAAAAAAGGTTACGAGCATTTTTGTATTTATTAACTAGGGATCTTTCAACGACCTTGTCTATCTGCTTTGTTCATGTCAATATGTTATGCCCAGGTACTTTGTCTTCTATGGGAAGTATGGGGTATTTTATTTTTACTGTTGCTGTCTGTATATTGGTTGACAGGCTGAAGATTGTATGTATGTGGTTTTCTTATGGTTTATGTCTAGTAACCATGTTTTTGTCAGTTTTCTAATTGAATAAATTTGTCTTCGCATTCTGGAGTTTACCGTAAATATTGACTCCTGCCCTGCCCACATTGCCAGATCATCTGTGTCAATTTCCGAGTGTACAATACGAGAGTTGTCCTTCGTAAATCATGGCATCGGTAGTTGGTTCAAATTTGATAGTATAAAATGTATCCCGAGATATGACGCTTTCAGCTTCCTGCCTAGAATATGTGAAACGTTTATTGGAAAACTCATCTATTTTTGTATCAAACGACAGCATTGACATGTGCAATAAATGTGTGCAAAAGTCATAATTGTCGTTACTGCATGTAGTACTTCTTTTTAGTATGGTGTAAGACAGGTTGGACTGGAACATGAGAAATGGCCGCATGGCTAGTGCAGTCGCCGCTAAGCTGTTCAGGTTAAGATTTTTCTTTTATGGCCACGACATAAAAAAATGCTTTGCCTTACTGTGGATTGATTGAACACGAGTCTCCCCCATGGAAGTCGCGCTCTAATCAATTCGGTCATACGCTCCTATAAAAGTCATAATTACAAGTATATTAGCTAGCTCTTTCAACCTTTTTAAACATTGAACCACTGGCAAGGGTTCCTTATATTTCTTCTTGAGCCCGCCTGCCCAGCGAGTTCGTAGCGCTTGACTACATGTGACAAGCTCCTGTGAGTGGGGTTCAATTCCGCGGGCTGGCAGAAAAGCCACAGGTTCCCAGATTCACGGTGTTCGTGGCATCGAACCGAAGGGTTACGATGTCCATAGCACCGAGCCGAAGAGCTGAAAACTCAAGTGCTTCTGGATCGGGAAAAATACTTCTTCTTTGCGATCGATCTCGTATACTTGCCTAAACCATAAGATGGGTTGCCTCTATGAAGCTGCATGTCAGTTTGAGCTTCTCGTGGGTTCCCATAGCTTTCTGTAAGCTTCGTTCACGAGGCCACATTTCATTTCGCTCGTGTGTGTGTAGCAACCATCGCAATCGATGATGACAACAATCTCAGGCGTGTCTTGCTGCACCTCTCTGGTGTGCGAGGATGTGACTGAAGTCCAGTCCTCGAACACAATCCCCTACCACAGGTGGGGCATACGTGATCGAGATTAAACATGTGGATGTTGTGTGTTTTATATTCGCGACGTTTGCTTACTCTGCACATCAACAGTACGACGATCTTCAGCTATGCGAGTTCCTCTTGTGTTGTTGCAGCGCCACATTTAGTGATCTTGTGCAAGGGATTCCAAGCACGTGCTGTCTATATCAAAGCATTTTATAGACACTTTGAGAGCGTTTTTATGTCTACCAACTGATCGTCTGCTCCCTTCAAGTTCGCATTTTTCAAGTCAAAACCTCAATTGTTTTGGAATGAATTTATCAGGCATCCGAGAAACGTGAACGGCACATCTAACTTGGGCCTTCTGCAACAGAATGTTGACGCTTGGGATTTTGGCTTTTATGAGCACTTCGGTATCTTGAATAATGACATGCCAGTTTATGTTTAGTAGTCTGCGTAGACAACTTGTGTGAAAGTGGTTTAGTTTTTTTATAGTTTTTTGGTCTTTTTGTTATACACTGTCCCAGTGGCGGCTCGTGCTGATATTTGTTGGTGGGGCCAGACACAAATTTTTGGAAAAATCATGGTTTTAGTTTAGGTTATATTTTAATTTATAAAATAATAAATACACGTTAGACATTATTTTTGGTGGGGCCGGCCCCACTGGCCCTTAATGACGAGCCACCACTGCACTGTCCATGTCTCGCTGGCGTACAGCAGCGTGGTTAGTGATATGGCTCGGTAAACTTTCAGCTTTGTGGCTACGCTTATTCCCTTCCGTTCCCACACAGTAACAGGCAACCTTCCGTATGCAGCATTATCTACTGGATATTCTATGGTTGACCTCAGAATTTATGTTTGCCGATCTGGAAAGGATGCTGCCAAGATAGGCATAGCTGTGCGCTGGCAGAAGACGCTCTCGTGGTTCCCTTTGGGTGGACTGTAGGACTAACATGCAGTAACACAGCAAGACATGTTTGCTATTTTGTATTTTTCTTTCCTGCGGCATTTTTGTGATATCGACAATTGTCTGTTGTTCAGCTCCGATTTCACTTGAAGATGTTTATTAATTTTGTGGTGCCATCTTTCTTTCTTCTTCGAGCGCTCCATATCGACTACTTGTTAACCACTCTGTGTTATTTGTATGTGATCTGTGCCTAAGAGCGATTGTACGTTGTGCCAGTTATGCGCCCACACGTAAGCCAGCACATTCGATTTCTGCGATGCCCTTTATTTATTAGGTAGCATCCATAGGTCCTACATGAGTCGCCTCTTACGACATGTCTTGTAGGTTGCAGTGATACTTTGCTTTGCTTCCATTGCGGGCCCCGGAACCACACGGGAGGTGGTGCCATCTAGGCGTTTTCAATATTTCTTGCAACTTATATTTTAAAAGTACTTGTCCTAAGAAAGCAGTATTTTATTTCAAATAAGCGAGCAAAAGTTCTGGTATTAGTGCTAGGTTATTTTCTTCTGCATGACGTGTCTCAAATAAGTGACTTCTTCTTTTCCACCATTTACGTCTTTATAGAAGTGTGGGGGAAAGAAGTAGTGATCTTGTGTTTGCTTGTTTTAAGGCACTTTGTAAGCTGATATTCATTTCGTAAGGCTATTCTTGATGCCGTCGCTCCATCTTTTGCGTGGTCTTCCTCTTGCTTTGTACTCATTATACTTTTTCTGTGTGGCTCTGTGGGGTAGACGATACCAGGGAATTCTTGTCAGGTGTCCAAACCATTTATTCTGTTGTTCTTTTATGAATTGCATGACTGGTTTCCCATCCAGTCTTCTTCTGATTTCTTCATTTCTAATTTTGTCTCTTATTGTCACACCTGCAGCTCTTCTAAGACACATCATCTCTGTCGTTATGATTTTCCGCTCATTAGCTGCTGTTTTTGGCCATGTTTGGTTATTAAACTGACGTCATTGCACTCCAGACAGACCCATAGGTGCTCAGTCTCACCCAACATACATCGAAGTGTATGTATACTGATGGTTCCCGTGGCTCGCTGATTAAACACACCTCTCACTCTTCCTCTCAGACATCCAGTTCGACTTGTACAACTGGAAACTCCAACTGCCTAAATCGCTTGATCGATTCAACATCGATTTTAGTGTCCTCATCCAACAGACAGCCGCGAAGAGACCGAAGAACCCCTTATCCATCCTCAACTCCCCAACAATCGATGCTGTTGATGCAAACCTGTCCGCTAGTATATCCACGTAAGTCTCTGGAGGTTAGAAACTTCTATAGACGACATCCACACATACCGAAACCTGCCCTTCTGTATCTTGTGAAGCATCGACCGAAACAACAACGGCTCCATTAAATGAAGTCCCAGAGAGTCAATGGAGGGCAGCAGTAACGGCCTCAACCTCCATCCTCATACTAGAAGTAGTTGTCCTGTATGCCTCACTTCGCTCTACAACAATCCTACCATGCGCATTAGCCAAGAAACCCCAGCCAGACTTCTCACCACGTTGAACCGACCCATCGGCATTTATAACAACATCCTCATCCCTTGCATTATCTTTATCAGCTGCTTAACTGCGAGATCAGCCTTCATGTTGTCCAAATCTCTACATTCTCTTCCAAGAGTAATGATAACGTTGAGATAGTTGGTCATGCTACCATCTGTTTGGGATCCATTCTTCCCCTTTTCGTAGGGTCGCAACCGTGGTCACCTGGCCCATTGTTCTCTCAGCCTGTGCCATCCACGACATGCCACGCTTGATTCTCGTACCTTAACATCATTAGTGTTCTTGTGCAGTGGATGTCTCTTAGCCGCAGTAAAGCATATATGCCTTGGTTTAAACGATTGTATGACGGGAGCGTAGTGACAGAAGGCCAAGCATATATCTCATCTTCACAATGGGGGTATCTCTGGTGCAGCCCAGGACTATACGCATACCTTCATTCTGAACCCGTTCGAGTCGTTCACATTGTGATCTTGATATCGTAAGAATGCCGAGTCCGTAATCTACCACGGACATAACCAGTCGATTGAACAAAAGGGCAAGTAGTCTCTGCTCAAGGCGTGCGGCTACCATACCTCTGAGAGCTGCAAGACCACGCTTGCAACGTTGTATCGTCTGTTAGACGTTTGACACTGGTAACATAGTGTTGGCCAGAGAATCGTTCTTATGAGATTTGCTTTAGTTTTTAGCGGTATCTCTATATGTGACAACAGTGGTGTTAACTGTCCCAGTACTTTGTTAGCTTGTGTGCAACGATTGCTGATTTCGCTACCGATACTCCCATCTGCTGTGAAAATTGCTCCTAAGTATTTGGCCTCAATTGTTTGTTTTATTTCTACGTTCTTGAATTTTATTGTAAGGTTTTCTGGTTGTCTACTTATTGCCATTGTCTCTGTCTTTATTATATTTATTTTCATGTTGTACTCCTTACCCTTGATGTTAACTAAGCTTAAATGGTTCTGGAGAGATTCTTCGTTTTCTGCAATCAGTACTTGGTCATCTGCAAATAAAGTTCTGAAATATTATTTTCTTCCTCTATTCCTTCTTCTCTACTTATGTTGTCCACATATGTTATAAACAGCAGTGGTGGGAGCACATATCCCTGCCAAACTCCTGAGTTTACTGTGAATGTTTTTGATGTTCCGACTTGTTCTTATGTAACTTTTATTTGAAATGTATAAACTCTTGCAGACCTTGATGCGATGTTTACTGATTCCATATTTTCTTAAACAATCCCATAGTTTGTTTCTATCGACTCTGTCGAAGGCCTTTTCCTGGTCTATGAATGCCACACTACAGGTCTTGTTATGTTCTATTGCGCTTTCCGTCAGTTGTCTTAATGTGAATATTCATATTGCATCGGTAGGCCCTATAGATTCTATTTCGCCTGAAACCCATCTGTGCTTCTGAGAGTTGTTCTTCAATTCTTCGTCTTAGTCTTTTTTCAATTATCTTAGCATACATTTTTCCTATGTGACTTAGTAGTGAGATTCCTCTATAGTTATTACATTCCTTCTTGCTGCCTTTAATAAGTGACTGCATCGTTAAAAGGATGGCCCCAATTAGCCGATGTCGACTGTATTTGTATTCGGCATTTAAAATATTAAAGGTATCGGGATTTTATTCTACTTTAATGTCATAACTTCCGGAGATGGGAAAATGGCTGAGGATTCGGATTCTGTGGTGAGTTACATTTCGTCCAAAAGTAAAGAATAACTTAAAATCGTACAGATGATTACGTGTTCGAGACTTTCTTGTTTACAAAAGTGTGTCTTTATATCAAACGTTGAGTGCAATGATAGCGTGGTGCATAATTTGTTGTATAAGACATGATATTACGAGTCTAGTCTATGTTGGTTGCATAATTGTTTTGTTTGTTGTTGTTTTTTTGTCAATGTTTTTGTTGTTATTGTTATTATTTTTGAAATATAACGAGTAACGTGATTTGTTAAATTTATAATCTTTCAAGTTTATTGGCAATGCAGCTATGCATTTTTACAACCTTTATAATAATATCACAATGTTACTTCACGTTACACTTTCTTCACTCACTCACTGACGGTAGAGACGACTTTTACTTTTGTTTACCCTTTAATTTTGACATGAGGATATAGATGTGGAATTCCCCATCCATTGGATCGTTGAATGATCAAATATTTTAGACCATACAATATTACTTATTATTACCATACCTTCCTTCATTGAAACATATCTGATTTATTCAGTGTTTTTCCAGTAATGAGTAAAGTATGTATTATGAATATATAATTATAATATATACCATGATTATGAATCTGTTCAGAAATGAATTTAGAATACACAGAACAAAATGGTTTTAAAACCTGTGTACTGTTTTTATTTCTTTATATATAACTGTTTTTGTTACATGTATCTTCCAATCACAATCATCACCCATGAATGTATGATCCAGTCATACTAATTCACTTGTTTGGTATTCTAAATTCCTTCATGATATTCCATTATAGACTATTCCTATGCATACCTGACCATCATATGCTTTTTTTTTTTTTTTAAATCCACCAAAATATTATGCATTTCTTTTTTAAACTCAATTTTGCTTAGCTATTTGTCTCAGAGTGAATAGCTAGTCTATAGTTGACCCTTTGTGTCTGAACCTTACTTGGCAGTCCCCTAAGATATCACCTACAGATGTTTTGTATTCTATTCTATAATTACACTTGGTAATATTTTGTAGATAATAGTAATGTTTCTATAGTTTTCACATTTCTTCTTGTCCTCTTTCTTGAAGATGGGTAAAAGTAGTGCTCCTTTCCATTCATCTGGAAGTTTCTATGCTCTCCATATTTGCTTTATTAATTCTTCTTCTTCTTCATTTACTGTGGATCACAAACTGGGCAGTCAGCTTCAGGTCTGTCACCAAAGCTTAGTTTTCAGGTCGACTGGGTGTGGCCACATGTTGCTTCTAGCTCACACAGGAGAGGACAGTCTTGCAGGAAATGCTCTGGTGTCTGTTCCGCCTGCTGACACTGGCAGAGAGCTGTTTGACTTATTCCTAGTCTATATAAGTGTTTGTTGAGTCTGCAGCGTCCGGTGCGTAGTCAAAATATAATGACCTGATCTGTTTTGCTTAGGTCTTTGAGGGAATATTTTCCATAATCATATCCAGTGTTTGTCTTCCAGTATACTGCCTATTTTCTTTATTAATTCATAAGCTCAGCAGCATTTCCACCTGATCAAGTTTCTTTATTTTTTAAGCTGTTTTTAAGAATCATTACTTTTTCAAAATTAATCTCTTCAAAATTTGGTTCACATGTTAGTACCCTATTCTTTTGGGAATGTGTACATTGGATTTTTACAATTTTGCAGTCTGTAAAATATTGTTTCCATCTACGACATATTACTTCTTTTTTATCATTTTCCCAGTTATCTTTTATATCATATATACAGTGTTGACTTCATTTTATTGCTTAAAGTTTATTTTGATAGTTGGTTTGCATTTCATTGCTAATGTTGTTCATGTACTCTCGCTGTTCTTGTCAGACTTTTTTGTAACTTGACATTCTGCTCTATATTGTTGTTCATATGTTATGTTTCCATGTATCTATCATTGAAACATATGTTATTGTTTCAAATGGTCACCCATTCTAGACATTCTTCTGCAGTAGTTTTGATTAAATCATAACTGCCCAAACATGATCAACATTTTCTGATTTCATTTTTGATGTCTCAATTTTATTTTTATTTCTACTTCCTACTTTTCCTTGACCTCTTTTAAAAAAAAAACAGTTCTTTGTTCTATGCTTGATATGATATTTGTGTCTTATTGTAATTATATCACTTGAGTTCTTTGAGTTTTTACCTATTCACGAATTGGTCACTGTGCTCGTCTATAACTTCTGATCTGTTGTATGCTTGTGACATCTCTATTGTTTAAAATCAACATATCCTTTTTGAGTGTTTTATCTATCACATCTTCAAGTTTGTTTTAAAAATCATCTTTAACATAATTTTCTGGTCCTCTGTAGGTACATGTACATTAATCATTGACATTTTCTCATTATGGGGCTTTTTACTTTGGTAGGTTCTTTGAAAATACTGGTTGGTAGATTTATTCTTTAGCACTGCCTTTCTTAGCCTTAGTGTCGGTGCTCTCCCCGGCATCAATACCGCAGTGAGATGGAATTCAGTGCAGGTGAATTTCTGCCTTTTTTGACAGCATTAATCATTGCCATATTCTTCCACTTTCCTTTTAAGCGTAATTTACTGATTCAACCATTAGTAACGTTGAATTTTTTAATGACTGCCCGTAAGCTTTACCTATTGACAAATCCTGTCCAGAGTTCATGTTTGTTTTGGGTGTTTCCTGTGTAAACTATGATCATTGTACTTTTTTCTAATGTGTCCTGGCCATCTGATTCCTTGTAATTCTATGATGTTGATGTTATAATTCTTGAGTTCTTGTGTTAATTCCTTAGCTGCTCTCATTCTTTAAAGGCTTTTTATAGCCCGTCTGCCCAGCGTGTTCGTAGCGCGTTGGACTACGGTGACTATCCCTCTGTGTGTGCGGGTTCAATTCCGCGGATGGCAGAAAATGCCACAGATTCCCCAGATTTACGGTGTTCGTGGCACCGAACCAAAGGGTTACGATGTCCATGGCACCGGGCCAAAGAGCTGAAAAGCTCAAGTGCTTCTGGATTGGAAAAAAAAGGCTTTATACATTCCATGTTCCAAATCTCAAACTTCTTTTTCCGCGTCAGGATTTTTGTCTGTCCAATTTTGAGGTTTAGATATCCATTTTCTAACAGTAATATATGACTAACCTTGATAATATCGAAGGTAACATTAAATAGATGTAGTTATCTCTTTGTTCCATTATATTGAGATATAGTTGTCTTTTTCAATTAACCTGTACATTGTATGTGTCAGTTGATTAGTAAAAAGGGAGGGTCTACTGGTGTAGCATTTATTTCGTGGTCAGACAATGTAGGTGAAAATGAATAGTTTTAGTGAGAGTTTGCATTATGCACCCAGGTGTCGCTAGTGTCTGTAGCAGCCCACACTGGACGAATATGTTTCAACTACAAAGCAGAACTCTCAGCCCTTCTGATGACAGCATCTGAATAAGCTGCAAGCACTTGCAGGCAAGATGGTCTTTCTTACAGACTCACTGTCTGCTATACAAGCCCTGGAGGCTAAATCCGCTGACAGCACAGTGCAAAACCTAGAAAGAGAACTTGCTCGGCTGTAAAAAAAAAAAATTCACCTACAGTGGATTCCATCTCACTGTGGTATGGAAGTCAATGAGAGTGCAGACGACTTGAAGTGCAGAAATGACATGCCAAGATTTGCTCAAAGCACAAATTAATTAGCTCCAGCAATAATCCTAATGAATATTTGGAAAAATTTGCTTTTGAACAACTTTCAGAATGCAAGGCAAATTACTTCACCACAGAGGCCCATACTATAATGTTTTTGTTCAATGACTTGATATTTTACATTTGATTCTTTTTTTTTTAAATTTTAGTTAGATTTTTGCAAGCATCTGATATTTTACATTTGATTCTCTAAGCATCTTCTGATATTTTACATTTTATTCTTTCAGCCATCCTCTGATATTTTATATTTTATTCTTTCAAGCATCCTCTGATATTTTACATTTTATTCTTTCAAGCATCCTCTGATATTTTACATTTCATTCTCTAAGCATCTTCTGATATTTTACATTTGATTCTTTCAGGCATCCTCTGATATTTTACATTTGATTCTTTCAGGCATCCTCTGATATTTTACATTTGATTCTCTAAACATGCTCTGATATTTTACATTTGATACTTTCAGGCATCCTCTGATATTTTACATTTGATTCTTTCAGGCATCCTCTGATATTTTACATTTGATTCTTTCAGGCATCCTCTGGATTCTTATCTGAAGATGACATGGTTGCTTCATGTTCATCAAGTAATATTTATGATCATGCTGAACAATCTAGTTCATCTGGTGCTTTAGGATTTAGAAAAATTAAAAGTAAAGATGACAAAGTGTGTGGTGTTTGTGGAGACAAGGCCTTGGGATATAATTTTAATGCAGTTACTTGTGAGTCTTGTAAGGCCTTTTTCAGGAGAAATGCTTCAAAAGAAAAGGTACATCTATGTTTGATTTTGTTTGTTGCTTAAAATAAAGGCACAAAAAATGTACAAAAAGTGCAGTGTTGGAGAAAAGTTATCCAGAAGTATATGGTAATGAATAGTTTTTAATAGGTAAAGAAATCATAAGGATTTCAAATCCTACAGGGAACATTAGTGACAAGTTTTCAAATCCAACAGTAAATGTTAGAGACATGATTTTACCAACAGGGAAATGCTGTCATAACTGTGATGCTGAAACTCAGGCAGTCAAAGTGGTAACTGAGAAACTGTTGAGCATCAGACTTGATCCACAACATGTCTATTTTTGTTGATACACAAAATCAGCACTCCCAGGTCTACAGGCCCTACTCACTGAACTGTGCAATCAACACAAGGTTGTATTACAATTTGAAATGAGTATAATAACCTGCTGGAGTGGTTTACCGCCATAAGTATGATCCAAGAAAACTTATATGTTGGCATGGATACTAAGCATACATGAATGAAACAACAAGTGCCCGCTAAGAATGGAGATACTGGCATATTTATTTCATATCCAGTACAATCACCACAAAGAAATATTCCCTCTGATAGATTACTGTCAACAGGTGGTATGGATCTGTACTGCAAGCTCTCTATAGGGGATATATTTTGACATCTGAGAAGTGTTCTTAACATGATTGCTGCTAGAAAGCAAATTACACTTCAATGGGTACTGTTGCACTGCAGTGTATCAGAAAATTAAAAAAACAGACAGACTTATAAAGAAGTGATGAGAACATGAGTAGAAAGATAATTAAATTATATATTTTGCAAAAAGAGAACCATCTAGGCTCTAAGAAAAGTACAGAAACTACTCAATGATCAATCGTACTTTCGACCAACTGAAAAATATCCCCATTCTTAGCCTCAGGACAGGACATAGCATACCAAATAAAGACATGCATATGTTTTATCTGATTCTTGTGCTCATGTGGCATGAGTGAACAGATTGCAGATCATGTTCAACAGCACTGTACCCGGTACAGACATTATAGAAAGGAATACTGACCTAACAATACAACACCATATACATAACTATATGGGAATAAAGAAGAGCACCAAATAACAATAGAGTTCATTATGATAACATATCTATCAGTAAAAACATTTTTAAGAGATTACTAGAAGAAGAAGAAACGATTACAATTTAGAAGGTTCAAATACAAGTCTTTTCTTTTTCAACCAGTAATCAGTTTAACATGTCCCTGTAGCTCAAACGGTAGTGAGCTCGATCACAAACCCTAGTGTACCAGGTTCAAACCCACGGTGGGCAAGTTTGGAAGCAAATTTGTTTCCGTGGAATTTTTACAAAGGTAAAAATAGACAGTTCAGAAAGCAATGACAAACTACTGAACATATAAGTGGTGCCTATAAAATCAACGACTCATTTTCTGTGGTTGATGGCTACGTCCTGTAAAGGATATGTCACTATTTTCATTTTTTTTTCAATCAGTTCAACAATTCTTGGTTTAAAATTGTAACACCATTTGAATTGTTGTATACCTGTTGTACATTTTTTTTATATTCTAGTCAGTGGCATGCCTGTTTGATAACAATTGTGTAGTGGATATAAGAACAAGGAGATTTTGCCCTGCTTGTCGTATAAAAAAGTGCTACAAGATTGGAATGAAGAAAGATATGATTTTAGGTAATGTATTCTTGTGCTGAGATTGATATTTTGTTGGTTATACAGGGTGTTCAACTTAAAAGCAGCCTATGAATGGAGCTAATCTGGCATATATGTATGGAAATGAGAAGGTTCAGTTATGACGTAGTATAGGTCAAGGTTGTGTGATGGTGTGTAATTGTAGCGGAAGGGCAATGAACAAATGTGACGTAGGACAAGCTAGTCAGAACCGGTTTAAATAGTAAATAGACGAGATGCAATGCGTGCCTGGCAAATTTCTATTTATCACTGGGGCTGCTTTTAAGTTGAACACCCTGTAGTTTACCTTTGGGATTCACATAAATGCCATTTCATCTTGTGCACACTGTCTTACTAGTGACCCTCATTATGTCTGGTTCAGTCTTCGTTGAAGAGGTTAAAATATAATTTTTATGTTTGATAATTTGGTGGGTAGTGCATGGGAAATTTGTTTGTCTTATGCCTAAGGTTAATGACAGATGCATCTTGGTTACACAAGGAGAGAATTCATGAATAGGATACATGATAGTAGGCAATAGGTATGGTGAGCCCTATGTGTATGTGCACCTTACATAGTATCAATTATGAACAGTGTATATCAGTTTTGTTCACATACTTCATTCTGACATATGAAAGAAGACCAGAGAAAGGGAGACCCACAATGTTGTGTTGTATGTATATTCTTCTTCTGCAATAATCACCAATTTTGGACTGAGATTCTGAATTCTTTTATATAGTCTGCTGTCTGTTTCAGGATTTGAGTTCCACCACATATGCTCTCTTTGACTGTGATGGATGTAAGCCACATTTTTATTCTCAAGTCTGCCTGTAGTGGATTGTTTTGTAGAATGTCATTCAGCTATTATATCTACCAATTCACAATGACTCCCCAAAATTGTAAATCTGGACATGGCCATTTCTTCATGATGCCAGAATCTCATTAGCATGTGCCCTTGTTAATACAGTGACCAGCTAGCACCGCATGGTGGTGATGTTGACTTGTAAAGATATGGTTAATCAGCAGGCTGCACATTTTTTGCTTTTCAACTTCTGAAAAGCATTATTTAATCTGGCAAGCCAGGCATGCCGTTACCATTATAGGTGTCTAACACCAATTTCTTATCCATATTCACTAGTTTCTAATAATAAATATACAAGTTGCAGATGCTTATTGACACAGAGATTACAATTGTATGTATGGAATGGTAATATTTAAATTTGATATATATAATGGTAGAAATGTGAAGAAATTTACATATGGATGAAAGTCATGGACACACATGTATATACAAACAGGTATAAAAAATCTCTGGAGGCCATAGAGATGCGGTTTCACAGAAGAATGATGAGCATCCCATGAACTACTAAACTGACAAATGTGGAGGTGTTGAATGAGGCCAAGACACAGAGAAAGCTTATTATCAATATAAGAAAGAGGCAATCATCATTTTTGGGGACATATAATGAGAAGGAGGGAGGCTTAGAACACATTGTGACAACCAGTAAAATCGAGGGGAGGTGACACACAGAGAGAAAATTTTGGCGGCGGACTTCATGGTGCGGAAGAGTGTCAACATATGAGATGATAGCAAACACCAGGGACAGAGATTTATGGAGATCCATGATCGCCTACTCCAGCTGGCTCAGCACCTGATGTTGATATATAATGGTGCTCCATGTTTTATTACATATGTTAGGACATTATGGATTTGAGACCTGGAAAACAGATAAGAAAATAAAAAGTATGTTAATAGGATTTGATAGAAGACTTCTTAGATGAACACTTGGGTATACCTTGGAGAATAAGATTAGCAATATCAGACTTCTAGAACTAACTGATCTGGAAGACATAAATAAAGAGATACAAAAGACAATGGTGATGGATTGGACACATCCTCTAAGAACACACTTGAAAGATCTATCTAATCTTAAAGCGCCTCTGAAGTCAGCAAAGGATCGCCTGTATGGTTGGGGGACACCAGTCAAATGGTATAAGCAGGCCTTCAAGGAAATATCAGTCAGAAGCATCATGGCTAATACCTGAATTCACAGCGGACAAACACACAAGAAGAAGAAGGACATGTCCTCAGGGTGAGAAAAAAAAGATGGCCAAGATGTGCAATTCAGTGAACATTGCAGGGACAGCAACAACAAAAAAAGAGGGAGGGCTATATGAAAATGAAGAACTTTTGAAACAGAGCTCAAAGTCATACATAGGACTAAGTTTGAGGTAGAAAAAAGTTGCATTATGTGGAAATGTATTTTCTATATCATATGTAACCTTGTGTGTGACAAGTACTGATGATGATGTTTTATTGATAGTCGCATAGGTTTTATGCATTGAGACTGACTTTTTATCTTTTCAAATTCAGATGACATTGAGAAGAAGAAGCGAATGAGCAAAGTCATCGCAAACCGAGCCAAACGAGAAAACATTGAAACACAAGATATCTCAATGATGGAAATTAAAACAGAAGTAGATGCTAGTGATTCTGTGATGGAGATACCTAACATCCTTGGTACCATTACTGAAGTTGAACGACCCCCTACTCCATATGGAAAGGCTCATGGCAACACATCAGATATAATCTTTAAGCATGTTCCCAAAAATGTCTTGCCTTCAGACTCCAGGATGTATTATAAACTTACACATGATGAAAGTACGCTCCTGTCCCATGTTACAAAAGCATACCAAGAAACACTGGCTGCAATGCCAGAAATGGGTCCTTATTCAGAGACAAAGCAGTATCAGAAAGCTGCAGATCTGGTGAATCATTCTGAAGTGTGTGTGAGAAAACTGATTATGTTTGTCAAGCACTTAGAAGACTTTAAGCGTCTCAATCAAGAAGATCAGATTGCTGCTCTAAAAGCTTGTGTAATGAACACGCTCTTACTTCGGTCAGCACTATTCTACAGCATAGAAAAGGATGCATGGTTGACACCTAAAGGCGAGATTCCAACTAGCATCTTGAAAAGCACCACAGGTTTTGTCTCACTACACAACAATCATGTCTACTACTGCCGACGGGTTAAATCAATGGCTCAAGATGATTACCACATTTATGCTCTTCTTCAGGTTAGTGAACAAACTTATTAATCACTAAGATACAATTAAGTACCATTCATACAAGCTGACCACTATATTATTTGATCATATTCAAGTTGACACCTGAGTGTGTACGTACACAAAAGAAGAAGATTATATAGTAAATTGGTTGACTGAACTTAATACATTTTTAAAACGAGATCTACAAACAAGCAACCAGGTTGGATACATAAGTATGTAAAATTGAAACTAAATGTGAAAACTTTGTGGTAGAAAGCATTAATAAACATGGACAAGAAAGTAAACTTCCTCTTGACGCTTCATGTCGACCACTTGTTAACCACTCTGTGTGATTTGTATGTAATTTGAGCGATTGTATGTTGTGCCAGTTATGAGCCTACAAGTAGGCCAGCATATCCGATTTCTGCGATGTTATTTATTTACTAGGGTAGTTTACCTAGGTCCTATATCAGTCGTCTCTTACGACATGCCTTGTAGGTCGCAATGGTACTATTCTTTGCTTCCCTTACTGGCGCCGGCGCCACATGGGCAGAAAGTCAACTGAAATTGGAACTGCCTAAGAGAAGATATAGAATAATTAAACACTTGCCAAATTGGTTACTGAACTGATTTCAAACCCTACCAGACAGACCCATAGGTGCTCATTCTCCTCAAACATGTGTTAAATATGCATAACTGTTGGTTCCTATGGGTTGCTGGTTAAAACACTTCTGATCCTCCCTCCCTGACATCCAGTTCTGCGTTTACAACATGTAATTTAAAACTCTTTAAATCTCTGCGTGGATTCAATATCAATTTTATTGTCTTCATCGAAGATGTCCCCTATCCAGCTTCAATTCCCCAACAATTGGTTCTGTTGATGCAAGCTTATCTACTCTCTCATTGCTATGAATATCTTCACGTGCAGGATAGTAGATCCACTTAAGCCCCTGGAGATTGAAAACATTGATAGACTACAGCCACTCATACCACATCCTACCATTTTGATACTCCCAAAGCATCAACCTAGAGTCAGACACAAGTGGCAGCACTAAATGAAGACCCAGAGAGAAATTGGAGAGCAGCAGGTAATTTACTGACCTCAACCTCCATTCTCATACTGGAAATTGTTGTCCTGTATACTCCATTCGTCTCCAACAGCTGCCCACCTCTGCGCTTTAGCTAGGTATGCCCAGTATGATTTCTCACCATGAAGCACATAGTATAGCACATCTGTATATACAATATCATCCCCTGCGTTATTTTTCATTGTCATGGAAACAATAAAAAAAATGGCAGCCAAACTCAAAATTTTTAATCCCCAAGGCTCTGAAAGTAATGAA
This sequence comes from Arion vulgaris, assembly GCA_020796225.1. Lineage (NCBI taxonomy): Eukaryota > Metazoa > Mollusca > Gastropoda > Stylommatophora > Arionidae > Arion > Arion vulgaris. Next base: position 29,739,203 of record CM036756.1, read on the forward strand.
TATAAATGAATTATGTTTTCACTCTAAGGTGAGCAATTGTAATGTCTAAAAAACAACACATGATATTTAGGTTATATTAAATATTACATTTTAATGAATTTTTGGATAAACACACCCCCCAAAAACAGCTTTTTTGGCAGAATTTTGTGGGAATTTTTACCCAAAAATTTATAAAAATTAAATATTTAATATATCCTAAACATCATGTGTAATATTTTAGATATTACAATTACGCACCTTAGAGTGAAAACAGAATTCATTTACATTCATTAGATTCAGACCGTAATGATTTGAAATTTTGTTTTTGGCAGCCATTTTGTATTGTTTCCATGACAACACTTTGACATTTTTTTTTACTAATTTTTTTCTACTATTCTAAGTCATAATCTTTCAAAATGGTTTAAAAAATTTTACATTAACATGAAAACACCGAAAATAGCTTCTTGATCTCCACACTACCGAATCCCCCCCTCTTTCCACGCTTTAGGCCGCACACTGCGCCACGGCGGAAGTCCGTTGTGCGCTATTAGCCGCACACTGAGCCATAGAGTTACTTCCCTTATAAGAAGTCTTTCTAGTTTTACTTATACTACTTTTCAACCGTGTTATTCTATTGGGTTGTCCAGTTTTCTTCAATTTAGTATATAATAATATAAATCTCTCTCTCTTTGCCTTTTTACCCGGATTGGGGCATAGGCCCTCAACCAACTCATGCCAAGTCTTCCTATCTCTAGCTATCTCCTGCAGCTCCTCCAGCTCTTCTTTATATTGTTGATCTCCGCCTCCAAATCTCGTCTCATGTATTTCTGGCCTCCTTCTATCGCTGTCCCTGCAGGCTCCAGGCAAGGACCCTTGTTATATTCCCCTCCGGTTTTCACAAAGTGTGTCCTATCCAGCGCCAGCGTCTTTTTTTAACCTATATAATAATATATATATATATGTTTATTTATTGACGAGTAGTTGGATCGTTTTTAAAAAATGTTTTACTTCCTTGAATTAACTGCTTAAAAATTGAGGAAATAACCGCACGTGGAAAGAGTTAATTGCAAGTTCAACTTTCATATTATCCCAATCTGTACATTCAAGAGTAATGAGAACATTGTGACATTGTGAAAGTTGGCCAAGCTATCGTGTATACATATTAGAAAATTCAATAACAACTAATTACTGTTTACATAAATAAATTTTACAGAAATGATAAAATAAACCTGCAGTAAGAGAAAGCAAATAACACTTTTTAAAAAGTCAGTGTCTTCTTGCGTCACAACGGACTAGGTACATCTATTCAACAAACTATTTTTCCCTCTGAAAATATCTCAATATCAAAATATGATGCTTATATTGTTATATGCCACTTAGTTATATTGTTTTTAATGCTTATAAAATATAATATTATAATAAAAGAAAAACCTGTCTGCCCAGCGTGTTCATAGCGCGTGGGCTAAGGGTGACTATCCCTCTGTGTGTGCGGGTTCAATTCCGCAGGATGACAGAAAAAGCCACAGATTCCCCAGATTTATGGTGTTTGCAGCACCGAACCAAAGGGTTACGATGTCCATGGCACCGAGCCGAAGAGCTGAAAAGTTCAAGTGCTTCTGGATCGCAAAAAAAAAAAAAAACTAGCCACGACAGAGATGAAGTGTCTATGCAGAATGCTGGGAGTATGAAGAAGAGACTTGTTTAGAAATTAAGACATCAGGAAAAAAATGGGTACAACATCAGTACTGAACTTCATCAGGAAACTACAAATCAAATGTTTCGGCCACATAAGCAGATTACCAACAGACAGTGCACCTCAAAGACCAATGTTACTCTGATACAGTGGATGCAAAGCAAAAGGCAGACTTTAGAGGTAACAAAGGCTACAAAAAACACTATTTATGAAGCACACACAAAGGCACGTTCTAGAAATCTTTTCTTATCCTGACGCTGTAAGGCAAAACAGGATTAGAGAAAGGAAAGAAGATATAATAATGATTTAGTTGATGCTATGTATTTCTTCAGATAACAAATGTATTAATAAATGATATTATTGTTCTGGTATGTTTCAGGTGATAATTATCTTTGATCCAGCTGGTATGAATATTTCCAGCAGAGAGTTTGTATCATGTATTCAGGATCAATACATAATCCTTCTGAAACATTATTTTGAGTCATTTTTTTCTTATGAGTTTGCCAAAGAATACTATGTGAGCGCCCTTGACAGACTTTGTGATCTCAAGGCTCTTAGTGAGGAGCATGCCAAGGTTCTTCTGCAGGTGAATCCAGTGGATATTGAACCTCTCATGTTAGAGGTTCTTAACTTGAAATAACATTTGCAGTTGCAGTTTACAAGATGAATTCTTAACAACTGTTCATTCTTTGAATTTAGGGAGATATAACCAAACAAACAAGATTAATGATATACAGAAGAGATGCTAAAGATAGGATGAGTTGGTTGAGGGCCTATGTCCCAATCAGGGTTAGAAGTGTATAAGAGAGTGAGAACCCAAACAAATGCATGCTGAAATCAGATGTGCTGCACTTGAAGGCGCAAAATATTGCAGACTAACTGCTTAACCACTGCACAATTTGAGAGCCGTGGTAGCGTAGTTGTTAGTGAACTCGCTTCTCAAGGCTGGTGGTCTGGGTTCAACTCCGCAGTGCGCATGGAATTTTCCAGACCGCAACGGCTCTCAGGTCGACTCAACTGGGCACCAGACATGTTCTGGGAAAGTAAAGGCTGCCGGCGTGATGCTGACCACATAACCCATCATGTGCCGACGGTCAATGAAAATACAGGCCTAACACTGTATTGCCCTATATACCACGAGGTATGAAAGGGTTCCTTTACTTTTTACTTACTGCACAATTTACTTACTGTCTTCTGCACAAGTCACATAGAAACCCAAATTGTGACAATATCCCAGAGCATACGCTAACAAAAAACAAGTCTGAATTTATCTATGTTAGCTTTGTTATTTATCCAAATATAGTTCATTATTTCAGCTTTGGGGAGGGAACCTTTTTATATGTCAGTAACATGATTGTAACATCGAAAGAGACTTTGAGGGAAAACATTTTAGAAGAATACTTGGGAGGATAAGATTAGCAATATCAGACTTCAAGAACTAACTGGTCTGGTAGACATAAATAAAGAGATACAAAAGAGACTGTTATAATGAATTGGATATGTATTCATGATGAGAAGAGAAAGATGGCTAAGACAAGCAATTCAGTAAACACCGCAGGAACGAAGAAAGAATGGGAGGTCTAAGGGCCACATGGGGAGAAATTTTGACATAATTTTCAAAGATATGCATGTGACTAGATTTGAGATAGAAAGCCACTTTTGAAGTCGGAGAAGGTGGGATGCATGGTGAGAGACACTGATAATGAGGAAAGTAGACCTCCACACAAAAATCAGAAACGCCATACCAGGCACCTTGATTATGCCTGAATTCACATCGGGAGAATGCAAGAAGAAGGAAAGTCACAAGAGGAAATTTGTTTCTGCCTTATGTCCCTTTGGACACGACAAGGACTGATGATGATAAACATTATTGCTGCAGCCATAATCATCTCAGATGTTTGAATTTTTTAGTGTCCATTTGTTTATTAAAATGTAATTGAATGTTAGATAAAAGATCTGTTTTCCATCAAACATTTCCAATAAAATAAACTTGATATTTTTATCCTTCCCAAATTAATAAATGAACCATTCAAAATATCAATTTTCACGTTGGTATCTGAGAGTCTAACTAGAAGACTAAACAGAACCTATGTCACAAAAGATGTGCTATTTTAAAGACTTGATATGCAGCTGATTGTAGACAATGATGCTTAGTTATTGCTATTTCTTTTGTTAATCAAATCACACAGATGATCACACCACCTTATTGGTTGTCATAGATTGATGCTTGAGATCACAGAATAATGTCATTGAGTTCTTGTGATTTGCTTAAAATGTTTGCAACAAGTTTTCATGAAGAACTCGATTGTTAATGGAAGTTCTTCTTCATGTCCTTATAGTTGTGTATGCTTCTTCTTTGTGATTGGTTTTAAATGTTTAGTCTAAACTATGAGATGGGTTGCCTCTATGATGTTGCATGTCAGTTGGTGTTCTTCAAGGATTCCTCATAGCTTGCTCTTTATGCTTCTTTCATGAGGTCATGTTTCTTTTCACTGGTTTATGTATGATGGACAGGACTGCAGGATGTTCTCTGGAGTCTGTGTTTCAGTCTGATATACACACTGTGCATGCTTAAGTATTGTTGGGCCAGTATTTCTTTCTATGCTGCATGTACAGGGGATAGTCCTGTAGAACATGCTCCGCAGTTCATAAGAGTGCAGAGATGTCCAAACAGACAGTTTGTGCACCTGTTTTAGTCTTATGTCCTGTCCTGAGGTAAAGAATGATGATCTGTCACTGCCTGTTGAGAACAATGTAGTCATTGTTTGATAGATTATATTCTTTTTCATATTTTGTCTGGATGGCTCTCTATTTCTCAAGTATTGTGATTTCATTATCTTCCTGTTCAAATTCTCTTCCCAGTTCAATAGAACAATCTACATAAAGGAAGTCAGTAAATCAGACCAAACACTATGGGAAAAGAATTGGCTAGGCGGACAGGATCATTAAGTCTGAGGTATGAAGCGGGATTGGGATTGAGGTTCGAAGCAGGATTGGGATAGGTTCTGACTCGCAAACCGGCAGTCGAACTCGGAGCGCTGCTGTTACCTTTCCGTAGACCACCTCAGTTATGCATTACAGCATCGTTCATGCCAGCTGGCAATCTGCAGCCATCTCAGAACTGGTTTGGACCAGAGGAATTAAACTGTCTTAAACCTGGATCTCCCGCATGGTAGACGCTCTCTAATTAATTCAGCCAGACGCTCAACTCTAACATGTATAGAGTATGGGTAAATAAAATATCTGCTCTTTTCTTAATAATAACTCTCAGTTGATCTTTTTTATAACAAAAATGTACTTTCTACTTAACCTGGGACATAATGGATAAAAGTCACTATCTTTAAATCATTTTATTGTTGTGGATATGTTTTCTACCTCAGTCTTTTCAGAAAAGGGCACCATTTATCTATAGATATTATTTACATTGCAAGTAGAATATTCTACGATAGAGACAAGGTTCTTAGCCTTGTTTCATGTATATATCGGTTTTAAGGGCGTGAACTGGGATTTTATGGTTTTTTTAATTCACTGACCGCAAACTGAAATTTTGCATTTGCTTTCTATTTTCGAATCCTAATTTGCCCCACAGAGTCAGGATAAAAGATTTATAGAGCAGGCTTTTGTGTGTGCTTCATAAACCATGATTTTTGCCGCCTCTGTTATCCCTGTAGCCCACCATTTGCATGGGCAGCCTTTTGTTTTGTATTCATTGTATCAGAGTAACATTGCTCTTTGAGGCTGTTAGTAATCTGCTTATGCGGCCAAATCATTTAATCTGTAATTTACTTCAATATTATATGTAGGAAATGTACTACAGAATTGTTATTAGAACATGTCACTTTATTATCCACATATTTTCAGATATGAAATTGTTGCAAATATCTTGAGATAGCTATACTGGACAGTAGTTCAACATGAAATGAGAACATTAGAAGTGTCATTGGAATCACACTTTCCATTCAACATATTTGAAGACAACAAATAAAATGGTTTGGTCACCTAATGAGAATCTTCTTCTTTGCGTTCATTCTTTACCACCAATTTTAATCACTCTTTGTGATATGTTTGATCTTTGCCAAGAACGTGTATACGTTGCACATTGATTTAATAGGCCCCTAAACGCATAGACTTCTACAAGTTTAGGACACATGCATCCAATTTCAACCAAACCTCCTTAGTCGCCTCTTACGACATGCGTGACAGGTAACAGTGGTTCAATTCTCAACACCCCAAATTTGGGCACCTGTAACCACTCGGGCATCCTAATGAGAAACAAGATCTACTATCATCTTGTGCCTATAACAACCCAGACACAGTGTCTGAGGAAGGCCAAGAACCGATGGATTGATAATATTAGTTATTCTGCGACATCAAAGACTAACAACTACAGATGCAGCACACCTGGCACGGGATAGAAAACTTAAAACACAACGCTTCACTGCACATGGGGATAAGAAAAGTACAACATTGTTATTAAAGCCTCCAATGGCTATCTTGTGATTCTAGAATTCTTATTTGAGAACATTATTATTGTCCATAGACTACCAAATATATTACATAGCACACATAAATTGATGTACCTCTCCGCTAGACTGACATTACAAATTTGTCCTTTTTATATCACAAATTAGAAGTGTTTTATCGGGTATCTTTATCTTTAATTTTGCTGTTTGTTCTCATGTTTTTCATTATTGATATGAAAACTAATAATCATATCATCACATAATTTCATGCCACAAACTATAATGTGTTATTCCGTATTCCACAATGAAGCAATCCAGATCTTAAACGGTTTTTTCCTCCCAGATTATTTGCTGCTGATTTGTCCTGTGTATTTTTTTTAAATTTGATGTGAAGGAGTTTATACACATATATATCTTGACTGTTTTAATTGTTTGGGTTTTCAGAAAGCATTGTCATCTTATATAGTAACATCTGTTATAAGAAGGAGAAGATATGTTGGGCATACCTTGAGAAGAAATGATCAAAGAATACCAAAGCAGGCTTTGAAGTGGGATTTAAAGGGTTCAAGAAAGAGAGGACACCCTAGGAAAAAGGAAAACCCTAAAACGAACTGTGTTGAGAGGGGCAACAAAGACTCAATTCTGTGGAAAAGATTGAGTGAGCTGCCTAGGACAGAGCATTATGGAGAAATTACTTGCAGGCCCTATGTAACATTTACCAATATGAGAAGAATAATATAATGATTGAAAGGTTATATTCTCTCTCTGATCGTTCTTCTTAAGCCGTTTTTATCATTCTGTTGTGATATATAAACAGCCAAGCATCAGAACGGGATGTACGTGCACAGCCTTCAGTACCAATTGGAGCTCAAGTGTTTATCTTTTGGTGGTGTGTTCGGTTTCAACCAGCATTTACTGGGTTCGCTCTCCTTTAGCCTTTTGCTGTCCACAGCCAAAACCCAGAAGGCAGCAGGTTGCCATTTTCTTTAAGGGCAGCGACCCTTAGATGGCCTGCCCTCCTGGGCTTATGAGCGCCATCTGCCCAGCAAACCGGTCGTTTGGGGACTCCTTGGTTTGCCGCCCGTTCAGTTTTGTGTACGGTTTGCTCCGCTAGCCTTTGATTGTCCCCAATCAAACTACAAGGCACCAGTAGTTCCCTGCGAGCGGAAATGCGCACTGGCTTTACCTCTGCTGGGCTTTCCAGTTGTTCTGCACTCTAGGGTTATACGAAAGGTTATATTCATAATAACACACTAACAGGGAAAATTATAACTTTTTAGCATGTTATCAGTACAAAGTAGCTAGTAATTGTTGTACAAGAGGCTTGAGATAGTTAGTGTGACCAATAATAAAAACATATAATTATGTACACAGCTGAAATAGCTGTGTACATCACCTTTATTGCACATGCCTGCAATTTCCATATATTGTTTGAAAGTATTAGATACCAATTTTTAGAAACAGTGTTGTTTGTTTAGCTGTTAATATTGTTGTTAATATATTTTATGTATGTATATAATATATTGTAAATAATTTACATTCAGTGGCTGCAGCAATGAGACTATAAACAATTTGTAATGACCTGTAAATATGAATGGTAAATGGGTAATGGGGTATTTTGTAAAGTGTGTAGTAAATCTGTGATAGGGAATTATCGTAAGCTTCTTTGAAATCATCATTCATTTTAGACTGGGATTCTCCAATATAGTCTATTTTAGGATTTCAGCTCCATCATACATTTTATCAGTTGTACAAACCACAAGAGGGAAGTCTTCATACTTGTGTGCACAACACCATTCCTATGAAGCAGATAAAAGCCTCTACAAATGGAGAAGCTGAGATTACAGGAATTGACATCATCAGAAACAACAGATTCTTCTCTACAGCATAAAAAACTATTTAAAAGTCGAATCTTCTTCTTCGAACACTCTGTGTGACTTGTATGTGATCTGAGCCTAAGAGCAATTGTACGCTGTGCCAGTTATGCGCCTACAAGTAGACCAGCACATCTGATTTATGCGCTGCTTTTTATTTACCAGGGTAGCACCCCTAGGGCCTACATCAGTCGCCTCCTACGACATGCATTGTAGGTTGCAGTGGTACTATTCTTTGCTTCCCGGCAGTCCCCTATCTGCAGAAATCGCATGCCACCTGCCGAGTGTTGCACGAACTTCATAGCTCCGGCAACAATCCTATGGGGCCACTGGAAAAAAATTGCACTCAAGAACAGAATGGCGTGGTTGAGATTCGAACCTTCAACTCGCAAGGTCTTAACCACAGAGATTCTACAGCATATACTGTCCTAGTGACAGATCCCTTATGCTAGAGGATATGATGCTAACCAACTCAAACTGCCTGGTATTGGGAGATTTTAACGGTCACTCTGAAATGTGGGAACATGAGGTAGAAGAGTGGGAAATAGATGACCTGCGGCTCATGAAGGTGCCAGACAAAGAAGTTCATGATTTGAACAGTAAACTTGTTCAATAAATTTAAGTTTCTGCAAAATTGTGTCGAAACAAAAATTGGTGTAGTTTTGTTTAATGGAAAAAGGGGGAATTTGCATTGAAATTTCAGAAAACTGAAAGGCAAGATTGTTGGTGGTTTAAACAGCACTTTTCAAACCACAACCAGCTAGCTCTCCAAAAAAATAAGCTGCACTTTGTCATGTTCTGTAAAAATGCTTGTCTTCAGGGTGCTGAGAGAAATAAGGTTTGTGGTTCGAATCTAGTGTCTGGTAATTGTGTTTTTTCCGGAGGTCCTAAATGCCTGTTTGCTATTTGTTTACCATATTCATTGGCTCCGTGCCTCACCTGGTGTTCTTAGAACTTTTATTCACTAAACTCGTAAACTAATATATATCTTTTTGTTTTACTTCAGAAACTGTAATGTTTAAGTAGTAGATTTGTATTTTATCTACATTTATTTGTCTATACATTACTATACCTTTTGTTTTTCCTTGTGAAATAAACTGTTTCTTCTGTGATGTAATTTTATTTCAACTCCCCAGTGAAGTGGAATATTTGTAACCTTATATATGTATAGTGTTAATATGTAAATATAAAGAAAGCATATGATTACTTCATTATATGAAACTTTTTGAAGAGTGATCAATATTTATCCACAAGATGATTCCCTTTGTGATAACTGGTTTTATTTGGGATGTTATTATTGTTACAATCATCTACAAGCTAACATTAATATTGTATAACATATTTTGAGACAAATTGACAAAGAAGTGTCTTCAACAGTTCTATGAAGTAGATAAATGTTCAATTCCGCTGGCTGGCAAAAAAACCACAGGTTGCCCAAATTTACGGTGTTCCTGGCACTGAACCGAAGGGTTACGATGTCCATGGCACCAAGCTGAAAAGCTCAAGTGCTTCTGGATCGGAAAAAAAGGGATAAATAAATTACAATTTATGTGGCCAGACATAGGTAAAAAAAACCTCCTACTTTTGTTTGATCTAGCAGTTCGTGTATAATACTCACTCTGATTTTAGCATTAAATACATTGTGTCGATAGCTTACAGCAAAGATGCAGTATTTATGACTTTCAGTCCAGCCCATTCAATTTCAGCTAGTATTTTATTCAGGTTTGTTTTTCCTAACCCGTGACAATCTTCAGCCTGTTTAAAGTGTAGCACCTGTGGTTCTTGGTCACAACTGTCAAATCTACTGCTACAGATCGCCAGTTCATGTAGCACAGCTCCTGAACATTGAGACTTTTTTCTGGGAGAGTTCGTAAAATCACTACAGCCATTAAAACACAGCTGATACAATCTTTTGAAACTCGGTTACCTCCCAACTCAGGACGCTGTCTAATTTAGGAGAAAGTTCCAGGTAAGGAACAATCTCGATCATTTGGGACATAGATCACAATTTCCTCTTCCTAATTGCAATAAATAATCTGCATTTTTGTGAATGTGCATGAACTTATTAAATGTTAAGCATATTAAGAAAAAAACTGTGAATAATGTAAATATACATATATATATTTTCTGGTGATATTGTACATTGACAGCATTTGTGCCGGTCAATTTTCATATTTGAAATTTTACTGTGAAGTTTCATTTATTGAGTGTATGTTTGTTTGCTTACACAGTATTTGCATAAATACGAGGGGAAGTCAATAAGTAAGCCACAAATGGTTGTAGAAAAATAACTAAACATGATAACAGCTTGAAACCAGTTTATTTTATACATACATTGTTCCTTTATTTCTCAACATAATTTCCACCAACATTGATACACTTATCCCATCGCTTTATCAATCCTCCCAAACCGGCCGCATAGAACTGCGGGCTCTGTTTTCTAAACCACGTTTTCACTTCACATTCAACTTGCGCATTCAGAAATGTCTCCCACCAAGGTGGTTTTCAGTAGACCAAAAGGTGGAAATCGTTAGGCTAAGTCAGGATTGTAAGGTTGATGTTCCAGAACTTTCCACCGAGTTGGTTAATTCTTCTCCTGAGCATCGAGCCGTAGTGGTCTGGCATTGTCATGAAGAAGCAACACTCCTGTAGTCAGCAGTCCTGGGCATTTTTTTCAAATTGCATCATGAAGCATAGATAGAACTTCACAGTATGATTCAGAATTCACATTGTCACCTTTCTTCTTGAAATTGGTTAAAAGCACTTTGACAATCCCAGAACACCGCAACATAACCTTCCCTGCTGATGCGTGAACTTTGAATTTTTTGACACAATTGAAGAAAGTGTGCTTAATGTGGGTACCCAGACAATTGAAGGAGGAACACAAATGAACCGATTTGGCCTGTCCTTGCATCATCTCTGTCGATACGAAGATGAAGGAGAAGACATGCTGAACAGGATTGTTACTGAGGATGAATCATGGGTGCATCACTACCAGCCCGAATCAAAGCGTGCTTCAATACAGTGGAAACATCTTTCTTCGCCTTGTGTCAAACATTCAAGGTTACGCCATCAGCAGGGAAAGTCATGCTGACGTTGTTCTGGGATTGTCAAGGAGTGCTTTTAACCAATTTCAAGAAGAAGGGTGACAATGTGAATTCTGAATCATACTGTGAAGTTCTATCGGTGCTTCATGATGCAATTCTAAGAAATGCCGAGGACTGCTGACTACAGGAGTGTTGCTTCTTCATGATAATGTCAGACCACATACGCCTGATTAACTCAGGAGAAAATTAATCAACTACGGTGGAAAGTTCTGGAACATCAACCTTACAGTCCTGACTTAGCCCCTAACGATTTCCACCTTTTTTGGTCTACTGAAACCAACCTGTGGAGATATTTAGCTGAATGACGCGAGTTGAATGTGAAGTGAAAACGTGGTTTAGAAAACAGAGCCCTCAGTTCTATGCAGCCGGTTTGGGAGGATTGATAAAACGATGGGATAAGTGTACCAATGTTGGTGGAAATTTTGTTGAGAAATAAAGGAACAATGTATGTATAAAAAAAAACTGGTTTCAAGTTATCATGTTTAGTTATTTTTCTACAGCCATTTGTGGCTTACTTATTGACTTCCTGTACATTGTTAATTTATTATTTTGTTGTGTAAGAATATCATTCTGTTTATTTCTTACCTCTGATCTTCTACCGTAAAATTTTTGTTCATTTTCTTTGATTGATCAGGCATCTGTAATATGGCCTATATCATTTTCTTGTTCTATTTTACTGTACACTGTCATAATTCTTAGTGTTAAAAAATGTGATTATGTTATCCAGATAATGTGAAATAGTTTATACCATTGATTATTTCCGGTTCCTTAATGATCTCTTGAGATATCTGTATTTATGTAAAGTTCAACCTTGCTTCAGGAATATATGTGATGGTTCCTTATTGAGTGTTTCTCTGAAGTGTTCTAGCCATCTCCCATGGTTATGAGTGCTACTCTTTTGTCGCTTTCTTCTGAGATGCTTGCATTCTGAATCTATGAATTTCCTTTTGTTTTCTCTAATCTGACTTTTTAATTTCTCTATCAAGCTGATGGTAGTGCTCACTGTAGCGCTTTTTTAGTCAAAGAGACTGCTTCTATTTTTTGTTCTCTTCTCTGTGCACTTTAATGTTTCTTTTATCTTCTTTTCTCAGAATTCCAAGCATGTTTTGCTACGCTCACAGTATATGGATGTGACTTGTTGTCTTCATTGTTAATATCTGCTCATATTTAGTGAAACTAGTTTGTGTAATTTTGAGATTAGAAACCTGAAACTGTTTTTTTGTTGTTGACAGCCACAAGTTTGTATAGAGTATGAGACATTAGAGAAAGACGTTTGGGTTGAATAGTGTAATTACTATATATCCTGAACATATATTATAAATCATATCTATTAAATTGATTATAATAACAATGTTGTTTTGATTATTATAATAGTTGTCTGTTTTTAATTGCTATTATACAGGGACACTTTTGTTGATCATTGTAGTTTCAATATCATTGCTGAAAAAATATATATTGTTTATATATTCAATGCTGTCTCTGGTAAAAGCTTCAGTCTTTTGTAGCTCACAGAGATATCAGTGCAGTTTTCTTTCCAGTGTTGCTTCACTGGACCAGCGAGCATATCTAAATATCATATTTGGTGAATTATGTGCTCTGCAGGGTGTCTGAACAAAGCTGAATGGTCAACCTTGAATTTTGTATACATGTAGCTGCAGGAGTTGTCTTATTCGGAGGTGCAGAATGATTTGTTCTACTAATCTGCTCATTTTGGTAGTCGTCCCGTGTTAGTGACTTTCTGATTGATTTAATCATCCTTTTCGTATATGTAACTGGTACATCAGGTTGCATTTGCATTTTCCTTGGCAAGTCAGTGTGCCATCTCATTTCCTGATATTTCACTGCATTGGTTACACAGTTCAGACTTGTAGCTCTGGCCATTTTCTGAACTGGAGTGTTGATCTTGCATATGTCAAGAATATTACAAGTTGTGTGAGCAGAGATTTTTTCTTTTCATCAGTTTCTCAGGTGCCACCTTGATTTCTGCATCATAGTTATGGGAAATGTCCCTGTTGATACTCTGGCTGTATTCCTAACATTGTTTTGGTACTCTGTATACACTTGTGTTCGATTATCTACTGCTGGCCCATCCGTGTATACCCAGACAAGTAGGTATTTATTTAGGATAATAGTGGCTGTCCTATGTTGAACATTGGCAAAACACGTAATCACAAAGTACTGTAGTTTTACAAAAATAATGACAAAATACAGCAACATTTCGACCAACAAGGCCTTTATCAAGCAAACAAACAAGTTTCCTGACTGCTAGATTTTGGTATCTGTCTTTCGCTGGATGGCTCGGCATAGACATAAAGTTTTCTGCATGTGTCAGTACTTCATGTCTTTACGTTCTTAGTGCTTTCGTACACCTTGTGATAATTAGAAAACAACGAACTGGATCAGAATGTGCTAACATAAATTTAGAACTAAAATTATTCTGAAATATCAGGATGCAGAAATGGTTACGCTTAAATTTTTAGCAGCAAGTGATTTAGAAATAATATGTAATCATTTTAAATCAGCTGAGCTGTAATTCAAATTATTGTGCAAGCTACATTTTGCACACTAAATTGTTTTTTCTCTCTCGCGCAATCCTGGCCTAGACTGATGAACCAACTTTTATCATGAATTTTACAGTGTTTTTAAAACACTCCGTTCCTCCGTACAGCTTCTCGCAAAGCTGTTTTGAGGCCAGGCTATCAAGTTCTTATGCCTGCTATCAGCTGACAATCTTGCAGAACGGGTTCTGCCGTCATGGCCTCCTTTTTGCAGGGGCACAGGCTAGTTTTGCCAATTTTAAATTTGTGAGACGTGGGTGCGGAGCTTGTGGCAGGTGCGGAGGCGAAGTATGGCAACCTGTTCACTACGAGACAGACCATAGTATCCGTCGCTGTTGTTGTGGATGGTCTTTTGATCATTTGTTTCTGTAGTGCCAGCCGATGGTTGTTCTTGTTTCCTCATAACTGATCTCAGATCGGTCTGAGATAGTCGCCGCCTTCTTTAGCTAACTTGGCATATTCATTTCCGCTTATATTGCAGTGTGATGGTATCCACTGAATGATGGTGCGTTTGAGTGTGCACACTAATGCGTCGAGGGTTGCTTTGAGCTCGTTTAGCTCTGTTTTGCCTGCCGTGATGATCGATAGAGCATTGGTGAATATCACGACTTTGTTGCGAGAGGTGCCTCTTCTCTCTAGGATCATTTCGGCCGCTGTTCTTATTGCCTCTGCCCGGTAGTTATTTGAGTATTTTCCTGTGGCAATCGCTTTGTGACCGTCACTTTCTTTGAGAGTTTAAACACTATTTCTCTGCCGTCGCTGATTGCGTTCCTTGCTGGTCCGTCAGTGTACACATGCATCCACTTATTTTCAGGATATTCGGTTGCTCTATACCTCTCTGTGACTGCTCTTCTTTCGAAGTTTTCTTGCTGCCCTTTTTTTAGTATGCCTGGGATTGACTCCCTTAGTTCCGGCATTTTGGTTTTCCACGGCGGGTACTTATCGGTTGCAGGGATTGATTTGACTTTGCAAGGATCGGATGGTCCGCGGTCAGTGCTTTAGCGTTCCTTGCGAAGCTGGTCCTCTGATCCTGCCCTTCCGAATCCGTTCATTCTTTCGGGTGGAAATTGAGCCATTTTAGTTTTTCCGCCAACCCCAAGACTTTTCTGTCCCTTCGATCTGCCATTGGTTGGATGCCTGTGATCGTTTCCATCGCCATGATAGGTGTGGACTTCATGGCTCCTGTGATAATACGCATTGCACGGTTCTGACTATTGCTCACTTTGGCGAATTGCTTGTTGGATGCACTGCTCCACGCTGCAATGCCGTACTTCAGGACCGGTCGCACTCTTCCAGAGTAGTGTTTGAGGACCTGGTGTTTGCTCCCAGGTGGAGCCTGCACATTATCGTGAGCCTGTGTCTCGCTTTTGCCGTAGCATTTTCAATTTGGGGCACCAAGTCAGTTTTCGGTCGAGTGTGACTCCAAGGTACGTTGGGGTCTTGCTTTCTGGAAGATCTTGCCCATTGACTTTAAGCTTAATTTTGTGATCCTGGTTGTTCTGGAAGAACACAGTATAAGTGGTTTTAGAAGCATTTATGTTAATATTCCACTATTTGGACCACACTTCCAGGTTATTTAACGTAGCTTGCAGTCGATTTGTTGCTATGGGCATTGACTCTTCCTTCGCCCATATTGCCAGGTCGTTGGCATACATGGCAGAGTGTACTCGCTTTGGTAGGCATGAAGCTATATCATTGACAAAGATTAGAAAGAGGGTTGGTGAGAGCACTCCTCCTTGCTCTAATGTGGCTTTCATGCTAGTGTACCCGGCCCTGAACTTGAACCCTTGCTGTTCTGTTCTCTAGGTATCTATCAAGCCATTTGTACATTCTTCCCTTTATACCTGAGGTTGAGTAGTTTCAGATCCTCTTTCCAGACCGTGTAAAAGCCTTCTCCATATCTACCAAAACTGCCAGTGTCATTTTCTTTGAAACCATCCTCGATTTCCAGGATATAGGTTACTTGATCTGTAGATCAGTGCTTCTGAAAGCCTCCCTGTTGTGTCATGAGAAGTCCTTTGCTTTCCAAGTACCAAGATAGCCGTTTGTTCACCATGCGTTTTCCCGCGCAGCTTATTGGTCTGTAACTCGCCGGGTCGAGTTTATTTTTGCCTGGTTTAAGGATGGGTACTATGATCGCTTCCTTCCATTCTCGTGGTAATATGCCTGTTCTCCACGACATATTTAAGACGGCCAGTAGAGCTGCCTTTGCTCTAGTACCCGAGTTCTTAACCATCTCATTTGTGATCCCATCCTTTCCGGGCGACTTTCTGAGCTTCAGCTCCTTTAGTGCCTCTTCCAACTCATTACTGGTGAATGTATCCGTTAGGTGACTATCAGCTTTTCTTGGCTCGATTGAGGGCTCTCGCTTTTCTCATTTGCCTAGTGTCATTGACTTTTTCATTTGCTATGCTTACTCTGCTGACTTCGGCATATTTTTGCATTAGAATGTTTGCGGCTTCCCTTCCGAGGACATCTTTTTGTCCTGTTCGAGGACTATTGGGGGTCGGCTGGTGTTTTCGTCACTCAGTACTTTTGCTAACTTCCACAATTTATGGCCGTCCCTATCAAGGATCAGTCTTATCAACCCAACTCTGTCGTGCTGATCGTTTGACCATCGGTAGCAAAAACTTGCCCTTCGAGGCATGGGGCCCGGCACTCGTCCTGCCCGACGGATCTCCACAGGCGTAGCCCCATATTGAGGTTCTTTATTAAATATATTCATGACAAAATTTGGTCCATGCAGCCTTAGCATGGGTAGCTACGTCACAACTTTCAGTGCCAATTGGAGCTCAGTTGCTTGTCTTTCCGATTTCAACCAACGTTTACTGGGTTCGCTCTCTGTTAGCCTTTGACTGTCCCCAGCCAGAACCCACAAGGCAGCAGGTTATTTTTTTTCAGGGCAGCGGCACGTAGACGACCTGCCCTCCCGAGCTGATGAGCGTCATCCACCCAGCTGTACCAGTTTTGTTTATGGACTGCTTGGTTTGCCTACCATCTAGTTTCGTGTGCGGTTTACTTTGCGGTGTGCCGCTAGCCTTTGATTGTCCCCAACCAAAACTACAAGGCAGCAGTGGTTCCTACAAAGAGAACAGAGTCCTGGGACGCTTTATGGATGCTCGGGTCAACACTAGGCAATTTGCATTGGCTCTGTCATTTCCTTTGATCCGGAAACCCTGGGATGTGGCCACGCACATCGTAATGTATGGGTCGTTTCATTTGACGCTATCAGCACAACTTTAGATTTTGAACTCGCCGTCTTTCCAGACCGTGTAAAAGCCTTCTCCATATCTACCAAAACTGCCAGTGTCATTTTTTTTGAAACCATCCTCGATTTCCTGGGCGATATAGGTTACTTGATCTGTAGATCAGTGCTTCTGAAAGCCTCCCTGTTGTGTCATGAGAAGTCCTTTGCTTTCCAAGTACCAAGATAGCCGTTTGTTCACCATGCGTTTTCCCGCGCAGCTTATTGGTCTGTAACTCGCCGGGTCGAGTTTATTTTTGCCTGGTTTAAGGATGGGTACTATGATCGCTTCCTTCCATTCTCGTGGTAATATGCCTGTTCTCCACGACATATTTAAGACGGCCAGTAGAGCTGCCTTTGCTCTAGTACCCGAGTTCTTAACCATCTCATTTGTGATCCCATCCTTTCCGGCGACTTTCTGAGCTTCAGCTCCCTTAATGCCTCTTCCAACTCATTACTGGTGAATGTATCCGTTAGGTGACTATCAGCTTTTCTTGGCTCGCATTGGAGGGCTCTCGCTTTTCTCATTTGCCTAGTGTCATTGACTTTTTCATTTGCTATGCTTACTCTGCTGACTTCGGCATATTTTTGCATTAGAATGTTTGCGGCTTCCTTTCCCGAGGACATCTTTTTGTCCTGTTCGAGGACTATTGGGGTCGGCTGGTGTTTTCGTCACTCAGTACTTTTGCTAACTTCCACAATTTATGGCCGTCCCTATCAAGGATCAGTCTTATCAACCCAACTGTCGTGCTGATCGTTTGACCATCGGTAGCAAAAACTTGCCCTTCGAGGCATGGCACTCGTCCTGCCCGACGGATCTCCACAGGCGTAGCCCCATATTGAGGTTCTTTATTAAATATATTCATGACAAAATTTGGTCCATGCAGCCTTAGCATGGGTAGCTACGTCACAACTTTCAGTGCCAATTGGAGCTCAGTTGCTTGTCTTTCCGATTTCAACCAACGTTTACTGGGTTCGCTCTCTGTTAGCCTTTGACTGTCCCCAGCCAGAACCCACAAGGCAGCAGGTTATTTTTTTTCAGGGCAGCGGCACGTAGACGACCTGCCCTCCCGAGCTGATGAGCGTCATCCACCCAGCTGTACCAGTTTTGTTTATGGACTGCTTGGTTTGCCTACCATCTAGTTTCGTGTGCGGTTTACTTTGCGGTGTGCCGCTAGCCTTTGATTGTCCCCAACCAAAACTACAAGGCAGCAGTGGTTCCCTACAAAGAGAACAGAGTCCTGGGACGCTTTATGGATGCTCGGGTCAACACTAGGCAATTTGCATTGGCTCTGTCATTTCCTTTGATCCGGGAAACCCTGGGATGTGGCCACGCACATCGTAATGTATGGGTCGTTTCATTTGACGCTATCAGCACAACTTTAGATTTTGAACTCGCCGTTCATCACACCCCTCTTCCAGACCGTGTAAAGCCTTCTCCATATCTACCAAAACTGCCAGTGTCATTTTCTTTGAAACCATCCTCGATTTCCTGGGCGATATAGGTTACTTGATCTGTAGATCAGTGCTTCTGAAAGCCTCCCTGTTGTGTCATGAGAAGTCCTTTGCTTTCCAAGTACCAAGATAGCCGTTTGTTCACCATGCGTTTCCAGCAGCTTATTGGTCTGTAACTCGCGGGTCGAGTTATTTTGCCTGGTTTAAGGATGGGTACTATGTTCGCTTCCTTCCATTCTCGTGGTAATATGCCTGTTCTCCACGACATATTTAAGACGGCCAGTAGAGCTGCCTTTGCTCTAGTACCCAAGTTCTTAACCATCTCATTTGTGATCCCATCCTTTCCGGCGACTTTCTGAGCTTCAGCTCCCTTAATGCCTCTTCCAACTCATTACTGGTGAATGTATCCGTTAGGTGACTATCAGGCTCATGCGTTCAGGCTCATTTGCGCTCATGGCTGCGAGTTTCGCCGCTTAGAATGAAATTGTTGGTTTCATCATACATCCGGAGAAAGCAAAGTCTATCAATGAAGTAGAATATATATCGGAAAGAATATTACGTATTCAATTCATAGAACAAAACAAAACAACAACGATTATACAAGTCTACGTCCCGTGCAACGATAGCTGCAATGAACAACAACGACGTGAATTCTTCAACCAACTGTCAGACACAATTAATAAAACAAACGATAAAGATGAGCTAATTATAATGGGAGACTTCAACGGAAGAGTTGGAAGCAAAAGACGACACGAGACATGCCTAGGAAATTTCAGCGACACCGAAGCAGAACGAAACAACAACGGCGAAGAAATGATCAACCTATGCTACGAACACGACCTGATCATAACAAACACACTATTCCAGCATCGAAAAAGCCATACACAAACATGGCACAAGTAGAACAACATAGAACAGTCATCTCAAATCGACTATATACTTGTTAGACAAAGACAAAAAGGAATATAATAGATGCAAGAACCATACCGAATATAGATATAGACACAGATCACAGACCAGTCATACTAACACAATTCAAGGCAAAAGAAACTAAACAGAGAAAGAGAAATCCAATTTACGTCACCAACTTGAAAAAATTAGAGGAAGAGGACATACAAAACGATATGAGCAACATGATGACAAATATTTTTACAACGCTACCATCAAGTATAAGCAATGTACATCAAGAATGGGAAACATTTAAAACAGCAATGATGAAAACATTAAACACACTATGTGGCAAAAACAGTTAAGACAGAAATTCAAACAAAAAACTGCATGGTGGAACAACGAGGTCAAGGAATCAATAAAAGCCAAGAAGAAATGTTTCAAAACATGGATAAAATCCAAAAGCCAAGAGGATTACACAGCATACAGAACAGCGAGAAGACAAAGTAAACAAGTAATAAAAAAATCAAAGACAGAATCGTGGGAAAATACGAGAACAACTGTCATTACTATGCAAAGAACAGCCACGAAATTTTTTCAAAAGTGTCAATTCCATGAGGATAAGAGACGAAAGTTTCAACCCCACTGACATTATTAATGATAAAAACGGTACACCGATATTTAATACAAACGGAAGAACAGATGGAAAGAATACTTCCAAGAACTACTTAACCAACCACCAACACCAAATAGATTTAAAAATAACACAAGCATAGAAGAACCAAATATACTCATCCAAGAAATAGAAGAAGTTGTGAAGAAGAGTCCACGCTCACAAGAGCAGGCATAGACGGTATAACCAATGAAGCAATCAAGGCATGCGGAGAAACAGGAATACAATGGATTCATAGAATCTTCAAGTCAGCCTGGACAGAAAGAGAAGTCCCCAAAGATTGGCAGAAAGCCATCATAATACCAATATGGAAAAAAGGGCAACAAAAGAGAATGCAATACACACAGAGGCATATCATTATTAAGTCATGTTGGGAAATTATATGCTAAAATTTTGGAATCTAGAATCAAACCTATAATAGAACCACAGCTGAACATCGCTCAATTTGGGTTCAGAAAGGAAAAGAGTTGCACTGATGCCCTGTTCACACTAAGGCAACTCAGCGAAAACACCATAGAATATGACAAACAGCTCAACTTAGCATTCATAGACCAAGAAAAGCCTTTGATAGAATAAACAGAAACAAACTATGGACCATACTAAGTGAATATGGAATTCAGGACCAACTATTAGACAATATTAGAGCGCTATACCAAAAATGCTCAAGCGTAGTACGAACAAGCGACGGCCTGACAGACGAATTTGAATTATCATCAGAAGTAAGGCAGGGATGTGTGCTTTCGCCTATACTTTTCAATATTTACATAGACAGGATAACGCAAGAAACCAAGACAGATAACAACCTCGATAACAACTACAATTTAATAAACGAACTACTCTTTGCAGATGATCGGAGTATAATTTACAAAACTCGTAATTACAAAGTACTGTAGTTTTACAAATTACAAAACAATGACAAAATACAGCAACGTTTGACCAACAAGGCCTTTATCAAGCAAACGAACAAACAGGAGTGAAAAATTAAAATGAAACACAAACGTTGCTGTATTTTGTCATTGTTTTTGTAATTTGAAAAACTACAGTACTTTGTAATTACGAGTTTTGCCAATCAAATAGTTTTACTGCAGTTCCATATATATATACTGTATAATTTACAACAATGAAAACAAACTTCAACAACACATAAATGCCCTGCAAGCCACATGCGAAAAATATGACATGAAAATTAACACCTCCAAAACAGAAGTCATGACAATAAGCAGGTCAACAGGTCAACTAAATATACACGTGAATAATGTCAAAATACAACAGACTCCAGAATTCAAATATCTCGGGAGTATATTCACAGCAGATGGAAAGATGGACAGAGAAATCGAGACTAGATGCCAGAAGGCAAATGCAGTGACATACCAACTGTCACCACTATTAAAACATCCAAGCATTAACATGGCAGTCAAACGACAACTGATAAACTGCATATTTATTCCAACTTTCTGCTATCAGTGCCAAACATGGCCCTGACTAAGACACAAGAAAGAAAGATTACAACATGTGAAATGAGATGTCTACAAAAGCTGTCAACGTTACAAGGCGAGATAGAGTGAGAAACGAGAATATCAGAAGCATCGTTGGTACTATACCATGCATACAGTACATCGAGAAGCAAAGATTCAAGTGGTTCGGGCCCTTTAATGAGAATGGAACCACATTTACTACCATCACGTGCCTATAATAATCGACACTCAGGGCGCAGAGCACGAGGCAGGCCAAGAACAAGATGGATAGATAACATCTCAGAGTCCCTGCAAAGCATGGACTGACAACGTCAAGCGCAACACACCTGGCACAAGATAGGAAACTAACTCTCCCCACGACGCTTCACGGCAAATGTGGTTAAGATAAGATAAGACCAACAGCCGCAAAGAGTCTATTAGGTGTCTGCATGGAACAAAATGAAATAACAATTGGTAACTTTTTAAAATTTTTTATTGTCAATAATTCAACATAGTTATGCATCCATAGTTTCCTCAGTGTATTTGCCCTTCTCTGCTAAAGCCTTGGCCCTGCTCATTGCCTTTCGCTCCAGGATATTCTTGCGATCTTTATCTAGTTTCAGCTTGACAATGACAACCTTAAAATAAATTTGTTCGAATTTGACTACGTATTTCATATTTATCCAAGTAAATTATTTCATGTCAAAACAATTTGACATTCAATAGAAATTATGCTAATCATATTTTATAAAAACCACACCACAATTGGGAACAAAACCCACTTTTATGGAAGCAGATGCAAATAGAAAAATATTGAGTTCTTGCACCTGGTTAATTGCTGTATTATCTGCCATTTTGAGCATTTCTGCAGTAATCACCTGTTACCTTTCAGCATTGGTATTTATTAATTCTTCATTAATTGGTAGAGATTTGTTTCTTGCCTCTTTGCTAAACTTTAGTAGTAACCATCATGGGTTAGGTCTATTTAGGATTTCTTGAAAATGTTCTGCCTATCTTTTCTTCTGCTATGTATCTAATGTGAGCACTTTATCATCTTTACTACTCTTCTTTGCTTCTGTTCTTTACAACCAATCTTTTAATCACTCTTTGTGATATGTTTGATCTTTGCCAACAACGTGTATATGTTGCACATCGGTTTGGTAGGCCCTAAACACATAGACTTCTACATGTTTAGGACATGTGCATTTGATTTCAGCCAAACCTCCTTAGTCGCATCTTACGACATGCGTGGCAGGTAACATTGGCTCCATTCTGTACACCCCAAAAATGGGTCTCAGTAACCGCCGGCGCCATCTTTACTCTAATTGACAATCCTTTGATACTAAAGTTCCAATTAGTTGCTTTAGTGTATTGTAGAGCATAACTGTTTCTAGTCTTAGTTTCCCACCGATTCAACCAGCCAATTGACACATGTTTTTTGTCTCTTCTAGCAGCTCTATTCACTCCCTTTTCTTTTAGTCGACATTAATCGTTAGCTTTGATTTCATCTGTTGCATTCTTATCGCATGTTTCATCCTTCTTTCTTGAATACCATTCCACGCTTCATCACTTATCCAAGGTTTCCTATTTATGGTCTTTAATCCTGCGCTACTACTTGGCCTCCACAATAGTGTGTTCTACATCTTAATCCATTTGTTCAATTTCTCATTTTCATCATCGAGTAAGTGGAACCAGTTCTTATGTTCGAGCTGGTATTCTTCTTTATTTTGTAGCACTTGACGGTCTATTCATAGCCATTCTTTTTATAGTATGAAAAATTTTCAATTTACCTATGCATAAATTATGATCACTTCCTGTATCTGTCCCTGTCTTCAGACATCCTGCAATTATGTTCTAATTTGTATACATATGGTCAATCTGATTCCTGGTCACTCCATCAGGTGAGTGCCATATAATTTTATGAATCTCCTTGTGGGCAAAGATTGTACCTCCAATTACTAAGTACACAAATACATAACACGGAAATAAGAGAAAGTGCATATAAGCAGACAACCGGTGTCCTACCTTTGAAGGATGGATACCAACATGAACAGTTGTTCCATTAGCCTTCTCTCGCTGGATGCGCTCAATGTAAACTACAAATTTCTTTCTATACACTTGAGTCACCTTGCCCATTTGCTGTCCTTTGTAATGACCACGAGCTATCTGAAGAAAATAAATGACAGTAACAATTCCCATTTGTTATAGAATTTGCTATTACTAGAAATAAGAATGTCAGAAATATGTCATTCATTATTCATAACTGCATTATTGAATATCTTTGTTAGTTTTCAGACTTTCATGTTAACACAAAGACATCGGTTATGGAAAACCAGTTAAATTAGGGTACACGCTGGAATATGAATTATCATCATGGCACCACTTTAAAGCTATAACCTGGTAGAAGTGAAGTTAGATATTTACAAAGCTGCTCGTCTCAATCTGGAGAAGATTGTAAACTTTAACTTGGCAACAAGTTTGATGTTCTAGCATGACCATCAAAGAGAAGTTCACATGCAATGTGGAAGAAGCATCACAAACTTTTGGTATTTCATGCACACAGAATGGCTATGTTTAGTATTCAGAAAAAATTGCATGGAAGTCTTGAAGGATGGTCTATGGACACTCAAGTATTGTATTCAGGTGTGCAAGGGACCAATGACTGGATACTTAATTTGACTTATGATTAAGACAATTGAGAATTTGTTCAAATCCAATGCCTGTTTTTTTATTGAGGACGATTTGAGGATGATTACAGATTGAGGACGAATCAGATATTGAACAAGGTTTGCATTAGGAAATATGTGACACTAGTTCTAGTACTTACATAACTAGTTACAATAAATTTATTACTTCGATTGTATATTTTTTTACATCCAACTTACATGGTGTTAACAACATACCTGTTCACAAATTAGTACCTCATCCATTTAACTATCAATTGAACTAAATCATCATCATGAATATTATAGGGTAAATTTGTTATGAATTTTATTTCACAAATACTTATTGTTGCTGAGTTGATTCCCTTGCCCTGGGAATTCAGTAGTGGACTTTACCTGAAGTACTGGAGCATAAAGGGTTAAGAAAACAGCTAAGAATACTTACCGTCACTTCATCATCCTTTCTAATTGGCATACTCCTGACATTGTACTTCTGGCGCAGCTCCTTTGAGAGTGGAGAACTCATGATTTTTCTCCTGATGTGGGATGGTGCATTAAAATGGCGGGCTCTATTCTTCCTTCGAGACCCTGTAACTGCTTTGTTGAACTTCATGATCAGGCCTGTATAAGAATACAATATTAATTCAGTACCAAGGTTTGACATTATTATTTCATTACAGAATTCAATACATTTCTAATGTAATAAATGACAAGTTATTTGTCCTTATGCAAAGCAAAGTAAAATAAGTTGTTTATCTTTTTTTTTTCTTGACCCAGAAGAACTTTTCAGCTCTTCGGCTCGGTGTCATGGACATCGTAATCCTTTGGTTCGGTGCCACGAACACCGTAAATCTTGGGAACCTGTGGCTTTTCTGCCAGTCCATGGAACTTCTTCTGTGATCAACTTTTGCTATGCGACTACTCCGGTATGTGTCATAAACAGGGCGGTGCGCTTGAAGTCTTCACGGTTCCCCATAGTTTGTCTTGTAGTGTTGTTTCTGTTGGCCAGATCTCCAATCTCTCACTACTCAGACTAGGGCAGTCTTGCAGGATGTGCTCTGCTTTGGTGCTCCACAGGTGCAGGCTGCCGAGTCCCTGAGACTCATTCTGTGGAGGTGTGTTCTGAGACTGCAGTGTCCCGTTCTAAGTCTGAAGACTCCAGATCATTTTCCTGGATTCCTCAGAACTGAACCACACTCACAGAGGGCTTGTCACACGTCGTCTATCGCGCTACGAACACGCTGGCCATTATCTTTAAAATGTAATGTCAAGTACAATGAGCTATTTTTCTAAATGTAATGGCAATGCAGAGTGCATTAATTTATCCTGGTGCAATAAAGCGTATAGGTATAAAACTCTTTATAAAATATACAAATATTTATTCAGAAATAATTTTCTCTTAAAATTCTTAATGTTAAAGCAGCAGATTGGAACAGGGCATCGCCTTGTACAGCACTGCTTCAGACAGTACAGAGGCTTACTTGAATCTGCTGGTGATGTTTTTATAGTGATGAATGGTAATGCTTGCATAAACAAACAGCATTGTCATTGAGTTGATAGATACATTGAAGTGAAGGAACTCACTGACTGGCTCCCCTATGACTAATCAAATCTGATACCACCTACAGTCTACAGTACAACTTCAGAAACAGTACTTTAAAGTTTTATAAAATCACACTGTTGCCAGTCTACAAATTTTTGTCCTGTTGGATAATATCTGCATACACTTTAGCCAAAATTTGGATGTGCCTGTCCTACATGCTGTAGGGGCCTAACAAAGGGTAGGGCACGCTCTTAGCACAACCACACATAATATATTATAGAGTGGTTAATATTTAAATAAGAATGAACGCAAATATAAAGGGTGGTAGAGGACCTGTTTTAGGGACCACCTGTTGTGGTGGATGAGAACGCTATCCGGCTATCATCATTGATTGAAATGATTGATATTTACATGCTGTGCAAGTTGAATCAGAATTGGATGCTTATGGGGCAGAATGAGGAGTGTGTTTAACCTACATTACACACACATTATGACACATGAGCCATCAGTATCATTAAGCATTTGTATGCATAGTGAATATTGCAGCAGTGAGCATAGATTGATAACCGTAATGTCGGTAATGATTGTTTTGGGCGAGACACAGTTACACGGATCTGGACAGTTAGTTCAGAAACCAAATTAGTACATTCAATTTCAAGTCACAAATGACTGCACACATATGAGTGAAAAATAATGCATGGAAAAGCGTAAGAGAGAATATATCGCCGGTAGTTTACCGGGTAAGTGTAAGTAAGATTTTATTTTTACTGTTCAACTGAATTGAATGAATAATATTACTTATTAATAATTACGTGATGAGTCTATTCTATTACTAGCAACCTACAAACATTAAGAAACGGGTTTGCAGCGAGAGCAAGGCATGAACAATAGCTTAAATATAATACGTACTTTTATGAGAAACCTAGAAAATATATTAAAAGTTAACACATTTCACGATAAACAAATCATGAAAACATTGCATTTGCTAAGTGATGGGAAGATCTTACTAGGGTAACCAAGTTTACTGTAATACGACAAGAAAACCCCACTGGTAAAGAAAATGTTAATTTTTCGTTGGCTGGCCAATATGAAAGAACAATATTTTATATAATGTATTATTAGATGTCGTACCAACATTAAGATTTTGTCTTGATTAAAACAACACAACTTTTCATACCTCTCAATTGAACCTAAGAATTACAAGAAAAGAACTTCCGGATAAGGAAATGAAAGGGGCATTATTCTTCTCTATATCACTATTTGTTTGTAGCAGTAACGGTAGCTGTTCGTGGAGTACAAAAAGCAGACGTTCGACATTCATTTGTATATACGCATACAATTATTATCCGCTCACCTGTATATAATAGTTTCTTCAAACTTTGTTATCCTCAAGAGGACACGCAACACCTTGTACAGGTCTGCCTAAGCCTAGAGTGGTATATATCATTATATGTAGACTAGTACTGCAGGTACTTGAGGTACGTCATGTTCGGATTGTTCGAAGTTTCTCAAAGCCAAAGGTATTGTTAAGAATGATACATCTCGAATAGTACTCACCACTGAGTATGTAGGGAGAGACGAAAAAAACTATAAAACAACAGACATAAGTTTGAAGTCAATAAAAATTAAGACTTATTGGCTTCACCAATAATGCCGATATCATTATAAAAAGAATAGAATAAACTAATAAAAAAAACCTACGTTATCACTGTGCAGTGCTCAGGACAGTGTGATGTGGGGCGCTTGTCACACTATCAATCATACTATCTCAGAGAGTGTGAGTACTGTGACTGTAGGTCTTCTTAAAGGCTCTTATTCACTTTGACCAGGTATGGATATGCAAATAATGCTACATTCTCAGTTGATAGTTTTAACATAACAGCCGCCCAACTTCAGCAATGATGACAACAATCTCAGATATGTATTGTTGCACCTCTCTGGTGTGTGCAGAGGTGACTAGAGTTCAAGCAGGGAAAGCAATCCATTACCACATATCTGATCAGGTTAGATATGTACGCGTTGTATGTTCTGTCTTTTCAGGCAGCTCGTTTTCATTTGCCTCAGCAGTATGAGGATTCTCAGTTACTTGAGTTTCTCTTGTGGTGTTGCAGCCCTACATTTTGACAATTTTGCGCACAGGATGTTTTATCATCCGTCTCTGATAGGACTAGGACCTTGATCTCACCTACGCTGAGATCAGAGACTTCTTAAAAAATATCTTTATGGCTTCACGGGGGAGCAGACTGAGTAGCTTTGGAACAAAAGGCGAGACGCTAACCTCTACGCCACAATGTAAACCTATGTATGTTTTTTTCAAAGTGTAATAAAAGTTGAGAATGGGAGGCTAAGAACAGCGATGAATGGAGGTGGGTGACATCTAAAGCAATGAACCGAAAAGCTAAAGAATAATAACACAATTTAGCTAAATATTTCAACTGATTTTTATAGTACTATTTTAAGCTAAGCTGTATTCTTCCATTTAGCCCGCGTGACCAGCGTGTTCGTAGCGCGTTTGACTACGGGTGACTAGTCATCTGTAAGTGCGGGTTCAACTCCGCTGGACAGCAGAAAAGCTACAGGTTCCCCAGATTTACGGTGTTCATGGCACCGAGCCGAAGGGTTATAATGTCCATGCCACCAAGCCAAAGAGCTTTCAGCTCAAGTGCTTCTGGATCGGAAAAAAAATAAAAAATCTTTCATTTATAATTCCAGATATAGACTCTGCTCTAAACATCCTTTTGAACAACACAACTAATAAGAAATATATATTTTCTATACTCATCTTTGTAATTAACTATTTGAACAGTAGTGACTTCCCTATTCATTTTATATTTGGGGGGGTCTATGGCGAAGTGGCTAAGATGTTTGCCTGTTGCTCTGAAGGTTGTGGGTTAGAATCTGGAACGTCACATGTGCAATTTTTTCATGTGATCTCTAGGATTGTTGCTGGAGCTACAGAGTTTGTGCTTTAATGCAACACTGGTCAGATGGTGTGCTATTTCTGCCAACAGGGACAGGGCTATATGGATAAACCTGGTACAATGAAGTAAAGCTTTCACTATTTCTAATCATTCAGTATAGATTGATAATTGCAGCCTATACTAAATATTGTCTGTGAAATAGTTTTATACTTTACTTTACAAATGAATACACCCTCCCGTATTATTTTAATATGTAAGCAATTGTTGCTGCCAAAATAGAACTGGCACTAATTATATAGGACGAAAATCGTGACATATCCTTTAAAGGATGTTGCCATCAACCACAGTAAATAAGTCGTTGATTTTCTAGGAACCATTTATGCGTTCAGCAGTTTGCCATTGCTTTCTGAACGGTGAGGTCTATTTTACCATTTGTATAATCCACTGGAACAAATTTGCTTCTAAACTGCCTGCTGCAGAGTTTAAATCAGGTACTCTTGGGTTATGCCCACTCAGGATGAAATAAATAAGTTTATTATATAGAATAATGTGTTGTACATTTTTGTTTAATTTGATAAGTGTTGATCTTCAAACAATAATTATCTTTTCTGCTTTGCAGTTATTTTTTTGTTTAACTTGCAGCAGATTCAATTGCAATAATTCAATATCACATGTGTTTGTTATATTTCTAGGCACAAAATGCAAAGTTATAAGTTCAGACTTGGGCTTTCTACTTTTTCCTATAGAATGGGCAGTGTACTTTCACTTTGTGCCTTTCTGATTGGTATCATCTCATTAAAGGGACCATTGGGTAAGATGTTGTATATTATGCATTATAATCTTTTTCTCATGTAATTTGATTCCACTGTAAAGTAAGTTAATTGAAATAAACATAGTGGGGTCAGATGCTTCACACCCTCCCCCACCCAAGGAGGACAAGCTGTATGAGTTTGTATCAGTCAGCAACTCATAGTTGAGTGTTAGTGTCTGGGTCAGCATACGAACAAAGCTAACCAAGACTTCACTCCGCCTCCACTTGGCAGCTATTGGAAACTGGACAAGTTAGTGGAGGAGAAGCTTACCGTGCCCTAACAGATTATGCTGAATTTGGATGTGTCGAACCGAAATGTGCATATACCACAGCTTATGCTGAAACCTGCGACACAATGAATTCCATTCTCTGGACTGCATCCTACTATAACCAACAAGAGTATGAGAACGAACAAAGAGAAAGAAATAAACATTTAAATATAAGAATTTCTATATATGGAAATGAAAGATTGGCTTCACATTTGGTTTTTGTACTCTTTTTCTATGACATTTAAATCATACATTTAAAACAAGTCAATTTAAATCGAGGCATGCCTCTTTCAAGCTAAAAATCAATTTGCTCTTTCAAGCTAAGATCAAGCATCAGCAATTTGCAGAATCACACTTATCTTCGTTCCGAGGCACAGGGGTGTTGTTCGCAACGAGAGAGCAGACAGGCTGGCTGGCTCTGCCACCATATCAGAGGGCCAGCCAATGGATAGAGCTATTATTTTGAACGCCCTCATAGAGTGTGGCTGCAAAGAAGATTTTAATTTAAACCAATCCACGTCACTACTAGATTGCAGGAGCTGGGTTTGAAGATTGGAGTAGCAAGAAAAGAACAGCATAACAGGTACGTGAGTAGGCTCATCAATCAAAATCGAACTGGTATGGTCAGTCGCTGGACGCTGTTGGAGATATTGCGAAGGAGATCAGAGCACCTATGGACATGTCCGGAGTGCAATGAAGATATTCCAAACTGAAACTGAAAGCTAAGAACAAACCTTTTATTGGTTAAATCAGGACATGTTTTCTTACAAACATAAACAAAATTAGAATTAACTCCTTACAGAGAATCTAAAGTTGTAATAAAAAATTGTCAGTACTCATCTCCAGAAGTAAAGTTAAGTAGATCTAAGATAATTAATCATCTTGAATATTTGCCTGTATTTTGAACTTACTTTCTGAATATCATTAGTTTAAATTTATGTTTATTGTTTTGTACTTTCTTCATTTCAGAGATCTGGAACACTGCATTTGAGCAGAATTCTGTGAACAGCACTGAACATAGAAGACAACTTAAATGTATTAATGGCAGCTTTAGTTTGAAGGGTATGGAGAGTTGTCATCCTTGGTTGAGTTGTCTTGAAATTGAAAAAGAATTAACTCTAACTGATAGGTATCTTGGGTCAGGTGCAGAGAAAATAGTAAGTCTAGTCAAGTTTTTTGCTATTTTGTGAAGTTTAACTGCATTTATAATCAACTGTGCCTGTCTCTAAATCTTCTTAGAACGCTCTAAATCGACCACTTGTTAAACCACTCTTTGTGATCTGAGCCTAAGAGCGATGGTGCATTGTGCTAGTTATGCACCTACAAGTAGGCGCATCTGATTTCTGTGATGATTTTTATTTACTAGGGTAGCTTCCGTAGGCCCTTACCTCAGTTGGCTCTTTCGTCATGCCTTGTAGGTTGCCGTGTTACTATTCTTTGCTACCCTTGTGAGCTCTGACAACACATAGGTGGTCTTTAAATCAACATGTAAACATTGTGTGTAGTTTGTTTGTTTTCATTCTTTCTTATCAAACAAGTTGACCCCACTTTGTTGATCTGTGATATAGGAGGAGAAAGAGAGACCAAACAAAATGTGGACTAGATCTTCTTAGGAGACAGTCCATTCTGTTACCACTTAGTGCTAACTGCTAACTATGATGGAAAATCTTTTGATGTATTTTAGTGAGTCAGCATAGTTTCAGTTTTCGATTTTGATTGATGAACCTACTCACATACCTGTTATGCTGTTCCTTTCTTGCTACTCCAATCTTCAAACCCAGCTCCTGCAATCTAGTAGTGGACGTGGATTGGTTTAAATGAAAATCTTCTTTGCGGCCACACTCTATGAGGGCGTTCAAAATATCAGCTCTATCCATTGGCTGGCCCTCTGATATGGTGGCAGAGCCAGCCAGCCTGTCTGCTCTCTCATTGCCAACGGCACCCATGTGCCCCGAACGAAGATAAGTGTGATTCTGCAAATTGTTGACGCTTGTAGTGATTCAGTCCATTCCTGCGCACCGAACCAGCCTCTACCTTGCGAATCATACTCAATGAATCACTCAGAATGCACGCATGAGTGTAGTTTTGTGACTCCAGCAAACGTAAAGCATTAGTTACCGTCAGTACCTCCATTGTCATGCTGCTTGTTGCCATACAAAATGCACCACTGGCGTCATGGACCATTCTGCCACATGAGCTTGCAGAGAAGGCCCATGCGGAGTTTTCGTGACGAACTACCGATCCATCCGTGTAAATCACAACGGCACCTTCATTGCAGTTTTCATCAATGATAGCCTTAACATCTGCATCCAGCGCCACGGGATTCCTCTCTTTGCAACTTTTGTCAAATTTAATGATGGTGGCAAAAGTGTTCCCGTATATTGAAGGCATCAGTATCCATTCTTCCGCATAATCGATATTTGTGAGCCCGCATACCAGCTGAACAGTGTCTGCAGCGCTGCCAACCCACAATTTGCCCTGCTTTATTCGATTTCCTCCACTGGTGCTGAGCAGCTCGTGCAATGGGTGATCCTTTTAGCACTGATTTTGTCATAGCACAGTGGTAGTGCTCTGTGACTTCAATCATCAATGTATAGAAGAAAATTTAAGAAATGATTGATCCTCAAGTTAACCCAATGAAAATAGATACTCGATTTTCCAAGTTTGGAGAAATTTAGAATAGTCACCAAAGTTGTGTAAATGCTCTGTTACTGGCATTTTCTGATAACTTAAAGGAACTATCTATGGGGATGTTCTAAGTGCCATTGTGTGATTTTTTCCAGTCTTTATATTGTTCCACTTTGTAACATAACATTCTAAAATTATAAATTTAAAAAAAAAATTATTTTTATATTATTTGATTTTTTAACATAACATTCTAAAATTTGAAATCTTTTCTTTTTTTTAATATTGTCCGACTGTGTAACATAACATTCCAAAATTTGAAATTCTTTTTGCAGGTTAAAGAAGGCTCTTGTGCAGGTCATCCAGTAGCAGTAAACATTTTAAGACATGAAGATTTTTTCAATGACTTTCAGCACAATCTGAACATGCTGCGGCTTTTCAGTAAAGAACCAGGAGTACATGCAAATAAAGTTGTACAGCTTGTTGGCTGGTGCTTGATACAGACACCAGTTATTATCACTGAAATGCATTCATTAGGTTCTGCAAATAATGTGCACACTATTCTCAAAAACAAGTTTCCAATATTTGATACATTAGCATTTAGATTTGATCTGTGTATTGACTTTGTACAGATTTTATATATTCTACACTCTCACTCTGATGGACCTCGAGTGTTATGTGATGCTAATGACCCTGAGAAAGCTTTGAGTCAATTTTTACTGTCAGACAACATGTTGCTTCTTCTGAATGATATGGATGCACTTCCAGTGGTAAATAAAAGTTCAGGGAATTAATCAATGTGGTCATAGAGAACTTAGTGGAGATTTTGTAGCTCCCGAACAGCTGTGGCCATATGACATTAAAGAGTTTGATGACGACATAATGCAATATTATGATGAGAAAGTTGACATTTGGAAAATACCTGACATTTGTAATTATATTATTGGAACCAAAGCAGGTGCTAGCAAGCTCCAACTGCATTTGTTTGATATCCACTCAAAGTGTAAACTAGAAGATCCTGAAAAGAGGCCTACTGTGAAGATGGTTTTAGATTATTATAGAAATGTTCATTCAAAATTAGGTTGGAATACAACATTTCAAAAAAGTAATGGTGAAGGCTGACATCATATATATTGTGTAAATTTGTTTTTCAGTTTACAAATGTATCTTCTTCTTCGAACGCTCATTATCGATCACTTGTTAACCACTCTGTGTGATTTGTATGTGATCTGAACCTAAGAACTATTGTATGTTGTGCCAGTTATGCACCTACAAGTAGGCCAGCACATCCGATTTCTGCGATGCTTTTTATTTACTAGGGTAGCTTCCAACATCAGTCGCCTCTTATGACGTGCCTTGTAGGTCGCAGTGGTACTATTCTTTGTCCCTTCGAGCCCCAGCAATACTCAAGCGCTACAAAGTTAAAAATTCAGCAATGCTTCTTTAGTCCTTGCTCTTCTGTGTTTGAATAGTATTGAAGAAGAAATATTGTGAAGACTGTAAAACTATTGTAGAGAAAAAGTGTAAGCAATGTCTTTAATAAAGAACTTTGATGGCTTCAAATGTTGGCTAAGCAGAAGACATATCACATTCAATTATCTAATTGAAGTTTTCACATGCCTGTTTTCTGATTGACTGAGGCCTTAGATGCTATGAATTTAGAGTTTCAATTGTACATAGAATACCTAAACAACGCTAGAGATGCGATTAAAGTACCAACGGGAAATTCTGTCACAACTATGATGCAGAAATTCAGGCAATCAAGGTGGCAACTGAAAACTGTTGAATACCAGACCCGATCCTCAACCTGTTGTATTTTGACTGATGCAAAATCAGCACTCCAAGCACTTCAGTCCAGAAAATTGCCAGGTCTACAGACCCTACTGTCTAAATTGTCCAAGCATCACAGGGTCGTCTTGCAGTGGATACCCTCTCACTGTGGAATACCAGGAAATGAAACAGCAGACCGATTGGCCAAGGAAGGTGCTGCAGGAGAGCAGCCTGATGTGCCAGTTACCTACCACCAAAAGAAAAGGATGATTAAATCAATGAGAAAGCCACAAATACCAACACAAGACGATTACTATAATATGAGCAGATTGGAACAAGTTGTTATTCTGCGCTTTAGAACAGGACACAATTGGCTCCGCAGCCACATGTATACAAAATTCAAGATTGGCAATTCAGCCATGTGGACAGGCAAACCAGACTGCAGAGCACATATTTCAAGACTGCCCGAATATGATACACTGAGGCAAACTCACTGGCCTAACGAAACAACACTCGACACAAAACTACACGGACCTCTGTGTGAGCTACAAAAGACAGTGAAGTTCATACAAGAGACAACATTGAATATATAGACATATTTCAAGCGAACGAAAGGAAGGAAGGAAGAGTTTCAATCCATAGCCAGGGTCAGTTAGGTACTGATCTTCTTCTTCTTTGTGTTCATTCTTTACGACCAATTTTAAACAATTTTTTTGTCATTTTGCAACAAGTGTAATTTAATGCAACCTTGCCATGGAAAATTCAGAAAATGTTTTGACAGAACAAAAACACCAGCCATAATTACTTTGTTGTTTATTTTATTTGGAATTAAAGTCTCTTTAAGTTGAGTTGAGACACTCTCTTTCAAAACCTAAGGAGTCTTTGTTAGTTATATTAGAAGGTGCTGGCCATACCAATAATCAAGCATCTAGATTTATCTGAGGAAGATGAAGCAGCTCGTGGAGGTCCCATACGCTGGTTATAGATCTCATGACAGTTAAATATTCTTCTTCTTTGCGTTCGTTCCTTACGATTAATTTTAATCACTCTTTGTGATATGTTTGATCTTTGCCAAGAACATGTATACATTGCACATTGGTTTGGTAGACCCTAAACGCATAGACTTCTACACGTTTAGGACACATGCATCCGGTTTCAGCCAAACCTCCTTAGTCGTGAGAAAGAAGAAGAAGAAGAAGAAGAAGTTAAATATTGAAATAAGAGTAGGTTGTGTGCCCCTGTTCAAGTCCAAATTGGAGATGTTAAATATAATATCTTGTACCACCATGAAATAATCGGGAGAGTAAACCTGAATAAAAAAGCTCATGATGAAATCGTATGTGCTCGGCCGAATGACATGGCTTTGCTGTAAACATAACATATTGATCATATTCATTGGCTCCGTTGCTTCCCTTTGTGTTTTTGAAACATCTCCTTATTCTCTTCTGTCAACATAACACAATGTATATTTAGTATTCAGCATTTTTATACAACACAATGTATATTTTAGTATGCAGATTTAGTATACAGAGCACACAACACGCACATGTCTAACCTTGATCATGTATGCCCCACCTGTGTTAGGGATTGTGTTCTAGGATTGGACTCTACAGTCACCTCCGCACACACCAGAGAGGTGCAGCAGCACACGTCTGAGATTGTTGTCATCATCGCTTGCGATGGACGGCTATATATATATTTAGTATTCCTCTCATAGGAATCCAGTTTGTGTGCGTGTATAATTATAATTATGTAATACAAATATAATTATATACAAAAAAATATATAAAAATATCTTCATCAGCTCCAAATTACATCGGGGACCCTCGCCGGTGCTACGAAGTTCATGCACTGCAGCTGAAATCTTCCTGTGTAAGACAGAGATCGGAGCACACATGGTTACTTACCGAAGCGCAATGATGATATGACAGGTTGTCCCACTACGATATATATATATACATTCGCTGATTATTTCCCTTACACCATATATATATATATATATATATATAATTGTTTTACAGTAAACGTTGGTGTTAGCGTTCATAATATGGGTAAAGGAACCCTTTCATACCTCGTGGTAAATAGGACAATACAGTGTTAGGCCTGTATTTTTTATTGACCGTCGGCACCCGATAGGTGATGTGGTCAGCATCACGCCGACCGCCTTTACTTTCCCAGAGCATGTCTGGTACCCAGTTGAGGCTGGGTCGACCTGAGAGCGGTCGGGAAAAATTCCACGCACACTGCGAGAGTTGAACCCAGACCACCAGTTCACAATATAGTACAGCGATATTTACGGATGTTGATACAATAAAATATATTATAATATTAAAATATATATATAGATGTTTCTGCCTTCCATTAATATTGCAGGAAGAAAAAACGAGTAGGCGTGAAACAAAAATGCGATTGGATCACAACCAAATACGAATTCTCTGTTAGAATTGCGCTGGCGTCATGCAAAAGTGTCCTATCCTGTACAAACTGCTTTACGGTGCTCATGTGATGGCCGTACCTGAGTCTAACTGGGACAATGATACAGTCAAAGCAAATGAGTTTCATGTATTCTACAACAGAAAACATCTTGTACAGACTATTTTTGTACGCATTAACTTGCGTGCATCTGAAGTGGACGTATCAAGCTGGAATTGCGATGATTTGCAAATACATGCTGTTAGAATACAGGCATCAACACCCCTTGTTATCATCAATGTGTATGCATGTAACGGAAGTGTAGATGTCTGCAGATGTTAAGGATTATTCAAACATGATGAAAGTAATATAATATTTAGTGGTGACTTCAATGCAATAGGAAATCATTGGAGAAATAACATCATCAATAGACAAGTAAATTACTCGCCCGAGTGGTTACCGTGGCCCAAATTTGGTGTGTAAAAATAGAACCACTGTTACCTGCCACGCATGTCGTAAGAGGCGACTAAGAAGGTTTAGATGAAATCGGATGCACATGTCCTAAACGTGTAGAAGTCTGCGTTTAGGGGCCTACCAAACCAATGTGCAACGTATACACGTTCTTGGCAAAGATCAAACATATCACAAAGAGTGATTACATTTGGTCGTAAAGAACGAACGCAAAGAAGAAGAAGTAAATTACTTAGAGGCTGCATTTATTATTGTAGATTTAATAATAATAATTCCTCTCGTACCGTTATACGTTACATAGGGCCTGCAAGTAATTTCTCCATACCGCTCTATCCTCGGCAACTCGCTCAATCTCCTCCATGGAACTGAGACCGATATTTCTTGCCTCTCTCAGCAAAGTTCGTTTCAGGGTCTCCTTAGGTCGACCTCTTTCTTGAACCCTTTGCATGCCACTTCAATGCCTGCTTTGATATTCGTTGATCATTTCTCCTCAAGGTGTGTCCAACATCTCCATCTTCTCTTTCTTATAACAGTTGTCACTAGTGGTTAACTAGACATTTCTCCTCAAGGTGTGCCCAACATATTGCTGATTTAGTATTGCTTAATACAGGTCAAGCAACCAGACTGGCTAGACGATAGGGTGATTCAGATGGGGCATAGATCTCTATTGGTGTCATCCACTTGCTCCATGTTGTAGATGAATGTTTTGGGATACCACGGTAGTGATCACTGACCATGCGATGTTTTGATCGCAAGGCTCCGGTCGGGCAGAAGTAATATTACATTGAAAGCATTTTGGTATGACAGCACGGCACAAGACACGATGAGCAACGTTAGACATGACAAAACTTAAGCATATCAAAATAGGAGAAGAATATAGTACATCCATTAAGACTGAATATGGAGGTTGAAACCATTTGTGTCCCCCAAAAGGAGAGCAGTAAATGCATGGCAAAAGGCGCGACCAACGGCATTGCCGGTGCATATATTAGCCTTAAAGTTGGACATGGACGGTAAAGGATGGCATTTCTCGAACATTACATGAAACAATCATATTGCATAATGATAGAGAGGCAAGACTCCATATGATTTCGTTATTATCTGATCAGTGTGTTGCTATATGGGGTGGAACGGTAAGCTTGAAGTTACGAGCGAGGAGATCACGCAACACCACATGGGATCCCGATGGTGTGAACATAGTTACATAAACAGGATATTCGGACACAGACATGAGTGAGCTTAGTAAATAATTCAATACCAGCTTTAAAGGGGCTATGAAAAACAAATATAATGAAGACACCTATGGCAGGTAATGCAGATAAGCTATGAAAACAAATATAATGAAGACACCTATGGCAAGTAATGCAGATATCACTGGAATCTAAAATGATAAAAATAACAGAGCAGTTCACCTATTTGGGTAGCAATTTTGATTGCACAGGAAATGTTAAAAAAAATTATGATACGAATTGGCAAAGCAACATCAGCTTTTAAAAGTCTAAATAAAATATGGAACTGCAAGTTATATAGTATTAAAACTAAATTACGAATTTTCAATTCAAATGTATCAATCCTAACATATGCCAGCGAGAGTTGGAAAATGACTAAAGATATAGAAAGCAAGTTGAATGCATTTGAAAATAGATGTCTGCGAAAAATAATGAATATAAAATGGAACGAATTCAAGAGAAGTGATGAAATCAGAGACATGTCTGGTCAACCACTAGTGACAACTGTTATAAGAAAGAGAAGATGGAGATATGTTGGGCACACCTTGAGGAGAAATGATCAACGAATATCAAAGCAGGCATTGAAGTGGAATGCAAAGGGTTCAAGAAAGAGAGGTCGACCTAAGGAGACCCTGAAGCGAACTTTGCTGAGAGAGGCAGGAAATATCGGTCTCAGTTCCATGGATGAGATTGAGCGAGTTGCCCAGGATAGAGCGGTATGGAGAAATTACTTGCAGGCCCTATGTAACGTATAACGGTACGAGAGGAATTATTATTATTATTTAAAGGGGGCAAGATCCGGGAGTAATGGCTTCACAACTACCACTGGCGACACCTAACTAAAGTCATAAACAGATAAGCGGTATTAGAATAATTACAATACAGCGCACAGTGGGCAAGCTTCTGGAAAAGTTTCGCAGACTAGCCCTGGACATGGAGGGATTCAACGAATTCACCATAATGATTACAAAGAGACAACTGGTTGGGAAAGAAAACTGTCATTTGCGGACGACATCATGGTGTAAAGACAGAAAAGAAACAGAATGAAATTGCTAATAAGCTACAGGAAGAGCTGAGCCGCATCATGGCCTGGTGCGATGTCTCTGGTGCAACGATAAACCATAAAGCTGCGCTTTCGTGGTTCTCCCTAAATAAAAACATTGTACATTTTTTATTTGTCAAGTTTTATTTATTTGAAATATGACATATTTTTGTGTATATCCGCATCTCAAAAGTTTTCATTCTGTCTTTAAAATGTTCTTTCATTGTCCATTTTTTGGATCCATTCAAAAATATAAAGTAAATATCATCATCATCAAATAGCTTATCCTGAGCAGAACTTTGTCACCTTAACAAGCCGTCTGAATTTCTCTCTCTCATATGCCAGATGTCCTGTCTCTGCGTCGGTCTTGCTCAAACCATCAGTTATATCCTGAATCCATCTTCTCCGTAGTCTTCCTCTTTGCCGGGATGCCTTCTTCTATGATGGTCTTTTACAGCCCTTCGTGTCTCCTTATATGTCCAAAATACTTTAATTTTCTCATTCTTATTTGTAGTATCAGCCAGTTTTCTTTGATTTTGAGTTCTTTATAGATAGATCTATTTGTTCTCTGTAAATTTAGCACTTGATAATCTCCATCTTTAGCTTATTTATTTTCTGTTTAGATGTTAGTAACTTGCTCATTTCATTGAATGTACTTTTGACCATTCCTATTCTCTTTTTCATATCTGTCATCATTTGTAATCGTGTGTCCTAGATATAAGCTAATGTTTATTTGCTATAGTAGTTGAAAACTGGATACCAAGACAAATGAGCAGTGGGGGGAAATGTGAAAAGAAATTTAAAACGCAGTTTTTTTTTACGTTTTGACGAAAAGGTCTTCGTCTGGATACAACCTAATTGTTAATTAAGCTGCAAATTGCTCGACCTTTTTGTTAGCTATCTCATCGTCATTATCAGGTACCGTGCCGGCTGGAGTAGGTGATCATGGATCGCCCACAAATCTCTGTCTCAGGTGTTTGCTATTATCTTAGATGTTAACGCTCTACCGCGCCATGATGAAGTCACGTTTTCCAAAAATGTCTCTCTCTGTCTTCCTCTGTCTCGTCTACCCTCAATCTTACCGGTTGTCACAATGTATTCTAAACCTCCCTTCCTCATCACATGTCCGAAAAATTATGACTGCCTCTTTCTTATATTGATGATAAGCTTTCTCTGTGTCTTGACCTCATTCAACACTTCAATGAGGTTAGCTAACTGCATTTGTAAATTATCAGTCATCTTGTTTAATAAGAAAAATAAGTGCGGTTTCGAATCAGTGTCACTGTGGTCTGTCTGGTCGACAGAAAAGGATACACCGTTTATCACGACCCGTGCTTAGTTGCATGTTTTACGTAACACGGTGCTCAAGGATTATGAATTATGCAACACGCATTGGATATTATTTTTAACTCGACCTTGCCATAAGACCGGGCCAGTGGGACAACGTTTACATGTTGTCAGATGTTAGTTAGCCTTGGCGATCTTCCAAACCGATTGTGAGACAGTATATTGTTCAGGCTTGGTAACTATTTTATATAATATGGCGTTCAACTGGTGTGCATCTTGCGTGGGCCTATGTTTTGTGTACTGACATTGAGAACAACATTTACATTTCGTTAATTAATTAGTAGATTCAGAAGAAGTGATGAAATCAGAGACATGTCTGGTCAACCACTAGTGACAACTGTTATAAGAAAGAGAAGATGGAGATATGTTGGGCACACCTTGAGGAGAAATGATCAACGAATATCAAAGCAGGCATTGAAGTGGGATGCAAAGGGTTCAAGAAAGAGATGTCGACCTAAAGAGACCCTGAAACGAACTTTGCTGAGAGAGGCAGGAAATATCGGTCTCAGTTCCACGGGGGAAATTGAGCGAGTTGCCCAGGATAGAGCGGTATGAAGAAATTACTTGCAGGCCCCGTGTAACGTATAACGGTACGAGAGGAATTATTATTATTATTGTATATTCTAGTTCCAAGCTCTCTGTTATTTCTTCATATATTTTTAAATAGTCTTAAAGCTCAATATTTTTCTTGATCTCCTATACCATCATTGAGCATTGCTAGAAGAAAATATTGAAAAGAAAACAGCATTGAAGAAGAGAACACCAAGATGTTTGAAAAAAATATATATATGTGTAATCAGAACAAGAGATATAACACGTTTGATATCAGTTATGAGAAATTGCGTGTAATTTTTATACAAGTATATTTATTTACATATGTTAAACGACGCCATAAAAATGAAACAAACGTGGAGGGCCAACAGCCGATATGACCTTGTAACACTTGCACAAGATAATCGTGTTCCACGCTCAAAGAAATGTACCTCCAGGTCGAGTAACAGACAAGCTCTTGCGGATTATCATGTTGCTAAACCGTGACGCCATGGTTATTGACACTGCAGCAGGTGGCCCTATTAGATAACAGAGGACAGCAACCTTATTAACATTGTTGATATGAATGCCGAGGTTCTTACTTGAAGTTACAGATTGTTTGCCAGACTCTATGTCGCATAACATGATCAACTCAATTTTCTCTCTCTCTCTCTATATATATATATATATATATATATATTCATCATCATCGTCAAGGTGCGTTTCCTTTATAGGACGTTGCTCTCTTTGCAGCACATCTGAAATTCATTCTGTCTCTTGCCAGTTCACCCACTTCGTCGATGGTCATGTTCATGGTTTCTTTAATATCTTGTAGCCATCTTCTTCTAGGTCTGCCTCTGCGCCCTGGGACCCTGCCCTCTAGTATTGTTCTTTCCAGGTCATCGTGACGCTTGATGTGACCAAAGTATGTATTTTTTCTGTATAGTATGTTATTTATCAGCCAATTCTCTTTAACATTTAGTTCTTTCAGGACATCAGTGTTCTTTCTTGTTTCTGTCCATGGTATTCGTAGGATCTTTATGTAGCATATATATATATATATGAATACATAATTGAGTCGCAGTAGCGTAGTTGTTAGGGAACTTGTTTCTTAGGCTAGTCGCCCGGTTTCAATTCCGCAGTGGGCGTAGCGTATTTTTTTCAATCGTAACGGCTCTCAGGTCGACCCAGCCTCAAATGGGTACCAGGAAAAGCACTGGGAAGTAAAGGCGGCCGGCGTGTGTGAGCGGTCAATGAAAAAACAGACCTAACACCGTATTACCCAATATACCGCGAGGTATGAAAAAGGGTTGCTTTACTTTACATTTACTACACATCAGTGGCGGCTCGTCATTAGGGGCCAGTGGGGCTAGGCCCCACCAAAATTAATGTGTAACGTGTATTTATTAGTTAATAAATTAAAATATAACCTAATCCAAAACCATGATTTTCTCGAAAATTTGAGTCTGGCCCCACCAACAAAAAGGATCACGAGCCGCCACTGCTATACATATATATTACAAATCCCATTTTACAGTTATTGATAGAAAGCTTCTTATTCTTCGGTGTTCTCTTGTAATCCGTTTAATTCACGGTGGACCAAAGACTGGGCAGTCAGTTTAAGGTCTGTCGTGTTTCCTCAAAGCTTAGTTTTCAGTTTGATTTTCCTAGCGACCTCTGATAACAGATGTTGCCTAGGGCCTCATTTCTGATCTGGCGACTATCCTAATCTGATAAATTTATTTAGTGTCATGTTTGACATATAAGACTTCCATAAAAGCTTTCCATTGCTGCTTTTCTTCCACCTTTCTATTGTTTCTCGTGTTTGGCTGAAATCGGATGCGACATGCCTTGTAGGTCACAGTGGTAATATTTTTGCTCCTTATTAGCCCGGCAACGCACGAGCGTCTTCTATTAAAGAAACCGAGAGCATTTTGGAAAGTATATAGAAGGAATAATTCACGTATTAAATAACTCGAATGAGCCTGTTTGATGAAAGTAGGACTATCAATGTTTGTTTTGAGTCTTAGTTTAAGAATACGTTTTTATCTAAGCATTCCAAGATT
Organism: Arion vulgaris; assembly: GCA_020796225.1. Lineage (NCBI taxonomy): Eukaryota > Metazoa > Mollusca > Gastropoda > Stylommatophora > Arionidae > Arion > Arion vulgaris. The sequence continues at coordinate 29,782,291 of CM036756.1, forward strand.
ATATACATAACCTTTATTACTCGTGACACAGTTACATTTGATGGGCATTTAGATCTGAACACTTGCCAAAATGCTACAACTGCAGACAGACATACTAACGTCGCATTAGTGGACAGGTACATGCCTGTTTGCATGCATTTTTTTGCTAACAATAGTGCTGTTACCATCCGTGTTGCATGTCTATTTGCACGGTATTGTATTTCAAACACACGATATATCTACTCTCGAGACGAAGGCGCCCGTGTGTTTTCGAGGCTCGCAATGGTTGCAAGACAAATACTCACACTCTAAGTAAATCAATAATGATCGCAACATTTAAAATAATTTTTTTTTAAAGAAACCAGAAAACATGCCATATTGGATTCAAACAGAACGTTAAACCATAAATGAATAAATAATATGTTGTAACACAACAAACAACATTTAGAATAAATAAAATTGACAATCTTTTGAGAGAAAAAAATATGATACTATTCGAAGGCTTTGTTGTGATCAATACACTCAACTTTACCTAGCAAACAAGCCTACATTTCTTGTAGAGTTTCACAAACAGAGGCTTTGTTGTGATCAATACACTCAACTTTACCTAGCAAACAAGCCTACATTTCTTGTAGAGTTTCACAAACAGAGGCTTTGTTGTGATCAATACACTCAACTTTACCTAGCAAACAAGACTACATTTCTTGTAGAGTTTCACAAACAGAGGCTTTGTTGTGATCAATACACTCAACTTTACCTAGCAAACAAGCCTACATTACTTGTAGAGTTTCACAAACAGAGGCTTTGTTGTGATCAATACACTCAACTTTACCTAGCGAACAAGCCTACATTTCTTGTAGAGTTTCACAAACATTAATAAAATGGAGTTTGATGCAACAAACTAGACTTTCCTCAGAGACAGACCATTATAACCATCTCTCGACAATATATAAACGACAATATATTTTAGATACAAAACAAACACAACAGCTAACAGAATTAATTTTTCTTTCTTTTAGCTGCTCGAGACAATGGAGGAGTCGCTGAGGAGGTCTAGGCTGACAAATATCCATTTTATTTTTGTGCCAGGACATGCAGGTGTAAGAGGAAATGAACGCGCTGATAGGCTTGCAGATATGGCTGCTGTAAAAAGCTGGCAAGCAATGAACCAGGCTGATATTATAAATTTCCTACGGGATAGATGTCGGGGTGAGTCTACAACACTGACCAGACTGCAAGAGTTCCAAGTCAAATGTGGTGTAGCCAGATAAGAACACTATGCTGGTAGCCAAAGAATGATAGTAAATCAACAAAGAACCGGTGTCGTTAGTCGACACACGTTGAGAGATAAACTGAGGAGATCGGAGCATTTATGGATTAGTTGGTTCGATGTGCAGAGATGATGATCCGACAACTAAACTAAAACTGTCTTTTAGTCGAAGGATTCACATCATTGAACCGGGTTTTATCCCATATGACGTATACGAATCTTGTGATACAAAAGGTGGACCATAGAAAAACAGAGGCAAAGACACAATGTACGAAACGCACACAAAAGCCCGTTCTAGAAATCACTTCTTATCTTGACGCTGTTGTGAAAACAGGATTAGAGAAAGAAACGCACGTGTGTTGCCGAGGCTCGCAAGGGGAGCAAATAATAGTAACACTGCGACCTACAAGGCATGTCGTAAGAGGCGACTAAGGTAGGGTTCAACCGAATCCTACATAAATTAATATCTATGCTTTTTAATTTAATGTTTGAAAATACGACTAAGGATTCAAATATGTCCTCCACATATTCCCAAATGATGTCTCTTTTCATACTGTCAACAATATATTGTTCACTCATTTATCAGGAATTTATATTAACCTTCACACTTCTAAGTCGATATACTAACACTTGGTATTTTTATAAAACCAAGCGAAGCCAGTGTACTGCTTAATTCAGTATATATTGCTATATAAATACGCCTGAAGGTACAACAATATTAAGGAGTTAATGGGTTAATGCACTCTGCCTGACAGAAATAATTAAGTAAAATTCAATCATACTAGAATTAACGATTTTATTTATTTTATCACGACTGTTTACAATGTCTGTAAAATGTTTCGTAAAAAAAAAAAAATAATCCAAACTTTTAACATCATTAATGGTTTGTGTTCAAATTCTCATACTTCTGCTTGTCTATAATAATATTGTACAGGCAAGGGGGATAAGCGCATACATTATTGCAAACAGACAATGAGCATTTATTTGTAAAGATATGTAAATATGTAGTAGATATTGAACCAGACGTAGAAAATGATATTCATCTCTTCAACGATTTTGTTTATTTTATTACTATTTGTTTGTTGCACACGTCAGAATCATAAGGGGCTGTCTGTGCATAGAAAGTTGGATGCGAAGGCCATTCATCATTTCCTGTCTCTTGCCACTATGCTGCACTCGGCCCCGCTGTAATTTATCAATCTTTAAATGTTTCTTCTTCATCTTCTTCCTCGATCGTTCTATGCTAGTTTTTATCATTCTATTGTGATATATAAACAGCCACACATCAGAACGTAATGTACGTGCACCAACCTTCAGCACCTGTTTGAGCACAGTTGCTTATCCTTCGATGGGGTGTTCGATTTCAGCCAGCTATTGTGTGCGGTTCGCTAACCTTTGACTGTCCCCAGCCGTAACCCACAAGGCAGTGGGTTGCCATTTTCTTTAGGGCAGCGACCCTTAGACGGCCTGCCCTCCCGGGCTTATGAACGCCATCTGCCCAGCAAAACCGGTAGTTTTAATGAACACCTTGGTTTGCGCCCGTTCAGGTTTGTTTGCGGTTCGCTCCGCTAGGCTTTGATTGTCCCCAATCAACTACAAGGCAGCAGTAGTTCCTGCGTGTGGAAACGCGCACTGGCCTAACCTCTGCTGGGCTTTCCAGTTGTTTTGCACATTTGGGTGGGACGTACTCCCTCTCGCCTGCCACGCTTGCCGCTGCAGTGCTTGCCTCGCTTTCCGCGCTTGCCGTGCCGGCTTGCCCCTCGATGGGGACTACTATGGCTTTGCCATCGTGCGTACATGCTCTGTCCCGGTGCCCACCCCACCATTTCCGTCAATTCCCAGTGGGCTGTCCGACTTCGAGGGGGCAAAACCGAGTTTCGCCCCATGATGCCTACATGCAACTCAACTCGACTCCCGGCATACTCATCGGCTCTAGGGTAGTGTCTCTAGAGAGAGCATGCTTGGGTTCCGAATTTCGCCACACGCGGGTCAACGTCCCTTCGATGGTTTTGATTCGTGCCCCTATCTCTGTGATGGGGCTAGACTTTTGACCTATGTGGACCAACGTGCGACCAAATTCATCACCCGGCATACTCATCGGCTCAAGAGAGTACATCAAGAGAGAGAATGCGCGGGCTCCGAGTTCCGCCCCGCGAGGTTCCACATGTATCGTTCTAGCTTTTCCCATCGTCCGGGAAAGGCGAGCATTAATAGTCACTCTGGGAGTTCGCTCATCTGTGTTGCGGGCGGATCCCATCAAGCATGACTACCTTTGCATCTCTACTTGCCCCATGGCCCAGAGTAGCTCTCCCACAGCACCTGTCCTCTTGGCCAGACCTGAACCACCGTCTGTTACCAGGGTCCTAACGTGGAGGTGAGAGCAGGGAATTAGAGCCATCTCTCTAATCCTGGCGCGCCGCTTCCTTGCGCCTTTGACCCCTTTCAATGTTTCCATCCCATTTGTCCATCGGTCTTTCTCTTGCTTTAACTTTCACCTCTAATAAGGTTTTGATCAATGTGTCATGTCTCTTTATGTGTTCGAAATATTTTATCTGTTTTATTTTTATTCAATCAAGTGTCATGCCTGCCGGCGTAGACGATCATGTCTCTCCACAACTCTCTCTCCTTGGTGCAGGTAATCAGCTCTGACGTCGATATTTATTCGAACCACGACATCAAACCACCAAACATCTTCTCCTTCTTCTTCTTCTTCTTTGCGTTCGTTCTTTACGACCAATTTTAATCACTCTTTGTGACATGTTTGATCTTTGCCAAGAACATGTATACGTTGCACATTGCTTTGGTAGGCCCTTAAACGCATAGACTTCTACACGCTTAGGACACATGCATCCGATTTCAGCCAAACCTCCTTAGTCGCCTCTTACGACATGCGTGGCAGGTAACAGTGGTTCTATTCTTTACACCCCAAATTTGGGCCCCGGTAACCACTCGGGTGCTTCTCCTTTTGTCTTCCACGATCTCTCCTTCCCTGAATTTTACCTGTAGTCACCAAATGTTCTAAATCTTCTCTTTGCATTATATGCCCGAAGTACCTTGATTGTCTTCTTCTTCTTTTCTTCTTCTACTTTTAACGCTCCATGTCGATCACTAGTTAACCACTAAGTGTGATTTGTATGTGATCTGAGCCTAAGAGCGATTGCACGTTGTACCCGTTATGCGCTTAGAAGTTGGCCTGCACATCCGATTTCTGAGACGCTTTTTTATTTACTAGGGTAGCTTCCCTAGGTCCTAGACCATTCGCCTCTTACGAGATGCCTTGTAGGTAGCAGTGGTACTATTCTTTGCTTCCCTTGTGAGCCTCGGCACAACACGTGCCTTTTTTCTTTTGATAAGGCTTCTTTGTGTTCAGACTTCATTTATTACTTGTAGTAATTCTTTCTTAGTTACTTGTTTTTTTTTAGAAATTCATTTTACTGTTTTCCTTCCCATTAAATACCACATATTCTTCTGTATATCCACATTTCAAAGGCAATAATAATAATAATAATAATTCCTCTCGTACCGTTATACGTTACATAGGGCCTGCAAGTAATTTCTCCATACCGCTCTATCCTGGGCAACTCGTTCAATCTCCTCCATGGAACTGAGACCGATATTTCCTGCCTCTCTCAGCAAAGTTAATAATGCTGTCTGTAAACTGCATGTTCATTGTTCATGTTTCTGAACTAAACAAAAATACAGAGTGAATAAAAAGCTCTTGATAATCCTCATCTTTAGCCTATTTCCCAGAATGTTTATAAAATTCTGGATTGTCAGAATATGAACCGGAAGTGCGTCATGGCAAGATTGCACGTCTGCAGTATAATTATAGATTATTGTCAAACTCAGTGTCATAATTTTGATCCTGCGGTATGTTTTTTTTAGTAAGAGACGGAACAATGCTTTGTCGAAGAGAAATCATGTACTATAATTATAAGTAAATGAACTCTCTCTCTCTCGCTCTCTCTCTCTCTCATATATATGTATACTGATTTTGTGCTGTTTTAGTTTTACTAATGAATTCCGGTCATTATCATCAAATTGCTTGTCCTGAGCATAACTTTGCCACCCAAACAGTCCTCCGGAATTTCTCTCTCTCTCATAGGCCAGATGTCCCGCCCCTGAAGCCATCATGTTCAAACCATCAGTTACATCTTGAATCCATGAAACCTGAACATGCATTCCGGTATTGTCGATATATTAACACCGCAAAATATGGCCATTTTTTTTTCTCCTGGTCGAATTGAGAAAATGGGGTTAGGAATATCACTTTAATATACTTGTGTGAGATTCATATAGATAAACTTATAATTAGGCGTGCAACTTTAACATATCTTACAGATCCTGAATATTTTGTGGCCATATGTTATGTTGAATGCAGTTATTTGAATACAATTTGGGGTCAAAGGCGCAAGGAAAGAACGGCGCGCCAGGATTAGAGAGATGGCTCTAATTCCCTGCTCTCACCTCCACGTGAGGACCCTGGTAACAGACGGTGGTTCCGGTCTGGCCAAGAGGACAGGTGCTGTGGGAGAGCTACTCTGGGGCAAGTAGAGATGCAAAGACAGTCACGCTAAATGGGATCCGCTCGCAACACAGACGAGCGAACTCCCAGAGTGGCTATTAATGCTTGCCTCTCCCGGCCGATGGGAAAAGCTGGAAGGATAAACGTGGAGCCGTATGGGGCGAAACTCGGAGCCCGCGAATGCTCTCTCTTGAGCCCTCTCTCTTGAGCCGATGAGTATGCTGGGAGTCGGGTTGAACTGCACGTGGGTCCACATAGGCCGATGGAAAAGACGTCAACCTGCGCGGGGCGAAATTCGGAGCCCGCCCATTCTCTCTCTTGAACCCTTTCTCTTGAACCGATGAGTATGCTGGAAGCTGAGTTGTCGCGGGTCCACACGGACGGCATAGGCAAATGTGAACACGGCGGGAATTGACGGAAATGGTGAGGTAGGCACCATGGCAAAGCGTGCACGCATGTGAGCGATGCACGGGTGGGCCCTCAGGTGGCGAAACCCGTGACCCCATTACAGGGGTGGGGAACCGGGTTGAGCCACTGGCGGGGACAGCCCAGGCAAATGCTAGCACGATACGGAAGGCATGGAAAATGTGAGCACGGCGAGGACTGATGGTAACCAGGGCAGAGCTAGCACGCACGCTGGCGATGCCATAGTGGGCCCCACCGAGGAGAAGGCGAGCATGGAACGGCATGCAATAAAGGCACGGCAAGCGCGGTGGGCGTGGCAGGTACGGCAAGCGCGGCAGGCACGAGGGTGTGTGTCCCACTCGAGTGTGCAGAACAACTGGAAAGCCCAGCAGAGGTAAAGCAATTGCGCGTTTCTGCTCGCAGAGAACTACTGCTGCCTTGTAGTTTGATTGAGGACAGTCAAAGGCTAGCGGAGCAAACCGTACACAAAACTGGACGGGCGGCAAACCAAGGTGTCCACAAAACGACCGGATTGCTGGGCAGATGACGCTCATAAGCCCGGGAGGGCAGGCCGTCTAAGGGTCGATGCCCTAAAAGAAATTGGCAACCTGCTACCTTGTGGGTTTTGGCTGGGGACAGCAAAAGACTAGTGGAGAGCGAACCATATACAAACGCTGGTTGAAACCGAACACACCACCAAAAGATAAGCACTTGAGCTCCAATTGGTACTGAATGCTGTGAACGTACATTACGTTCTGATGTTTGGCTGTTTATATATCACAATAGAATGATTAAAACGGCTTAAGGACGATCGCGAGAGAGAGAATGCATTTTTTCCTGATGGTCACTACCATTATTTTGTAATCATGCAGATTTTCGCAGGTTTTTCCTCATAAACAGCATATTTGTCTGCAACCTACCCGATACCATATCTTCAAACATACATTTTCATCTCTAGATATCGTCTTTCATGTGCAATTTGACGCCAAATGCCCGTCTTTAACCTAAAAACGGATTCGATCCATGTTTGTTCTATCTATATTCACTACCACTTCCGTTTTCTTGTTTCTCTTTGGTTTGTGCAACTGTAAAATATTTAGTATCGGACTCACATTTTTGCTCAACGAAACCCTTCTTCTTCTTCACATTTCAACTCCCAAAGGAGCACAGGTCTCCAACCAACTTCTTCCATTCCTTCTCTTTTGCCATCTCTTCCAATTAATTCCTTCCATGTCTTGTCTCTCTCTTTAATATCAGTCACCAGCTCTCTTCTTTCATGAATTTCTAGGCCTCCCCCTACATCCCTTTCCCTGTGGGTTCCAAAACAATGCCTGTTTTGCAATGCTTCCTGTCGGCCTTCTCAATGTGTGTCCTATTCATCACCAGCATCTCTTCCTTAGCTCTTTCCAGCTGATATCTGCTTAATTCTTTTCAACGAAACCGTGCAGACATGTAATTATCTAGAATAGTTGTAGTCGTTTTCTCGTAGTCTTTATCTTTCGTATTTTTACATATCGTAAACTATTTTCTCGCATCTGTACTCCAGACCCTTAGATACCTGTCAGATATTCCCAATTGATGGTATATCTTTTATCATATTATTTTGTTGCTTCATATTAATTCCTTTATCAGAATGCTGTTACATTTTATCAGTTACTTTTCTAGTCATAGCTATAAATAAAAAGACCTTTAATTTTTATCTTTGCTATCATTTATAGGTCAAAATGTTAATGAACTTCACCATATTATTTTTTTTACCCCACCACTTAAATTCTTAGACCAGGGGTTCTTAAACTATGTGTATCAAGTACCCCTTTATAAGTATATTGAATTATATGAAACCATTCTCAGAATAATATTTTAAATATACAACATGACACACAAGTCAGGACCGTGCGGTATATTTTCTCAGCATGATGCAAGTTTTCAAAATGCCGCCCCTTAAATGTTTTTCTTTAAAATAACCTTCAATTGTAATTATGATTTTGCTGCTAATGCGCCCCCTTACGGGACCGCCTGATGCGACCGCCTCTATGTATCATAGCACGGCACGGCCCTGACACAAGTTTCTCTAGACAGGAAGACTGAGATGACTTGACGGTTTTACTAACGTCTACCTTTTTTTCCTTCTGCGTTCGCCCGCTATGAATTCATGCGTAGTCAAGGTGTCTGGTATTGTGCTTCTGAGTAAGTTTTGCGTGAAGACCTGCTTTCCTTATTATCATTTCCCCTGCCATACAGACGTGACTTTTCCTACTTCAGAGGTAAACGTTGAACAAATCAGTGTGAAGATAAAAGTGATGGTTTTAATAATGTATGCGGGAAGCTTATCTTCTTCTTCGGACGTTACATATCCACCACTTGTTAACCACTCTTCGTGATTTGTATGTGATCTGAGCCTAAGAGCGATTGTACGTTGTGTCAGTTGTGCGCCTACAAGTAGGCCAGCACATCCGATTACTGCGACGTTTTTTATATACTAGGGTAGCTTCCCTAGGCCCCTACCTCAGTTGCCTCTTACGACATGTCTTATATTATTCTTTGATGCCCATTCAAGTCCCGACAACACACGCCAGGAAAACTAATCAATGTTTGGATAAACGTGATGGTTTTAATAACGTCTGTGTGGAACTAATCTGTGTAGCGATAAATCGGACGTTTTTTAATAAAGTGGAATTGGTTTAAATTATATTAAGTGATGACTATGTGCAGTGGCGGCTCGTAATCATTTTGTTGGTGGGGCCAGACATTTTTTCCGGATAAATCATGGTTTTTGGTTGCTATATTTTAATTTATAAAATAATAAATACATGTTATACATTATTTTTGGTGAGGTCCGGCCCCACTGGCCCTTAATGACGAGCCGCCACTGACTATGTGAATAGAATCCAACCGAAACAATAACAAACACACACACTTGAGTAAAAAAGCTGCATAATCACAATCATGAAACTGTTCGCTACTTTGGTCGCCAAGATGTGGATGATGTGAGGAAGATTATTCATTTACCAAAGCCGGATAAATAAAATATATTATATGGAAGAAAGCAACAACTTGTAAACGTATGCACGTACAACTACATGACTCTTGTTCGTAAGATATGAAACCAAGCACATTTGGATGGTTGAAAACGTAGATTGATTGATTGATTGATAGGACCATCAGTATTGCATTTCGGTGAATAACCATGTTTGCTCCAATCTCTTTGTTACACAGGAAGATCTCAGCGTGCGAACTTCGTAAAGCCGGTAAGAGTCCCCCATGTAATTTTGAAGATGTTGAACGTTTTTGTAGGAATTTTAGTTTAATATTTTAAATTAATTTTGCCCCTGCAGCGGTTTTGCAACCTGCTCTACTTTTCTCAGTTTATAAACTACCAATGGTTCTTTTGAGTGGTGAAATTGAACACGTGACCTACGATATCCCGATCTCCGTCCATCATAGTCCATCTCCGATATGACTAGGAATTCAATCTCACCTATAATGAGATCAAGATATCTGGGAAAATATCACGATCGCTCCCCATGGGGAATGAGTCGAACACATTTGGAGTGAGGAGAAGTAGAACAGGACAAAATGAGGGTCCATGGAACACAAGTTCAGAATCTCTGCTTGTAGATATTACATTTTTATACTGTATTTTAGTGTTCGCCGCCGCTGTTGGCCAAGAGGTGTGTAAAACAAACTAAAACTCAACGTAACTGCAACGAGATGTAAAAAAAAAAAGCTGACTAAGTTGGTTAAAGCAAAGATATTTGAAGAGGTTGAGGTAGGGAGAGATGAAGGAAACTTCAGAGTGTTTTACGACACAAGAATAGTATGGAAAAGTTTGATATCTTTCAGTGGCGGTACGTATATAAAAGATAAGGTTTATTCGAGGGCACGAGAGGTCGTCCTTCGTTACAGTTTATAGACAAGACAGGAAACAGGGTATACCCCCCCCCTCTCCTCATTCTGTCCTCCCCAACAACAAACCCCCTATTTATAATGTAATAAATCGCAACATTGAGTTTCCAAAAGATACACCAGCTATTTAAAAAAAATATATATAAACAAAATCTAGTAGATTTCTTTTTTTTTTCTATGGTAAAAAATGATGTGACCTCTCCTTCTTCTTCTTCTTCTTCTTTGTGTTCGTTCTTTACGACCAATTTTAATCACTCTTTGTGATAGGTTTGATCTTTGCCAAGAACGTGTATACGTTGCACATTGGTTTGGTAGGCCTCTAAACGCATAGACTTCTACACGTTTAGGACACATGATTGGCTGAAATCGGATGCACATGTCCTAAACGTATAGAAGTCTATGCATTTAGGGCCTACCAAACCAATGTGCAACGTATACACGTTCTTGGCAAAGATCAAACATATCACAAAGAGTGATTAAAATTGGTGTAAAGAACGAACGCAAAGAAGAAGAAGAAGGAAGACACATGCATCCGATTTCAGCCAAACCTCCTTAGTTGCCTCTTACGACATGCGTGGCAGGTAACAGTAGTTCTATTCTTTATACCCCAATTTTTGCCTCGGTAACCACTCGGGCGGATGTGACCTTCTAAAATAATGCATTTTTGTTTGGAAATATAATCGTCTATACAGCACTAAACCCTCCCAACGGTTTCACCACCCTGTAGTTGATGGGAGAGCTTGAGTATCCTAGAGACACAGAGAGCTATGACGGAGGTAGTATTGCTGGTAGGTTTAACCATGTCGAACAGCTCAAACTATAGGGATAAGATTAAGAGAGACACTCCCTACCCTTCAGGATGAAGGGCTTTGCGTTGGGTTGGTGGCCCACCATAACAAAGCTAGCTACTGAAACGTCAACAATGCTTTTTCAATCAGATGATACTGAGAGAGCATTCGATGATTGAGGTGGAAACACCATGTACAGAGAAAGAGAAGCGGCGAGAAATACCTGAAATAAACTAAGCTGGCTTGCTCAAAACAGATCTGGTCTATTGTCGATTGTCTTTCTCCAGGTAGATGATGAAATTGGTTGTCCACTCTTGCCGTTAAGCGTAGGGGTGGGAGCTTTAATTTGGGTTCTAGAGCGCCAGATGAGTCGTCCTTGCTGTGTTATATCCATGTTTATTTAATGTGGTCTTGATATTGTCTATCGATCTTTTTCTTGTTATTTCATTGGCTTTATACCTGATATCTTTTTATTGTATGATCATATTGGAGGCTGGTTGTATTCCATTCTCATTAAATGTCTGAACCACTGCATTTATTGTCTTTCAATGTATGTGTGCATGATGTTATGTTCACCATGCTTCTGATGTCCTCGTTTCGTAGTCTATCTTTCCTGATGACACCCACCGCCTTCCTCAACCATTTCATTTCACCTGTTATGAGCTTTCTGTGGTGTGTTGCTGTCAGAGACCAACACTATCCGCCAACACCACATAAAATTGGTTACCTGACGGATAACGTCTAAATCGTTAAGGTACTTCTACAGCTTTGCAAGAGAACGGTGGGCAACCGTTCCGTCAATACAAAGTTCCATACCCATTTATTTCCTCAATTTTTAAGCAGTTAATTCAAGGAAAGTAAAAAAAAAAAAAAAATTTAAATTACGATCCCAACTACTTGTCAATAAATAAACATATATATATATTATTATATACTAAATTGAAGAAAACTGGACAACCCAATAGAATAACAAGGTTGAAAAGTAGTATAAGTAAAATAGTAGAAGTAAAACTAGAAAGACTTTTTATAAGGGAAGCAACTCTATGGCGCAGTGTGCGGCTTAAAGCGTGCAACGGACTTCCGCCGTGGCGCAGTGTGCGGCTTAAAGCGTGAAAAGAGTTAAAGACATTTGATATGATTATACAAGACTGTGAGGAACTGGTCAAGTATAGATCCAGTTATAGACAGACGTTAACAACAGGTTTGAGAACTGTCAAATAAGACTCAAGACAACTTGCTGAAATAAAAACATTCCATGAGAAAGGAGAAATAAAACTCCCAATGTGTGTTAAATCCGTTGTCTCTCGAGACTCGCATGATGACATATACACACAATGATGATTAATTTCTAATTCGATCGAGTCAATTTGGAAAAACTTGTTTGTTATACACATAAGACTGAGCAAATGAAGAACATAATAAATTTAATGATATTACTAACGTATTGAGAATGTCTTTACGAACAGAGACGTTTCAGGGTTATGAATTCCCCGCACTGACCAGATTAAGAGATGGGTGTCAATATTGGTACGGACGACATACTAAATATGGAAAACTATTGATTAATCAACATCGGACTGGCGTGTTGGGCCGCTGCACGTTTCTGGATTTGCTGAGGCGGATATCGAAGCACATTTGGACACGTTCGGAGTGCTATGATGATATTCTTCATATAACTGATACATTGTGTGCTTAATTAAACAGAGAGCCAAATAAACCCGCTAAACCAGCAGTTTAATACCGTTCACCATCTGCTGGTGTAGACTGAACACATATTAGTCTGCTCTGAGTGCAGTGGTTGAATCAATAACCAATAACCTTATGTTTTGGGCTACACCTATTGCATTGATCTGTAATAGGTAAATAGATCCCGACCAGTAGTAGTACACATTGAGCCTCGTTGTACACAAAACACGTGTGCAAAATAGAGTTCCTGCACATAACTTTGTTCATTTACAAACTATCTATGTATCTGTTGGAGTGGAGGGAGGGGGTTAAAAACTGACATAAGCAATTATGAGCGAACCCGTCCTTGAACTTGCATCTAAGTTAACACGTTTATGAAAGATAATGTATAGTATAGCGGTCTGCTAGAGCACAGCCAACTCTACATAAGTTTATAGTTGGCTATGGCTAGAGTTAACGACCTTAGCAAACTGCACACGAACCTGAACTGCATGGTGAGAACACACTTTGTGCGTAGTGTGAATTCAGTTACTTTTCAGTAACTGTACTATTCCGTTATAGTCTAATTGATCGATTGATTGATCGTTATAGTTTAATTTAGTTTAAAAATCGGATCATTTCCTCTTTTTTACTTGTTCTTCGAATTCCCAGAAATTATGGGTTTTCACCCGCACGAGTGATTACCGGGGCCCAAATTTGGGGTGTAAAGAATAGAATCACTGTTACCTGCCACGCATGTCGTAAGAGGCGACTAAGGAGGTTTGGCTGAAATCGGATGCACGTGTCCTAAACATGTAGAAGTCTATGCGTTTAGGGGCCTACCAAACCAATGTGCAACGTATACACGTTCTTGGCAAAGATCAAACTTATCACATAGAGTGGTTAAAATTGGTTGTAAAGAACGAACGCAAAGAAAAAGATGGGTTTTCATCCTTTTTTCCTATATTTGAGCGGAGGAGAGTACCTGGCTTTCTTGTAGACCCAGAAGACTTCAACAATTCCAGCAGTGTTATTCTCAGTGAAGAGGAAACTCATAGTCAGGTAGAGTCTATTGGTGACTACTGCAGAAACACCAAATATCCTATACCGCTCCACGCGGGAAATGAACCGACTGCCCCAGAAACGAGAGGCGAGTACCTTATCTCTACACCACAGAGACGACCTCCAATCCCCTGCCGACTTTCTGATCGTGTAGAGACACTGAATGTATTTAAACTTAGATCTATGTATTTCACCACCTCCCAGTGGTTTAGACTGGGAAACTGTGACCACGATATCAAAGGATAACGGGACTCTTGTTCGCCTAGGGAGATGGACTGCTTTAGATCGGTTTTTTTAGTACTCGTAAAAATTAATAAAATAGTGCTGCAACTTCTTCTTATTTTTCGAGCGCTCCACATTGACCAGTTAACCACTCTTTGTGAGTTTTATGTGATCTGAGCCTAAGGGAAATTGTACGTTGTGCCAGTTAGGCGCCTAAAAGAAGGCAAGCCCATCCGATTTCTGCGATACGTTTTATTTACTAGGGTAGCCTCCCAAGGCCCCTACCTCAGTCGCCTCTTACGACATGCCTAGTAGGTTTCAGTGTTACTATTCTATACTCCACTTCCAAGCCCCGGTAACAGTCGGATTATATTGGAGGGGACAATTGAAGAATGAAGAGCAAGTAAAAAACAGATATCATTTGGAGAGAAACATCAAGAGGGGGACAGACAACAACATGTCAAAGTGCACCATCAGAACAAGGAACATATTTAGAAGTCATTCGTTGCAGTTAATCTTTAATGTGGGAACAGCACAAGCTGATGATAAAGATATTATATAACACATAATATAAAGTCTGTTGAATGCTTCAATGTTGTTATATTCACTAGTAATTGCTTGTTTGTTTTCAAATTAAACAGACAACAATCCAATAATGAACATCATATAAAATCACAGTTCAATTTGGCTGTCTCTTTTCCATAATCTCTCTGCAATGTTCATGACAATATCCGGTGAGGACGTTCAAAAGGGAAGATTTCCATCGAGGTCAATAATGATCGTCAACTCGTTTGCTAATAACCGATTTGCTTTTTGACAGCATCCGTTTGGTTTGTCTTCACTTTGTTAACGTCTGAAAGTTAGTTCTATCTAAACAAGATGGCGAACCGTGAACACGATAATATCTTGACACACATCAAATGTTTTATATTTCTAAAATATAATGTTAATTTAGCAAAACACAGTACATAGTATTCTAGTGAGGTCAGTAATTCTTGATTGACAATGAAAATCGTGGCATATCCTTTATATAACTTCGCCATTAACCACAGTAAACTAGTCATCGACTTTCTAGGCTCCATTTACACATTCAGTATAGTCTGTCCATTAATGGACAGACTATAGTTTGCCATTGCTTTCTGAACAGTGGGGTCTATTTTTACCGTTCGTAAAATCGACGTCGAACGAATTTGCTTACAAATTGCCCGCCGCGGAGTTTGAACCAGGTACGCTTGGGTTGTGATCAAGCTCCCTACCACTTAAGCTATAGATACTTATTTTAATTTTAGGTGTTTATTTTTCATGTAGTTACGTTAAATAGCGAAAGAAGGGGAGGCCGAGAAATACATGGAGACGAGATTTGAAGGCGGAGATCAACAATATAAAGAAGAGCTGGAGGGATCTGCAGGAGATAGCTAGAGACAGGAAGACTTGCCATGAGTTGGTTGAGGGCCTATGCCCCAACTCGGGGTAAAAAGGCAAAGAGAGAGAGAGAGAGAGAGTTACGTTAAATAATTTTGCAAAAGAATATAAAATACAAATCTTGAGGACAACTGACGAGAATCACACATCAAGTGCACGTCAACCATTGGTTGATAAATTAGTTGGTAATATATATATATATTCTTTCTTCTTCTTCCAACGCTCCATATCAACCACTTGTTATACCACTCTTTGTGATTTGAATATGATCTGAATCTAAGAGCGATTGTACGTTGTGTCAGTTATGCGCCTACAAGTAGGCCAGCACATCCGATCCTTCCTTCATTTCGTTCGCTTGAAATATGTCTATATATTCAATGTTGTCTCTTGTATGAACTTCACTGTCTTTTGTAGCTCACACAGAGTTCCGTGTAGTTTTATGTCGAGTGTTGTTTCGTTAGGCAAGTGAGTTTGCCTCAGTGTATCATATTCGGGGCAGTCTTGAAGTATGTGCTCTGCAGTCTGGTGTGCCTGTCCACATGTACACATGGCTGAATTGCCAATCTTGAATTTTGTATACATGTGGCTGCGGAGCTGATTGTGTCCTGTTCTAAGGCGCAGAAGCACATTCGATTTCTGCTCCTTTTTATTTACTAGGGTAACTTCCCTAGGCCCCTACCCCAGTCGTCTCTTACAACATGTTTTGTAGGTCGAAGTGTTACTATTCTTTGCTCCCCTGGCAACACACGGGCGATGTATATATAATAGCCAGTCCTTGCAAATCTGCTGGTGGTGATGTGATAGTAGTGAAGGGGTGAGTTTTGGTTTGTTATGATATAAAAGATTTGATCAGCTGTCACCGATCGACTTAGATGAACTTCAATAAATCAGAAACGTTGTTGTTCTTGACGTCATAATTCATTTCAAATGTGGTTATTTTTTAGAACGTCTGCTCAACGATTAACGGTTCAAAGTTTGATCTATTCTGGGCTGTACCACGAATGAAGATTTGATTATTATCTTCTTCTTCTTTGTGTTCATTCTTTACGACCACTTTTAATCACTCTTTGTGATATGTTTGATCTTTGCCAAGAACGTGTCTACGTTGCACATTGGTTTGGTAGGCCCCTAAACGCATAGACTTCTACACATTTAGGACACATGCATCCGATTTCAGCCAAATCTACTTAGTCGCCTCTTACGACACGCATGGCAGGTAACAGTGGTTCTATTCTATACACCCCAAATTTGGGCCCCGGTAACCACTCGGGCGATGATTATTATGAGTTATGTGCTTGCATACTAGATACTTCTGTGCTTACATACTATAAAAATATATACTTGTTAGCCCGATGGATATGTATTTTTGTGTGCGAGTTGTGCTTGTACATAAATCAATGTTTTCTTGAACGATATATATCTGTTTAAACGATACTTGTTTATATGATTGTGTGATATGTGTATTTTCTTATCAGCTATCTTCTCATGTCTGAGTATTTTCGTGTTATAGTCTGTCCATTAATTCGTGAGCACGTTTGAAATTGATTTTCTCGAAAACTACCTGTTGGATCTCAGTGATTTTTGCATGCAGCCTTAGAATATCCATGACGCTAAAATAAAGCTAACCAGTAGTCCATAGATGCTACGGATTTTGCACATCGGCGAATTCCTTTGATCTTTATGACAATTGCAAATACGGGGCTCAAATTTTAGATTTTACAGTAATCCCTAGAATTTGTCCATGTCAATTCTATTCATAGGTGTATCTCCATATTAACCTGATAGGTCAAGTAATTAATTGTGTTGCCCTTTATGTGCAATCGTGAACTTGGATACAATATGCAACAGTTAGTCCTCCTCTTCGGTCACCATTAGACCCCAGGTGTCTTAACTTCACCACAAATTGTATGATGGTAGACGCATTTGGATATGGAAATGTATACGTTGTATTTCTCAGTCTGTAATCAAAATATGATTTGTATCATCCCTAATCTGACGATTCCATGAGGTTGATAATTGTTACTGGCTGACAAATTGTAATCCATCTCGGTGCCAGTACTCGTCTTCCTCTCGAGCACATGTTCAACACACTTCTTCCAGAACTGCATGTCTATCATTGAGAGGACTCACGTGTCAGAACTTCAACATCACACATTTTAAACGTCCTGTTCTGTTCGGCAACTTACCCTTTTACTTTAGCCCAGACAAGCTCTATCGGATTGAGGTGAGCATGATATGGAGGTAGTCGCAAAGACGTGTGGCCGTATTCCGCAATGATTTTGTCAATATGAAACACCTTTGTCTTATTTGTCATCCTCACCAGGTGCAACAACTCGGGTTTCAAATATGTATCATCGAAGCTGACATTTTCCTTAGCAAGCGAAGTCCTAATTTGATCTTTGTATTTGATGCAGTTGGTACTTTGTCTTCCGCTGATACTGCGTTGTGATAGGATGCATTATCCATTACCAAGCATGATGGTCTGTTTAGAATTGGAAGTAGATCTTTCTCCATCAGTGCCTGAAAATATGTCCATTCATTTCTGTGTGTAGTCCCTACCGTCGGTACTTTTTGATTGGAAAATAAGTCCAGAGTCATGGACAAGACCTTCACTGCTTCCTGCATGTGTTAGTATAATACGCTGGCCTTTGCTGCTTGGTATTTTTTTTCTGTTCACGTCTACTGATTGCCATTCTTTAGCATTGGTGTGGTGAGCATTGACCCAGGATTCGTCCAAAATACAATATCATAGCCTTGCTCCGCCGCTCACGGATCGCCTCAGGTATTTACTGGGCAGCAATTAAATGTGCTTTTCACAAATAATATTCCGGCCGCCTATAGTTTTTCTGAAGGTGAAGCCGGCTCTTACAATTTTCCATAGAGTACTTTTATGTCTATGCTGCAATCTGATTGCAGTTTTAATTTCAGTTTCCTGAGAGTAACAAGTTGATTTGTCGCAAACATTTTCAAGAGCTCCCGTCTTATGACATCTATGTCAAAGTCGTCAATTGTTCTTTTCCTTCCTGCTTGACATTAGTGCACTTTGTGTCCTGTTTAATCCATCGGGAAAGGATTCTCTATTCAGACCAAGCGCCAGTTGCGTTCGTTTCTCAGGTTATGAATATCGCAATATAGATGACCTCTCTTAGATTCCTTACGGAAGTGTTGGTATAGTAAACTGTAACCTTCTGCATTGTTATAAATGTGCACTTCAGACTCATTATGAATGTGATATCAATGTCAGTTTTGATAAGCCAACAAATATGATACAATAGTTTCATACAAATAGCGAGATACACCTATGACTATACAACGGTATCCCAATTATAACGTCATATGCTTTCGGCTTTCAAAGTCGACTGGGTTAGGTGCACGGGAATTCGTGAAATTGTTGTTTACGCAATATATTTCAATGTTACCATAATGTATTTTAGAACAACGCGTCTGTGTACCGTAAATCTGTTACTATTGTGTACAATCCGGTGAGGTTGATTTTAATATAACCTGAAGAAGAAATATTTCAAACTATAGTCTGTCCATTAATTCGTGAGCACGTTTGAAATTGATTTTCTCGAAAACTACCTGTTGGATCTCAGTGATTTTTGCAAGCAGCCTTAGAATATCCATGACGATAGAGAAATATTTTTTTCCAAGAAAATTTGATGTAGTTTGAAATATTTTTCTTCTTCAGGTTATATTAAAATAAACCTCACCGGATTGTACACAATAGTAACAGATCTACGGTACACATACGCGTTGTTCTAAAAATACATTATGGTAACATTGAAATATCGTGCGTAAACAACAATTTCACGGGAATTCCTGTGCACCTAACCCAGTCGACTTTGAAAGCGGATGACGTTATAATTGGGAAACCGTTGTATAGTTATAGGCGTATCTCGCTATTTGTATGAAGCTATTGTATCATATTTGTTGGCTTATCAAAACTGACATTGATATCACATTCATAATGAATCTGAAGTGCACATTTATAACAATGCAGAAGGTTACAGTTTTACTATACCAACACTTCCGTGGGGAATCTAAGAGAGGTCATCTATATTGCGATATTCATAACCCTGAGAAACGAACGCAACTGGCGCTTGGTCTGAATAGAGAATCCTTTTCCGATGGATTAAACAGGACACAAAGTGCACTAATGTCAGCAAGGAAGGAAAAGAACAATTGACGACTTTGACATAGATGTCATAAGACGGGAGCTCTTGAAAATGTTTGCGACAAATCAACTTGTTACTCTCAGGAAACTGAAATTAAAACTGCAATCAGATTGTAGCATAGACATTTCTAAAAGTACTCTATGGAAAATTGTAAGAGCCGCCGGCTTCACCTTCAGAAAACTATAGGCGGCAGGAATATTATTTGTGAAAAGCCACATTTAATTGCTGCCCGAAGTAAATACCTGAGGCAGATCCGTGAGCGGCGGAGGCAAGGCTATGATATTGTATATTTGGACGAATCCTGGGTCAATGCTCACCCCACCAATGCTAAAGAATGGAAATCAGTAGACGGTGAACAGAAAAGAAAAATACCAAGCAGCAAAAGCCAGCGTATTATACTAACACATGTAGGAAGCAGTGAAGAAGGTCTTGTCCATGACGCTGGACTTATTTTCTAATCAAAAAGTACCGACGGTAGGACTACCACACAGAAATGAATGGACATATTTTCAGGCACTGGATGGAGAAAGATCTACTTCAATTTAAACAGACCATCATGCTTGGTAATGGATAATGCATCCTATCACAACGCAGTATCAGCGGAAGACAAAGTACCAACTGCATCAAATACAAAAGATCAAATTAGGACTTGGCTTGCTAAGGAAAATGTCAGCTTCGATGATACATATTTGAAACCCGAGTTGTTGCACCTGGTGAGGAATAAGACAAAGGTGTTTCATATTGACAAAATCATTGCGGAATACGGCCACACGTCTTTGCGACTACCTCCATATCATGCTCACCCCAATCCGATAGAGCTTGTCTGGGCTAAAGTAAAAGGGCAAGTTGCCGAACAGAACAGGACGTTTAAAATGTGTGATGTTGAAGTTCTGACACGTGAGTCCCTCTCAATGATAGACATGCAGTTCTGGAAGAAGTGTATTGAACATGTGCTCCGAGAGGAAGACGAGTACTGGCACCGAGATGGATTACAATTTGTCCAGCCAGTAACAATTATCAACCTCATGGAATCGTCAGATTCGGAGATACAAATCATATTTTGATTACAGACTGAGAAATAGCAACGTATACATTTCCATATCCAAATGCGTCTACCATCATACAATTTGTGGTGAAGTTAAGACACCTGGGGTCTAATGGTGACCGAAGGGAGGACTAACTGTTGCATATTGTATCCAAGTTCACGATTGCACATAAAGGGCAACACACTTAATTACTTGACATATCAAGTTAATATGGAGATACACCTATGAATAGAATTGACATGACAAATTCTAGGATTACTGTAAAATCTAAAATTTGAGCCCCTGTATTTGCAATTGTCATAAAAGATCAAAGGAATTCGCAGATGTGCAAAATCCGTAGCATCTATGGACTACTGGTTAGCTTTATTTTAGCGTCATGGATATTCTAAGGCTGCATGCAAAAATCACTGAGATCCAACAGGTAGTTTTCGAGAAAATCAATTTCAAACGTGCTCACGAATTAATGGACAGACTATACATCAAATTTTCTTGGAAAAAATATTTCTTAACGTCATGGATATTCTAAGGCTGCTTGCAAAAATCACTGAGATCCAACAGGTAGTTTTCGAGAAAATCAATTTCAAACGTGCTCACGAATTAATGGACAGACTATAGCTATGTTTTCAAGTTTTCATGTATTTTTAGTATTTTCTTGTTAGTTATATTCTCAAGTTCTCGTGTATTGTTGTGTATTTTCTTGTCAGTTGTGTTTTCAAGTTCGGCCTAAATTTGGGGTGTAAAGAATAGAAGGAATGACCGACTGGTTCTCCAATACATCAGGTGTTAGACTAGGTTGTGTCCTCTCACCACTACTCTTTATTGCATATATGGATAAAATAACTCAAGAGTCAAATTCAGATAATGATGAAATAAATAAACTGTTGTTTGCAGATGATCAGTGCCTGATACATCAAAATGAACAAGATCTACCGCCCAAGTGGTTACCGGGGCCCAAATTTGGGGTGAAAGAATAGAACCACTGTTACCTTCCACGCATGTCGTAAGAGACGACTAAGGAGGTTTGGCTGAAATCAGATGCATGTGTCCTAAACGTATAGAAGTCTTATGCGTTTAGGGGCCTACCAAACCAATGTGCAACTTATACACGTTCTTGACAAAGATCAAACATATCACAAAGAGTGATTAAAGTTGGTCGTAAAGAACGAACGCAAAGAAGAAAAAGACAAAATCTACAACATCATATTGACACCATGCACAAAAATTGTGTAAAACATGACATGAAAATCAACAACACTAAAACAAAAATAATGAATATGGAAGAAAACATAATAATCTAGACATCCATGTCAATGGCACTAAAATAAACCAAGTGAAAGAATTCAAATACTTAGGAAGCATATTCACAGAAGACGGAAGCTAGATAGAGAGATAGAGGCTAGAGTACAAAAAGCAAATGCTGTAACCTACCAGCTAGCCCCATTGTTAAGGCACCCAAATTTCACAGGCAGCTAGCAACAGATGATCAACAGCATTTTTATACCTACTTTGTGTTACCAGAGCCAAACATGGACATTGAGCAAAGCGCAGTCACAAAAATAACTACATGTGAAATGCGTTGCCTGAGAAAAGTTACCAACAACACAAGAAAAGACAGAATCACCAACATCAGCATAAGAAAGAAAGTTGGCACAAAACCGTGCTTGAATTACATAGATAAACAAAGAATGAAGTGGTTTGCCACTTAATAAGAATGCATCCAAACTCCACAGTATACAGAGTCTTCTACAACAGAACATCGGGAAAGAAGGCAAGAGGAAGACCACGGAAAGATGGTTAGATGGCGTAGCAGAATCCTGTGAAAGAGCAATGATAACAATCACACAAGCCACCAGAACAGCGCAAGACAAAAACAGAAACCACGACACTGGGCAACAACCCGGTAGCAGTGTGACGACAAAATAAGAAGATGAAGAAAGAATAGAACCACTGTTACCTGCCATGCATGTCGTAAGAGGCGATTAATTAGGTTTGGCTGATGTCGGATGCACGTGTCCTAAATGTGTAGAAATCAACCTGCTGCCTTGCAGAACGGCTGGGGACAGCCAAAGGCTGACGGAGAGCGAACCCAGAAAACGCTGGCTGAAACCGAACACATCGCTGAAGGATAAGCACCAGAGCTCCAAATGGCGCTGAAGATGTGACGAAACCCACCCATGCCAAGGCTGCATGAATCAGATTTCCACATGAATGAATTTATGGAAAAATCTGGTACATCGGTCTTTTAGGTGATCGCGAGAGAGAGAGAGAGAGATGATTAGAATAATAAGTACGACAGTTTATTCCTAGAACAATATTTTATATGAAGAATAATTAAAAATCAAATGTTGCTTCACTGTTGCAGTTTAAGGATAATAACTCCCGTTGCAGCATTAAACGACATATTGAAAACTCATTTACAACACATAAAGACGTTACGAAAACTCATCGAAACGATAAAGTTATAAAAGTCTATGCGCTCAGAAAACGATAATAAAATAAAAAGATTCACTTTCAAATAACTTTTTTTACGATGCATCATGAAACCTGGGAATTACAACCGTGAAAGATTTATAGGATGTCTCAGTTCAAAAGCACGATCATGCAGCACATTTGTGTTTGCGAGTTGTGACCTAGTAGCACAGGTAGACGAGTCGCACATACGAAACATGTCGAAGTATCATAATAACGAAATAGAAAAATACAGACAATGTTGTTGCTTAAGGAGGTGAAAGTGGGGTAAGGCGGAGGCACAAAAATTCAGGGAAGTAGAGCCAGAGTCAATGAGCTGGCTTTGAACAAGATCCTATCCCACCTCCACTAGGTGGCCTTGGTAATAGACTTAGGTCGGCACAGCGGATATGGATCGAAGGGGATGCCATTCATACGTGTCATGGTAGTGTATACGTTGCTGTTCCTAATAAGATAATTGCCACATGTCAGACGATCAATACATGTGGATGGTAACATCTATACGTATCCATTGGCTTACGTTCAATGTCCTGTAGAAATGGCAGAGTGTAACTACGGATTGCTGCTTCGTTGATATAACCAGTATTCTCCCGTACGTTAAGAAAGAGGTGGCCCACTTACACCAGCGTCCAAGACAAACTGTATGGCGTGGCTGATGATCTGAGGCAGACGGCTGCCTTTATTAGAGAATCCGAAATCCCAATCTAGTGAGAACGCAGAAGAAGTATTCTCCCGTACGCTACGTGTTCGGATTGTACCTCATCCGATAACAAACATTAGCTACAAAATCCAACTAACTGGAAACACGCGTTAATTGAGAGAACTATACCCCAAATTAAGGAGACCCTGAAACGAACTTTGATGAGAGAGGCAAGAGGTATCGGTCTCAGTTCCATGGATGAGATTGAGCGAGTTGCCCAGGATAGAGCGGTATGGAGAAGTTACTTGCAGGCCCTATGTAACGTATAACGGTACGAGAGGAAAAATTATTATTATTATTATTATTATTATTATTAATATACCCAACTGGGGTCTTTTCTTCTTCGAAGCTCCACATCGACCACTTTATTAACCACTTTGAGTGATTTGTATGTGATCTGATCCTAAGAGCGATTGTGCGTTGTGCCAGTTATGCGCCTACAAGTGGGCCAGTACATCCGATTTCTGTGACGCTTTTTATTTACTAGGGTAGCATCTCTAGGTCCTACATCAGTCGCCTCTTACGACATGCCTTGCAGGTTGCAGTCGTACTATTCTTTGCTTCCTTGAAGGGCCCCGGTACCACACGGGCGCAACTGGGGTCTAAAAGCCAAGAGAGAGAGAGAGAGAGAGAGCGTAAGGGCATCATTTCCATGAGAGTCTTACGTCCAATGGTCAGTTGAATAGCTTTACAGTTTTGTTCAGTTATCACTATCGGCATCCTGAGAAATGATCGTTATCACCCCAGCACAGTCCTGAAACCTGGGATAAGAGATATTCATGTCCCCAAGTCCATGAGTCTGACACGGTCCCACTCGTCCACCAGACAACAGCTTACGTTAAAGACTATGCTTCCCACAGTCATGCAATTCCTCAGCAAGTGAGATACGCTTTGAACGTGGAGATCTTCTGTTATGACTTACTCTCCCACTTATATGCCACTTCCCGTCCGTGTGGTTCCGAGACCCGCAAGGGAAGCAAAGAATATGCCACCTACTAGTTATGATATTTGTTGGATGATTTAATTTTGAACTGGATATTTGTCCCTTTTGACAAAGCAGGATTTCTTTCGTTATTATCTGTGCGGCTGTGTCGAATGGGCATTTTGAATTTTACACGAATATTGCTATGTAAACAAGTATATATATATGGAACTGCAGTAAAACTATTTGATTGGCAAAACACGTAATTACAAAGTACTGTAGTTTTACAAATTACAAAAACAATGACAAAATACAGCAACGTTTCGACCAACAAGGCCTTTATCAAGCAAACGAACAAACAGGAGTGACAAATTAAAATGAAACACAAATGGACGACCAAATACAATCGTATCTAAGGAAAATCTGGAATAAAAACGAATAACGAAATAAATGTAACACAAAAACACACATAAAAACTAGAAATAGAAAGGAAAAGAAACAATGAAACATCTAGTAAATATATAACTTGAATAGAAAGGAGAAACAATGAAACATTAGTGTTACATTTATTTCGTTATTCGTTTTTATTCCAGATTTTCCTTAGATACGTTTGTATTTGGTCGTTCATTTGTGTTTCATTTTAATTTGTCACTCCTGTTTGTTAGTTTGCTTGATAAAGGCCTTGTTGGTCGAAACGTTGCTGTATTTTGTCATTGTTTTTGTAATTTGTAAAACTACAGTACTTTGTAATTACGTGTTTTGCTATGTAAACAAGACAATGCCGCCATCTTAGATCGTGACGTTCTACATCATCATCATCAAATAGCTTGTCCTGAGCAGAACTTTGCCACCCCAACAGTCCTCCGGAATTTCTCTCTCATAGGCCAGATGTCCTGCTCTGCAGCCGTCATGTTCAAACCATCAGTTACATCCTGAATCCATTTCTCCGTGGTCTTCCTCTTCTTCTCTTTGCCGGTATGCCTCCTTCCATGATGGTCGTCTCCAGCCCTTCATGTCTTTTGATATGTCCAAAATATCTCAATTTTTCTCTTTCTTATTTGTAGCATCAGCCAGTTTTCTTTGATTTTGAGTTCTTTCTTGATAGATCTATTTGTTCTCTTCTCTGTCCAAGATATATGAAGGACTCTTCTGTAACACTTATATTCGAAAGCATATATATGTTTTTCCACTGCTTTATTAAATGTCAATGCTTCACACCCATACGTTGCCACTGGGAATATGCACATTCTATATGACGTTCTACACATTTCCTTTATATATTTAACACGGGGATATAAAAGTTTACAAAGTTCAACATAGACAATGCTTGTGTTTCTGTTGGATATTGTGTCCTTCAATTCTCAAAACAAATATATAATAATAATAATTCCTCTCGTACCGTTATACGTTACAAAGGGCTTGCAAGTAATTTCTCCACACCGCTCTATCCTGGGCAACTCGCTCAATCTCCTCCATGGAACTGAGACCGATATTTCCTGCCTCTCTCAGCAAAGTTCGCTTCAGGGTCTCCTTAGGTCGACCTCTTTCTTGAACCCTTTGCATCCCACTTCAATGCCTGCTTTGATATTCGTTGATCATTTCTCCTCAAGGTGTGCCCAACATATCTCCATCTTCTCTTTCTTATAACAGTTGTCACTAGTGGTTGACCAGACATGTCTCTGATTTCATCACTTCTCCTGAATTCGTTCCATTTTATATTCATTATTTTTCGCCGACATCTATTTCGCAGACAAAACAAATATATGTATGTATAAAATAACAGTAGGTGATTTACAATGGTTGGGTAACATCTAGATAATGAAAGAAAATCGATTGCCGTGACATGCATGGGAAGCCAAGTATCGTGGATCTAGATATTGGGGAAGACCGAGAGTTCGATGGAATGACAACATCAGAGAATCTATATAAGGCCAATGTTTGAGCTGGTTCCTGTTGATATGTAATACAGCGTATAGAGTTGCATGACATTCTCGTTAAGTTATCAAGTAAATGCGAGAGTAGCAGACCAGCAAGAAAGTTGTAAGTACATAAAGATAAATAGCTAACTAGAAAGCCAATAAACAGAAGCGATTAATTAACTGTTACATAAAGGGGATCGACTAAACAGAAAGTAAATAAAAAAGATTAAGTAGTAAGTTAAGAGAACTGACTAAGTAGTAAGTAAGTAAGATGGATGAGTAAGTAAAGAGAAGGGTGACATGTTTGTGGCAGTTTTACAAAAGCAAGGACAAAAAATGAAGTCCATTGCTACCAACCTTCAATGGGGAAACGGAACTTGGTGATGATGTACATGGGCAGAAAACCACCACTTAAGTACTCAGAGGTGGTAGATCAGCCAAAACAGGAGTTATCTTTTTTAAAAATCAACCAAAAAACTAACAAAGATATTGTCATAAAATGTGGCACATGTCGCAAAAGTAATTGCTTTTGATGATAAACATAGTTTAGTTTATGAATTGTAATTGTTTATAGAAAAAAATAATGAATTAACATAAAATACATTAAAACAAAACCACCCTGTATCGGAGAGAGGATTTCCTAACATAAAAGCGCAAAGAATGGCAAATCAGTCTATGATGTACATATTTATTATAGCGCGAACAACCCAAAAATGTCTACCCCAATTGGTATTATAGATATCAGTGGCGGCTCGTGATCATTTTTATTGATGGGGTCAGACAAAAATTTGCTGAAAAAATCATGATTTTGGGTTAGGTTATATTTTAATTCATAAAACAAATACACGTTACATATTATTTTTGGTTGGGGCCCGGCCCTACTTGTCCCCAATGACGAGCCGTCACTGATAGATATGGCTCTTGAAATATGACTCTTCTAAATAGAAAAATTTCCAACTTTAGAACAGCAGCATCTATGTTTAGAAAAAGTGGAGGTTCACTCTATAGAAGAAATAAAAACATGGCAGATGGAGAAAATGCATAATATAAGCGAATGAACTTCTTTGAACGCACCATATCAACCACTTATTAACAACTCTTTGTGATTTGTAGTTGCTCCGAGCCGAAGAGCGATTGTACGTTGTGCCAATTATGCACCTTCAAGTATGCCAGAACATCTGATTTCTGTAACGTTTTTTATTTACTAGGGTAGCTTCCCTAGGCCCTACCTCAGTCGCCTTATAGGTTGCAGTGTTACTATTCTTTGCACACATTGAGAGCCCTGATAATACACAGGCGATCTACTGAACAAGTTACTGTGTGCAGACTGCTAACGTGTGATATAAGACGAGGACAACACATTGCAAAACCATGCATGCTTATAAAAATGACAATATGACTATAAAACTGGTAAAATCTATACCAACTATACATCTCAGCTTCCCGTATTACAGCTGTGCGTGCATGCATGATTAATGATGCCAACTGTGATTGCCACCAGGTGGTTTTATTTTCACGGATGCACTATCTGTACCGCGAGTTGTCAACGGTGATGACACATCCACATTTGAGATATGATATTAGTAAGGTTACTGCTATAAAGCGAATTACACTCTAATGAGTAGGCTATCATCACACGGGATATCATTACAATGCCATGACCGGACAGACAAATTAGCAAAGAAGGGAGGAGAATGTGAGTAGGAAAACAGTTACATTACTTGGATTCTCCACAAGAATTTAATTCGTCTTCTTCTTCAAACGCTCCATATCGACCACTTGTCAACCACTCTGTGTGATTTGTGTGTGATCTGAGCCTAAGAGAGATTGTACGTTGTGCCAGTTATGCGCCTACTAGTAGACCAGCACATCTGTTTTCGATTTCTGCGATGCTTTTTATATACTAGGTAGCTTCCTAGGTCCCACATCAGTCGACTCTTACCACATACCTTGTAGATCGCAGTGGCACTATTTTTGCTTCCTTGCGGGTTCCGCACCGCACGGGCGCTGCAAGGAGTTACTTCTTATATTTCATGTTTGTTGGCCTACACGCTTTGATATAACCAAAAACAAGGTTCGGTTCGTCCTTAGTTTGAAAGTGAGTGCCTCGTCTTAAAGATCCCCTACATAATCAACACAACAAGACAGTTAAATATCATAGTTTGAGATATTTATAGAACGCAAATCGCCCGAGTGGTTACCAGGGTCCAGATTGAGGTGTAAAGAATAGAACCACTGTTGCCTGCCACGCATGTCGTAAGAGACGACTAAGGAGGTTGGGCGTGGGCTAGCTACCCTACACCGTAAAAAACACTAGATGGCTACAGAACGGAGAGCGAACCGAGTAAACGCTGGATGAAACCGGACATATCGCCGAAGGATAAGAACCAGATCTCCAAATGGTGCTGAAGATGCGACGTAAAACACAACAATGCTAAGGCTGCCTGAATCAGATTTCCACATGAATGGATTTTATGGGGAAATATGGTACATCGGTCTGGGCGTTGATCGCAAGAGAGAGAGAGAGAGAGAGAGAGAGAACGCAAATAATTGTGACGTATATCAGGAGAAGTAATATGCATGAGAAAGTGTGTATCTAAATTGGTCATGTATGTCGTATGCCAGTAGGAGCACGGACTATGAGAAATGGATACGGAAATAAGGCTTGGACGTCTAAAGGAAATACAGAGAAAAACTGTGAAGAGTTGAAAGATTGTGCCTTTCATATGAAACAATTTGGTTAGAAAGACGACAGAACGGCAACAAAGGAAATATCTTGTTGAAGTCTTGTGTCTTCTTCTTCTTTGCGTTCGTTCTTTACGACCAATTTTAATCACTTTTTGTGATATGTTTGATCTTTGCCAAGAACGTGTATACGTTACACATTGGTTTGGTAGGCCCCTAAACGCATAAGACTACTACACGTTTAGGACACATGCATCCGATTTCAGCCAAACCTCCTTAGTCGCCTCTTACGACATGCGTGGCAGGTAACAGTGGTTCTATTCTTTACACCCCAAATTTGGGCCCTGGTAAACACTCGAGTGGAAGTCTTGTATCAAAAGAGGACAAGAAGAATCTAAAGATATAGATATCGAAATGGAGAGTGAGTCACCGAACGGTTAAACGCGATATGGCTTCCTGACAGGAAACATCCCGTATTTGACCACTCGATACGGTCAAGAGTATTTCTGTTAAGGAGAAATATAAAACTAACGATTTGCACATGCATTGGCGACAGTCTCGAGCAAACTGCCTTAATTCTTCTGTCCTATATATGTATGATCTCATAGCGTCCTAACAAATATGCTAACAAATTACTAACTATATATTGCATTCTCCGAAAGGAGTTCATTCTTATTTTTCATGTTTGTTGGTCTGATATAACAAAACAATGTTCGTCTTTAGGATGAAAGTGTCGTGATTCTGCTTAAAGAGTCACCCAAATAAGTCGTGAAAAAATCCCAACACAAAGATCGGAAGATATAAACTGTATTGTCTGGCACATAGAAGAGTATGCAGACACATAATCCATTGGAGGAGATGGAAGCTAGAACAATCGAAGTAATTGAGGAATGGAAATACTCGTAACTTTTATTTGACGTTTTATTCAACTTGATTGATAAAGAACAATTTTTGTTAATCTACTTCTTATGAGACGCATAATGTGTAACAGAACATTGGAAATTAAATTGAAGACGTCACGTTAGACAAAGACCAGGTTCAGAAGTGAACAATATTTCTACGTACACAGTACTGTTAAAACGAAAAGTCGCCAAATATATAGGCTAAATGGGCGGTCTGGTATTGGCGATTAATTCATTCCAAGATCAGTTGTCTTTTGAGAGTTTTGATATTTGAAATTCTGATCTGTTTACCTAGATACATCGTTGTGTCGTTCAGAATATATTGTTTACTATCTTTATTATTTAAAAACTACATTCGGCAAACTATCAAAGCGAGTGTGGGACAACACAAAACTATCAGAGCGAGTGTGGGACAACACAAAACTATCAAAGCGAGTGTGGGACAACACAAAACTATCAAAGCGAGCGTGGGACAGTACAAAACTATCAGAGCGAGTGTGGAACAACACAAAACTATCAAAGCGAGCGTGGGACAACACAAAACTATCAGAGCGAGCGTGGGACAACACAAAACTATCAAAGCGAGCGTGCGACAACACAAAACTATCAAAGCGAGCGTGGGACAACACAAAACTATCAAAGCGAGCGTGGGACAGCACAAAACTAACATTGCAGACGAAGATTCAAATACATCGAACCTGTGTAATTAGTTCTTTACTATATGGCTCAGAAACATGGAAAGCCTACTCAAGACATGAGCTGAAACTTAACATCTTTCACCTTCGATGTCTGCGCAAGATTATGAACACCAGGTGGTACGACAAGATAACCAACTCTGAAGTACTGCAACTTGCAAACCTGCCTTCCATCTGGGCATGTTCAGTAGTGGACGGCGACAAAGATGGTTGGGACATGTGAGAAGAATGGAAACTTGTCGCATACCAAAACAAGTTTTGTTCTGCGAACTTTCGGGGAGATGCACCATGGCAGACCACTGCTCAGATATAAAGATGTCTGCAAAGTCTCAATGAAAAACATTTCTATAGGTCCCATCACATGGGAAAAACTAGCTGATGACAGAGTTGTGTGGAAAGCGATATTGCGCAAAGGCACAGAGTGTTTTGAGAAGAGAATTATGTATGAGCTGAAAGACAAGAGAGAAAAAAGAAAACTCAGAGGTTATTACAGTAAAACACTTGTCAATTGACCGTCTGTAAAGACGAAAATGCCATAAACATATATTTTAAAATGTCTGAATCCAAATAAAATTATACTGAAAATGTTTAAAACAAGAACTAATGAAATATTCTAAAGCAGTTAACAGCAGGAAACAATTCTCACACTTGACACTTAAGATGGCGGTCTATGTGGCGAAGCCTTATGTTCTGAAGGTTGTAAATTCGAATCCGACATTTTTTCAGGAGATCCTTAGAATTATTGCTGGAGCTACGGAGTTCGTGTTATGTTACATTTCTGCCGAGAGACACGACGGCATATGGGAAAACCAACTACAATGAAATCAATTCTTCGCCTTTAGACTTAAGACAAGAATACGTAACGATATCAAGGATGTCACTTTTTTTTATTACTCTTCATCTTCTTTATCTTCTTGTTATCCTTGTTATCATTATAGAGCACGATGTGTGCACTTCGTATTTATATTCTACGTATAAATATGTCTTCCATGGTTAAATTGCTTATACCATCTTGGTTACGTTTTATAGTGGCTTAGTAAATCTGAGGGATTCTATTTATAAGCATCACATTAGTAGATCCTACCAAACCAATACGCGTATAATCAAACGTATACCACGTTCTTGGCAAATATCAAACCTATCACAAAGAGTGATTAAATTTGATCGTAAAGAACGAACGCAAAGAAGAAGAAGAAGAAGACATTAGTAGATTATTGTATTTCTGGGCTAGGCAATGGGTGCCGTAAGAAATAAGGGTAAGTAGTTCGAGTTCTGTGTTTGGTCATTTTTTTTTTCGAAACTCCTAATACTTGTACACTGTCTATTTATTGATCATATGCATTGATTCTCATTATTCTCTTCTCAAATTATCAAATCCAATACAGATTACGAAATCAGCTACGAGGAGGCTAAAACAACCATCGGATGGCGATATAAAGAAAAGTTATCCTCAAGACCAACCTCAACACAGCGCCAAAGATGGGTACTATGGTCTGTCCCGTAGCGAACAAGTTGTTATATTCCGCCTCCGTACCGTCCATAACAGACTCCGGGCCCACATGTACAATCAATTTAAAATTCGCACAACTAGTCTGTGCCACTGCGAGAAGGTGGACATGACGACAGAGCACCTACTGCAAGACTGCCAACTTCTAGCAGGTCTGAGAAACGAAACCTGGCCGGAAAATACCGAGTTTAATGAAAAGCTGTATAGAGTGACGCCTAAAAACAACTGCAGAATTCATGAGAAAATCTGGTACATCAGTCTCCGCGGGGATCGCTAGAGAGAGAGAGAGAGAGAGAGAGAGAGAGAAAATCCAATACACACATTAACTATCTAATTTATAAATACAGTGGAACTCCAATATTCGTCATTAATCCGTTCCCGAGGGGATGATGAATATCGAAAAAGACGAATATCGAACAATTTTTTCCCATAGGAATTAACTAAAAATGGATTAATTCGTTCCCGGCCTCGAATATTGCGTATCTATTCTATAACAAAATAAATTTTCACTTGAGAATCGATCTCCGAAATCATTTCAAACACTGTACAATTTAACTACAGCACATATTAACCAGCGTACTGCCATAAATAATACGTAATATGCACTGTGTATGCCTACATAAATACATGTAGTACACTAAACACAAATAAAATTTTAAAAAGAAATTTACCTTTTGGATGAGAAAAACAATGATTCTTATTAAGAGTTTTATTTTTAAGGTTACAGTACTACGTAGGTTATTTTTCGTCGGAAGATGAGTCACCTTCCATTACGTCATCAAGCAATGTCACTTCAGGCGATTGATTGATTCCAGACGATTCGCCAACATTTACAGATGATTCACCAGCACTCGTTTTTTAAAAGAATTTATCCAAGGTTGATTGTTTTGTTCTGTTCTTTAGAATTTTTCTAAAGTGTCCAAACACGTCGTCATCAAACGAATTGATACGTTGGTTTACAATAGCGATGTTTGGATGCCATTTCTCAATAAAAACCTGCATTTTCCCCCACGTAGTTAACCATTCCTTTATTTCACCACTTGAAACTGGGCCATCGTCTTTTTCCTCGTCTGATGAAATTTCTCTTACCGCTTCAACTTCCTGTTCTTTATGAAGTTCGAGTAGCTCCTGTGTGGTCAAATCCGTTCTATGTCCCTCTACCAATTCTTCGACATCTGCGTTGTCAATCTCCAATCCCAGGATACCCCAAAGCAACAATTTCATCAACAACTGGCTGTTCTTGAAAACCATCAAAGTCTCTTTCTGATACACCATACGTTTTTCCATGCAGAATTCATTGTTCGGGTGGTGACTTAGTTCCAAGCTTTATCAATTAGCCTTAAACAATGTAGGATATTAAAGTGATTTTTCCAAAAATCACGCAATGTAAGCTCAGTCTCTGACGTGACCTCAAAACATCTTCGAAACAATGCTTTCGTATACAGTTTCTTAAAGTTAGAAATTACTTGTTGGTCCATGGGTTGAATCAGTGGAGTTGTATTTGGGGGTAGATATTTAACGCGAATATAATCGTAATCACCAGTTAAAACATCTTCTAAGCCAGGGGGGATGAGCAGGAGCATTGTCCAAAATTAATAAAACTTTCACTGGCAAATTAATACTTTCTAGGTAAGCTTTAGTACTTGGAGCAAAGACTTCATGAATCCACTCTAAAAAAATTGCCTAGTCACCCAAGCCTTTCTATTTGATCGCCACATGACATTTAATCTACTTTTAATGATATTGTTTTGTTTAAAGACTCTCGGATTTTCAGAATTGTATATGAGCAAGGGTTTAATTTTGCAATCACCACTAGCATTGCCACAGAGCATAAGCGTTAACCTGTCTTTCATAGGCTTATGGCCCGGCATTGAACTTTCCTCTCTTGTAATGTAGGTGAGTCTTGGCATCTTCTTCCAAAACAACCCTGTTTCGTCGCAATTGAAAACTTGTTGAGGGACATATTCTTCAGCATCTACGAAGTTTTTTAAAATCGATCACAAACTGTTTAGCTCCTTCTGCATTCGAACTTGCAGCCTCGCCATGTCTAACTACACTATGAATGCCTGTGCGGGATTTAAAATTGCGGAACCAGCCACTACTTGCCTTGAATTCGGCAGCATCAGCGAATGTTAATGGCCTAGGCCTTTCATTCTGTAAATCTTGATAAAGTGACCTCGCTTTTTCGCAAATTATAGCTTCTGAAACACTATCACCAGCCCTTTGTTTTTCAGTTATCCAAACTAATAACAACTTTTCCATGTCCTCAATGATTGGCGATCTATTAGAAGCAAGAATTGTTACACCTTGTGCGACTTCAGCTGATTTAATAGCATCCTTTTTTTATTATGCTAGCAATGGTAGTTCTCGGCATTTCAAATTCCTTTACTAAATCGGCGACACGTGTTCCAGCTTCAAACTTAGCAATAATTTTTTTTAAAAATCAATGGTACTTCGCACTGCTTTTCTTTCTTTTTACCACCATTATCGTGACTACACTTTTTACGTCCCATGGTCACTAAATTTTTGTAATAATAAATTGCAAAAACTGCAAAAGATTAAAAAAAAATAACAAGAGTTTTATTGCGTGCACTTTCAAACAAGCGCTTCAGCCAAACAACCGACACAAAATGGCGATCAGCTGCTTTCTGCCGGCTTCCGGAGGTAGGACGAATATTGACTTTCGGACGAATATCGGAAAAAAATTTTGACGAAAAAACAGGGCGAATATCGAAAAAGACGAATACTGGCGGGGACGAATATTGGAGGTCCACTGTATTATTACATATTTACTTCTATACCACTTTACAATTATATTAATTCTCATAAACACCTACATACATACATACATACATACATATATACATACTTTACACTAATATCGAAATAGGGGGAAGACTGCAGTAAAACTTAGAATAGGAAACACGTACAAACAAGTACTATAGTTTTACAAAATACAGAAATAGTGACGATAAACAGCAACGTTTCGACCAAAAAGGGCTTTTGGTCTAAACGTTGCTGTTTATCGTCACTGTTTCTGTATTTTGTAAAACTATAGTACTTTGTTGTACGTGTTTCGCTACTTTACACTACATACCTATATACACACATAAATACACATACATATTTCCTGATCCTTTACTAGAGGGATCTAAATTACAAGTACCTCAGAAGTCGGAGTAAGACTCGCCTGAATGGCGAGGGACACTGATGATACAGAAAGTAAGCTTTCACGCAAAAGTCAGCCAGAGGTGCTAAATTAGGCGCCCTAACTACACCTGCATTTCTAGCGGACAAACGAGCAAAAATAAGGGACGAAAAATTAATGCGAATGGATACAATCTATCCTGTCTGGATAGAGTAAAGAAAGTGTAGAAAGTCGTCCTCCTCAATCCTTAAACAAGTGGTTTCCAACGTGTGCACATCGGCGCCCTAGATAAGTGCCACTTCCTCACAGGGGCGACTCGAGATATTACACAATTTTTATAATTTTATTTTCGATTTATTTATTTCTTTGCTTGTTTTCTTTCACATTTTCAGTACAATATCATACGACGCGTCATCTAGCGAAGCTGGTGCAAAACAATACGTGCAGGCGCATAACTGGCACCAATGTATAATCGATCTTAGGGACAGATCACATACAAATCACAAAGAATGGTTTAACAAGTGGTCGATATGGAGCGTTCGGAGAAGAAGAAGAAGAAGTAACTCCAAGTAAGTGAAAACGCCATTTAGGAACCATTCATCCAAGTGTAGTTAGTAAATCTCGTGACTACTTTAGCAGGAAGCTAATAGAGTTAACTCAACAAAAGTGTAGTTTTTATAAGCAGACATCACACTACATGGCACTGCAGCTCCCGGATTGATTGAAAATAGTCAAATAATGTTACTTTTATTTTAAATCACTTTGTGTTAGCATAAAGAAAGTGTGGAAAGACAGAACGTTTGCCTATAAGATGTCATCGCTGTTATTCACAAAGTGATACGAAATACTATTGGTACTATCAAAGCAATTATTACATTTTTTCGTGAAAGCCCAAAAAGGAGGTCCTCTGTCCCAAATATTCCTCTTCTGTGTGAGACAAGATGGACAAGCAAGTATAAAAGTATTCGGATTTTTTCTAGTAAATTTGAAGATATTTATTGTCAACTGGAAGAATTTTCATTGCATGCAAGTGGAAATACACGACAGGCTGCACATCAGTTATATTGTTCATCAAAGTCCAGCACGTTTTTATTTTGTCTCAATATTATTTCGCAGTACTCTGCCATACTGGAACCAGTTACTCAGGCTCTTCAAGCTGTTCACGTTGATCTTCCAGAAGTCCAACTGCAAGTTCAAAACCTGCTCAGTGTAGTAAAACTTCACCGAGGTGATTCCGACAACTATTTCAGGGATATTTTTGAGAAAACAGTACAACTCGCACAGAAAGTGGATATTGAACTGATTATCCC
This sequence comes from Arion vulgaris, assembly GCA_020796225.1. NCBI lineage: Eukaryota > Metazoa > Mollusca > Gastropoda > Stylommatophora > Arionidae > Arion > Arion vulgaris. The sequence continues at coordinate 29,819,016 of CM036756.1, forward strand.
AAGACATTGTGGAAGACAAAAGCATCGAAGTAATCCGGGAACCATAAGTGTTGAAGAGTACTTCAAACAAACAGTTTACATTCCATACTTAGATTCTCTAATTAACTCAATGGAGAGTCGATTTTGTGAAGCCAACAGTGCACAATTTAACTTAGCGTTGCTACATCCTTCGAAATTGTGCAAACTGAATCGTCAACAGTTTAAGGATATAATGTCTACTATTAATCAGGTATACCACATTGATAATTTTGAAACTGAAGCCTTGAGTTGGTTTGATTTTTGGAAAACGCGAGAATACAATAGCCAAGATTGCATCGACTTGTTACCTTTTACAAAGTTTTATCCGAGTGTCAGGTATGCCTTACTAGTTTTGCTAACATTACCAGCAACAACATGTACGGTGGAGCGATCGTTCAGCACATTACGTCGTGTAAAAACATGGCTTAGATCTACAATGTCAGATGAACGTCTGTCTGGATTGTGCATGTTAAGCGTACAGAGAGACAAAGTGAACTGCAACAAAAAGACTTTATGGACAAAATTGTAGATATGTTTGGTAGCGATAACAGACGACTCCAGTTCTTGTTTAAAGAATAAATTTTATTTTAAATTTATGTTGTAATATTTTGTGTTATATACATATATTGTGTTAATAAAAATTTGGTTGCTACAGTATGCCCTTCATTACTACAGTGTCCTGTCCGTTCGTTCACCATACAAATACGCTACAGTAAATTAAAACTACATTAAAACATTACTAAAAATATTTTGCCCCCTCCCTAGAAAATTTTCTGCGGGCGCCTCTGATCACTACCAAGCAATGCTTTGCTAGCATCGTACAATATAGCACACAGAGTTGCAAAATGTAAACGGTACATTCAGTCACAGAAGAATTCATTCTACCAGTTTCAGTAGATATGATGAACATTATGATCGGTGAGTCTGTCGGGAAGCTGCTTTCAAAAGTGCCTTTGTCCAATAACACCATTAGCCGCAGAATACATCACATAGCGGGGGACATCAATGATCAATTAGTTGAAAAATAAAGTCAATAATAACTACCAAAAAATGGTTAAAATCAATAATAATTAAAAACGAATCAAAATCAATAACAACTGAAAACTAATTAATGTCAATAAGAAATTTATAAAAATCAAAGTCAATAATAACTTAAAACTAATTTAAGTCAATACTAACTACAAATTAGTTAAAATCGATAATAATTGAAAATTAGTTAAAATCAGTAACTACTGGCAGTTAGTTAAAGTCAATAATAATTGACTGTAGTATGAATTGAACCTCTACACGTTAGATATCGTCTCTAGTACGCTGCCGAAGTGTTGCTCAGAGTCTACAACATATAAACAACAACAGTTGACTAACAACAACAAATATCCCTCCCTAGTTTGTAATCGAATCTCAGATCTAATTACATCTCCAATTTTTGTACCAAGGTCCTCATATTCGACCTTTAGCTCAGGATTTTCTCTTTTTTTTTTTTGGTATGTTTGATTACTTTCGTAGGCTTCTTTCTATTTTTTTCTTTGCTCAATATATCATTTCAACGAAATAAAACTTTCTTTCTAATTTTCATGATGAAAAATGTATAGTCATTTAAATTACTTCATGTAATTACCTTGAGGTCAATGAAAATTACGTAATGGAAAGAGACGAAACGGACTATAAAAGAAAAGATAATTTGCCTGCTAACATTTACTTTGTATTCCAACCCACGTATTGAGTGGGCTGACTTTTGTAGTAACTTCTCCCATATTATCATCAAAGATTATTTCGTTTTTATTTGAGTCGTTAAAAATGTAGATCCCCTGACAGTAATGAACAAGACGAAAATGTAGGCATTGAACAAAATTATGAAAGTCCAGTTACAATAATAGTAAAAAAAAACAGCGTAATATACGAGTAATTAGAAATGTCAACATCGTTGAATACACGCGCCTGCAAATAGATGACACCGAAATATCATCATCACTATAATTTATGGTTGCCATATTTTGATCTTTCAAAATGAGGGCACATCTCTTAAGTGGGAATTCTGTAGTGTAGGAATCAAGAAGCTATTTTCGTTGTTTTCGTATTAATGTAAAATTTGTATAAACATTTTGAAAGATTATGACTTAGAATAGTAGAAAAAAATAGGTTAAAAAATAGGTTAAAAAATATCAAAGGTTGCCACGGAAACAATACACAAATGGCCATTCCAAAAACAAAATTTCAAATCCCTAAGGCTCTGAATCTAATGAATGTAAATGAATTTTGTTTTCACTCTAAGTACAATTGCAATATCTAAAATATTCACATGCTTTTTAGGATATATTAAATATTACATTTTAAATAAATTGTTTGGGTAAAAATGCTCTCAAAATTCGGTCAAAAAACCAAAGGTTAGTTAGTTAGTTCTTTTATTGGTTGTGTACGTAAAAACGCTCGTATTGCTAGGCTAGGCGATTGGTGTCGTAAGGACTAGGGTAAGTGGTTCGAGTCCCGTGTTTGTCTATTTGTTTTTTTGGAAGTTCTTAATACCTGTACCATGTTTATTTTGTTGATCATTTTAGTTTTTACAAAGCAATGCTCATCCTTCTTTTAACTTCTTTTATCGCCTTCCCGTCATTTGTCAGCAATGCCCCACGATATTGAAAGTTGTCGACGCTTTCTATTTTGTGGCCGTTGATACATATACTCCTACAGTTTACAATATAGTAATATAAAACTTTTTTGGCGATGGTTACCACATGATGTCGCTGAGAAAGTGTTAGTTTTGTTTTGGCTTATAAAATTGCCGTCCACGTCCGATCCATCATCAGCGTCTCTTTTGGAAGATAGTGCTCATATTCTTTTGTTGACACTGTGCAATGCTAGCTGTTCTTGGCTAGAGATAGTATTTTGCCAGAACAAGCGTAAGATCTTTCGCAACACGTTGTATGGAAAGTGAAAAGTTTGAACACATCTTGTTCTATCATTCTCCAACATATTTTGACAAACATAAGAATAAAATCATCGAAACTGAAGATCATAAGCTTTATAGTCCTGTGACAGTGTAGGCTGTAATGATAGAAAAATTCTTTTGTTGTAAATACATTTCGCCCGTGTTTTGAAGGAGCCCGTAAGAAGAGCAAAGAATAGTACCACTGCGACCTACAAGGCATGTCGTAAGAAGCGATTGATGTAGAACCTAGGGAAACTATCCTAGTAAATAAAAAGCATCGCAGAAATCGGATGGGCTGGCCTACTTGTAGGCGCATAACTGGCACAACGTACAATCGCTTTTAGGCTCAGATCACATAAAATCACACAGAGTGGTTGATAAGTGGTCGATATGGAGCGTTCAAAGAAGAAGAAGTCTAGAGAAAGCTAACTAAATCTCACAAACTTGTTACCCGCCCACGTGCAAGACATAATGCACGGTCTATTACACTCATGACTTGTGATAACCATGGACTTGTCTGCACAGAAACCCATTTGTATGAAAAACTTGAATAACGAAGGATATAATATACAAGTAGATAGATAAATGTATGGTACAGTACCGCATGTGTCCAAAGCTATGCGAATTAAAATACATTTCACAGCTGGCTTGCTAGCTGAATGAGTCATGCAGAAAGTACGCGCTGTTAGACTTATCGGTGTGCTAGTGAGTTAAACTACACTTCTCATATACATGTTGTTCATGTTGTAACTATCTCACTTAGTCGAGCCTTTTTAAAAAAAGTTTTTGCTGTAGTTTCATAGGAACGACAAACTATCATTCGGCTATCTGACCCAGTTCAAATCTCGGTCACTCATGAACTATCCGATGATTGTAGCTCTCAGCTAGTCTTTCCTTAAAAAAAATCTTTGATGTAGAGATCGTCAAGAGAGAGCACTTCAGCGACCTTTCTTCTCTCTTCCGTTTTTTAGGCTGCTTTTATCATTCTATTGTGATATATAAGCAGCCAAACATCAAGAACGGATGTACGTGCACATCCGTCAGTACCTATTGGAGCTCAGGTGCTTATCCTTCGGTTGTGTTCGATTTCAACCAGCGTACCTTCCTTCTAATATGGTTCAATTCCAAATCTCCGTTAGTCATGGGCTACCGAATGCGTGGCCTCCGATAACATAAGGCCGGCGAGCTCAGGTAAAATAATTCTAGTAAATAAGACCACAACCGACGCGTGCTCCTCGCATCCCAATATTGTTAGATAAAAACATATTCATGTTAAAAACAATACAACACGCTAAATCAAGGTTATATTATGTTACGAATTAAGTTTAACACTAAGGGATATGAGTAATATTAACACTTGTCATCAATAAATAACCATAGACTCGTAGAATTGTGTAACATTTTAGAAAACCTTACAATGTTCTACCAAAACTTATAAAAACCAGCCCCTATTAAACACTATATTGATAAGGGCCAGGCCCGATACTTGTAACTCTCAATTACTTATTGCATAGAATTTTAATTTGTTAAAAATATGCATTGTTTTTTAGCAAATATATGTCAAATTAAAATTGATAATATAAAGACAATTCTTCTTCCCCAAAGGTCAGATAAATAGTACACATATGGAGAATACAACTGGCAAACAAATGCAGATACCAAACATGGAATTGAGCCGAAGGACAAATTAAAACATCTGCAGATACCAAAAATGGAATTAAGCCGAAGGGAAAATTCAAACATATGCAAATTTGAGTACCTTCAAATATAAATGAGCATAGAGACAGTATTTTTAAATGTTGTTGTTTATTCATCCAGACATCTTCTTCTTCGTTCGCCCACTATGAATGCATGTGTGATCAGGGCGCTTGGTATGGCGCTTCTGACTGATTTTTGTGTGAAGGATTGCTTTCCTTATTATCAGTGTCCCCTGCAATTCAGCTCAGCTTTCTCCGACTTCATAAGTAGATCCAATCATCTTCTTCTTCATCGAATGCTTCATATCGATCACTTGTAAACCACTCTGTGGGATTTGTATGTGATCTGAGCCTAAGAACGATTGTACGTTGTGCCAGTTGTGCACCTACAAGTAGGCCAGCACATCCAATTTCTGCAATGCTTTTAATATACTGAGAGCCGCTAGTTGTTAGGGAACTCGCTTCGCAAGGCTGGTGGTCTGGGTTCAGCTCCCGCATGCGCGTGGAATTTTTCCCGACCGCGACGGCTCTCAGCCTCAACTGGGTACCAGACATGCTCTGGGAAAGTAAAGGCGGCCGGCGTGATGCTGACCACATCACCCATCGTGTGCCGACGGTCAATGAAAATACAGGTCTAACACTGTATTGACCTATATACCACGAGGTATGAAAGGGTTCCTTTACTTACTTTTTTACTTTTAATATACTAGGGTAGCTTCCTAGGTCCTACATCAGTCGCCTCTTATGACATGCCATGTAGGTGGCAGTGGTGCTATTCTTTGCTTGCCTTACGGGTCCCGGCACCATACAAGTGAGATTACATACATAACTTTACAAAACAATGTGAAGAATCGAATGGTCTGCTAATAAATACGAACACACAGGTGTAGATTCAATCACGAAGCTAATATACGAGAAGAAAAAATGTGTTCCACGTCAGGAAAAGTGTCTATATTTCTTGTTTCTATTTGAAGAATATGTTCAGCTTAGATTGCGATAATTGACAAAACAACTAAAATAGACACATAGAATGAGAGAGAGAGAGAGAGAAAGAAGAGAAGTCGAGAGAAGAAATTTGGCAGTTTAATATTATGGCACAGCAGACAGTCAGCAACAGAATTGATAAACAACACAACTAGAGAAATGATAGTGTATAAGGACTAAGGATAAACAAAACTGGTCTAGAAGTAGGGCATATCTATCCAGGACCATGGTATAACATGTTTTGTTTTTTTTTTGTCAGATTTTTATGATTGTCTAACAACGTTAGTTCGCTTTTGTAAGAGGGAAAAGAGAAAAAAAACCGGGACACTTATAACTGCGATCGTTAAACTGCAGCGGTTTTCATACTTTTGGAGCTATGGATCACTCTACATCAGCGCTGTTCAACGCAACCTCCGCGAGGGCGACTGTGTTTTACATTAATGGCGCCCTATTTTACCCTGCAGATATGAACGTTAATAACATTTTTTTTTAAATACAATTTTTCAATTTTTCATATCACTCCCATGAACACAATCTTCTAGCATTTGCAATCTAGTTTTATGCTGTAACCATTCTACTGCTCTGTAACCCCATCCTTTGCTTTTCACTGGAAAAAGCGTCGCTTATCTTAACTATGAAAATGAAAATCGTGACATATCCTTTACAGGACGTAGCCATCAACCACAGTAAACGAGTCGTTGATTTTCTAGGCACCACTCATACGTTCAGTAGTTTGTCATTGCTTTCATTACTGCTATGGTGAGGTCTATTTTTACATTTGCGAAAAAAAAACCACGGAAACAAATTTGCTTCCAAACTTGCCCAGCGAGGGATCATAACTATACTAACATTATTATTATTATTATTAGTACTGCCATCATCACATGGCCCTCTGGCCTCTTCGACGAACCATCAGTCAGATGCGCCTCAGTAATGGCGGCTCGTCATTAAGGATCACTGGGACCGGGCCCCACCAAAAATAATGTGTAACGTGTACGTGTATTTATTATTATTTCATAAATTAAAACATAACAACCCAAAGCCATAATTTTTCCGATAATTTTTGTCTGGCCCCACCAACAAAAATGATCACGAGCCGCCACTGCGCCTCAGTATAATAAAAACATTGGACCGCAGTGCTTGACATGCATAATTTGTTAACGTAGCCGTAGCAACCTTGAGGAGCGTCTTGCTGAATGGGTTCAAGCGCGGTTCCCATGCGGGAGACCCGTGTTCAATTCACGGTAAGGTCAACGATTTTTTTTTCTGCCGGGGCATAAATGAAAAATCCGAACCTGAACAGCTTCGCGGCGACTGCACTAGTCATGCGGCCATTAAATTCCTCTGGCTCACGTCCTGCCTGTCCCACACCGACCTAAAAATTGGTACTACAGGGAGTAACGACAGTTTTTTTTAAAAGCAATTTTCGGATTGTATTATTCTTTCTTTTCTTTTGTCCTTCTCTGCTTTTTTGCCACTAGGCGTAGCAGGTTTTAACTGATGATCGGTTTCCGGATAATGCACGCTCGGTCGCTTGATATGGTGTGGTATTGTGGAGTTTTAAGATGTCTGTAACTCCATCAACCCATCTTTTCTTGGTCTGCCCTTTCCTCTTGATGATTCCATTTTCAGGTTGTACGCTCTTGCAACTGGTGTATTCGGTTCATTCTGACCAAGTGGCCAAACCATTTGAGTCTCTGTTTTTCAATAAATCTAATAGTAGGTGTTGTTCCGACTGTTCTTCTAATTTCCTCATTTCTTATATGGTCTCTTCTGGTTTTATTTACTGCTTTCCTCAGGCATCTCATTTCGCACGTGGTAATTGTATTATTAAATCAGATGCAGGATAAGCTAAACACATTGGATCAAAGGTCCCAGCAACTAGGGCTGAACATTCATAAGGGAAAGACAAAGATATTGAGAATTAACCAAGCAAACGACAACTCGATCTCCCTGGGAAATCCACTTCAAGAGGTAGAATCATACACATATTTGGGCAGCAACGTAGACAAAGAGGTTGGAACAGATAGAGATGTTAAAATAAGAATACAGAAGGCAAGAGGAGCTTTCATTGCACTGGGAAACATTTGGAAGTCCAAAGAAATCAAATCTAGAACAAAATTCGGATATTTAACTCTAATGTTAAAACAGTTCTACTGTATGGGTCAGAAACATGGAGAACAACTAAAACAATAGCGCATAAATTGCAAACATTCATCAACTGGTGTCTGCGCAGAATAGAGGGAATAAGATGGTATGATATGGTCACAAATGAGGAACTTATGGAGAGAACAAGACAGATTCCAGTGAACGAACAGGTTAAAAAAGACGCTGGCGCTGGATAGGACACACTTTGCGAAAACCGGAGGAAAATATAACAAGAAGGGTCCTTGCCTGGAACCCGCAGGGACAGCGAAAGAAGGGAGGCCGAGAAATACATGGAGACGAGATTTGGAGGCTGAGATCAACAATATAAAGAAGAGCTGGAGGAGCTGCAGGAGATAGCTAGAGATAGGAAGACTTGGCATGAGTTGGTTGAGGGCCTATGCCCTAACCCGGGTAAAAGGCAAAGAGAGAGAGAGAGAGAGAATTGTATTATTAATCACATAAAATAATATGTCACAAAATGTGAGAGAAAAATACAACTTTCTGGTCTCGGTTAACAAAGCCCACAAGGGTAGGTTCCTCGGGGAAACATATTTTTAGACCCACTGTCTTAGCAGATAACGAACAGGTAGAGATTGTTAACCATAAAATTCAACGTATAATAATTACATTTTTGCGCCAATTTTTTTTCCCCTTTCAAGTTTGTTGTATAAACTAGAGATTCGTTCAACAACTTCTTCCCTTGAGTTTTTCCTCCCTTAAATGCACGTTTATGACAGCAGCTCAAACTATGACTTTGGTGCTGTGAATGTCGTTTAGATAAAATTTTTGCATGAGATCAGAAATAGACAACTCATAAATTTAGAATACATAAAGAGAATGAACACTTTGCTGAAGAAAAACATCCTCTAACAGGCAATAATTACTACCAATACCCAACACGAAAGCTAGAAAGGACTCGGCAAACAATCATGGTTTAGAATCAGCAATGGGCACTGTAGCCTACAAACCAATCTCTACACTATGAACCTAACTAAAACTGACTGGACACTAGACTACAAACCAATCTCTACACCATGAACCTAACTAAAACTGACTGGACAATGTAGACTACAAACCAATCTCTACACCATGAACCTAACTAAAACTGACCAAAGTTCATGTAAAAACGACCACCAATCTTCTGGACACATATTGCTGCAGACATGTCCCTGCTTTGAAAATGCAGGGCTCTAATCTGACCCTAAGAGACAAATTTGGAAGAGAAACTGTGGGGACCTCCTGTTTAGGACTGGATTCATAGAAGCATCATACCTTCATCGTATAGACTGCTGGGGGTAAACGGTCGGCCTTCGGCTCAGCCTGCATGGTTTTAAAGCATTCAGCGACTCATAGCTGGTGTCAGCGTATCAAGATTCCACTCCGCCTCCATGTGGCTACCCCAGAAGCAGACGACTGGGAGACACCAAGAAGTCTGGCTAAGTTAATGAAGATGAAAGAGCTCGAAGCTAGCTCAGTACTAAAAAAAAGACTGTTGATGGCGGATCAAAAGGTGCAGATACCACAGCTCACGCATGAAACTGTGACACAACGCATTCCGCTCTCCGGACTGCATCCGTCTATAACCAGCAGAAGTATGAGAACGAACAAATACTACTGAGCATGGGAAATTGACTGTATAAGAAGAAGCTCTTAATGGTGATATTTTCATTCAATAGCTTTTCCTGAACAGAACTTTGCGCTCCCCTCTCCCCTGCTTATTTTGAGGTGTTTTTTCCCGGATATATCCATTTGTTTTCTTCTCTGTCCATGGTATACGGAGGACTCTTCTAGAACACGTGTTCAACAAAAGAACGTACATAGCTGACGCGTTTTCACTGCCTTGTTAAATGTCTGTTTCACATCCATACGTTGTCACTGGAAATATACATGCTTTTAGTATTCTGATCTTTGTATCAGTTTCATTGCTACTGTTTTACATTTTTATTACTATGTACCAATCAGCTTTCTTAACGCTGTACGTCTTTGAATAGCTCTTCCCGATATTTTCTCTATATTAGGCTTTCATGTTAGTCTGGGGTAGAAAGTTACGTCAAGAAACGTGAGATTAAGTGTATTAAGAAGCATAACAATGGAATGTGTTAAGTTTAGCGGTCTTCAATGTATCAGGTATAATCATGAACAGGTCCTATTTTCTTATCCTGGATTGGAACCGGTAATACTGTCATTACTGCATGTAGTACCGCTTTTTAGGGCGATGTAGGACAGGTGGAACGTGAGCCTGAGGAATTTAATGACCGAATGGCTTGAAATCGGTAACGAAGGAATTTATCATTCGGCGGATTATCACATTATTATAGAAAAAAACCGAAGTATTTACACTATAAAATTATAGTACATAGTTCATAGGTACGGTTCCAACTTCACTGCAACGGGTCATCCCATAATTGCTCCGTTCCTGTGCCAATGAAAATCACACGAAATGCTAACTGTGAAATGTTTCCTGTGTGAACTAATTCTAGAATGAAACAGTCGCGTGCCGCCACAAAAAGAAACCGGCACCGCATAAAATGCATATGGCCGTCGCTAATGTAGCAACACAAAACTGATCATCACTTGAATTGCAATTCTTGTCGAAGGAACATCAATCATGACAAAATCCAGTTTTCTGCACTCGCAATATAACTGCATACGGCAGATTGAGCTTGTTCGTCATAACCGCTGTCCGCCATTTTCTGAATACACACAAACGCACGGTTGACACAGCAAAAAGCATTCCATGGAACAGTCATAGCTCACAGCGTTGCTCGAGCACTAACTCAGCTCGGCAAACGAAACCGGAAAATACCCGACCAAACATGGCGAAAATGCTCTAGCAAAGTCGTGTTCAGAATCAAACAGTTCTGACTCTGAATGGCCATCCCGCATTCCGCCATTGCTCAAAATTATAGTTTATTATATATAAAATTTTGTTACATAACCTCTTTATATATACTACTATATATAAAATTATAGCTTTTTATTGCAGAAAAATGAATTCTAAGAAATATGGGAAAGCTCCGAAGTTATTTAAAAATAAATGTATAATATCGAATCAAATAATATGCATAGGCACACACGCAAATAAAGCAAAACAATAAGAGTGCATTTAGAAAGAAGCAATCCAAAATCGAATTAGTCGATCATGCAAGCACGTGACTATGTTCGGGCATGTCTGTTTTTAATTCCAAATTGCCTGTTTTTTCTTCTCTATTGCTTTGAGCGCATATTTCCATAGAATTTGCCATACCAAGTATTTGGTCGATTTAAATATTTTTGGTTGAGGTTTCCTCAGTCCATCATAGCCAGTCACTATGCATCTACTAACACAGTGACTGAGTCAAGATACTCACTACTACAGTCCCTCTGCAGTCCACTCTAACACATTACAATGTACCTCTGCAGTCCAACTCATGCCATCACTATCATTACTAACACAGTACATGTACCCTCTGCAGTTCTAACACATACATGTAGCTCTGCAGTCAACTCATGCTCACTATCATTACTAACACAGTACATGTACCTCTGAGTCCAACTCATGCCATCACTATCATTACTAACACAGTACATGATTAAACATTATCATCGAGTCAACTATCATCACTATCATACTAACACAGTCCAACTCATGCCATCACTATCATTACTAACACAGTCCAACTCATGCCATCACTATCATTACTAACACAGTACATGTACCCTCTACAGTCCAACTCATGCCATCACTATCATTACTAACACAGTCCAACTCATGCCATCACTATCATTACTAACACAGTCCAACCTGCCATCACTATCATTACTAACACAGACATGTACCTCTGCAGTCCAACTCATGTCATCACTATCATTACTAACACAGTACATGTACCCTCTGCAGTCCAACTCATGCCATCACTATCATTACTAACACAGTACATGTACAAGTTAGATTGACGTTTATAACAGACAAATAATAACATGATACTGTACACTAGATAATGATTAAACATATTTTATTCATTCAGAGTAATAAATACATCATATATAAATGCAACTGGACATAAAGAGAGAAATATTTGTCACAGAAGTCCACAGAAGACTGATTTAGCAGTCATTTCCAATAAGAAATAATCACTATTTCCAACTGCAAAAAAGAAATCTTGAATATGCGCTGCCGCAATTATATTCCCCGTGTTCAAATTAGACAATCCCGTCCCATGTGCTGGAGGTAGAATTAAATTAGTATCTGATAGTCTGAGAAATTGCATGTACAAATGTGATTCTTTAAAAGTCCATATTATTATGGTACTGACACTGTTAGAAGCATAAAAACATGTAATACTGTTCTGTCTCAAATTTGAAGATCATACAATTCTAAATCAGATACTTGCATTAATTATTCTGAAAACTACACCTGTCCTTGCAGTTTTTTTCTCAAGAGAACCATATTAACATTGATAGTTCACATAATATTATGCTAACGGGGTTAACTATTGAACTTGTTTATAAGGATAAGTATCTACAACATTTTGAATAGTTATGTTGTTTTTGCAGAAATGATCACCGTTACGAATGTGAGCAGCGAACGATGAACACTACAGCCAAATCCTAACTTAAAACAAGTTAGCTTGGGTAGTTCTTTGCTCATTTTGAAGAGGGCCTTTATTACATTGTGTCTCGGTCTACACCAAGGCTCAGATAGCTGCACTTTTTTGTCCAACACATTCGTTTTTAGAACAGAATTTTGGGGACCTGGTTTGCCCTCCCTCTTTAGTCACTACTAAGGTATTTCATATCACAGGTAGTGTCATGAGGTCCACTCCTGAAGAAATGTATAGTAAAGTCTAAGTAGTAGTGGTTCAGTCATCTTCATAGAATAATTACTACCCACAATAAGCATAGAAAGACAAGAAACAAGATTTTACGATGGCATGAAGTTTGCAAGGAGGAGAATATTAGTCTGAAAATCATGAAACTAGATTGGCGCCATACCAGAATAAATACAGCTAACAGCATTTCTTAACAATCTCACTGTTCAACATCCACAGTTCTGGGTAGAAACAAAACAGCTATGCAGAAATTTGCTTGACAATCTTTCTCTTCAACCCCAACACTTCAGGGTTAAAAAAGAAGAAACACTGCATTCCTGATAGCACAAATTAAAACTTCCTTCACATTTTAAAACTTAATTGTAATCATATACAGGTAATAATATAGATTGTATCACAATAGCAAAATGCTGTTAGCCACATATAACATATGTAAAATTTGAATGAGCTGTATGAAGATGAAGTAAAAGAAATGAGCATATACATACATGAACACAGAATGAAAGTATACATGTTTAGATATCACTCCTTTGTACAAATTCACACCAAATTAAACTGAGCAGAATTTACATCATTGTCACATTATTACACGTTAGTTTAAAATGTCCAATGTTTAATGAAAAAATGTATTAAGAATGAAAGATAGGGTCTATCATTTGTGATTAATTTTTACATATTGCTAACTTTCAGTAACAAGCATTATACTAGTATTATATCACAACATATAACAACTGTGATCAACTTGGTAGACTCTTCTACTGATAGTGAGACAGAAATACACACGATGGTATGTGTCAAGAATGATGACAAAATTATGAAGCTTTTCTTTTATTTTAAAATTTTAAATGTCTTTAAGATACAAAGTACATGACATTTTGTTTTTTACTGAAAACTAAGAAAACTTGTTTCATGAAAATGTTATCATTTAATCACTTCTAGATCAGTTTGTCTGAATATGTAAGATACAATGGGGAAATAGACGTGCTGATAAGCTTGCTGATAAGCTTGCAGATATGGCCACTGTAAAAAGCGGAAGAGCTAAGGACAAGGCTGATATTCTTAATTCTTTAATAAAAGGGAGAAAGGACATGTACATGATTCAAGTAATAGTGGTGAATCTACAACACTAGCTAGACTGCAAGAATTATAAATCAAATGTGGTGTATCTAGACAAGAGCACTATACTGGTAGCTAAAGAAGAATGGTAAACCAACAAAGAACCGGTGTCATTAGTCACCACACGCTGAAAGACATACTGAGAAAATCGAAATACGGACTAATTAGTTTGATGTGCAGTGATGATGATCCAACGACTAAACAAAGCTAAAATATAGGATGAAGTGACTGTGATTACAAGTCAGTGACAGGGAACAAGAGCTGTCCGAGACCCTACTCCACATCCAAGTGGTGGCTCTGGTAACAGTCAGTATCAATGCACTTTGGTTATGCAAAGTAGGCAAACCATGTCCTAAAAATACTTTGCTGAAACAAATGTGTTGAAGCTGAATACATTGCTGCCTAGCTATAAACTGTAACACAACTTAACAAATACCCTCCTCAGGGAATAGTATAAGCTTGTTATTCTAATTGAGAAGTTGTGGATATTTTCTTTGCAACATTAGCCAAAGTACCAAAAAACAAAACCAAGCATGTTGATTATTAAAGTGTGCATAACAACATGCATCGCCCATGAGATCCTAGGGCCTGAAAGAAAAGCAAAGAATAGTGACACTGTTGCCTACAAGGCATGTCTGCGAGGTAGCTAAATTTGGGTTCAGCTTGGGGCTGGCTACCTCATACAGTAGAAAACTTTTAGCTACAAATCCAACCAATCATGAACAAGCCAAATAAAGATAGGAAGGCGTGGCATTATATGGTTAAGGGCCTATGCCCCAACCGGGCTTACAAAAAGTCACAAGAAGAAAAAAGAAATATTCATACACTATTTCACACTATAATTACGTTCAGCTAATTTTCCAACACAATAAAACTTGTAAGAACATAATTTTCTTGTATTTTTCTTGGACAGCATATTACAAAATATTAAAACATTTCCATATTTTGAAAGTGTCCTAAATTTGTATCTACAATGACAGAAAAATAGGCTTTCAAGTGATCAAATACATAATGTGTGAATACAAAATAATATGCATTTGAGCAAATATTTAAAATCAAAACAAGAAAAACTGAAGAATATGACAGAATTGTGAAAATGAATGTTTATTTGATGGAAGAAAAACATATAAGAGAGCATTCAACGGTCTCTTAAAAACCATTTATATTGCTGTTGAAGTACAAACTATGTGGAGAAAAAATCAACAGCAGAAACATAAAACAACATACAAATAATGTATGTTCTTTCTTACAGCTATGCAATGCTATCATTAAAAATATGACATTTAAATGAAAAAACACACACAATGATGCAACATTTTCCAAACAATTTGGCCAACAAAAATTTTGAAGTCACCGGTGAAGCGTAGATCACATAAGTCAAAATTCCAACAAGGCAATTCAAATAAATGCACCGAACATATTAACAAATTAAGTTAATGTTTGCACTTCTGCAGCACAGCTGCATACAGGCATTCACACTAATACAGGGTGTTCAACTTAAAAGCAGCCCAAGTGATAAATATAAATTTGCCAGCTACGCATTGCATCTCGTCTATTTACTATTTAAACCGGTTCTGACTAGCTTGTCCTACGTCACATTTGTTCATCGCCCTTTCCGCACTACAATTACACACCATCACACAACCTTGACCTATACTACGTCATAACTGAACCTTCTCATTTCCATACATATATGCCAGATTAGCTCCATTCACAGGCTGCTTTTAAGTTGAACACCCTGTATAATGCTAAAGGCAGGAAACCAGTTGAAGCAATACTGAACTTTGCTTATTACTTAAATAATTGTCTCCCAACATGTGTAAGTGGTTTTTCACAATTAAATTCAAAGGACATATTATATTTGCTTTCAAGAGCAATATAAGCCTATTTAAAATGGTGAGTTTTTGTTTTGCTTAATCTGGACAATTGTTACAAACTGTAAAGAATCATTTTATACTGAAACTTTATCATATTAAAATAGTGTAATGTCTACATTAACTATAAAATACTCATATAAAACATAATGTCAATAGAATTAGTTATATTTTGACATTTCTTTGATGTTTTAGAACCAGAGACTAGTGGTCTAATTGATACATTTCTGTGTCAAATGTATTTGTATAAACTTATTTGTGTATTTAAAATTTAGAACTAGAATTGGTGATCGAAATTAACATAGAGTAGGCAAAAACAACATGGGGTAAGAATAAGATCAACATTTTGTGAAAGTAGCAAAATGTCATCAGACCTTCAATTCACTTCCACCTGTGACCTAAAGAGTGTTTTATGGCGTATTACATCGAATGAAGGAAAGCAAGACATGAAATGTAAAAAGTGTAAATATATGCAAGTTCTCAACATCACTTTTTAAAATGTAGTTCTGTTAATTTTTTCTGAAATACTGAAAATATGTTTTCATATTCCGCTGTTCTGAAATGACATGCAACCCAAAGATAGTCCTAACAAAGTGTTTGAATTATTTACTTTGAAAGTAAAAAAAAACTACTTATCAGGAAATGAATAGACATGGCATATAGATCTGTAAGAATTAGATAGTATCTCTGCAAGCCAACTAAAAATTCAAGTGTATGAAAAATCCGTGTCCAAAGTATTTTTGCTTTCCTAACTTTAATGTTTGTAGTGTCATTTTGTTTGTTGTTGCTACAATACTGATCTTGATATTTTAGAAGCATCATACATTCATTTCTCTTGATATATGATTAGTCATTACACAGCCAATACTTTGTCTTCAGGATCTTTTTAACTAAATCATGTTGCAGTTGAAAAATTCAGCACAAAATTAATTGCTTCCAAACCCTAGACAAAATTAAGCCCTGAATGAGTTTATTATGCATGTTTTCATAAACCTATGTTTGAGTTTCATGCTAGGGCATCAAAATCTTAACAAGTGTTGCAGAAAATTTAACCTTTCACAATATTCACAAACTCTTTAATATGGCTCTGCTGAAAATGCCTTATTCACTCATTTCTTTTCATGCATCCAATACTCCGAGTTCGCAGATAAAACACATGGCACCACATTGCCCTAATAAGTAGGGATGCAAATTGCTATGTCTATGTATAGTCTATGCTTTAACAGTAACTGTATCCACATTAAGGAAGGCAAGACTACCAGTGTCAGTAGGCAAGGGTTTCAAATGTCGAAGTCTGAGTGACACAGCAGCTGTCAGGGCGGCTCCTTTTCCACTTCCATCATGTGACAAGCAGAGTTTGAACTGTAACAAAACAATATCTTTATTAAATTAATGAAGCTACAAAAATGCTTATTTCTGTATTCTTGAGGTTCTCAAACTGCATATTATGTTTCAACTGTTCATAAACTCAATGCCATGTTTCACTATATGAAACAATGCTATTACGACTTACTCAGAACTAAATATTTTTACAGGAAATTTTTTTTCCTCAATAAACAAAAGAGAAATGCCACTAACATTGGACCTCATTTTAACATTTTCTCTTCTTTCATTGTACCTCAGTGAGGTGTTTGTTAGGAGGTAGGGTGAAGGGTTGCGAGACATAAGGATCTTCTGTGCACATTGTAAGCTGGTATTCATTTCCCTAAAGTTATTCTTGATACTATCTATCTTTTGTATGGTTTTCTTGGAGATACTTTTACACACTGCTGTTGTTTGCATTTCCTCTAGTATAACCATCATTTATAAACCACTTTTTGAATTTGTGATTTTAGTCTGAGATTGTGAGTACATTGTGTTGTGGTTTACAGGTAATTTATATCTTTATACCCAGCACATCCGATTTCAGCATGAGTACAACTGCTAACAAACTTTCTAGCCTTGGATAATCTACCTTCATCTTGTTACCAAAGTACTGAATCTTGAATATTTCCACACCTTTGAATAACTCTGACATGCAGCCTTATACATACAGCCCATCTATCTTTTAGTTTAGATTGAGCATGTGAAACTGTTCGCAAAAATGAAATATTTCTACTGGCTCCAAGACTGTAAATATAAAATAATACTTATACATGTCAAGGACAAGATGCTTCATCCTCCTTTGGGGGACTACACAGAAGCTGTAAGGGCTTGTAGCAGTCAGCAGCTCATAGCTGACTGCTAGCGCCAGGGTCAGCATAAGAACAAAGCTGACCAAGACTCCACTTCGAATAACCGTGATCGCCAGGGAAACAGATGACTACAAAGAAGTCCTGACTATATTTGCGGAGATTGAAGCTAAATCGATACCCAAAAAAGGCTATGCTGAAGTAGTATGTGTTGGATTGAAAGTTGCGGATACCACAGCTTAGGCAGAAAACTGTGACACAACACATTCTGTTCTCCAGACTGCATCTTGCAATAACCAGTGGGAGTATGAGAATGAGTGAGGAAGAAGAACATGTCATAAGCATAAGTCTACCTTGAGTCCTGGTCTAACCAACTCTTTAATCTTCAGGCACATGAGGTTGTGAAATCTTGGGTGAAATCTGTACAAGGAGCCATCAACAGCAATTGTCATGTCTTGCTTGTTTAGACGATTGATTAGAGTGGCCAGGCCTGTAGAATACAACAACAAATGAAGACTTTTGCTGAACTATACTAAGATGGAAGATCTATAAAATACAAACCTGACAACATTGTAAGGTTTAAAGAATACACAAGCAAACCAAACAACATTACAAAGTCTACAAAATACAAGTGAAACCTTACAGGATCCTAAGGTTTACAAAATACAAAGACAAATCATATGGTTTTGTAAGATCTACCAAATTGTAAATAACAACAAAATTATCCCCATTAACATGTTTACAACATATCACAATGACATTTACCACAAAGTTGTGCCAAATTATCTAGTTTTTAATACCCCACTGGTTTGTGCTTTTTTTGCTCAATAGCCCAGGTGAATGAGATTTTTAAGATATAGGTTGCCAGGGTTCAAAGAGTTAAGAGGTGTTGCATAATATAAATCACAACTGTAAGTATGTGGTTTACAACATAATCTACATTAACAACCATAAAGAAAATACAAATGTAACTACTGCATTAACAAATAAACTATCTTTAAAGGATTAAACTATCATAAAAGGATTAGAACAAAGAATATCTTAATATAACTCACCAGCAGCTGCTAGGAAGGCAGCTCGAGCAGAGATCAATGTGCATACATATTTGACAATTTTACAGTCTTCGGTTGTGTAGTTAACAACATGAAGCTCATCAAGTACTAATTTTGTATGACGGAAAAATTCATCTGTGTCACTGTGAAACAAAATAGTAACAAATTGTAAAAATACTTATCAAATAGTACATACAGATAGTTCCCCATCTAAAAGTAATGTGTTTTTTGTTTGTATTTAATTAAATGCAAAAACCTGCCATGTGGACAACTAATAAGTTAATATCTACAGCTTGATAAGAAAAGTAGACATACAGCTCTACACAAAACAATATAAAATCTAACACAACATTAAAAAAAACAAGTAAAAAATGTTTGTGAAGTCCATTTGTGTAAAATCCTAATCACTAATTCTCACCAACAGTAACTTATTAATCGTAAGCAATATGCCTAATCAAATAATGTAATATCTAATGGATATATATATTTTTCTCCATTTAACATGTTTCTAAACTAATACATAAATTAGCATGCAAACTTTATAAACCCTAACAAAAAGCAACCACGTTTAATTTGCAACCATATTTTTGTTTCTATGTATCCTTTGTATTATAACTGGGACAATAATTATAGTACTTTTTTCCTTTTGTATTTTCTTAGCAATATCAATGTCACTGTGTCATTTGCTATTATTAACATGATGGTTGTACACTACATGCTAAGTTGCTAACCTCTCAATTTCTGAAACATATTTGGTGTAGAATCTTCCTCTCTCAAAGAGCGCACAGTCTCTGTCTGCACTTTGAAATAGTAAACCCTCACGAGTAAGTCTCTCCAGGACAAGTCTGACAATCTCACCCATGTACATGCCTGAAATCATCTTCTCCATCCTAAAATAAACAACCAAACAAAATACACATTATATAAAAATAAATCACAATGAGATTATAAATCCTGAACTCAATCATAAAAGAACAAACTGCAGATGGGCAGCCAAATGTATCAATCATATATCAGAAGAAAAGCATGATTAAATCAACCATAAAACCAACCATACTAACACAGGATGGCTAAAAAAATATGAGCAGACTAGAATAAGTTGTTATTCTGTATATGAAAACTACAAAATTGCCTAGAGTTACAAGTATACAGAACTCAAGATTAGCAAAACAGCAATGTTACCAGGCACCCCAGACTGCAGAGCACATATTTAAACACTGCCTGAATTTGAAATACTGAAGACAGCTAATCTGTGCAGTGAAACAAAACTGACAAAGAAAACTCTACAGTGGCACAATGTACAATCGCTCTTAGGATCAGATCACATACAAATAAAAAAGATTTTTTTAACAAGTGGTCGATATGGAGCGTTCAAAGAAGAAGAAGAGTTCATATAACCACATCTATTTATCTCATAAATTTGGAGGTCTGTCTCAGAGCTCTCTTCACATTATTTTTTCCCTCAGAAAGGCAATTCAAGTCAATGTTATCACTCTGTTCCTCTTAATTCCAGATGCTAAGACAGCAAACTCTGCTTTATTGTATACACTGCATTTTGTAATATATGTAACAATTTTATTAAGTGCGGACAAAACAATTGCCACAGATTCAAACTTGACCAAAATGGCAACTTTCTGAGAAAAAACACATCTCTTCAAACATTCACTTCCCCAACAAGCGTAAAGGAATTGAACTACGGATGAAAATTATTATAATCCAGTGTCTCTGGCTGCAAGCCACGAGAATAATCTAAGTGATCGATTAATGGATTTGTACCATCTTGAACGTTGCTTTAAGAATGCAAAAACTGCGTCTGAGTGATATCTCAAACCATATCTCTGATGACCTAAGGTATAATCAATACAAACATTGATTTTTTTCTACCATAACTATAGAACTGTTCCCATTTAGTTTTCCTGTCTGGCATGCTTATTTGTTGGTCAGATACACTTTAATCAATATATGAAATGAGAAACAGTTCCATTTGTTTTCCACAAGATGAACAAAAACATTTGAGACCACTTTATCATTTGTTCTTGTTTTCTCCAAATAGAAGCAAAGGCCTACTACTACTAGTACAGTGGCCTACTTTCAATTATTAAACAATTTTTCTTCTACAAAAATCTACACAAAGTCATTTTACAATTTTATAATTGTGTCTACAATATTTTCTCTTTCAGTCTCTCTACATCTTGAATCATAACAAGCACTTGTATGAACATACGCTTGCATGCACACACAGGACAACAACAAGTTTGGATAACATCTGACTCTCCTAGATATATTACCATTTCAGATATATTGCCATCAATCTGAAATTGAAACAATAGTCATACAAAACAGACATACTATTGATTTAATGTTGCTCTGCCCCAAATTACAAGTGATTTTGAAGACTTGCAGAGCAAAACTCTGACATTACATGAGATCATTTCATGTCAGGTTGAGAAACTGACAATAGCATTTTCTGGTTATTAATATGAACTCTTTTTTAAATCAGTCAGGTTGACAAACAGTGTGGGTATTAGCATCATTTCAAATGCAGTATCTAGGTCTTTATTGCTGATTATAAGCTATCTCTTGAAGTCTAGTATTGTGAGTGGCAACAAAATTCCATATAGGACTGCTTTCATGATCCCCACTTTCAGGATAATGATATGAGAAGTTGTTTGTGTATTAAAATGTATAAAGAAAGGTATAAAAGTTTGTCATTTATCATATACAGATACTGATTCAACACAAACAGGAAACTAGATTAAATCAATTTTAAAGGAAAGAAGATCAAATCAAGTTTATAGGAAAGAAGAGCTTACACTTGTTTGCCAGGATTGATAGAGAATGTATCCAATTCTCTATCATACTCTGTCCTTGTGAACTCCAGACAGCCATTGTCACCAAATGCCCCCCACTCTGTATTGATAATGACCTAGGAAAATAAGATAGGACAGTCTTGTCACACAAGTTACAGAAAGAAAAAAAAAAGTGTGAGAAATATGTAATTTGTGCAGTGTATTTTTCTTTCATTTTTACCGTCCATAAACAAAAATCTTCGCAACAAAATTCCTTTACTAAATTCTACTTATCATCATAATGCTTTATCTCCACCCTTCCTTCATTCTCTAATATGAACATTAGTTATTGCTATAGTTGGCAGCCTTGTAAGAAATATGAATTAAACAAATGATGCGCTCTTTCTGTAGTAGATGCTATATCTTTTTTTTTTTTTTTTTTTTCGTCCGCTTTCAACTCAGACGAAGTTTTATCTCTGAAACTGATTTTTGCGTGAAAATCTGTTTTCCAATTTCTTACAATGGCAGCAGCGTGCATTGTAAATTACTTTACACTGGCAGCCGTGTGCTCAATGTACTCGTAATTAGTATTCCTCGCCATACAGGCAGATTTTCTCAGACTTCAGAGGTACTCACGTTATCGTCCTGAGTAAGACCAGGGACTCGAACAAATGCCGGACAGTAGGTCGAACCCGAGCTATGAGGCGTCTCACAGCTAGCAGGCCGAGCTACTATCAACTACTCTAGGCAGTCCCCGATGTTATATCTATTTGTTTTAAATGATCTTGTTGCCAGTCTGTGACATGAAGAACCATTCTTAGTCATCTTTCATGACATGCATGCATAACAGTGTACAATGGTCCTATTCTTTCCTCCTTCCAAAAAAGGATCACAGATTTCAAATATGGAAAACTCTGCTTGTCAATACAGAAATCTCTCAGTCTTCAAGGGATCTTCACTGAAAATAGATTCTTGGTTTCTCTTTTCATATTTGATGGTTTCTCCTTAATTTTCCATTCACAGTAATTCCAGCTTCATTTCTATGGTATCTCTGAAGCAAATAATTCTTTTCAAACGTTCATTTATTTGTTCATTATTTATTTCTTGCATGCTTGACTGTCTGTGCTTTCAATTCATTCCGTGAGTTTCTATCTGTTTGATTTTTTACTCATGATTAGAAATAAACATTTACAGCGTTGGCATAATTGTTTGTTGCTATTTTGGTTTTTCAGATTTCTATTATGACTACAAATATGTTATTCTGTTTAAACTTTGTTTCTCTACCATAGGTTGTGGAATATTCAAAGTTTGCTTTTGTTCATGTGATAGGTGAATATTTCTTTTTTAAAACTGTATTATAAATCTCTTCCAACAAAGTGATTTATTGCTCCACTTTTTTCTGATACACAACTAATAAATTAATTAAATAAAAAATGAAAAGTTTGAAAGCAAATAAACAATGCATTATATCTTTGTGAAGATTTAAGTAGTGTGTAGCTTAAATATTACTGGTGTGTATACATTTTCACTAACATACTTGTAAGGTCAAATTATGTTTGTGTGTAAGCTTTTTTTCAATACTTTGAATCATATTAACTCTGTGTAAAATATACTGATTAGTGATTTGAGCATTCACAAAGTGAAAACACCAATAGTCTATTATTGAAGCTGAAAATAGTATGTTTAATTGGACTTATCTAGTTGAATAGTAGTATCTGCATGGATCTCTGTGTTAGCTACAAAAGATGGTGAAGTTTATACAAGAGACAACATTTAATATATAGATAATATTTAATGCAAGCGAAAGAAAGGAAGGAATAGCAGTGTATCACTATAGTAGTGTATTTCAATGGATCAGCAACTTTACAAAACATCTGTATGTTTACTATATATTTTTACAACAAATTATATAGTTTATCTCCAGCAGTATGAAGCTCTGAAAGTAGCTCATTGGAAAATTTGCTACAGTTATATTGAGAACATTTCAGGGACCCTCGCCGGTGCTATGGAGTTCGTGCACTGCCGATGAGATTTTCCTGATGAGATGTGTAAGAAAGAGATCGAAGCACATATGGTTACTCACCGAAGTGCAATGATGATGGTTCTATCAATCAATCAATCAATCAGATATGACTTTAGAATGTGTTAATCTCATTAAGACTTTCAACTGGAAGCAGAGGGATGTTTCTGATGACATTCTGATTCTTTGATATGCAGTTATCAGCATTAGTTGATTTTTTCCATATTAACTTATGGTTAGAATATTTTATTGTACATTGTAAGGAAACAGAATAAATATGAAAAACCATAAACATTACCTGTCTAGGGTGATGGTCTTTTTCATCGTCACTTCCCCATGTGCCCACATTATCAAGGTATTCCATGTAACAAGCGTTACAGCCTGTGCCAAGTATAAGTCCGATTTCACAGTTATGATCAACATGAGCAGCGGACATTAACGTTCCCACAGCATCGTTTACAACAGCAATAATCTCCACTTTACAGTTCTGCAAGGTAGTACAGAAATGTTGATACAAATACAATTAACTATCATCTTATATTGTATTTTACTTTATACATTTTCATACCTTAGAAAATTATATTGCTTTTTTTAACCTGCTGCGTTGCTGGTCGGCAGGGGACAGCCAAAGTCTGATGGAGAGAGAACCCAGTAAACGCTGGCTGAAACCAGACACATCGCGGAAGGATAAGCACCTGAGCTCCATATGGCGCTGAAGATGTGACGAAACTCACCCATGCTAATGCTGCATAAATCAGATTTCCACATGAATGAAATTTATGGGGAAATCTGGTACATCAGTTAATGGGCGATCGCATAGAAGAAAGAGGATATTGTTTTTAAAGTGTTGGTAAACCTAATGCTGTTGATATCTTCTCTACCATAGAAATTGTCCCCAAGTTGTAAGGGCACGGCCATCTAAGCTTTCTCTGGTCCTCATATATCTACAATTTTTATAACATACATTCAGCTGTTATTTTTTTTTGTTCAGTGATGTCATATGATTTAAATGGTGATGCCTTTTGTGTAGGAGGGTATGCTGCACGAAAAATATATTTTAAAAGTCTATATAAATGAACAATTGTGAAGTTCATTTGAAGGCAGGTAACAATAGCGATAACTTTGGTTGTTCAGTCATTATCTGCTAGATGAGACCCTGGCTATTGGTGATTAATCTATATGGCATTTGAAGGAATTTTGACTGGCACATTATAGAGTAGAACCGAGCACATATAGAATATAGAATGGGCATGTTTAATTAACCAGTGAGCCAAATGAATCGACAGCATGTATATCCTTCCCCATCTGTTTGGGATGATTAAAAATCTTTGAGTCTGTCTATTTGACTTGGTGCAATGCATTGTGTTGTTGGGCAATCTTGTGATTTTTTGTCCAGCCAGGTTTAGTTAACTTCCAGAGAGTATATGTACTTATAGTAAATATATTTCCAGAGAGTATATGTACTTATAGTAAATATATTTCCAGAGAGTATATGTACTTATAGTAAATATATTTCCAGAGAGTATATGTACTTATAGTAAATATATAACTGTTGATAAATCATTGAGGAATTGTTATATTATTTTGAAATAATCCCAAGAGGCGTCTTTACAGTCTGCTCTTTTCAAATGTCAAGGGTCCTAAGTTGTCAAACCTAATCGCAGAACCTACGTTTCATCGTCCGTCTTTCATATGACTATACACTCCATCTCACCTACCCTGATTTCAGATACCACTAAAAAAACATAATTGCTTCAGACACAAATCGCTTGCTTTGTACCTGTACCCTCTGTACTTTAATAAGGCAGGGAATGTGGAAGTCACGTCCTAGCCTACGATTTTACTTTGCAAATGTCACATAGTTGGAACGAGTGTAAGTATGGTATATAGAAAATTGGCAGCATTGTTGTCTAATTAGGGGTGTTCAGTGTTTTTATATACTAAGCATGTAAATCCATGTCTGTTCTTTTATCTTTGTTCCATAATGATCATGAAATATCCATAATTTTTTTTCTTCGATCCAAACACTTGAGCTTTCAGCTCTTCAACTCGGTGCCATGGACATCGTAACCCTTCAGTTCGGTGCCACGAACACCTTAAATCTAGAGAACCTGTGGCTTTTCTGCCAGGTAGCGGAATTGAACGGCACCCACAGGGGGCTTGTTATCCGTCGTACAAGGTCCAAGACATTACGAACATGCTGGGCAGGCGGGCATACCCATAATCTAGAGGAGCTCGAGTCTACTAGTCAAAGCACTTCATAATTCCATTTGACAGTCATTTCCGTATTCATTTAAGGGACACTTGCACATTTGTTGCCACCATACAATATGGAAATTTCCACTTCATCTTGCATTTCATTGTCGGAGATCAAGGATACACTAAAAGCAAAAAAAAAAGTTGGCGATACGTCTGTAATTAGGGGGTTCATATTTCGCACTGGCTCAAAATTTACATCTCCAAATATGTCATATATTTCCACCGTTTACACGCTGAACTACTTCCAACATTTATATCAATTCTGTCCATTTTGTCCGTGATTGTGGGAGAAGGTGAGAAATGTCCAATGTCCATTCTTACCAGAACAATCTAGTATTTCAATATATATATATATATATATATATATATATATATATATATATATATTTTCAAACCAAAAATACTGGTATTATCAAAGTAGTCTTTAAAGCAGATCACTATCGTGTGTCTTATCTGTAATCTTCTTCTATAAAACATCAGTGATATAATAAATGTGCTAAATCATTAAGTACAAGTTTAATAATCCAGTGATTGATAATTGTTGTAACAAAAATGTTATTACACAATATTAATAACTACTAACTACTATGGATGTAGCCTTGGGGTAATATCTTGTAAGTACTAAGTTTGAGAGCCGCGATAGCATAATGGTTACTGCACTTGCCTCGTAAGTGCGTTATCCCAGGATACAATTCTAATTCTATAGTACTTGAGTATGATCGGTGCCCACTGTTTTATTTAAATTGGTTTTTCTCTTCAAATAACGATTTCCTAATGCCGAGAACAACGTATTTGTTGTCTTAACAAGTTAATTGTGCATAATTAACATTCATAAACAGCACCAAAAAATAATAACAACCAACTTCGCTCAACTCTACCTTGTTTACCCGACTAAAAATGATGTTTTGAAGACATTGAAAACTGAAATTAATGTTTAAAAACCCCACCAAAAACATCAGCATTCAACAATGAAAGCACACAACTAGAGATTTATAAAGTTCAAGGCCATGATTTTTATATAGCCTTCGCGCTGACGAGTTTGTATATTTTTCACACATCCACATGTTAGTCCTTAATTAAGTCTCCCAACATCCATGGCATTTGTTCTTTCTCTATGTTCAACCTCCCTCCCTCATATTTTGAACATTCCCTACCCTCCTGTCTGGGGCACCACCAACTGAAGCCATAACATTTTTTTCTCGTCTCTGAAGTTATAAGAACATATGAGATACGCACGCACGCTCACAACAGTCATTACGTTCTTGAAACCTTGACACGTAGACAACCATCTAAAGTAGAATAACATGACAGAATGGCGATAACAGGCACCATATTTGTGGTTTATAATAATTATGGCAGAACAAGGCATGCCTGCAATCTGAATGATGCGGCGCAGAAGCTGTGTACTTTTCACGTGAAACATTCATACTGAGAGACAAACTTCCAACCAAGATATATAAACACAAGTACTGTATCTGCTTTGTAACAGGCAAGATATTTCATGCGGCGCGTGGACTAATTTAGCATTTCTTATCTCAGGACTTATCACGTCTAGAACATTTGTTGAATACTATACACATAACGGCGTCTATCTTTGCACCAAGTAGTCACGTGAATAAAACAAAATCAGCTGACACACATTTATACAAAATCACATATGTGCTGCATCATTTTTTAACTTCGTTTTGGCTAGTGGTACCCATTTCACCCCCATAGAGTTTGACTATCAACGGATATAGGAACCCTTTTTCATACCACAAGGTACATTGTGGTTACGGTGTTAGACCCGTATTTTTTCATTGGCCGTCGGCACACGATGGTTGATGTGGTCAACATCACGCCGGTCCCCTTTACTTCTCAGTGCTTTCGCCGCTGGCACCCAATTGAGACTGGATAGACATGAGAGCCGTTACGGTCGGACAAATATTCCATGTCCACTGTCTAATTGAACTCAGACCACGCTCATAAGAAGTGAGTTCACTAACAACTGCGCTTCTGTGTCTCTCAGCAGCAGATATAGCGGTCATATTTAGAAGTACCACTAAATAAGTTTCTCCTTTCCACTCCTCGTATCTGATGCCAACGTATTTATTTTATTAGTGGGGGAGTCTTCTTCGCGTTCGTTCTTTACGACAAATTTTAATCACTCTTTGTGATAGGTTTGATCTTTGACAAGAACGTGTATACGTTGCACATTGGTTTGGTTGACCCCTAAACCCATAGACTTCTACACGTTTAGGACACGTGAATCCGATTTCAGCCAAACCTCCTTAGTCGCCTCTTACGACACGCGTGGCAGGAAACAGTAATAGTGGTTCTATTCTTTATATCCCAAAATTGGGCCCCGGTTACCACTCGGGCGAGTGGAGGAGTAATATCAACTTTTTCCACGAGAGGGGGTTTAAAGATGGATTGTTAGGGGGATTTTTAAAGATGAAGTGGGAACACGACCAACTCTTGAATCACAAATAGTGATTTATTAGCCAAGTTATACTCTCCAAGTTAGCTATTTATTTCAAAGTTTTACAGCTTTATACGTTAGAAATTCGTTAGGAATATGACGCGGAACTTACATCAGCGTTAACGTTGACCCTAGTGTTATAAAATAAAAGATAACACAGTGTGCAATACCGCAAAATGAAATAGCACAGCTTGGGAACAGTGTAGTACATAGTTGAACTGGTGTGTACTCTGGGCCTGGTAGGTTGATTTCGCAGTTTAGTAAAGGTTTATGACGCGATCTTGGTCCTTACAAGTTTAGTTTGATAAGATCGGTGATTATTCTAGTTAAAGTGAACAATGAATAAATAAAACTAGGACATATATAAATATATAGATCAGAATAGGATGAAGTGTCGTCACTGTAAAATACTTACTGTTCTTCTCTTTAATGCTTCCTGAAGTAGGGCACATATATCTTCACCAACCACACCCTCACAACGAAAACCCTTAGTCCACTTGGACAGTCTGGCTTTTGCTAATCCCTCCTGCTGACACGGGAAGGAGAATGTGAACCCTAGTGGAAGCACGTAGTTCATCCGATCGTGTTCTGAGACGTACTTGCCAATGTCATGTTCTGAGACGAACTTGCCAATGCAGTCCGCAATGTGATCGAAGAGCTGAAATGAGCAGGAATAGAATATTTATAGGGCAGGAAAAAAATATATATATGTACAGACACACATTGCATAGAGATTCAATAAATACTGTTAGAATGTAATTGTTACTGGAATTAATGTTTTCTTAGATCAAGTTTACAGACAGATGAAAACTGTAAAAATCGATGTCAGTGACGTAACTAATGTGGAGCAGAGCGCACAGAGTAATAATATCAACAGCTTACTGTAACAGAAGACCGTTCAGTTAGGGCCAAACTCTACCAGAAATCATCCTTCTCACGTCACGTGATTCACTCATGCCAGTGTTGTTAGATTACGATATATTCATTTTAAAAACAATACATAACACGAAAACATGATTATATTTATATTATAAATTTAATTAATACTAAAAAAATCAGATTACAACATGTGAAATAAGATGTCTACGAAAAGCTGTCAACGTTACAAGGCGAGATAGAGTGAGAAACGAGAATATCAGAAGCATCGTTGGTACTATACCATGCATACAGTACATCGAGAAGCAAAGATTCAAGTGGTTCGGCCATCTAATGAGAATGGAACCACATTTACTACCATCACGTGCCTATAATAATCGACACTCAGGGCGCAGAGCACGAGTCAGGCCAAGAACACGATGGATAGATAACATCTCAGGGTCCCTGCGAAAGCATGGACTAACAACGTCAAGCGCAACACACCTGGCACAAGATAGGAAACTAACTCTCCCCACGTCGCTTCACGGCAAATGTGGTTAAGATAAGATAAGATAAGACTAAAAAAATCAGAATTATTAACATTTTTCATCAGAAAATAAACATAGACCAATCCCTAAAGACCACTATGGTGGCAAAGTTCTGCTTTTGACAATCTATTTGACGATGATGGTGTCAAACATGTTACTATATTTAAACATGTTTTTGTTGTTAAGTCTGATAGTATTATGTAAGTAGGATTGGAATTGTATATAAGTGTCTGTTTTTTAACTGTCGTTATACAACTCAAGCTATGACAGAATTTGATGGAGAATTTATACCCACAAGATCAGCCCCTAACTGCTTTGTCTGTTCGTGAACAAGGAGTAGATAAAGATGCAACAAAGCTTACGTCCTCAAATTTTTACTTCTTTAATATCTTTTACTTTTTTGTTAACCGTTGGTCTTATATATCTTTACGAGCCTGATAGGCTTTTCTATTTGCGATATGATAAGGAGTTAAAAGTTAATTACATATTCTTTACAGGACTTTGCGAGTCAACCCCAGCTTTTTAACGCTGTTTGATTTTTCTAGGAATTATTACATTCACCATTGTTTTCTGAACTGGTGGTGCCATCGTCCTTTGTAAAAATCCACCGCAACAATTTGCAATCAAACTGTCCGCAACGTGATTCGAACTCAGAACCCTATGCCACAGACACCACCCTGATAAGTAGTACGCTTCAAATATATCTATTGGCGAAAGCATTGGTTGTGATGCCTCGTCTCAGAGCAGGATATTTTTTTTTACATTTGAACAGTTACACAGTTTACTATTATTTCCCACAGAGAAAGCTGTCGTGGTTCCATGCTGGGCGGTAAGAGTTCAAAGAAAACCTGACTTTGCTAATCCTGTCACTGACTTATTGATGTGTTCCTCAATATTTGTTAATATTGCTATTCATATATGTAAAACAGTGTTACACTGACCTAAATCAGACGCAGTTAATTCTTTTATTGTACTTTATAGAAATACCTAATTTTATGTAGTATAATTATACTTTTTTTGCTAGCTCTAGTATATTATTTGTATGTGTCGCTCGTACCGTTATTCGTTAAATATGGTCTACAAACAACTTTACCATACTTCTCTATCTTAAGCAAAACATTTTATATCTTTTATGGAATTCTCTATCTTTGGCAAAACGTTTTATTTCTTCTATCGAATTCTCTATCTTTGGCAAAACGTTTTATTTCTTCTATCGAATTCTCTATCTTGGGCAAAACGTTTTATTTCTTCTATGGAATTCTCTATCTTGGACAAAACATTTTATCTCTTCTATGGAATTCTCTATCTTGGACAAAACATTTTATCTCTTCTATGGAATTAATTCCGATATTTCTCGCCTTTCTCAGTAAAGTTCATTTCATGATTTCCTTAGAGTCATTTCTTTCTAGAACCTATTACCCCCCACTTCAATGCCTGATTTGATTATTTCTTCTCAAAGTATGTCCAACATATCTCCACTTCTCTTTCTTATAACAATTGTTACTAGTGGTTTTGGGGGACTGCCTAGAGTAGTTGATAGTAGCTCGGCCTGCTAGCTGTGAGACGCCTCATAGCTCGGGTTCGAACCTACTGTCCGGCATTTGTTCGAGTCCCTGGTCTTACTCAGGACGATAACGTGAGTACCTCTGAAGTCGGAGAAAATCTGCCTGTATGGCGAGGAATACTAATTACGAGTACATTGAGCACACGGCTGCCAGTGTAAAGTAATTTACAATGTGCACGCTGCTGCCATTGTAAGAAATTGGAAAAACGGATTTTCACGCAAAAATCAGTTTCAGAGATGAAACTTCGTCTGAGTTGAAAGCGGACGAAAGAAAAAAACAAACAAAAAAACTAGTGGTTCACCAGACATTTCTATGATTTCATCACTTCCCCTGAATTCGTCGCATTTTATGTTCGTAGCTCTAGTATAGGGACTTATAAACGACTCTTTGTGATGATTTTTTGCGACCTGAGTCATTTGAGCATATGTTGTGATATCATAGACCAGTACTCAAAACAACACGGCAATACCAGCGCTTTAAACACTTAACTAGATACGCGTTCTAACCATTCGACTATACCAGAGTTCTAACCACTCGACTATACCAGCGTTCTAACCACTCGACTATACCAGCGTTCTAACCACTCGACTATACCAGCGTTCTAACCACTCGACTATACCAGCGTTCTAACCACTCGACTATACCAGAGTTCTAATTGCTCTACTAGATACGCGCTCTAACCACTCGACTATACCAGCGTTCTAACCACTCGACTATACCAGCGTTCTAACCACTCGACAGTACCAGTGTTCTAACCACTCGACTATACCAGCATTCTAACCACTCGACAGTACCAGTGTTCTAACCACTCGACTATACCAGCGTTCTAACCACTCGACTATACCAGTGTTCTAACCACTCGACTATACCAGCGTTCTAACCACTCGACTATACCAGCGTTCTAACCACCCTATTATACCAGCGTTCTAACCACCCTATTATACCAGCGTTCTAACCACCTGACTATATCAACGTTCTAACCACCTGACTATACCAACGCTCTAATAGCTTGAATATATCATACTCAGCGCTCTAACCATCGACTTCATACCCTTCGACATATCCTTGTGGAAAGTGAGCACCTATGGTTTTCTCAGGAGCACTATGACGTCAAATCAGTGACCAATATTCAATAAAAACTTAAATATACCAACATTATATCTGCTTGACCATACAATTACTATAACCAAATGACATAACTGCTCTAACCACCTTACTATAGACTTCTTTTTTTCCATCCAGAAGCACTTAAGCTTTCAGCTCTTCGGTTCGGTGCTCGGAACCGGTGGCTTTTCTGCCAGCCCGCGGAAATGAACCACACTCACAGAGGGCATGTCACCCATCGTCCTATGGGCTACGAACACGCTGGGCAGGCGGGTATAGACTGCTCTAACCACCTGACTATAAACTGCTCTACTAACTTGGCTATACCACTAGTCTAACCACTTGACTATGTAGAACAAATATTAAGGTAGTTTAGTCAGCATAATCAAATAGCTTGTCATGAGCAGAACTTTGCCACCATAACAGTCCTGAATTTTTCTCAATCATGGGCCAGATATTCCGTTTCTGCAACCGTTATAATCAAATCATCAGTTATAACCTGAATCCAACTTATCCACCATGGTTGTCCTCTTCTCCTCTTTGCATGGATGCCCCCCTTCCATAATAGTCTTTTCAAGCCGTAGTGTCTTGCTATATGTCCAAAATAATACAATTTTCTCATTCTTATTCGTAGCACCGGTCAGTTTTATTTGATTTTGAGTTCTTTCTGTGTAGATTTATTTGTTCTCTTCTCTGCACATGGCGTATGGAGGACTCTTCTGTAACACTGACATTCAAACGCAATGTTTTCCACTTCCTTGTTAAATGTCCGTGCTTCACACCTATGCGTTTAGTAAGCACGTTTCAAATATACACCTCTTGTAAATAATAAGCAACTAAAAACAATTCAAAAGCACCCGCTAACAGCACAGTATCAACATTTGCACACAATAAGACCACTCGTACCTGATCTCCTGTTCCTAACATGATTCTTTGTGGTATCAGGTAAGTTTTACTTTGGATATCAATGTCATGTCCTTGAAGTCTGACCAACAACACTCGGAAATTTGTACCGCCTAAATCCAGAGCTAAGAATTCACCTTTTTCTACATTAGAAGAAATAGGAAAAAACAAAACGATGCTCAGTACATTGCCTTTGTCTGAATATGTTGAGATCTAAATCGCGTATTTAAGAACATATATGCAAACATGAAAAGAAAAAAGGTGGCCCACTTACACAAGCGTTCAAGACAAACTGAATGGCGTGGATTCAGTTTCTGAGGCAGACGGCGGCCTTTATTAGAGAGTCCGGAATCACAATCTAATGAGAACGCAGAAGAAGAAGAATATTCATCAAATGTATTGTTATGTCATATACGCTTGGCCGGACGGGAGATTATTTAATCTAGCCAGACTGAAAGCGAAATAAAAGTGGCGGAGAGTATTCGTTCGGAATATCTTGTTTGTAGATTATTCCCTGTTCTTTCTTTACTTTTTTCGTTAGCCCGCTATGAATTCAGGCGAAGTACCTCTCCTTCTTCTTCTTTGCGTTCGTTCTTTACGACCAATTTTAATCACTCTTTGTGATATGTTTGATCTTTGCCAAGAACGTGTATACGTTGCACATTGGTTATGTAGGCCCCTAAACGCATAGACTTCTACACATTTAGGACATGTGCATCCGATTTCAGCCAAACTTCCTTAGTTGCCTCTTACGACATGCGTGGCAGGTAACAGTGGTTCTATTCTTTATACCCCAAATTTGGGCCCCGGTTACCACTCGGGCGAGGCGAAGTACCTAATATGGTACCTCTTAATTATTTTTGCGTGAATGGCTGCTTTCCTTATCATCAGTGTCCCTCGCCATTCAGGTGAGCTTTACTCCGACTTCATGGGTGATGCCATGTTGACCAAACACTAAAAAAAACAGCACTCA
This sequence comes from Arion vulgaris, assembly GCA_020796225.1. Lineage (NCBI taxonomy): Eukaryota > Metazoa > Mollusca > Gastropoda > Stylommatophora > Arionidae > Arion > Arion vulgaris. Next base: position 29,853,290 of record CM036756.1, read on the forward strand.
ATCTCATGGTCAGATTTGCGATAGCATGTGAAGCTCAAAGTTCATCGTCAGTCAGTCTTAAAAAGACCAAGGTAATGGTCCAGAGCTCTGAGAACCTCTACATACAAACATTCACCAGCATCTTCTATATCCCTTCCCTCATTCAATATCGGGTCATGCTGCATGTTGTTGAGTCGCAGTACTTTTGTCTTCTCTTGGCCCATTTTAAGACCGACCCTTTAAGCCGTTTCTGCTTGGGCATCCACTTTTTTCTGTATGTCTTGTAGTCTGTGTGAGAGCAAGGCAAAATCGTCCGCGAAGTCCAGGTTATCTAGTATTGACATAAGAGTTCATTGAATTAATTTTCCGGATCTGGCATATGATGTGCGTGTAACCCAATCATGTAGCATCAAGAAGAGGATGGGGAAGAGCATCCATCCTTGTCTAACACCAGTAGTGACCTGGAACTGCTGATTTTCTTATGTTTTTTTGGGGGGTTTTTGACAGGTCTGTTTTGTTTAGCCTGGAGTAGGCCTACATGGTTTTTACGTTCCATATGCCAAATCTAAGTGGCTTATCGTTCTTGTTTCTAGGTACAACGTTTTACAACAGCTTTTTTGCTTTTGGTAAATCCCTGTGTACCCTACGAGACAGTCAGGTGTGGCGGGTCAGAAACCCTACTGACTTTGTGCTGTCTAGTTTAAGGCGGGCGGTAGATAACCAGTGCAGTTGATTAGATAGTCTCTTCGACAAATGGCCAAAAGACCATCCCCAGCAGAACAACAACGACGGATACTATGATCTGTCTCGTAGTGAACAAGTTGCCATACTTCGCCTCCGTACTGGCCACAACAAGATCCCTACCCACATGTACAACAAATTCAAAATAGGCACAACTAGCTAGTGTGCCCATGCAAAAAGGCGGACATGACGGCAGAACACGTTCTGCAGGATTGTCAAATGATAGCAGGTATAAGAAACGAAACCTGACCACAAAACACAGAGCTTCGCGAGAAGCTGTACGGAGGAACGGAGTCCCTTAAAACCACGGTAAAATTCATGATAAAAGTTGGTTCATCAGTCTAGGTTGGGATCGCGAGAGAGAGAGAGAGATAGTCTCTTCGAACTAATGGCGCCCTACCCTTTTATCAATTTGGTTGGACATAATCTATGACTGCCGCTTTCCGTGTTGTGTCCTAGCCGAAATAAAGAATGAAGTGTTATCTCCATTTATGTCTAGTCAGTTCAGCAAATATGGAGAACGTGTCTTGTCCATTTTGCACAAATCCCCTCTTGACTCTACTGTTTTCATCCAAAGGAAAGACAAAAGTCCATATAGTTGGTATTAAGAAGAGTTTGAGGGAATACCAGAAGATGGAATGGGATATACACCTAACCATCAACTGTCTTAGGGTATCTCCTTCCGGATTTGTGGTCAAGGTTTATTCTCTAGCCATCTACATAAGCGTGCTGACCCACAAGGCAGTAGGGATTGTCTACCAGGTTTTTCTACCCTAGCCTTTATCTCTCCCGAGCTTCTAGCCCTCCACAACAAGGCAGCAGGTTTGACAATTGCTGACAGTACCGTCAACTATTAGTTTTACATGACAGTTAAAATATCAATAGCATGTCACAGCTCTCAAGATCAGGTTTTAATTGACTGTAGTTAATGAGCCCTTGAAAATCTAAGTTCATTTTTGTATATTATTTTTGATTAGTGACATAGTGTATTAGATTTTACAGTGCAAAATATCCGTAAAAGTTGAAGTCTAAAATTTGAGTAGCCACACACACCCAGGAAATAACCTAACGACATTAGTAGATGTGTGTTGGAGTGGAGACCACAGATGAACGGTGGGGAGGCTGAAGAACAGTAGAAAAGAAGTTTGAAGGTACATGATCCTAAAGTGCGAATGCAAGACAATGCTCTGTACAAAAACACTACCAAGTGACAGTTGCAGTCCCAGGTTATAGTAGGAATAGCAAAGGCTACACCAAATTAAACATACTGTAATATTATTTTTATATTCCTTTTGTACCGTTATAAGCATGGGTGTTCATACGTTGAAGCAGGGTGGGGAAGGGGGCTGTAACCCGTAAAAAATATATTTTTGTTAAAGAGTTTTTTACTAATCTAATCTTCTCCATTTTCGCGTAATAAACTACCAACTCATTTTTTTCATTTTCCCTTCCTGGAAAAACTTTTGTTGACGCTCATGGTTACACGTTACATAAGGCCTGCTAACAATTTCTCCACACCGCTCTGTCCTGGACAGCTCGTTCAATCTCTTCTGTGGAATTGAGTCCAATATTTTAAGCCTTTATCGGTATAAAGTTAGTTTCAGGGTTTTCCCATGGTGTCCTTTCTTTCTTGAACCTCCTACTTCAATGCATGCTTTGTGATTCTTTTATCATTTCTTCTCAGAGTATGCTCAACACATCCCCATCTTCTCTTCCCTATAACAAATGTTACTAGAGGTTGACCAGACAGTATAAAGTAACATAATCTAATGAAATGTAAATTATCTATTTTGTAAATACCCAAAAGAGTTGCTAACAAAATTAGTGACGGCAGTGTGATGTGGGTGTCTACAGAGATGTATAACAACACACATATTAAGACCATCTTCTCTAGTGTTTAAAGTGCACCAGAATTATTGCAAATGACTTGTTCAAAATGCAAATAAATATTACTGCAAAAACAATTTAAAAAAGGTTGCAAGTTCTAAACAAATTAATATGTAGAAGACAACATCAAGAAATGAATACTTACCAGAACCATCTGGTAGAGACCTCACAAATGTTGGAAACATTTTAATGTCTGCCATTTTGTGTGACTGTCCCTTCAGACCATTATTCATCTCTTGATTTAGCAATGTCATCACACGTTTATATGATAATCCAGACAGCTTAAAGCCCTTCACGAAGGCCTCAATCTATTTGTGGATAAGAAAATTAAGCATTTATGATAATAATAACAATTCCTCTCGTACCGCTATACGTTACATAGGGCCTGCAAGCAGTTTCTCCATTCCACTCTATCCTGGGCAACTCGCTCAATCTCATCCATGGAAGTGAGACCGATATTTCTTGCCTCTCTCAGCAAAATTCGTTTCCGGGTCTCCTTAGGTCGTCCTCTCTTTATTGAACCCTTTGCATCCCACTTTAATACCTGCTGTTATATTCGTTGATCATTTCTCCTCAAGGTGTGTTCAACATATCTCCATCTTCTCTTTCTTATACCAGTTGTCACTAGTGGTTGACCAGACATTTATTTGATTTCATCACTTTATATATATATATATATATATATATATATAATATATATATATATATATATATATATATATATATATATATATATATATATATATATATATATAATATATATATATATATATATATATATATATATAGAGAGAGAGAGAGAGAGAGAGAGAGTGGCGACTCGTGTTCATTTTTGTTGGCGATGCCAGACACAAATTTTCGGAATAATTATGGTTTTGGGTTAAGTTATATTTTAATTTATTAAATATAAATACACGTTACACATACTTTTGGCCCTTAATGACGATCCGCCACTGAATGTGAGTATATATATATATATATATATATATATATATATATATATATATATATATATATATATTCTTCACGCTTCGCTTCTAAGGAGGCATAGGTCCTCAACCAAGAACTTGCAAGCTCTCATATGCTTGTTTGTGAGTTTTTTTTGTAGCTGTGTGTTTTTACAGGGTGGGGTAGCTAATCCCACGCCAAACCTCTGCTTTCACCGTATACAGCATGTGGTAGTGATTCTATTATTTACCCCGAAATCGGGCCCCGGTAACCATAAGATGAATTAAAATGCAGAATTCAAATTTTAAATGATTATTCAATCGCAAAATCGCGAAAATAATTTAGTTTAAAATATTTATTATTAATTTCTTCTTTAAGAAGCCACCGACCCCTAATCGCATGAACACACCCCAAATTCTTCTGAACCCACTATCCCCCTAGAACGCTTCATTGCCCACTTGGGGGCGTATCGCCCACTTTGAGAAACGCTACTATATACCGACGTCACAAAACTTGGCAGAGAACCCATATGCGCTAACTCACCCCCAACAGATGTGAGAACGTGACGCATCTGATTGTTTCAATGGCTCTCTTCGCTGGTTAAACACGCTTCTTCTTCTACTCAACATGCGCTCAGTCCTTCTTGTTAGTTTACAAGTTTCAAATTCCTTCGAATACTACACAAAGTCGCCATTCAACAGGTAATCGCTAAGCAACCGGTATAGATTCGCTACCCAACAAGCGACAACCGAAAGAAATGCCCACAATTTATCTTAAACCGACAAGCAATATGCACAATTTATCTTAAACCGACAAGCAATATGCACAATTTATCTTAAACCGACAAGAAATATGCACAATTTATGCAGGATATGTATGTTGGATAGACGATATTTACTTAAATCGCAACCTACCGTTTTGGACAATCCGAAGCATGGGAGATGGACATCCTAATCACACTATTAAACGGTCACAGAGAGTCATAGGACAACAGTAACGGCTCACGTCTTCATTCTCATGCTGGAAATCTTCTTCTGTTTGCGTTCGTTCTTGACGACCAATTTTAATCACTCTTTGTGATATGTTTGATCTTTGCCAAGAACGTGTATACGTTGCACATTGGTTTGGTAGGTCCCTAAACGCATAGACTTCTACACGTTTAGGACACATGCATCCGATTTCAGCCAAACCTCCTTAGTCGTCTCTTACGACATGCGTGGCAGGTAACAGTGGTTCTATTCTATACACCCCAAATTTGGACCTCGGTAACCACTCGGGCGATGCTGGAAATAATTGTCCTGTATGCTTTCTTGTTTGTTTGTTATGTAGGGGATTGCATGAAAATCGTGGCATATCCTTTTTTTACAGGACGTAGCCATCAAGAACAGTTAATGAGTCGTCAATTTTCTAGGCAATACTTATACGTTCAGTAGTTTGCCATTGTTTTCTGAATGGTGAGGTCTATTTTACAATTCCTAAAATCCAAGGAACTCATTTGCTTTCAAACTTGACCCTGCGAAGTAAAAAGACGCTCACGTAGGGATTAAAGCCTTTAATTAAGACCTAAGGACGAGCCTTTTTTGTGGTTATATCAGAGAGTGTAGGTCAGCAAACATGAAAAATAAAAGAGTTCCCTCCTTGTGAAGAATCCAAAGTATAACAGTATGTATGCTTTCTCAGCAATAACTCTCATATTTACTGTTCAGAAAACCACATTCTGCGTTCTTTCCCCAAGATGTACAGACTCATCTGTGCGTACAATAATTTCGTTACCCTCAATATTTTCTGCTCTCAGCGGTCAACAATTCCTTCCTAGATGTGGGAGTTTGTCCTTTTCCCATCTTCGCCGCCGTTTTTCTGTCACTCATCAGATCACAGCATCAATAGCTTCAGCAAAATGTACGAGTTGCTTCAGGTCATACATTTAGCGCCAGAGGATCTTCTTCTTCTTGCGTTCGCCTACTATAAATTCATGCGTGGCCTGGGTTAACGCCTTCGACTGACTTTTACTTGACGGCCTGCTTTTCTTTTATTAGTGTCTCCTGTCATACAGACATGCCGTTTCCGACTTCAGAGGTATTCAGAGGCGCTGAAGTGCCCCACATGGGAGACCCCATTTGTCCCTGTATTTCCTGTATAGCCAACATGCAGGAAGAAAGTGTTCTCTAGTCGCTGAACTCATTACAAGAATTCAAATAACGAAACAAACAAACTTAAGGCTGGTATTCGAGAACCGTTGTTAACTAGTTTTAGGACCGTTAGGGATTTATTGTATAATTGTATTCGTTACGTCTGCCGTATAAGAAGTCTGAATTTTTTCGCTTCTGATGTATCCTTTGCTTAATAAAGGCTTTTTTGTCCAAACGTCGATACATATTATTTTTGTACACTGTAAAACTACAGTACTTTTTACGTATTTCGCTATTGCTACAAAGCTTTACTGCAATCTTTCCTGTTCTATCGTTAAAAACCACACCAGACAACAGAATTGAATGCAGAATCGTGTCCAAACGTGAAATTTTCTCCCCCTAAAAACAAGCAATCCGGGGTGGAATAGTCCTTTCGTGCCAAAGGCGGCACATAGGGCAGAGGTTTTAGATCTCCATGTGATACGGTTCTTTGCTAGCAGTTGGGGTGGAATAAGCCAGAGCAAACTATAAACGTATAGCTAGAGTTGGCTGTGAATAAGCCCAGTAAGGTGAAGGCCGCTATAATTAGAGAATCTGTCAGCACAGCCATGTTTATATAACACTAAGAAGATTAAGCTAAACAATTCTGATTTGCTAGATTTGAATACATCGTGGAAAGTGTTTATGTTGCTAAATGCTGCACACGTAGATGTTATAAACAATTATGTTATGGGAATATTGCAACTTAATTGTACGTGGGAAACGTTTAATTTCGTCCGCGACATTGAGATTCATTTTCAAAAAGGCAAAAGAAATCATAGGGCGTGTAAAATTGCACGGTGGGAGGAAGCTTAGCGACTTCTAAGTACTATGGTTTTTTTCTGCATTGGGGGTGACAAAATACTTATCATCCCCTACCTCCCCTTTCCTACTTATGTCAGTCAGGTTACATTTTGTAACTGCAGTGTGTTTGTTTATACCAGAAGCGATCTCGCTATCTTTCAATTGGAAAAGCATACTTGTTTTCGACTGGAAGGTCACAGCTTTTCAATTAGAAAGTCGTCATTGTTTTTTGTCGTCAATCAGAAAGGCATTACTTATTGATTAGAAAGTCTCATTAGTGGGGGAGGGTGCTATCTATGTGGCTTTGGTGACGGTGCATGATACACATTCCAAAAGTTCTCAGTTTCTGTTCCGTCTGGGTTTTTTTTTCCACTGCTCCTAAGCCGCAGTTTCGTATTTGTTAGTAAACTCTTCTTATGCGCGTGTTCCAGATTCAATTCTTCTTCTTCTTCGAACGCTCCACATCGACCACTTGTCAACCACTCTGTGTGATTTGTATGTGATCTGAGCCTAAGAACGGTTGTACGTTGTACCAGTTATGCGCCCACAAGTAGGCCAGAACATCTGATTTCTGCGATACTTTTTATTTACTAGGGTAGCATTCCTAGGGCATACATCAGTCGCCTCTTACGACATGCATTGTAGGTTGCAGTGGTACTATTCTTTGCTTCCTTGCGGGCCCGCCACCACACGGGCGGGATTCAATTCTACAGTTGGAGGGTGAATATTTTTTCCGACCGTAACGGCTCTGGGTTCGATCCATCCTCAAGATGGTAACAGGAAAAGCACTGTTAAATAAAGGCGGCTGGGTTGATGTAGACAACATCATCCATCGTGTGCCGACGGCCAAATAAATACGAACCCTAGCACGGTACTTTGAGTTATGAAAACGATTTCCTTTAATTTCTTTTTTTTAATTCCTGACCTCAGGGTCTGTGAGATAAAGTGTTGGGTACGATAAAAAAACGACGATAAGACGTTGGTCATGTGTTTAATTAGAGCACTGTGATAACTAGAAAATAGTGCAAAAAATAGATCTTCACACGGGAAGTGAACCGAGTACCTATTGAAGTGAGATGCAAATGCCGCACCTTCACTTCATAGTGGACCCCTCCTTTCCCATCCCAACCACATATTCTTTAATTTATTAATGGATACACGTTGAAACATATAAATGAGAACATTATTGTAAAACGGTTTCCATTGATCTTGCATTCTCATTCAATGTTTGCCTGACATACACAATCATTTGAAATTGGACATATAAGAACGCAGTGAATTAGTTGACATAAACGCAGTGAATTAGTTGACATAAATGCAGTGAATTATTTGACATAAATGCAGTGCATTAGGTGATATAACTGCAGTGAATTATTTGATATAAATGCAGTGAATTAGTTGTTGATAAATGCAGTGAATTATTTGACATAAATGCAGTGAATTAGTTGACATGTCAGTATCGGAAAAGCAACCGTGCAGTTTCCCTGGCCACAAGACACATGGTTCTCTGACCCGATTCAAGAATTTCTACAAATAAGTAACCGTACAAAACAGACAATAGATTCCAGCTCATTGAGGCATAGCGAGTAACGAAACAGTCTGGTCAAAGATGGCAGTACAATGGAACCAATGTTGATCTAAAAGTAATCATAAATATCATTAAAAATAAGATATTTTTTATTGGAAAAATTCCATCCAGACCACTCACTCCCTTCAAGACCTCTTTCAACTTTTATTTTTTTTAATGGACAATGCATCTTTTTTAAGACCTGCCAGTGACGACCTTGTCAGCACATACACTCCACATTAGCGATGTGTCCATGTGACACTGTACTGGAAAATGCTGACAACATACTCCAGCCATGTCTGCTTTGTACCGTCTTAAGAGACAAACATTTACCCTCCACTATTCCCAGACAAAACCGTACGACAAAAGTGAGGACGTGGACAGCGCTACACGTTGCCTCAAGCTACTGCTCTCCTAATACGGAGACAGAATAGGAAAGAACGAGGGAAAAGAAGAAAAAACCGAACCAGAGCTGACTAAGATCTTATTCCCTCTTCAAGTCGTGCTCTTCGAAACAGGCTGCAGCATCACAGTCAGTCAATACGAGTATGGTATAAATAGAAAGTGAAAACATGTGCCTTGCCAAAAGGCGCAAATATGGCAGCCTGATATAGGCGCATACGTCTGCAGCATACAGTGTGACACAAATAAATGCAAACATTCATTTCCGGGCGAACAAGACAGATATATTTCTCGACACTAAATGTCAGTATTGTCTTGTTCTTGATAACACTTGTATTTAAATGCAGCCGTCAAAATACGGTAACCTTGCGTTCATATTGGCAAGGGTAAACCTAATCTATATGACATGAGAAGGAGAGGAGTGTACTAGAGACCCACATGTTGACCAATCAAGTGCTAGATTCTAAACAAATGATTTTGGGAACGTTCCCAACATTTACATACAATGGGGTTGGTAGGTTATTCGACACGTCATACCGTGTATTAAAAAAAATCAAAATGAAGGAAACTGACACGTTGCTAAATACATATGATTGAAACTACTAAACTTAACAATATAAATTTACAAGTGGTGATTGAATGAAAGAAATAATCGAACTGCCCTACTTTTCGACCAATAAGCTACCCCTACCTACATTCTTACTTGTGAACGTCCGTGCTGCGCATATTATTCAAAAACTAAACATGGAACAATATATGATGAAATCAGGTCTGCTCTCAATCATGACACGATTTACGGACAGTCATAAAAGTTATCAGATAGAATATTTTAGTATGTAACGTTGAAAACATATATAATGAGAATTTGTAAAACAAATAATTGAAACAGAAATAGTATGAATAAATAATTTAGGTTTTATTGAAGACAATCTTGTGAAAGATAAGATTATATAACTAATACGTAATACATACAGAAAAATACCTCAAAATCTTAGAATATGGAGACAAGTACAGGGAAGTAAAGGAGTCAGTACATATTAGTAGAACAAGTAATGCATATAACAAATGAATCAGAATGTAACCATTTCCAGTCAAAACACTGCAAAATTTGAGTTATCTGATATATATTCATGTATGGTGAATGAATTGAAGCATTGCCAAGAAGACGGAGTCAGAAAAGCTACTTTAAAAAAATAACGATTCACTAAAAGTCGACAAGCAACAAAGTGTATAAAATAAAAATACTTTGAGAATATGTTGTTTGTTTTAAAATCATTGCGCTCAGAAATTGCATTGCTATTGCATCCTTTATCTTGTAAATTAATTTAATAAGGTTATACAAACTCTCAAGTAAGGCGGAAGATATTCATAATTGACCGACTTTAAAAAAAAACCAAAACCTATTCTACGTCTGAACGAACAAATGAGTTCACATACAATAATTCTACATATATTGAACAATTAAATAATAATATGCTTACCTTTTCATATTTCGTAAGCTGCTCGGTTGTTGCTGGCATCCTGGACTGTATATTGTCCGATAGTCACTCAACAGTAAATTAGTAAATATAAAATTTGTAAACACAAGTAGAATACGCAAATACGAATGATCAGCTTCGCGTGCAAACCTCGGTAATATTCAACATAAGACAGCTCGCCAACTATAAATCCACGAAACTGACCTTCACCTTATAAATATTAATGTTTTCCTTCGTAGTTCTGTCGAGCACACACGAAACCAGCCGAATCGATTGCCAGACTCAACGGGATTAGTGGGTCAAACTATCAAGGACATGTCAGGGAGTTTAGCTTACAAAGCAGACACGTACTGCATGTATGTTGCCGAAAATGAACAATGCGAAACTGTATACTGTATAACAAACAATGTGCCGTCTCCACATAGAAGGTCGGGTGCAACGAGTCTCCGACATTTCTCCATCTTAGTTTTTGTCACCAGATCATCATCATTGCACGTGGAACAAGTCCATAGCTATGTGTTTCCATCTTATCTTCAGTATATCTGACATTGGGCGGAGACTGGCGGTCACAGTCTTAAATTGGTTAATAAAACGTATGTGATATCCTGTTTAGTTCCTACAACCAGTAACACCCCGTTTACTCAAAGTTCCTGCTGTTGTGACAGGGACACAGACTCCACGTTACCACTTAAATCCTATGCCATGCCATCCTCCCTAATGGTATTCAGTATATCAACTTTGTTCATTGCTCTATTTCTTGCCACGGTAGCCGTACCCGCAAGTCTGTCTAATTGTTAATTTTCTATGTTAGTGTGTCTGGGCATGAACATGAAGGACTTTCTCTTCAGTCAAGAAATCGTTACAGACTCATATCATTGTATATGCACACAATTATCCGTACCTTTCTGTGAGTGCTCATGGAGTCGTTGGTGATGCAGACAATGATTACGTTTCCAGATAGGGTATTGTCTTGGTTACGGCTATAATTCCCATATGCATGCCGCTTGTGGTCACAGCAAAAGCACCGTTCTACCCGTAAACAATATATCCGTTATATTGAGCTGTGAAAGCCAAAGCACAACACAAAAGACGAACAACCTATACACTAGTGTAGATAACAATGTCACTCTTATGAAATCATCGCTTACCAGTTCTCGTAACTCTGATTCTACTGCCACTGAATTTGTTGGTACCTTTTCTCTGTTCAGTGTGACAGTGAGCTAACACTGCTACTTGTCAATCTCTTGATATCCCCCCTTCCTTACCCCCACTTATCATCAGTCCTCATCGCGCTTACGTGCACATAAGGCAGAGACAACACATGTTCACTCAATTCTACCCTGTGTACCTCGGCGACGGCAAGCCAGCACGGCGAGGGACACCTGTCAAATGGTAAAGCAGGCTTTCAAGCAAAAATCAGTCAGAAGCGCCATAAAAGGCGTCATGGCTAACGCCCGAATTCATAGCGGGCGAACGTAGAAGAAGGACACCCTGTGTCTTTCTTTGTCTTTCTTTCTACAACAAAATTGGTCTTATGCGTGTCTTTGAACTATGCTTCAAAAGCTCTCCTCCATGAGCCCAAAGCCTCACTTTGCTCCACTATTCCTACGGTGTCCACTGCATTGCATATCTTGGCCAAAAATTCCTTATTGGCAAGCCCAATCCGTAGGCATAGAAAGCAACAAAAGCTCTAGAAAGAAAATTAGATAACTTTAAGAATAAATGTCTTAGAAGAATACTGAACCTCAAATGGTCAGATTTCAGACCTAATACACAAATAAGACAAAGAGACCAAGCAAGAAAATGTATCAAATTTTATAAGAAAGCGCCGCTGAACTACATCGGCCACACACTTAGAATGGATGAGAGAAGACTCCTTACCAATCCCTCATATGGACACCAGAGGGAAAAAGAAAACGAGGAAGACCAAGAGAGACTCTGCGTAGAACCATCATCAGAGAAGGCTCAACGATGGGCCTAGCAAACATTAAAGACCTAAAACAGATAGCACGAACCGCGAGACATGGAGAGCTATGACCTCTGCCCCGCCCACAGGCCCAAGAGGAAAGACTAACTAACTAATCCGTAGGCCCAATCAGTGTTACATATCACTTTTTCGAGTCCCAGCCAGCAATACCGAAACATCATCCATTACTCGATTTTTACCTGGATTGGGCAATTCTGGTACGATGAACGGTTATTATGTTACTTATGGATTTCTAGACGTATGCCAGGATACTTGTGTAGGGCAGCCCCTCTGAGATATTGCTCGTCTATTGTGCGGACAAATCTCATACCATACTCAGTTGAACTTGCACTACTACCTAATCTTATTATATCCTCCCTTAGATCCTTTCCCGCATTTCCAGACTAAAGTGCATCAATCTGCTTCCAGGACAATTACGTGGAGGTGAAGTAGGGTCTTGATCAGCGCCAGCTCATTGACTATCGCGTTGCCTTGTTTATTTCATTGCGCCTATGGCCTCGTGCATGTAATGTGACAGGGAGGTCTCACGGTGACGTTAACGTGGCCAACGTTAGTAACGTTGGCCACGGTTTAATCACAGCCAGGCTATAGTAGTTTATAGTTGGCCCTGGTTTAATCAACAGGGAAAGGAAATGGTGGAGAGGCGCCGAAACAGAGAATCACAGATAGAGAAAATCCTGAATAGGACGTGTTTACCATTAAGTCAAATAAACGTATTTTGATCATGTTATACCTTGTGTTATGAAAACGGCCCCATTTCCTTAAATTTATATATTACCATCGTTCGCAGTCGTATCTTTTAATTATTTTGACACTGCATAAGGCTCTTTCATAAGACTTTGCATAATAACTATCCCTAAGGCTCTTCAATGACATTTATTTACCACACGTCGGATATGCAAACTAAATGTGTCTCGTATGTTTTGGTAAGCAAAAATAATATTTGGTTCGATTTTAAATTGATTTTTTATGTTTATAAATGGTGTTGATAAGTTGTGTTTTCTATGTTAATGATGCCTAGTGTGCATGACCAATGAGCTAGTGCAATGGCTGACTGAACACGTTACAAAATATATACATTTTTTGACTAACATAATGAACGCATACCTGGTTACAGTAACCGTATAAAGTGTTAACAATAGTCGCGTTGGTCTATACATTTCTGCACGAATAAGCTCTCCAAATTTCATGGCTGCAGATTTTGGGGCTCGAAAGTATTTCTTGTGACAAATGAACGGACAATCTGTATTATATATATACAATTTTCAGGAAAACGGTTGTCCCCGGTGACGGTTTTGAGCACACTTATTAGATAAATACCACATTCAGTCAATTGATCATCAACAATCTGCTGACAATTCGTGTTGGATCGTGAATGTGTTGCATACACCAAACACTGTGCATATTTCTCATAAGAACATGGAACGCGCTATGTGATGGGAACTCTATGCGGTGGAATACGCCCAACTTGATCGTAAAACTGATTTCCTCTCTTCTACTTCCTCGTCTTCGCTCTACACCGACCACTGGTTAAACCACTCTTTGTGGTCTGTATGTGATTTGCACCGAGTTCGTTGTGGCAGCTATGCACATAAAGACTCATAGGTCATCACATCGGCTTTCTACATTCCTTTCAAATCTTGTTCGCCTCCCTAGGTATAAAAAAAAGACTGACCTATGGGGTCCTTCCTACGGGGGTCTATGCATGCATAGCCAGGCTCCAGGTGCCAGAACCCCGTTAATCTTTGACCTCGCTGTCGAAGTTTTCCGGTCTACACCACTGGGAGGTGGCATTGGCTTGTGTGTTCTGTGTGTTCAGAATAAAGCATATTAGGAGGACGAAAAACTTTCGAGAAATCAAAAGAAATAAATAAAAGAAGTATTGAAGAATGATGATGAAAGGGGAAAAAAATGAAGCAGGTTTACAATTTACAAATAAGATGGCGGAGCGAGTATTATTTTATAGGATCTTCTTCTTTTTTCGTCACACTGCTACCTACCGGGTTGTTGCCCAGAGTCGTGATTTTATAGGATATTGACCTTAAAGCACATTTACAACCCATATAAAGCATGCAGTGTATGTGTGGTTGTTCAGCAGGTCATGGCTATTAATACGTGAATGTAGTCAAGACGATTTAATAAAACTAGATATACTGGAACTGGTGAAATAATACACAAATACCTCCACTAGAGTATATGGTATCCTGAAATATTCACAGCCATCTATCAGTTTTAAAATAATTCATAAATAAACAAAATTGAGAATTTTTTTAAAATAACAGCTCAAAACAAGCATAGACTACACATTTTTCATAACTCGCTACATAATCTTTTCACCTGAATTAGCTTACTTATTCTCTCTATTTATTTAAAAGATATTATCTTTCGATTTTATTACAATTTTGTTAACAATCGCTTCAAGGCTGTTTTTTTTTTTAGGATTAAAATCTCTAAAATAACATGCTTCTTTTCACACCCGCACGCACCACACACTTGATAAAACTGCATTACGTGATATGAAGCGATGTTGTACATACGACCAGTTCAAGGGACGTAACTGTGTATTAAAGCTTAGAATCTAGAAACACTGAGCATAGTGTGTTTTGCTCCCTTGATTCTTTGGGTTATTACCCGTCGTGGAGTAACGGACATAGCGTATTCAGGAGAGCAAATTCTCTGGAGACTACAAAGGTATGGTTTTCACAGAAGAATACTGAAAGCCCAGGGACTACCAATATTACTAATAGTGATATGCAGAAAGTGGTTAATGCACAAGGAAAGCTCAATATTCAGAAAATTTCAACTAAAAAACGCCAGAATATTCTTCATTAGCGGCTAGAAATTGTTCCACCAAGAAAAGTCAAAAAGATCCCAAGAAAGAAATCTCAGACTTGTGAAAAATTTAATTGGTATGACAACTTTGCCTGAACATAGAAGAAGTAATCAGGCCAGTCATATGTGGAAATTCACAAAAGCCTATGCCAGCCAGCATTGCATATGATGATGACTTTTCTATTATAAATCTCAAAACAAGATGATTCAACTGGGCATTTCTCCCCAAATTTCTTTGATATTATGAACTATGCCCAATTTTTCTTTCAAACTCAGGTGGCCATAAGTTTTGTAATTGAAACAAATAAAGATGAAGTAAAATCAAAGCAAAAAGAAATGAAGCAATGTGTATGTACAAAATCGCCTGGGTGGTTACCGGGCCCAAATTTGGGGTGTAAAGAATAGAACCACTGTTACATGCCACGATGTCGTAAAGGCGACTAAGGAGGTTTGGCTGAAATCGGATGCACGTGTTTGCTAAGGAATGCTAACCCGAAACAAATACTTGCAGAAAACGGATGCACCAGGCCGTAAGGGGCATAACATTCCTTCGCAACGACCCTTCGCAATGAGGAATGGGATAACGGATTCTACAGTCGCCAATCTGCCTCGGAGATTTAGCCACGCAGTAAGAATGTCAGACCTACCATCACGAGGTTGGCCAAAACTTACTGCGGGAATAGGTCGGCACAAACGGGAAGCAGAAATCATAGGAATTATATCCTACAGAACTGCCCCCAGTATGCAGACTTGAGAAGAAAGAGGTGGTCCACTTACACTAGCATCCAAGACTAAGTGGTGTGGCTGCTGATAATCTGAGGCAGACGGCTGCCTTTATTAGAGAATCCGAAATCCATATCTAGTGAGAACGCAGAAGAAGAAGTATGTACAAAACAAATATAAAAAAAAATTATGCTTGACTGTATTCCATTAGCATTACATAAATAACATGTAAACAGTTTCCAATCAGAATATTACCTGAAGATTTTATTTGACATTATACATTCATAATTATATTATTCTGCAGAAAAGACACAAAATTAACAAACAATTCATATACACTTTTTATCTTTTAAATATACAAAAAATCACAATGCATTTGGCAATCCTATACAATATTTGTGTTGTATTATTGTAAGCAATTTCTCCATACTGCTCTATCCTGTGCAACTTGTTCAATCTCTTCTATGGAACTGAGTCTGATATTTCTTGCCTCTCTCAGTAAAGTTTGTTTCAGGGTTTCAATAGGGCATCCCTTCTTAATGGAACCATTTTCCTATTACTGCAATGCATGCTTTGTGATAATTTATTGTAAGAGTTCTATTCTATTCTATTCTCTAATCCTGTTTGCCTTCTAGCGTCAGGTCAAAAAAGGAGACACCTGGGGCAAGCCTCTCTATGGACATTGTCTTTCTTTCTCTTCTCCAATCCTGGTTTGCCTCACAGTTTCAGGGTAAGAAGAGTTTTCTAGCACAGGCTTTTGTGTGTGCTTCATAAATAGTGTCTTTCGTCACCTCTATTATCTCTGAGGTCCACCTTTTGCATGGCCAGCCTTTTGCTTTGCATCCACTGTATCAGAACAACATTGCTCTCTGTGGTATACTGCCTGTTGGTAATCTGTTTATGTGGTCGAACAATTTAATTTGTTGCTTCTTGATAAAGTTCAGTACTGATGTTGTACCCACTTTTTTCCTGATGTCTTCATTTCTAAGCCGGTCTCTTCTTGTTACTCCCAGCATTCTTCGTGAGCACTTCATTTCTGTTGTGACTAGTTTTTTCTGTCATTTAATGTCAGTGTTCAGGTTTGGCACTGATAGCATAATGTAGGGAGAAATATTGTGTTGAACAATGCTCTTTTTGTGTTCGTGGTGACATGTTTGCATTTCAAAATTGGCGCTATTTGTCCTAGTGTTTGATTTGCTTTGTTGCATGTATGTTGGATTTTGTTAGTTATTCTTCCGTTTGCTGTAAAGATGCTCCCTAGGTATGTAAAGTCTTTGACTTGTTTTAATGACCGTTTGTCGATGGAGATATTGGTGGTGTTTTCCTTTCTAGCGAATGTCATTACTTCAGTTTTGTCTATGTTTATTCTCATATTGTATTTGTTGCATGCTAACTGGAGTCTGTTAATGTGTTACTGTAGCTGTTCCTCTGTTGTTGATACGATTGCTTGGTTATCTGTAAAAAGAAATTCGTTTTAGAGTTCCCCAATGTTGTTCTCTTCACTAGTGTTAGCAGTTTTACAGATTTGATCTATATATGAACTATAGTGAAAAAGAAGTGAAAAAACTGGATAGAATCCACATCTTTGTACCTCCATAGATACAGTCCATTAAAAAAACAGAAAGTGTTAGCATTGGTCCTTGTACACAGTAGCACTTGAGATAATTCTGAATTATCTCCAAACACAGTCCAGGTACCCATATTCAGCAAGGTAAACTAGGGAATTGAATGTATCTTGAATTTAATTCCTGTCATTGGTGATTAAATTAAGCAGACATACATTGTGCTCATTGAGCCCTCTAAAACTTTATATTATTTAAAAACAGGATATGTGCTTTTTTAAACAACACCCTCTCTCCCCAAGAAAAAGCATTAAAAATATTCAAAACATACCAAAAATTCAATCAAATAATGAACTAAATAAGTGAGGTCACAATAGTAAAACTGACAACATGCTGCGCTAGTGATCCTGTTTCGAAAAATATTGGGGTTTGAGGTCAGCTTGGCCAAAAATTCTCAGTGTGCACATGGTTAGACTATAGGAAACCCTGAACATTTACTTGGACATCTAAATTACAAGTACCTCTGAAGTCTAAGTAAAGCTCGTCTGAATGATGAAAGACAATGGTAAGAAGTAAAATTGTCTTTCCCAGGTGGATAATGAAATTGGTTGTCCACTCTTGCCGTTAAGTGTAGGAGTGGGAGCTTTAATTTGCATTCCAGGGCCAGATGAGTTGTCCTTGTTGTGTTATATCCGTGTTTATGTAGTGTGGTCTTGAAAGCTTGTCTGCATGAAAAATCAGTCAGAGCGTCATAATAGGCTCTATGACTTCCTAAATTCATAGCAGGTAAACGGAGAAAAAAACTACTTTTAAAAGTAGCATTTGTGGCCTGTCTCTTTTGTTGTTCTTTAACAAGAAATAGAACAATTTTATACCATTTAAAAAAGAAACAAAAATTAGATTAACCTATTCAAGTAGTCTCAACTCCTAGTCAGTGCTTACACTTATGCTGCAAATAATATTCAGGAAGCAACTCATCTGTGATACAATTTATGATTTTCACTATTTTTCAAGTCTGTACTGTCTTACTCAAAATGGTGTATACGAAATGCTGCATGAGAAGCATTAGTATCAATACCATCGTGAAGTTTTCTGTCTACGTGTAGTACCACCATCTTCATCCAGTGTCACATAGGTACTTCTCCTTTTGTCATCTGTCACATTCATATACACAATATATGACAAACAGCTAGTAAATGCTATGACTCCAAATGCCATAACAAATTTGTTCTGTAGAATAGAGAAGAAAACAAAAAGGGAGTTAATGACACTATGCTTTGCTGTGTCTTAAGAGTAGCTACTAAATATATACTAATATTTTATTGCAACTGCTACTGTGCTGTATTCTTTTTATTCCATTAGTTTCCCAAAAGAACATAGGGCTGAAGCTAGTCACTTACATTTCTACTTGTTTTTTTATTTAGCATTCCTAATACACCAAACTTAAAAGACTGTGTTTTTCCCTGGCAACATATGGTTGTGCGACATGGAACATTGACAAAGCGGCAGAGAAGATCATTAATGCCTTTGAATGCAAATGCTGCAGAAGAGTACTTAGAATATCTTGGACAGAAAAAAACCCAAATACTTTTGTTCTGCAACATCTTGATATTAAAGAGAGTTGGATATCAAAGAACATAAAATCAAGGAAAATTAAATATTTCGGACACATCAAACGACATGAGTGCCTGGAGAAGATAATTTTGGAGGGAATGATTGTCTGGAAGAAGAATGTGTTCAAGATGTCATTGACGATCAGAAAATGACTGTTGCTGACGCTGGTCAGCTTGCACAGAAAATAGTTTTTCAGGACTGCTGTCATTAGAGCCAAGTTCCAGAAGGGACAAACTACTTGACGATGATGAATACAATAAAGATGGAAATGGGATAGAGGAAATTAAAAGAAGAACAAACATGGCCTTACGAAAAAATTAAACAACTAAAAGCAGTATGGAATGGAACTGATAGAAAAACAAAGATCAGAATACTAAGATCATGCATATTCCCAATGGTAACGTATGGGTATGAACCATTGACATTTAACAAGGCAGTGGGAAAACATATATGTGCGTCCTCCATATATCATGGACAGAGAAGAGAACGAATAAATCTTTCCAGTAACAACTCAAAATCAAAGAAAACTGGCTGACGCTACAAATAAGAAAATTTACATGAAGCATCAACTAATGTAAAGCGAGGACGACTCAACTGAAACCATCTTAACCATTGGTTACTAAACTGACGTTAGTTGCACCCGGCAGACCCATAGGTGCTCAGTCTTCCTAACAGATATCGAAGAGTATGCATACTGATGGTTCCTGTGGCTCGTTCATTAAACACACTCCTCACTCTGCCCCTCAGTTCTACTAGTACAATGGGCAATTCCAAACTGCTTAAATCGTTGGATCGATTCAACATCTATTTTAGTATCTTTATCCAGAGCCAACTATAAACTTATGGGTCTTCGGAATCAGGTAAGAATTATGGGAAATCAGACCACAACTACACCATGTGACCTCGCATTTCAGTATTGTTGTATATAGACTAATTTATTTTAAAATCAACAAAAAATGGTAAATCAAAGTTATATTATGCAACAAATTAAGTTTAACAATAAGGAATATCAATATTATGAATATTTTTCACCAATAAATAACCAGACACATAGAATTTAATAAAATTGCAAAAAAGCTTGCAGTGTTCTATCAAACATCTATATTTTCCAGCCCCTTCTCTGATCTAGGTCAGGGATTCCCCAGTTAGTTGTCTGGCCTAGTTATCTAGAGTTGGCTGTGCGTCATCCAACAGGCAGTCACAAAGAGACCAAAGAATATCTCCCTTATCCATCTTCAACTGGGGACTGCCTAGAGTAGTTGATAGTAGCTCGGCCTGCTAGCTGTGAGACGCCTCATAGCTCGGGTTCGAACCCACTATCCGGCATTTGTTTGAGTCCCCTGGTCTTACTCAGGACGATAACGTGAGTACTCTGAAGTCGGAGAAAATCTGCCTGTATGGCGAGGGAATACTAATTAAGAGTACATTGAGCACACGGCTGCCGGTGTAAAGTAATTTACAATGTGCAAGCTGCTGCCATTGTAAGAAATTGGAAAAAACGGATTTTCACGCAAAATCAGTTTCAGAGATGAAACTTCGTCTGAGTTGAAAGGACTGAAAAAAAATAAGAAAAAAAATCCATCTTCAACTTCCCAATAATCAATTCTGTTGATGCAAGCCTGTCCGCTTGAGACCATCTTACTCAAGATCATGTCTAAATGTGTATGTGTGTTATATTTTTTACAATGGGGATAAAGCATATTAATATAAAGATAAAACAATAACAATTAAAGCTTCATTTTGTGAAGTATATTTTTTCAAGAACTCATGCAGCACATTCCCAGTAGAAAATGCACAAACCAAACTCACTCCCTCCCCATCTTTCCTTTCTTATACGAAAAATATAACCTGCTGCCTTGCAGGTCGGCTGGAGACAGTCAAAGGCTGATGGAGAACGAACCTAGTAAATGCTGGCTAAAACCGGACACATCACTGAAGGATAAGAACCAGATGGCTCCAAATGGTGCTAAAGATGTGGCGAAACACACCCATGCTAACTAAGGCTGCATGAATCAGATTTCCACATGAATAACAAGCTGTACGAAGGGCAGCAGCAGAATTTGTGGGGAAGTCTGGTACATCAGTCTAGGCGGGATCACGAGAGATATGAAAAATATCTTCTTCTTCTTCTAACCAGGGCTGCGAGTTTTCACTCTTGGGCAGCCAATGCCAATTTGTAGAATCTGCATGTGTTCTGTAATTGTGGAAGATACTGGAAGACTAGTGTAAAGGCCACTTTTATTTTAGAAGTATTTTACTGTAGACATTTTATTGTAGAAGTAACAATTTACTAACTATTATGAACAGATGGGTGTGGTGGGAGTTCTTGTCTAATATGAAAAATAGGTTAAACATTGAATTCCTGAGTCTCATTTATTAATTATAGAGTACTGACATCATAAATAAAAAGCAACATCTTAAGACTTCTTATCTTAGACATAAAATCAAAACTCACAGGTTTGACAAAAAGTTCAAAATTAATCGCCCGAAATGCGGATGTTGATCCCATGCTTGCCCAACCTGTTGATACAGCTGGATTTGGTTTTGCTGTTGGTTTCGACTTATGAGTTTCAGTTTGATGTTCAGCAGTACCTGTGGGATTAGTGGTGCTACCGCCACCATTATGACCAATACCCAGATCAGCTGCTTTGTTACTTAACTTCAAGTTATTGCTGCTGCTATTGTCTGCCATTTTCTTTTTAAAACGGAATAAGTACTTATCTTTATAACATTAGTCTAATGATTAGAATAAGCGATTCTCTTGCTAGCTTGTTTTTAATAAAGCTGATAATACTCAATTATTAAATTTGTATCAAAGATGCAAGGCATTTATGTGTATATTTTATCGGTCGGGTAGTTCAATGTCACTGACAAGGTAGCCACATTTCAATACATGTTTTTAATTAGCATGTCATTGTCAAAGACTGACCTTGCGTTAACGGAACAAATATACAAAAGTGCGGAAAAAAGAATATAACGAAAAAAACAACAATAATGAACATGTATGAATCCCTTGTATGTAGGAAATAATAAGAACGCTGCAGCCAACCAACATTTCTTACTAAGCTATTTAGATTTGGTTAAAAATTACGTAAAATAAATTGCATCAGAAATATAAACCACCACTTGTTGAACCAAATCACGAAATCTGGTGTCAGGTACATCAGTCTAAGCGGAGGGTCGCGATAGAGAGACAGAAGACAGAGAGAGAAAACCAAATCACAAGTCATAATTTGATGACTATATCCAAATGAAAATTGGGAGTGGCTAGACAAAGATTGGCAGGCGGCAGTGAGGGTGGCTCAAAAGAAAAGTAGAAAAACATCATCACATATAGAGGCAAAAAGAGAGAATGGGGTCGATAGAGAGACAGACAGAGAGAGAGAAACCAAATCACAAGTCATAATTTGATGACTATATCCAAATGAAAATTGAGAGTGGCTAGACAAAGATTGGCAGGCGGCAGTGAGGGTGGCTCAAAAGAAAAGTGAAAAACATCATCACATATAGAGGCAAAAGAGAGCAGAGAGACCATCAATGATCAGCTCCAGTCTAAGTGTAGTACCACCATCTTCATCCAGTGTCAGATAGGTACTTCTTCTTATGTCAAGGAGACTTGTTTCAAGTACTGCCACTCCAGAATAGGCCATTACAGCCACAACAGGAGTTGTGATTCAGCACAGAACAAACTAGTGACCAAAACATATTGTCTCCCGAGACAAAGAGGCCAATGATCAAAGGAAACAGACTGAAATTATGTAAATTATGGATGAGCCGTGACGAAGACAATGTAGTTCTGCAAATATTAATTTTGTAAGTGAGTGGGTAACAACAGTGTGTATTCAAACACCCATTTTTCTCCATAGCAAACTTGATAGAACTTGCTTGAAAACAAATTGCTTCCTCCTTCCTTCCCTTTCGTTCGCTTGAAATATGTCTATATGTTCAATGTTGTCTCTTGTATGAACTTCACTGTCTTTTGTAGCTCACACAGAGGTCCGTGTAGTTTTATGTCAAGTGTTGTTTCGTTAGGCCAGTGAGTTTGCCTCAGTGTATCATATTCAGGGCAGTCTTGGAGTATGTGCTCTGCAGTCTGGTTTGCCTGTCCACATGTACACATGGCTGAATTGCCAATCTTGAATTTTGTATACATGTGGCTGCGGAGCCGATTGTGTCCTGTTCTAAGGCGCAGAATAAAAACTTGTTCCAATCTGCTCATATTATAGTAATCGTCTTGTGTTGGTATTTGTGGCTTTCTCATTGATTTAATCATCCTTTTCTTTTGGTGGTAGGTAACTGGCACATCCGGCTGCTCCCTGCAGCACCTTCCTTGGCCAATCGGTCTGCTGTTTCATTTCCTGGTATTCCACAGTGAGAGGGTATCCACTGCAAGACGACCCTGCGATGCTTGGACAATTTAGACAGTAGGGTCTGTAGACCTGGCAATTTTCTGGACTGAAGTGCTTGGAGTGCTGATTTTGCATCAGTCAAAATACAACAGGTTGAGGATCGAGTCTGGTATTCAACAGTTTTCAGTTGCCACCTTGATTGCCTGAATTTCTGCATCATAGTTGTGACAGAATTTCCCCGTTGGTACTTTAATCGCATCTCTAGCGTTGTTTGGGTATTCTATGTACACTCCTGCTCCTCCATTCTTCACTGCATTTTCTGCTGACCCATCCGTGTATACCCGGACCCAGAGGTCATGTGGGTATTCTTCATCAAGTAAACTGAGAGTGACTGTCTCGCGTTGTATGCTGTTCTGCTCATCCTTGTCGAATATTCCTTTCACTTCTGTCTGGATACATACTTCTGGTTCAGTCTCCTCTCTCCAAGGGGTTTGCTCTGGCACAGACTTTAGGGAATGCCAACTTTTGGCAGGTCTGAGGTTTGCCTATTCAGTCTTTTGGCCTGGTGAATAAAGCTGCTTCTTTTCAGCCGTCCCAATGCTAGATTTTTGAATCTGTTTTCCATTGGGTGGCTTGGCATACTCAGAAACTTTTCTGCCTGCGTCATCACTTTTGTGTCTGCGTTCTCTCAGTAAACAAATTGCTGTTATGGTTGATTCTGAGGTATCATCATTATCAAGTAGCTTGTACCTTCCGGAATTTGGCTCCCATGAAAGCAATCCTGAATATATTAAATATAAAAAATATTCTGTGCAAAGATGGACGTGTCAGCAGCAGTCATTCTCAGGTCGTCAATGATAGCTTCCACCCATCGTCCTCTAGGTCTTCTTCCCAATCTTCTCCCAGGCACAATTCCCTCCAAAATTATCTTCTCTAGGCACTCATGTCGTTTGATGTGTCCGAAAAATTTAATTTTTCTTGATTTATGCCCTTTAATAGCCAACCCTCTCTAATATCAAGCTGTTGCAGAACAGACGCATTTGTTCTTTTCTATGTCCATGATATTCTAAGTACTCTTCTGTATCGTTTGCATTCAAATGCATTAATGATTTTCTCCGCCGTTTTGTCAACGGTCCATGTCTCACAACCATATTTTTATGTGAACACAGACTTCAAAAAGAGCCAACTATACACTTAGAGTTGGCTGTGCTTCAAACGAGTTACTGTAATGTCGTTCCTCGAAATAGTCTCTATCACTGCAGTGGAAAGGCAACTCTGTCGCAATATGGTTGTGTTGAAAACGAGTGTGTCGTGCAGAAAGGCACAGATATCAAAGACGAAGAGAAAACAATGACTTATTAAACAAACGTCTTATTATTTATCCCGTTAAGCGGCGAAAGGATGGAAAAATGAATATGGTTTGTTCGAGATTCGAGAAAAAATCTGGCGATACCCGTGTAATGGCGTCTGCGAAAATTAATCGTTTTTTCCAACATTAAAATGGCTAATTTTGAAGAATGAAATTGTTGCTGTTGTTAGCTATTACATCTATACTAATCCGATCTTGTTATGTTGCATGAAATGGTAAATATGTAGACGATACGTTTTTCATTATATAAGACCTAATGTAAACGATATATATTATTATTTCTGCTGAGTTAATCTTTTGTTTGTTACGTCTACTCTACGCCACACGCTACGGACGGACAGTTTGAGCAGTTTATTCATTGTCGACATTGTTCAGGCCTAAAGTAGGTCGTAATTGACGTAGCGATCTCTCAGATCCGGTCCATGGCCGTTAATGAAGAAATGTTGGCATTATGAGATAACCATTGAGTGAATAAAACAAACAAGTAGATTTCGTAATCCACTGTCACCATATATTTATATTATTTTATAGAAAAAGGGGGAAGACGCAGTAAAACTTGGACTTGGTGAAAGAGTGAAATACGTACAAACAAAGTACTATAGTCATAGTTTTACAGAAACAGTGTGACGATAAACAGCTTATCGTCACTGTTTCTGTATTTTGTAAAACTATAGTACTTTGTACGTATTTCGCTATTATTTTATAAGTAGGCTAGCCTAAGTCTTCTTCTTTGCGTCCGTTCTTTACGACCAATTTTAATCACTCTTTGGGGGGACTGCCTAGAGTAGTTGATAGTAGCTCGGCCTGCTAGCTGTGAGACGCCTCATAGCTCGGGTTCGAACCTACTGTCCGGCATTTGTTCGAGTCCCTGGTCTTACTCAGGACGATAACGTGAGTACCTCTGAAGTCGGAGAAAATCTGCCTGTATGGCGAGGAATACTAATTACGAGTACATTGAGCACACTGCTGCCATTGTAAGAAATTGGTAAAACGGATTTTCACGCAAAAATCAGTTTCAGAGATGAAACTCGTCTGAGTTGAAAGCGGACGAAAAAAAAAAAAAATCTCACTCTTTGAGATATGTTTGATCTTTGCCAAGAACGTGTATACGTTGCACATTGGTTTGTGGGCCCCCAAACGCATAGACTTCTACACGTTTAGGACACATGCATCCGATTTCAGCCAAAACCTCCTTAGTTGCCTCTTACGACATGCATGGCAGGTAACAGTGGTTCTATTCTTTACACCCCAAATTTGGGCCCCAGTAACCACTCGGTCGTCTAGCCTAAGTTAAAGTGAACAGTTGTTGGTAAATTTAATTTGTTTGTCACGGGGCTGAACACCTGAGACCAGACGGGGTGGATCAGTGCACGCTGCACTGAGAGTGGTTTGAGCGAATAAAATGCTGTTGACCAGTGTTGAGTTGACTCAATTTGAGTGTTGTTCGATGTCACGTATGTGTTGTTTCGCTCAATAATTTGGCACTAATCAACACTGTACACATGGTAGCCAGTAAACAGGCTGTATTGCTGCAGACTGGCAAAGCAAGTAGTGATTGAAAAAAAGCAGACACATGATGATAGAGGGTACTACTGGAATTGTCAGCAATTGGTGTTCTCACGGTGGTAGTATTCAGTATGAATGATATATTTATATAAAATATTCCAAGATTCAAAATATTGAGTTCTATCCAGAGGGTTTCAGGGTTGTAAATCCCATGCACTGACCAGATGAGAGAGATTGGTGTCTACATTGGTGCAACCCAAAAAAGAATGACATGTGGGCATCAGAACACCTATGAACATGTCCAGAGTGCTTTGATGATAGTCCAAAATCCTCATAACTGATTCAAAGGTTTCTTTGATGTTGTCATGTCAACATAGTACTACTATGATCTTCATGATGATGATGTGTGTAATCTGTTGGTTGATTTCTGTTTAATATTTCTTTAATATACTTCGTCTGTCATGTTTCCTTGTTAAGTTCTTTCCTCATTTGTCAATCACTGGTGCATTGTGATTCAGTTATATGAAGACTATCATCATAGCACTCCGGACATGTCCATAGGTGCTCCAATCTCCGCCACAGCAAATCCAGCAGCGACCCAACACACCAGTTCAATGTTGATTAATCAATCTCTTTGCATATTTAGTATGTCGTTCATTTCGGCTGCACCAATATTGACACCCATCTCTTTCAATCTGGTCAGCGAGTGGGACACAGCCCTGAAACTCTTCTGTTTGGAAAGACTCAATGCGTGAAGAATGTCACTTCGATCCATGGTAGCCCCCTCTGATATTGTAGCCAAGCCAGCCAATCTATCAGCTCGTTCATTACCCTAACTCCTGCATGCCCAGGGACAAAAATGAAGGTGATTTCTCTGATCATTGTCTGTATCAGTACCTCCACCCAGTTGCGTCTCACCATACCTGATTCGACTTTACAAATCATGCTCATGGAGTCACTGAGTATGAAAACACGAGAGTAATTGTGAGATGCCAACCAGTTCACCGCCTCCGTAACGCCCGAACCTCCATTTACCAGCTACTTGTGGTTGTTGCGTAGGCCCCACTGGCCTCTCTTATTATTTTTCCTCCTAAGCATGCTGAAAAAGCCCACGCACAGCATTGTTGGCGAATGACTGAACCATATGACTGAACCATCAGTGTAAATAACCACATCTGTATCATTGATGATATCATTCAAGAGAGCCTCCACGTTTAGCAGTGATAGCATTCTGTGATTCTGTTGCTTCTTTGATAGCATTTTAGTTATATTAAATATTGTACAGTGTCTTCAAGTTTCCTAGCACTGCTACCTTTCATGCCTCTCAGCTACTGGGTAAAAATGGTTCTTTTTTTATTTTTCCTGGTCATGGTGCTCTTTTTCTCCTTCTTGTTTAGCTCCCATAACAGTCTTTATTTTTCTTCTTCTGGACAGTTAGAGTTACTTATTTTTTCATTTCATGGTCCTTCTTTCTTCAATCAGGTTCCATGTTTTCTGTGAATAATTTATGTTTACTTCTCTTACCAAAAACCTCTTCACATTTATTTCAAACTTGGACCAATGGTTGACACCAGCTTCCTCGATGAGGATCCCAAGTTTCTCAAATCTGTGGATTAAGGTTAAAACTAGCCTATGTGACTTAGCATGTTTTGTTTGTCAGTACTGTATTTAAATGTTATTCTAGAACTCTAAGCTCGCCCTGTGGTGCCGGGGTCCTCAAGGGAAGCAAAGAATAGTACTACTGCGACATACAAGGCAAGTTGTAAGAGACGACTGTTGTAGGAGCCTAGGGAAGCTACCCTAGTAAATAAAAATATTGCAGAAATCAGATGTGCATAACTGTAGGTGCATAACTGGCACAATGTACAATCGCTCTTAGGCTGAGATCACATACAAATCACCGAGTAGTTAAGTGGTCAATATGAAGCGTTCAAAGAAGAAAAAGAAATCTAAACTTGATGTGTACATCATTGCAAGTTCAAAACTTTGACAAATATGTTGCTCTGGTTTTTCTGTCGCAATAATATGTTTAATTTTTGACTAAATCTTTTCACTTGTGTTAGAAAACAAGAGCAATATTATTAATTTGTATTAATTGCTTGTGCCAGGGACATGTGCAGTTATTATGGAAATATGTTTAGCGATCAAGATCAGGATGACAGTAGTCTAGAAGCTGCTACAAAGGCAGCAGCAAAGGTTAATGCCATGCTGATTGCTAAAGGGATGTTGAAGCCAAATCAGATACATTCAGGAACAAATATTATCACCAAAAAGGTAATACTCAGTAAATTTGACAATACTTGCAGACCTTTGTGACAGCTAATACTTGTATTCAGTCATAGATCTTCCATTCTATCAAGATTGATTTAGGCAAAGAAAATTATGAAGCCAGATTGCTGTGAACATATGTCCTATCTTTTTCATGCAATTGGCTATCTTCTATTCTATTGCAAGTGTTAATTATATACTGTTTCTTGTCTTTTCTAATCTCATTCCTAATGTCTCTTGGGAAGTTTCTGTATTGAACACTTATGGTCTTTCCTAGTGTGCTTTATTTTTCTCCTTTCTGCAATGTTTTCACTATGATGTAATTCTGCTTCTTGTGTACTTCTTTAGTAATCATGCTTTCATCAGGTCTTCTTTCATAACCATCAGTACCTCAAACTTTTGATTTTTATAACATATTAATTAATTAATTTTTTATTATAAATTGAAATACATAAAATAAGCTAAAAATAAATGTGATAATGTATTTACTCCT
The DNA here is from genome assembly GCA_020796225.1 of Arion vulgaris. NCBI lineage: Eukaryota > Metazoa > Mollusca > Gastropoda > Stylommatophora > Arionidae > Arion > Arion vulgaris. The sequence continues at coordinate 29,881,967 of CM036756.1, forward strand.
CTACAGTATATACAATTTGTGTAGTTTATCTGTTACAAATTGCCTTCTTGTTGTACTATGATTGTGTATCACTTTCAGAGCATTAGTAATTACATATATTTTGTTATAGTCATGTTTGTTTATATGAATGATTAAAGATACCAAAGTAATATATGCAGCTGACATTATAGTGGAGACATACAACAAGAATGCTCTTGTGTCTTTAATAGTCTGGTGGGCCCAACAGTTTGGTGGTAGCTGAAGTAGAGATTAATAATTTGACAACGCCGTGCCGCAACACCTTGACCAGAGGAACTACACAAGAAGAGGTTTGCTAATTTGTTTTTATGTATCTTATAGTTTTTCTCGAGTAGTTTGAAATAAATTAAGCACATTGTGGGAAGGATAACATTTAATTGATAACTAACACCATAAGCCACTTGTGTGAATACAGGGTCTGATGTTGGACATATCCTGTTCATGATTTTTGTGTAGGCCAGTCATGGTTCACTGCTGCACATTCCCCCTGTCTACTGGTATATCTCTGCTAGATTTCTTTCCAAGTGATATTTGGTAATAAAGTTTAAGAGAGAGGATTGTCACAACCTATATCATTTGTCCATGTATGAGGGGTTCTATGACAGAATCCAGAATCCATTTATGAATGCATTCATTTAGGTTTGGATAGTTGGGCATGTTGGTCCAGCCATTCCCCTGGGTGAAAAACGAATGGTGTGGACTCAATTCACAGGGGAGCATATACAAGTTGAATGTCTCTCACATGCACTTTTGTAATATATATATATATTACCTAGTTTGTCTTTACAGACGGTTAATTGGCAAGTGTTTTACTGTAATAGATGATAAAATATATAGCAATGAATAGTCAGGATAACAATACTTATATAAGTAAATACTTAATAAAGTTAAATTTCATGCAGGTTGCAGCCATATCATTTTAACGCAATAATTAAATTTAACTTCTGCAGATATCAAAGGCGAGTGGTGCAGCTGTCACCACAAGAGGCCGCTATATGTCTCTAGATGAAAAAGATAGAAATCCTAGGTAAATGTAGTTTATTGTTACGGAAGCAAATTCCACAAAATGTTTTTTAGTATGATCTCAATTTGTTCACCTTTGCACTAGTTTTAGAAGTTATCTTACTCTGTATGTTTGTTTCATAATATTAACTGCCCATCCTTAGCAATGATGACAACGGTTGAGACTTGTGTATTTTTGCTACCTTTGTGTGTGCAGAAGTGCTTTGTGTGGGCGGAATATAACAACTTGTTTGCTACGGGACAGACCATATTACCCATCTTTGGCACTGTGTTGTGGGTGGTCTTGCGACCACTTGTCTCCATAACGCCATCTGATGGTTGTTTTAGCCTCCTCATAGCTGATTTCGTAATCAGTCTGCGGCAGTCGCCCTCCTGCCATTGCTAGCTTGTCTGCCTCTTCATTTCCGCGTATATTGCATTGTGATCTTCTTCTTCTTGCGTTCGTTCTTCGACCAATTTTAATCACTCTTTGTGATACGTTTGATCTTTGCCAAGAACGTGTATACGTTGCACATTGGTTTGGTAGGCCCCTAAACGCATAAGACTTCTACACGTTTAGGACACATGCATCCGATTTCAGCCAAACCTCCTTAGTCGCCTCTTACGACATGCGTGGAAGGTAACAGTGGTTCTATTCTTTACACCCCAAATTTGGGCCCCGGTGACCACTCTGGCGTTTTGCAGTGTGATGGGATCCACTGTTTGAATGAGTTTGTTAATACTCCGAAGTTCGTGTTTAGCTCTGTACTGGTTGAGCTTTTTAGTGCTGTGATGGCCGACCTGGCATCCGTGAAAATCACTACTTTGTTATGTGAGGCTCTGCTTCTCTCTAGGATCATTACAGAATGTCTGAAAAACAACCTAAACACAAAAATTACACTGTCGAGAAAAATCACATTTACCCCATGAATGAAAATCGTGACATATCCTTTACAGGACGTCACCATCAACTACAGTAAACGAGTTGTTGATTTTCTAGACATCACTTATACGTTCAGTAATTTGCCATTGGTTTATGAAAGGTTAGGTCTATTTTTACCGTTCGTAAAAAAATCCATGGTAACAAATTTGCTTCCAAACTGCCAGCCACAGAGTTTGAATCAGGTTCTCAGTGGTTGTGATCGAGCTTACTGCCGCTATGCCACAAACACCCAAGTTTACACCATACAATCTCAGTATTCATTGCCATTTGGGTGAAGCTTTGATACTATGAAAAATATATTACAGGACTCCTGCGAAACCCGATATAGCAGCACACACCAGCTACAAAACCCAGTTTCTTTAACTTGGCATTAGATGTTCAGCTCAGTATCAACAGGTATCATGACAACAAGAAGTATTAACACCTGTGTACAAAAATGTGTGCAAGTTAGCTTATACAATTTGTGTACATCACCATTACTTTTGCTTTATGGATAAAGATTTATTCTTTCCCTGTCTTCAGAGATCGTTGTTTGTTCTTGAATGTTCAGGCAGCAACCAAAGAATCTGTTGATGGTATGTATTATATGTTGTAGAAAACTTAGAATTGCATTTAGGATCTTGTCTTTTTTAAGTTTATAAATTCTGTTAGTCATTTTAATTTAATTAGTTGTGAAGATTTATGATTCTTGTAGAGTGACATATGTAAATATTTGCAACATCTAAAGTGACATTGTTATCTTTAAGTGACTTTAAAAGTACATGTATCCATTTTCAGCTGTGTAAACTAGAGAATCAGCTACTAGAAATTAAGCTCAGCACATTGGTGATCTAATTGAGAGCACTGCTACTTTGCCAACCGCACTTCCTCAATCATTTCATAAATTTTGAGAAATAAAATTCCGCACATGTGGTGCCGGGCCCCGCTATGGAAGCAAACAATAGTACCACTGCGTAGAACTAGTCCACCAGCAGTTTGAACTTGGAGAGAATATTGTCCAAGACATGATAGTATTCACTGACTCACAGTCCACACTACAAGCTTTAGAAGAACAGCAGAATCAGTCAAGCGAGATCCAGTCATTGGCATTAGTCATCCACAATCTGATTTCCTCCTTTGATATTAATGTCATTCTACAGTGGATTCCTGGGCACACAAATATCCCAGGAAATGACAAGGCAGATCATCTGGCCAAACAGGGATCATCAAAACCACAAATAGACAAACCTGTTAACATACAAAGTATAAAACAGATTCTGAAAAACAACTCCAGAGAAGATTGGCTGAACCGATGGGCTATGGGGACGACTGGTCGGGACATGTATGCAGAGATGAATAGACCAAACCCCAAGGACAATATAAATCTGCTACAAAGAAAAGATCAAAGCACAATCTTTCAGTTAAGAACAGGACATGTTGGACTGAATTACCACCTACACAGAATAAACCCCACACACCTACCACACTGTAGAAAGTGCAGTCACTCATGTGAGACAGTACAGCATATCTTGCTTGAATGTCCTGGACTACATAAAGCTAGACAAGAACTCCTCCCACCACACCCATCTGTTCATAATACCCTTTACACTAGTCTTCCACAATTACAGAACACATGCAGATTCTACAAACTGGCATTGGCTGCCCAAGAGTGAAAACTTGCAGCCCTGGTTAGAAGAAGAAAAAGTACCACTGCGACCTACAAGGCATGTCGTAAGAAGTGACTGATGTAGGCCCTAGGGATGCTACCCTAGTAAATAAAAGCAGCGCAGAAATCGGATGTGCTGGCCTACTTGTAGATGCATAACTGGCACAACGTACAATCGCTCTTGGGCTCAGATCACATACAAATCACACAGTGGATCAAGTGGTCGATATGGAGCGTTTGAAGAAGAAGATAAATAAAATATGGTATTTATTACAAATATTAAATACAGAGGCAGCATCTTTTGCTTAGCTGACATTCTAAATAAAAAATTTTTTTAATCTCTTGTATAATAAAATGCATGCAAAAGAGAGAAATACTTGAGACAACTAGTCAAAAGAACAAGGGAGGTAGATAGATAGAGTTTATGTCAACTTTATTGCCAATGCTTTTGGTTGAGTGTGTGGTGTGGTTGTTTTTCCTGAATATTCCATGAATCTTTGCAATATTGTTACACTTTTATGACAGTAGTTCAGCTTTATACACTCAGTTAGCATTTCCATTTCTGACTATTGTTTATCGAGGGGATCTTTACGATTTTGAAGAAGTATCTGGTTCTCTTCAGTCTGCTCTGAGTCAAGTTAGGAACTCTTGTATGCATGTGTTTCTTTGTCATGCATAGGAGTTTCTCACAGAGCAAGCACCTTCACTTCGCATCCATCATCTAGGTGGTGAATGTTGATGTATTTTTCCATTGTTGGGGTTGGAATTGTCTTATGCAGTTTACCCTGTAATTATTTGAAGATCTGAGATTTGTACTTTTTAAAATTATCTTTTATACCAGGAATAGCACACACACAAAATATATATTATTATTATTTGTAACAGAGAGAAAGAAGGTGGCTAGTTCATGTTATTTTCTTGCTGCTGATACACCTCTCTAATAGTATAATTTGCTGGCCGAACAACTTTCATGTATGATAAGAGCTATGACTGAAAGCTACAGGCACGCATACACCACAATGAGAATCTTTGCAGATAGCAGTTGCTAACAGGAATAGTATGGAGTTAGGGGTTTGAATTCCCTTGAACCCGTATTTAATAGTATGTTAATAGCTAGTAGTAGTTAGAAATAATGGCATATCACACACAAGACAGGATCTTTCAAACTGGAAAAATACTATATGTTGATGTGTCTATGATTGTAAGTATAGTAATGTTACCCAACATTAGCCAACAAAATAATGATGCATCCAATCTTGACAGTTGTTGATAATAAATAAATGGTGCATTACAGTTTGATAGCTCTTGCCCGAGTGGTTACCGGGCCCAAATTTGGGGTGTAAAGAATAGAACCACTGTTACCTGCCACTCATGTCGTAAGAGGCACTAAGGAGGTTTGGCTGAAATTGGATGCATGTGTCCTAAACGGGTAGAAGTCTGCATTTAGGGGCCTACCAAACCAATGTGCAACGTATACACGTTCTTGGCAAAGATCAAACATATCACAAAGAGTGATTACAATTGGTCGTAAGAACGAACGCAAAGAAGAAGAAGAGACAGTTTGATAGCAAGGGATAACAAGTTAATGGACATTAAAATTAAGTTAAAAAACAAATTGATACATTGAAGCTTGAGCAGTAGGGAAAATAAATTTGATAATGCATCAAAGATTGAATGGATGGAGAAAAATTAGTAAGTGACACGAACAATTGGAAAAGAATATACATATTATTATTATTTATAACAGAGAGAAAGAAGGTGGCTAATTCATGTTATTTTCTTGCTGCTGATACACCTCTCTAATAGTATAATTTGCTGGCCGAACAACTTTCATGTATGATAAGAGCTATGACTGAAAGCTACAGGCACGCATACACCACAATGAGAATCTTTGCAGATAGCAGTTGCTAACAGGAATAGTATGGAGTTAGGGGTTTGAATTCCCTTGAACCCGTATTTAATAGTATGTTAATAGCTAGTAGTAGTTAGAAATAATGGCATATCACACACAAGACAGGATCTTTCAAACTGGAAAAGTACTATATGTTGATGTGTCTATGATTGTAAGTATAGTAATGGTACCCAACATTAGCCAAAAAAATAATGATGCATCCAATCTTGACAGTTGTTGATAATAAATAAATGGTGCATTACAGTTTGATAGCTCTTGCCCGAGTGGTTACCGGGCCCAAATTTGGGGTGTAAAGAATAGAACCACTGTTACCTGCCACGCATGTCGTAAGAGGCGACTAAGGAGGTTTGGCTGAAATTGGATGCATGTGTCCTAAACGTGTAGAAGTCTGCATTTAGGGCCTACCAAACCAATGTGCAACGTATACACGTTCTTGGCAAAGATCAAACATATCACAAAGAGTGATTACAATTGGTCGTAAAGAACGAACGTAAAGAAGAAGAAGAGACAGTTTGATAGCAAGGGATAACAAGTTAATGGACATTAAAATTAAGTTAAAAAACAAATTGATACATTGAAGCTTGAGCAGTAGGGAAATAAATTTGATAATGCATCAAAGATTGAATGGATGGAGAAAAAATTAGAAGTGACAGAACAATTGGAAAAGAATATACATGTTATTATTATTTATAACAGAGAGAAAGAAGGTGGCTAGTTCATGTTATTTTCTTGCTACTGATACACCTCTCTAATAGTATAATTTGCTGGCCGAACAACCTTCATGTATGATCAGAGGTATGACTGAAGGCTACAGGCACGCATACACCACAATGAGAATCTTTGCAGATAGCAGTTGCTAACAGGAATAGTATGGAGTTAGGGGTTTGAATTCCCTTGAACCCGTATTTAATAGTATGTTAATAGCTAGTAGTAGTTAGAAATAATGGCATATCACACACAAGACAGGATCTTTCAAACTGGAAAAATACTATATGTTGATGTGTCTATGATTGTAAGTATAGTAATGGTACCCAACATTAGCCAAAAAAATAATGATGCATCCAATCTTGACAGTTGTTGATAATAAATAAATGGTGCATTACAGTTTGATAGCAAGGGATAACAAGTTAATGGACATTAAAATTAAGTTAAAAAACAAATTGATACATTGAAGCTTGAGCAGTAGGGAAATAAATTTGATAATGCATCAAAGATTGAATGGATGGAGAAAAATTAGTAAGTGACACGAACAATTGGAAAAGAATATACATATTATTATTATTTATAACAGAGAGAAAGAAGGTGGCTAGTTCATGTTATTTTCTTGCTACTGATACACCTCTCTAATAGTATAATTTGCTGGCCGAACAACCTTCATGTATGATCAGAGCTATGACTGAAGGCTACAGGCACGCATACACCACAATGAGAATCTTTGCAGTACTTTGGAATACTCTTGACCAAGTATTTAATAGTATGGTAATAACTGGTAGTAGTTACAAAAAATAATGACAATGAAATGATCTTTCAGACTAGAAATAATTTTTTTTCAATTTTAGATTACAATGTAAAACAACATGTTTTGCAGTTGGGGCAAGTAGCCTGTAGTAATCTTTCATCTAAAATAGGTCACTACAAACAAGATAATCTTATATTGAAGTTTTTTTTAATAATTAAAAAAAATTAAATAGATATATAATCTATGGCATTTATCCCTATATAGTTGCTGTACAAAAAATTAATGAAATCATCAAAAGCATGTGTGGTGACAGAGTAGACCAGAAGAGCAGAAATACAAATTCAAACAGAGGAGGAAGGATGAGATCTCCATTTAGGATGAACATGGGCAATAATCGCTTTCACTTTAGAGGTCAACAACCCCCGCCTCTAATGTCTTTGCCCACACCTCCAGCACCACCACCACTGGTCCATCAGATGCCTCCACTTTCTCAGCCAGTACCGCAAACCGTAAGTTAACATATTGTGTTTAGAAATCCAAGTCACATGTGATATTTAAGAATTATGCTGTTACATTATATTTAATAGTTCAACTGTTGAGTTCAAGATTTTTAAAAATGTCTGTAACTGAGAATTTGTTGACCCTTTCTCATCTGCTCATGCATGTGTTTAGGAATGAAGACATATTCGCTTTGAGTCATCAACCGTAAACTTTCCCTCCGTTCCTTCAGTTGCCTGAGTGGTTACCGGGACCCAAATTTGGGATGTAAAGAATAGACCACTGTTGCCTGCCACACGTCGTAAGAGACAACTAAGGAGGTTTGGCTGAAATCGGATGCACATGTCCTAAACATGTAGAAGTCTATACGTTTAGGGGCCTACCAAACCAATGTGCAACGTATATACGTTCTTGGCAAAGATCAAACATATCACAAAGAGTGATTAAAATTGGTCGTAAAGAATGAACGCAAAGAAGAAGAAGAGGAGTTCCTTCAGTTCAGGTCTTTTGTGATATTTCAATGCAGTATTAGTTTTCTGTATAGCATTTGACTATCTGTGGCTAAATCTTTCCCATTTTGAGTCTGAGAAATACTCTCTCTCATCCATTACCAAAGACATTTTAGCTGTGTTATGTCTGTGTACTTGTTCAAAGTTGACTAGTCGACAGACGCACATCTCTGTCTCGCTGAATTTGAATTTCTTGTACATATTCTTGTTGGTTGGTTTCATGTTGGCCTCATAGATATAGAAATATTCTGATATTTAAAAATCATATGAACATTTTTTGTCAGCTTGCTGTGAATTTTACTTGAATACATACCAATTTGTTAATGAGTGAAGAAAAAGCTGCAATTACTTGATACTCTACATCTGCACATGATGTCAATGTATTGCAATGGAAAACATAATTATTATTTTTTTTTGCAGGTGACAATTGTCCAAGAGAACCTATACATTGGACTTGAACATGCTCCACCAAATTTTGATACGAAAAACAAAATTTTGGGGCCTGGGGTGAGAACTGGTGGTAACATAGAGCTATTGTCTTTATTGCACATCTTTAAGTATATTTAGTTTTGCTGGGAGTCACTATTAGACGTTAAGTGTCCTTTCTCTTCTCTGTAAATTCTATATTGATCTCTAATGTAATTTATTTTTTATTCTCCTTATAATTAGACACAAAGTGGTTGGGAATGATGATGGACAGACAAATACATTTATAAACTCGTTTGAAGAAAACTAATTTTTGACAATTTTACGAAAATTTAACAATTATTTTAATTAGAAGCATTGAAGTACCATAAAGCAGACAGTATTATAATATTTGTAAGCATCATTAAGCAATGCTTATATTGTTTAGTACTTTCTCTGGGGGACTGCTTAGAGTAGTTGATAGTAGCTCGGCCTGCTAGCTGTGAGACGCCTCATAGCTCGGGTTCGAACCTACTGTCCGGCATTTGTTCGAGTTCCTGGTCTTACTCAAGGCGATAACGTGAGTACCTCTGAAGTCGGAGAAAATCTGCCTGCATGGCGAGGTAATACTAATTACGAGTACATTGAGCACACGGCTGCCAGTGTAAAGTAATTTACAATGTGAACGCTGCTGCCATTGTAAGAAATTGGAAAAAACGGATTTTCACGCAAAATCAGTTTCAGAGATGAAACTTCGTCTGAGTTGAAAGCGGACAGAAAAAAAAAAAAAAGTACTTTCTCTGCTCAAACCACACAGATCATGAGTGATTAACTTGGTTGATAGAACACATGCAAAGATGATATTGTTTAGTAAAGGGACTAGGTTTTTAGTCATAAAGGTACACCTTTTATAGTTAGTATGGAGAACAAATTAGTACTATAGAAATGCTAGGGAATCCATAGAATTTAAGAGAACCAACAGATTTGAAGATATCCATATGAATCATAATTTATGAATAATTTGATAAGAATGCACACATTTAGAACTAATGAGGCGCCCGAGTGGTTACAGGGGCTCAAATTTGGAGTGTAAAGAATAGAAACACTGTTACCTGCCACGCATGTTATAAAAGGCGACTAAGGAGGTTTGGCTGAAATCGGATGCACTTGCACTAAACATGTAGAAGTCTATGCGTTTAGGGGCCTACCAAACCAATGTACAACATATACACATTCTTGGCAAAGATCAAACATATCACAGAGAGTGATTAAAATTGGTCGTAAAAACAAACGAAGAAGAAGAAGAGAACTAATTAGTATCATGAAAAACCCAAGAACTGTTCATACAGCTTTATGCTTAGATATGAGTATGTGATCTGAAGTAATAACTAACATCATAGACACAATCATTAAAGCATTGTATCCAGCTTGAATTGTGGAGAGCTTATAAGTTATAAGAATAACTTTGATTTAATGAAGGTGAATTTTATATGCAGTAGTGAAAATTATTACTGTTTATTAGGATGTCATATCAATTGCATAAGGTGTCAAGCATGGCAAAGTGGTGCATAAACTATGGGGCATCGACTTGGACCTGGAGAGAACTTAAAAAATATTTGTGTGAAAAACATGAAGTTATAGTATGACTACCTCTGAAGTTGGAAAAGGCACGCCTGTATGGTGGGGAACACTGATAAAAAGGAAAGCATGCCTTCTCGCAAAAATCAGTCAAAAGCACCATATAGTGTCCTGACTATGCCTGAATTCATAGCAGGTGAACGCAAGAAAAAGAAGAATAGTATAACTAACCACTTGAACAAAGAAGGGAAGGATTTTCCATTTAATAACTACAAATTATTGAACCAAAGAAAATTTATGCAAAAACCAGTACTGGCATATTTCGTTATGATTAAAATGTAATTCTTGTACTGAAGATATCGTTTGCATGTATTTTAAACTAGAAACGTAAATGAAATTACAAGTATGAACATTGTTAAGAAACAGTTTAGCGCTAACACATGTAAACGTATTGACAAAATAAACAGAATAATGATTTATATTCTTATTTTTCTGAAGGGAAGCTACTTGCACCATATACATGTAGAAACAGGGGCACATGTAAGCCTAAGGGGAAGAGGATCAGGTTGTCTAGATATAAATGGAGCAGATTCAACTGAGCCTATGCATGTCCATATAGAGTAAGCATCTGTTTTACATCACGTGTGTTCACATACCTGCTTGATTATTTATCTCATGTCTTTTGTTGATTATTGAGTTTTCTGGTTTTTGCATACAAAATTAAGTAGATTTGTATGTTATTGTAGAGAACAATATAGGACCTTTAAAAAACACTATGTGCTATTAACACTTTGCTGACCAGCCATCCTGAGCATTACTGTCTCCCATTACCAAGGGTGTTTGCAGTTTTCTTACAAAATAACTGTTTTTAAAATTAAATTCATAAAAAATTTAAAAAGCGACATACCGCTTCAAAATTTTCTGAGCACCATTATGAATGGTTGTAACATCCGAAAAAATATTTTATGTAAATTTGTCGCATAATTATGGGGCGGCCATCTTGATTTTGTGTGGCTATTTATAGAAATTATAGAATATGTTTTAAAACCAGCCACTTTTCCTAGTTTTTAGTGAGTTTGTTCAATTTCAAGGCAATAATATGTTAGGGACATGGTTGTCAAGGAATAAAACAAGCTAATTATGAGTACTGGTTTAACGATGGACAACATATTTCAACATAAAAAACAAACATAAGTTTGAATAAAATGCAAAACATTTTTATTTTCTTTGGAGTGTATGTGTTTATGCGGCATCTCACAATGAGTGTTTGTGAATGTTAAATGAATAAACTACTCCTCTAGTTATAGTCTTATCTGCTTCCTTCATGAACTGGGGTTTATATTGTAGCTGTATGCCTCTGTAGGAGTCTTTGCAGGGAACATTGATAATCCTCAACTGTGGGGTATAACTTGATGCAGTGTCAAGCATAGATGTAAACATTGAAATTTGGGAAAGCATATGCAAGTCAGGCTTCTTTTCCCTGCAGCTGTACACAATTTACAGTCTAGTCTGTACCTTTGGTTTACATATTTGCAATGAAATGACACTCACTAAATCATGATCTTGCGAACATGAAGGCGTCACATTTCATTGAAGAATAGCAGGTTCAAGAAAAGCAATACTGACATCCTGCCTTAACTTCTTTGCTGTGATAGTTGTTGTGGAGTTTGCAGTGTTGTTGCTTATGTGCCAATTGAACTGAGCAGTTTCAGCTATGAAATGATATAATAGCAGGTACCACTTATAGGATCTGTGTGGGGTGGTCGATACCCCCCATACTTTTGTTTTATTTTCTGCAAATACTGGCTTCTTGGTTATTATGAATTTTCAGACTGTCTTGTCCATAACACCATTGGAGTGAGCAGTAGATATGTGTCATGCCAGATAACTGCCAGCATGAATTTATCTTCTGTTGCACAAAACACAGTCTTGTTAATTTCAGTTGCATTTTCTTCAGGAAAATTATTCCTGTTTTCAGGTACTGTTCCTACGCACCTATCTGCATTTCTTTCAGCTCTTGAAATAAAGCTGGGCTTGAATGGAAAACTGTTACAGTGGAGTATTATCAGTATATATCCTTTGTTTTTATATCCATAAAGAAGATCTTTCACAAACTCGGAATGAAACACAACTTTAGATGATACCTAACACAATCTTAATTATTACACCAGTAGTCAGAGACTGCTGGTTTACAACACATTTCCATATCAATCTGAAGGCACACTATGAATCCATAAATTTCAAATGCACCAGTCTGGTCACAAGTACGATTTTGGTACATGACACTTCATGTGTACTGATATATGTAATTTTCAAAGTACCTATTCACTTCATCAGTGATCCAATCTATGGCAGTATCAGGAAAAATAAGCTTGAAAGAAATCAATGGTCATATGCTTATGATATACCCAGTTACAGTTGCGTCTGACGTGACACGTTGGTCACACTACTCACACACGATGTTATTCGTATAGAAGAATAATGTCAAGCTCAAATAGTTCGTTTTGAGAACTATTACTCCATCTCCAAAGATTATTTACATGTGCAGTTCTGTTCTGGTCTCTTGTACCACGCCCACTTCTTACTTCAGATGTATCAACATTATCGTGTAATTCAACATGTTTGTCGCTACTGTCACATGCGGTATTATTGCCCATACATCTCTGCTTAACCTTGCGGTATCACTTTCGTCACAATATTTGCTGGCAGAGTCAGAATCATCTATGTTACAAGTCTAGTTTATGTTATCAGACATTATAAAAATACTGGAAGTGTACTTGAAACAAAAATAACAAATTTTTCACGAAAACATTGCTTCAAACGGGTCGAACTTTCGATATCGCGGGCGCAGCCATTTTGGAATAATAAAATGCCCTGATGACACGTCAGCGCTAAAGTTATCGATACTGCCGTCTGTTTGAATTGAACATGTTTGAAATTAACGTCGAGTTGGTCTCTAAGACTTATACCGGAAATTCGACACCGTCGAATTTGGTCAGTAAAGTGTTAAAGAAGTTTATGTGACCAAGAAAAATCAATTATTACTGATAAATAGTAAACAATTTTAATAAACAATTGCATGTGTTTTTGAAATTGAATGATTACAATTACCTTTTTTTTTTACAGAGTTTCTCTTCATCTATACTTTCCATTGTTGTTTATTTCTCAATAGTCAATGTTCTTGAATATTCATTCTTGTATATTGTATTGTGTCCTTCTTTACCTTTGGTTATTGGTTACTGAACCGACATCACAGCACTCTGGGCAGGTGCTCAGTCTCCCCCAACAGATGTAGAAAGATATGCATACTGATGGTTACTGTGACCTTCTGGTTAAACACTCCTCTTTCTGCCCTTCAAGTATCCAGCTTTACTTGTACAATATGTAATTCCAAACTCCTTAAATCTCAGGATTGATTCAACATCAAATTTAGTGTTTTTATCCAACAGTAGGTAGCAAGAGACAAAAGAACATCCCCATTATCCATCCTAAACTCCCCAACAATCAATGCTTTCACTGCAAACCTGTCCGCAAACACCCGCATACCCATAACACTAGATTCATGTGAGTCTCTATAGGTTGGAAACATCCATAGATGACATCCACTCATACCACAATCTACCATTCTGGAACTTCCAAAGCATCGACTGAGAGTCAGAAACAAAAATGACCCCAGTAAACGAAGTCACAGAGACCCAATGGAGGGCAGCAGTAACTACCTCAACCTCCATCATCATACTGGAAGTAGTTGTCCTGTATGATATGATATATAGGGCCTGCAATCAATTTTTATATACCACTCTGTCCTGGACAACTAGTTCAATATCTTCTATGGAATTGGGTCCGGTATTGTTTGTCTCTCTCAATAAAGCTCTTGTCAGTGTTTTTCTAGGGCTCCCTTTCTTTCTTGAACCATTTGTCTCCCATTTTAATTTTTCCTTTGCGATTCATTTCTTATCAGAGTATGCCCAACATATCTCCATCTGCTTAATACGGTATTAAATATAACTATACAAATACTTGCACTCAATTATGTTGTTGTAAACTCATGCAGTTTAAAATTTTACAAAATTGCTCATATACTTTGAAAATGAATTATGTTTCTCTTTAGTTATGAGTAAATTTCTGTTTCAGGCATGGATCATTTTTTGGCTTGCACGAAGCTAAGAAACTGTCTGAAAATCTGATTCAAACAGTAAGTAATGTCTAATGTTTTAATTAATGTGCAATTTGTAGAATGAACAGCTAATGTTATTTCATCATCATATATCTAAGACTGGTGACTACTTTTTTTTACAAGTAAAATTAATTAAATTTGTTTTCTTATAGGGATAAACAGGAAGATTACTGATGTGTCCTCTCCAGTATACATAATGTGTAGTTTATGTATATAATGTCTTTGGAATACATGTATTTTATAATACTATATTTTTTACTACTATCATATGCTGTGGAAAATAAATGTTTATATATTACATTTTCTCAGAAAAGTCATGGAATTATATAGTAACCACCTTTCCGTCATTCTTTACTGTCAATTTTAAGTGTTATTATACTGGGTTATCCTTTTTCATGTTTTCTTAAAATGTTAATAGTTTATTAAAATAATTACATATATTATTTCTGGTCTGGGAGCTCATTTTGAGGATTCTTCTGCTTGCTATTGATAAAGTGTATGTTAGTCGAGGTGGCTCAGTGATTAGAGCTTTGACCTACTAGATGGTATCAGCTTAAATTCTAGTTAGCGATCTCTACAACAGCTCTCAGGTCGACCCAACTTCAATTGGGTACAAGAACAGCTCAGGGAAATAAAGTTCGACCAGTGTAATGTTGGTTAAAGAATAATACAAACCCAATACTGTATTCCCTAATATACCTCATAGTATGAAAATTTATTCTTTACTTTTTAAAACTTATGAACTGGTCACCCGAAAATTTATTTTTCCTCGGGCGCACTTAGTTGCAATGTATACTTAAATGGCATGTATAGTGGCTTTGCGACTTCTTGCTAAATATTTCGAGCCAGTATATCGGCTTCAAACAGCGAATTGGTTTAGTGTGTTAATCAATTTTAAAAAGCAACTGCTTAGAGTAAAATTTCTTAATACTTGGCATGAGATGCACCTTTTGGAGGTGTTAAGTTGGTTAGGAAATTGTCATGTTACTGGGTTCAACTTATGTTGTTGCAACAGTAAGTACCACAGGAAATGGCTAACTATCACATCTCTGAAGTGTACTGTATATGTTTTTGAAAGTGTAAGGAACAGAATTCATGATAGAGCTTGGATTGGTTAATTGTGTGACGGATAGAAGGGAGGGTTGAGAATAGTGATTATTTGCACTAAACTTTGTTGTTTTCAGGAACACAAGCCAACTTATCTATTTGGGGCTGAGACGACAGCTGTACCAAGTTTTTTTGGTGATTTTTCAAGAAAATATATATGAGGTTTATAAAATATATTTCTACCAGCTTTCATGCTCTTGTCCCCTTCTACTATGTATGTTCTTATAGCCCAATTATTACACAAAAATATGTTAATCTCTTGTTTCTTTTCCAGATAAGTTTATCTCCCATAACCACTACATCTGTAAGATAATTACATTGTATCACAACTAAGTGAAACAAAGATTTTGATGGGAGTCACAGTTTGCAGCAGTTTTCACAGCTTCCATCATGTCATTCATAACTTTAGTACATTCATTTTTGTTTTGGTCATCTTGTATTGTCGATATAATTTGATGGATGTTTGACATTCATGATGATTAATAGACATTTCTTACAGGCATATCTCTGGAGACTTTTTTGTGAACTTTCAGGTAAAAATCTCCTACCTGTGACACTAACATCTTTTAGGGAGGGGGGTGAGTGATATGTTTCTATGTCATACCTTCTTGTTATTGTGAAACTTGGAAGTGACATCACCAAATACCCACATCCCCTTCACCAAAATAATTAAGAAAACTGTAGACAAGCCAACGAATACATACTTCTACTTGAAATATATGAATGCAAACAGAAGAAAAATTGTTCTTTTGACATGAACTTACCTAATTGAAATTAACTTTGATAAAGAGGTTAGTGTCACAGTATCATTTTTACATCATAAACTTCTAGTGTTGTTTCTTCCATATCATCATCATCATTTGTATTGTTTGGTGCATGCACATATTTCTCTCAGATATCAAAGACACATTCAACTATGTTTTTGTTCTGTTATTGGAACAAGAAGGGTCAATTTGTAATATATTAATCAGCTGTGGAAACTGCATCATGTCAGTTAGGTATATGCTAACAATTTTGGCTCACAAAAATAACTTTCTTTAGTATTTATTTTTTTGCAATTTGTAAATGTCAGCTAATATTGCAAAATACTGACATGAATTTTTTCAAAGATTCTGACCAAATTATTAGACATTTAAAAAAACCAATTTGTTTAACCCAACTGGCATGATTTAACAAAATATTATAAACAAACAGTCCCATCTCCATTTTCTACATGTGCTCTGCTTGACCCTTGAGTTTCCTACCTGGGCAGTTTCACAATGAGACTGCAGTCCATCAATAACCATGCCATCTTCACTATTTCTAAATAGGTGCAACAATCGTATGTCAGTTTCCAGCAGGCTCTTGCCGCTATGCCGGCCTCCATTCCAACTGGGCTGATAACTGGACTACCTCAGCAGTGTAAGTCTGCGCTAATATTTAGCCTTTTACAGCCACTCAATTGTGTACACCAGGTTTGAAGTCTTGTCACTCACCAAACAGCATCTGGAGTATCTGGTTCTTGTTAATTTAAGGGCTTGGTTTATTTGTCTAGATTGTGTATGTTATTAGTTTGGTGATTCACTCAGCGTTTATATTCATTTACTTTTGAAAAAGAATTATGACAAGCGATTGTTTGTAAAATTCATATTGTTTTGCTTTCTAAATTGAGTTTCTTGAACACTTTGTTGTTCAATTATTCTTTGCTTGTGATCACTTTTGTGTATTTCACTGCATAGTACTTTAATTTTCTTATTATTTCATGCATTCTCCATCTTGCGATTACAATCAAACAGTTTCTGAAGAGCAGACTTCTCTAATTCTTCCTGTATTGTTTTCTTCATTTTTATCTGCAGGCCCCTCCATATTTTCTGGCGACCAACTTTCTTACTGCTGCCCTCAAATAACTCTCTGAGTCTCCTTTTACTGAGGGCTTTATTGTGTCTGACTCTCAGTCCATGCTTTGGAAAGTCTGAAATAGGAGATTGCAGTATGAGTTACAGTTGTCTATCGATGCTCTCAACCTCTGGGTGTTTATGTGGATCTACTGTCCTGGACATACAGATATTTGCAGTAATGGGAGAGCAGATAGTCTTGCATTATCAGCAACAATCATCAGGGAACTTTATATGGATGGGGAGGGTATCCTATGATGACTCAGCGACCGCCTGTTGGATAAGGATACTGATGTTGAATCCATAAAGTGATTTGAGGAGTTTAGAATCACATATACAAGCAGAACTGGATACCTGGGAAGTAGAACAAGGAGTGTTTAACTGATAAGCCATGGGAACCAGCTAATTTGGTACCCTTCAATATCTGCTGGGGAAGACCTATGAGTGATCAGAGTGCTGTGATGTTGGTTCAGTATTCAATAACTTCATGTATGTTGTAACTGGAATATATCGATGGTGACAGACGACTTTGTCTACAGCATTATTTCACCACCATAAAGTGTTGTGTGTATGAAGGTTTATTAGAACCTGAACACTGGTGTATACAAGTGTTTAGAATACTGAATTTACAATTAAGAGACTAGTATTGCTTCCTGCTGTAGCTACAGTGCAGTCAACCCAGCTGTAAATGAATACCTAGCTTGCTGAGTTGAGAAAAGGACAGTCGTGGAGGAATAAAACTGACTATGTGGCTTCACTCTCCTATGGGATTAATTTTTAATTATCAACTGCTTACATCCTGTGCTTCACTGTCAGTTGCTTTAAAAGTATAGTATTTACAACATTGACAAAAATCTTGACATAAATAGTTATGTTTCATGTGTAATTAATTGTTCATATATTGAAGACAATTGACATACTTTTCTTGGTCATAGGAACACAGGCTGCCACATATCTTTTAGGAAGAAATATAATTTAATACAAATATAAATTCATGTTTTGTGCTGGTTAGATTCAAGTGATGACTTGACAATTCATATTTTATTATTTTTAATTTATGTAATCTTTTTTTTGGATTGGATACTGTATGATTCCACAGATTGGTTGAAGAGGACTGTCTTGAACTGCAAACCACTGCTTCCAAAATGATGTTCTATGTTCTTGAAGCTAACTTTTGAACTTTCTTACTCAGACATTTTTGTTTGAAATATGTTTCCAGTTTTTTGTGTGTGTTTAATAATAATAATTCTACTATAGCAAACTCCAGAAATGATGGGTGCAGATGTTCATTTTGTTTGCGGTACATTGATACATTTACAAGTTTGTAATGTAAACTACACTAGGTTGTGGTGTTAGACCATTCCTTCATGATAGATTGCCATTCTTCCAGATTCTAATGCCAGTTACAGCCACATTGGATGTGACAGTCTGAACATAAATGTTATGTGTAATCTTTATTTTTATCTTGTGATTTCAGACATATTGCATGATTTCATATCATAATTTAATAACTAGTACTGAAGACCTCAAGTCAACTAATTCAAGATTGTTTTACATAACAATTTCAACTTTGCAGATGTCAAGATTGCTGATTTTATTTGTTTAACAAACAATTAACAAGTATTTGTATAATTTTCTCACCGTAAACATTTTATGTGTCTACTGTTAGATGCTACTAATATTTGCGCTTTTACTTTCTTACTTTGGAAAAAACCCAGGCAGTATATAAATAAAAGCTTTATACCACCACTGGACTAAAACTGTCAGTCACTGCATGCTGACATACTGTAGATGAGATCACAGCACTTATGTAGTTGTTCCTTGTGCAGTGAAAATAATTTGATTGCTAATAACTAGCTAACTTTTATTGTCTGACTTCAGAGACACCTCTTTGACTGTTTAATCTGCTGGCTGTATAACCTTCATGCATGATCAGGGCTATGACCGAAGGCTACAATAATGCATACACTACATTTACTTCATAGTAGATAGTAACTGCTTTCAAGAACCTGTGTTTCATCGTTTGTGATATTAATATTGAAACTGGTGCAATCTACATTATGTGGTTAATGACAAACGAGGAAGTATTAATGGTGGATGATATTATATAATCATTTCAAACAAAGATAAAACTTATTGATTACAGTTTCTGATAGAAGGGACTTAAAATCCTAGTAACAGGACAAAGAGGAATGCGGGGGAGAGTTATGGAGTATTTGTTTACTTACATCTCTTAACACTCAGTCATGGGGGCTTGGAGAGTGGTCTTCTTTACATTTTATAATGAATAAAGAAGGCATACAAATTATCATCAAACGGAAAATCGATGATTAAATCAATCAAAAAGCCACCAATACTGACACAGAACAACTACCAAAATATGAGCATATTAGAACCAAGTTGTCATTCTGCGCATCAAAACAGGACATGATTGACTCCACAGCCACATGCATACAAGATACAAGATTCAAGATTGCCAACTCAGCCATGTGGACAGGCATCACATACTGCAGAGCACATACTTCAAGACTGTCCCGAATAGGATATACAGAGACAAACTTATTAACCTAGTGAGACAACAGTGGAAAGAAAATTGTGCAGACTTCTGTGTGCGCTACAAAAGACTGTGAAGCTTATACAAACGATAACATTGAATATTTAGACACTTTCAAATGAATGGAAGGAAGGAAGGGTTATGCAGAATATCACCAATTCCATAAAATTGCCGCTATTGCTTTACTTAAAATGCTTTTCATCAATATTACTCGCCTGAGTGGTTACCGGCCCAAATTTGGGGTGTAAAGAATAGAACCACTGTTACCTGCCATGCATGTCGTAGAGGCGACTAAGGAGGTTTGGCTGAAATCGGATGCATGTGTCCTAAACGTGTACAAGTCTATGCGTTTAGGGCCTACCCAAAACCCAAAGTGCAACATATACACGTTCTTGGCAAAGATCAAACATCACAAAGAGTGATTAAAATTGGTCGTAAAAAACGAACGCAAAGAAGAAGAAGATCAATATTACTTTCATAGAACAGACCACAGGTTAATAATTGACCCACTTCATCATGTTTATTTAGTCATTCTAGCAGTTTTCCTGTTGCTTCAGCAGCTTATTACTACTATAATCTGTTACTCTATATTCTTGAATCATAATTTTTGTATTTTGAGTACTTTTTACAATTGTTCTTATTTTGCATGCTGAAATACTAACATAAATTCCCTTGTCATTCAAGTTTCTGTTGACTATTTAACTTCACAATTTTGTTCTTCAACATTTTGCCATTCAATTTTAATGGTTTTTTTAAAGATGGTCCACAGGATGGCACAAAGCTCTATTTTCACATACATCATTCCTGCTAATAACTAATACTTATAACTTTGATTTGTGTATACTCTTAATTTAAAAGGAAATGCTGTTTTAATTAAGTGGATTTAATTTATTTGTATGTTTGTAAAGTGCCAAAATGATTTGAGCTAAATTTAACTTATATCACTTGCAGCTAATCCAGTGGTTGATCTAAATTATTCCGATGTCATTTGCGGCTAATCCAGTGGTTGATCTAAGTTAATCTGTCACTTGTCCAGCAAATCCAGTGTTTGATCTCAATTTACCTGATGTCACTTGCAGCTAATCCAATTGTTTCAGCTGTGTATATAATTTGATGAGATTAAACATAATCATGAATAATCACAGGTGTTTTTTACTGTTTGTTTAAAATTATATATTTAAAAAAAATGGTTAAAAATCATATTCCCAATTGTAAAGACTTTAATATAAGAGTTAATTCAACTTTGAACATGTGTATTTCTAACAGCTCCATTTATGGAAACCCAGCTAGCTGCTTCTCAACCTGGACTTGCAACTCTATCAGCTCTAACTGAACAGTCCCTACAAGCTATGCATGGACATGGTAATTTTAATTGTTATCTTTTAGTTGGTGTACATACATAGTATATCTTGTAACATGTGTTGCTTTGGTTGGTTTTGATTTATTGGTTGGTGTCCATGACACGTTAAGTAAAATATCACTGAGTCTGTAGTCTACTAAGAGAGCAGGGATCAAAGAGGGATTGTAAACCTGGTTTAAAAAAAATACTGTATTGAAAACGGATGTGTCTGATGAAAAGACACATATAATACAGCCTTGCTGTGAACTCGACACATTTGTTTTGATTTTAATTTATGCAGATACGCTACTTTCATCATACAAACAAGTCTTTAGAAAAATTATATCAGCCCATTGGTTATGAACACATTGCACTCTGAGCAGACCAAGTCTTCCAGTAGGTGTTCAGTCTACTCTAGCAGATGAAGTCTACCAGTAGGTGCTCAGTCTACTCTAGCAGATGTTGATTGATCTGCATGCTGATGGCTAATTGGTTAAACAATCTCTTCATTCTACCTCTCACATGTCCGGTCTCATTCATGCAAAATGTGATTTCAAAATCTTAAATTGCTGGATAGATTCAACATCAACTTCAATGATCTCATCCAATAGACAGTCGCAGAGCAGCCCAAAGACAGTTTATTCCTATCTATCTTCAACTCCCCAATGATATGTACTGCTGATGAAAAGTCTTTCTACTCTCTCCTTGCCCCAAACACTGCATGCCCAGAATAGTAGATTCACATAAGCTCCTGGAGGTCGGTAGCTTCAATAATTGGCATTTATTCCCATTGCAACATGCCTTTTTTGGGACTTAGATACAATAATGGCCCCAGTAAACAGTCTTGGCAGCCATCAAAAGGCAGCAGTAATAGCCTCACCCTCCCTCCATCTTTATATCGGCTGCTTTATTGCAAGGTTATTTTTAATATTGCCTCAATCTCTACATTCCCTTCCAAGAGTAATGATAACATTCTGAACATTGGTCATGCTCCCATTGATTCATTCTTCCCCTTTTGGTAGGGTCACAACTTTGGTCACCTGTTTGATTGTTCTTTCAGCTTGGGCCATCCACAACATGCCAAGCTTGATTCTTGTGCCCTTAACACTTTCGCTGCCACCCATTTTCAACAAGTCTGGCTCACTGCCACGCTATTTTTGGGCATGATCAGTTTTCAGGGTGATAATTTTTAAAAAATCATAAAAAATAAAGTAATAAGTAGGACTTTTAAACTATGGAATAGTGTTCATATATTAATGAGCTACTGACCTGTCTATATGTAGAGTATATTCTTCATAATCTACAAGCTATTGTAGTAACTGATATTTGCGTCCGTCCCCACACCTATCCACATTATTATATGCCCCCGTTTTCGAGGTGGGTGTCTATCACCTACTTCTGTACCCCTGATAATATCTGCTATCGATCTATGATCATCAAGTGAATTAAAGTTCAAATTTGTATCACATTCAGAGTCCTTTTTATCACTATCACGGGCTAAAAAGTCTGAATAAGAGTCATTTTGGACATCACTATTCATCAGCTACGTGGCCCATTTTGAAAATCTTTGTTTACTTACGAAAATCGCAAAAAAATTGTTCAAAATCGGACTTACGATATGTTTACCGCATTTATGCTAGATCCGCCATTTTGGAGAGCTCTTCGGAACAATATGGATGTGGTGAGCAATGGACCTCCATTTTCGGCTAGCGATACGTCCCGTTTAAAAATGACATCGCCGACGACACATGTCAGACGACAATAGTCGACGATGGCAACGAAAGGGACTAGATATTTCGCCTACTTTTGTCGTCGGTGGCAGCCAAAGTGTTAATGTCATTAGTATTTTTATTCATTGAGTGTCTCAGTTGTGCAGTAACATGTATATATTCTTATATGTTGGGCATACAAACACGAAAAGTAGGAATTCCTTATAGACAAGTCAGTTATAAACCAGTTATTTTTTATTGCATAAAAATGGTCTTCTTCAGGCAGAGCGAGGAATAAGAAATATGATTGACTGATGATTAATGTTATTTGGGCATGTCATATAATAATAAGAGAAGGGTTGGAGAACATTGGGACAATAGATTAAAATGTATGAAAAAGTAGAACATGATAAAACAAAGGTAGACGCTAAATGGGAGACAGCTTAGCTTCATGACATGGAAGAATCAACAAAACAGGTCAATATCACTAGAGATAGAAAGTTGTGGAGGTTCAAGATTGCTTGTCATTTGATATGTTATATTTGAGAGAGTGCACTTCCTTAATTTAATAAAGCAAAATTGAATCATAATTGGAGGACTATGTGTCTTGTTTTCTCTAGTGCAAGCCCTTTGTCCACCAACAATGTTATTGCCACCAGGGTCAGTTGCAAATCAACTTCCACCAATGCATCAGGGTAAGTTGATTTTTTATAAATAGTTATTGTAGATAAATTCTTAACAGGGCACACTTGGAGAGGAGGCAAACTTTTATTCAGACATTCAATTACATAAAATACTTTCAACAGCAAAAGGGTTAAAAAGTACATACGTTATTTCCTTGATAAAATCATACTTTGATATTTGGAGCATAAATTTACTGTATATTCAGAAATAAAGAATTTCCTAAAATACAGAACATGTAAGATGAAACACTCTTCTTGATAAGACTATCTCATGATTTGGTTTTATTAATTTTGAGTCACATGGTTAAATTATGTGGTAGCTTTGCCAAGTAATCTTTCATTGATGATTTTTGTGTATGATGGCAGTTGGTGGACAACGTGTATAAATCTATAAAATGAAATGGTCTAAGCGTAAACTAACTATATTTATTATAATAATTCCTTTGTAGCATTATACGTTACATAGGGCCTGAAAGTAATTTCTCCATACCGCTCTGTCCAGGGCAACTCGCTCAATCTCTATTATAGAAATGAGTCCGATATTTTTTGTGTCTCTCAGCAAAGTTTGTTTCAGGGTTTCTCTAGGGCTTCCTCTCTTTCTTGTACCCTTTGCCTCCCACTTCAGTGCCTACTTTGGTATTCTTTGATCATTTCTCCTCAAGGTTTGCCCAACATATCTCCATCTTCTGGGGTGTTGGGTGAGAAGTAGGGGTTAGTACCTCACGGAAAATGACAGCCGTATCCTGGTTGTGTCCACGGATAGTCATGATCCTATTTGGTCCCCACTTCTCACCTAGCTCATGTTTGGCTCCACGTGCCACACCCGGGCAACAGTCTCGGCTGACTGGCTAAACAACATGAGTGGGCGGGAGTAATCCTGCTTAACCCTCCCACGTCCCCCATTTCCCTCCCCATTGTCCCCTTATGTCCCTTTCCCATTTCCTTCCCAGTTGCGACAAGAGGTGATAAGACACTGGCATTGCACTGAGCCAGATAGGGTCACACTGCTTGCGGGGACCCATGGTGAAGACGGACTCTGTGTGTTGGAAGGGAATAGCTGGATGGGTGGAGATGCACAAAACACCTATGCACATGACGTGACACGGCCATAGTGAATAGCCCAGAACCAGAGCTAGTGATAAAGGCCTGCAAGCATGGTGCACCTATGACTATCGGGGATTGTACATCGGTGAAATGTGCTCCCCAAGTTTGATCAGTGACACCCTGATACCACATATCTGCCCGAAACTACCAGGGGCCCCAGATCAAGTTAGAGATCTATGTCTGACAACCTCTTTGGGATGAAATTGTCCCAACAAAACTCCAGACATAATGCCAATACAACACAAATATATTAGATACGAGCTCGGACGTCACCTCGGTCAACAAGGTCCGAGCACGCGAGTGAAGCCCCTCGCTCCGTGTGAAAAATATGTAAAGGGATCCATTAATATACTACAGATAAACATATCAGGACTACAGAATAAAAAGATGGAGCTCGAAAGAACTCTACAACAGAGTAATGTCCACATTGTCCTTATACAAGAAACCATCTTACCTCAAAGAGGAGTTAACATCACAGGTTACACCCAATACAAATGCGAATGCAACAGATGTCAAGGACTCATGACACTGATAAGAAATGATGTGCAGGCAGAAATCCACAACAGACCACACAACAACATAGACACCCAGACCATCCAAGTGTGGTTTGATGGAGTGAGATATACTGTACATAACATCTATTGTCCACCAACCTGCACCTCTGACCAGCCGTTCAAGGAACCCATGTACACCAGAACAATTATTGCAGGAGACTTTAATGCACACACACCAGCCCTAGGTTACAAAGATTACAACAAAAGGAGGGTATATCCTTAGTAATTTTCCAACTCTTGCTGGCATATGTTAAGATTGATACAACATTGGAATTGAAAATTCTTAATTTAGTTTTAAAACTATATAACTTGCAGTGGTTTATTTAGACTTTTAAAAGCTGATGTTGCATTGACAATTCGCATCATAATTTATTTTTTAACATTTCCAGTGCAATCAAAATTGCTACCCAAATAGGTGGAGAACTATACTTATAATTTACTATTATTTTCTGTTTTACAGCCTTGAGCAACACTTCTACATGTCCTGCCATGGTACTGCCATCAAATCTGAGCCTGACGCCTGTTCCTCTTGTTAGTACAATGCCAATTTCAGCTGCCTCCATATTACCTCAACAACAAGGTACATTCTGGTTTTGAACATTGTGAAATATATTTTATTTATTGAGTGTTGCTTACATGGAGTGATACAATCTTTTCTGTTGACAACAAACTGACATAGTAGTCTGTGACTGATACAACTCATGTTGACTTGTAGGGAAACAGCAAAATCTCTTCACTGTTCATGGCTCCTGACCATCCTTCACATGGTGCCCAAATTCTGACCCACACTGTGCATTTCTGCCTCCGTGTTCTCTGCCAAGCTGCCTTTGGTCTGCCTTTCTTTCGTTTTCCATCCAGATATTTTACAGGATAAGAATTATTTTTCAATATGTCAAAAAGCACTTAGAATTGACGATATAGGTGAAATTGATTTCACCTTTCCATAAATAGTAGTTCTATAGTGATTGCAAAGTTTAGTAATTTGCACTTTCCACATAGCTTCTTTCAGTACATCATTTATAACTAGTGCTCAGGGTCTGGTTGCATAATTATCCAAGGATATGTTCTATATTTCTTAAGATATACATTTTCAAACAAGTGTCTGTTTTTTGTTGGTAATGATTGTACGGGTATAGAAATCAGATTAATATTGTTATGTTGGCAGCACATTTGGAACTAGGAGGTCAGCAACCCATGATAATAAGTCAGCAGCCACAACAAGCTCAGACAATAACCCAAGTTAGCCTGCAGCAGTTGGTTCATGGTCCACCTCCTGGGCCACAGCATATTCCAACCGCACTGTCTACACAGTATGGAGCTTACACTCATGTTCAGCCCACAATGCAGCTGGTTTCACAGACTTCACTGGCTCCTCCAACTTTGATTCATCAGCAGGGACCTCCTATTATCACTCAGCATCCTCAATCTGGTCATCATATTTTGGCACCTCAAGTAAGAGAATAACACTTTCTGTCCATTGTAGCATCGTTTAGTTATCATACATCCATATTTTATTTTCTCAGTTGTAGACCACTACTGTGTATGTAAGCCAACCCACTTATTTGTTATAAACTTGGAGGGTTTGTGCTAGTTTATGTAGTAGATCTTTATTCTAATGTAGTTTTGCTCACAATTTTGAAACATAAACAGGATAATTTATATTTATTCATCTGGCAAATGGCAGTGCTCACTAGATGATCATTTCTGGTAATACGATTTCTTCACCACATACTGTCTGTCATAATTGACATCGTCTTGAAGTAATGTGCAAAGCGGCATAGTTGGGTTATTGTAATGCTAAAATAGTTGGATATTGTTAGATATGAACATAGTTGGTTATTGTAATGTTAACCCCTCCGGCATGTAGGACAGGCACTTTATAATTTTGGCAAAAGTGTATACATATATCCAACAGGACACATATTTGTACATATAAGGTAACTAAGATTTAACAAACAGAAAAATTCCACTTTATAGTACCACTTTTGTAGTTATATTGTAGCATAGTATCAGATCTGATTAGTCATAGGAAGTCTGTTAGAGCTAACTCATGCCATCTCCAGGAGAAATTAAAAGAAGAGTGATATTTATTACTATCACAAACTATTAAAACACACCCCATCTATGCAGCCTGGCCCTTCCATCTCACTATCTGCCCCTACCTCACTGGTGTACACCATGACATCCAGTGGACCTTACTACACCACACCCAAGATAGATGATGAGCCAAAGCGCAGGTTTACAGAAGAGAAGGATGACAAGATCCCTGAGAATTTGCTTGGGTATCAGGTAAGATATCATTATTATTGTTTAGGTTATGCATTTGGTGGATGTCTTTAGTTATATTTGCAGAGTGATTGAAAATTAACTTTAAGTGTTCGTTTGACTTTATCCTAAATAGTAATGGAATGAGTTTATTTACATTATTTACCAAATTTTTTTATCTAGATAAATGCTACTTCTGTGTAGTTCTAACATAAATATTTGTCAGCCAGTTTATAAATTCATTGAAAGATTCTCAGCTATGATCAAATCTTTCTATCAGATGTGAAAACAGGGCTGTTGTATGGCTCGGAAACATGGAGGACAACAAAAGAGAACACCAGAAAACTACAGCTTTCGTAAATGGATGTTTACATAGATATAGAGGGACTGAGATGGTATGATAAGATTACGAACGATGAACTCTGAAAAAGAACTAAGCAGATACCAGGGGAAAAAATAGCTAAGGAAGAGACATTGGTGATGGATAGGACACACATTGAGAAGACCGCCCAGAAGCAGCGCAAGACAGGCACTATTTTTGAACCCACAGGGAAAGAGGAGATGGGGAAAAGAGCTGTAGACCGATATTAAAAGGATAGACAAGATGTGGGCAAAATTGGGATGGCAAGAGAGAGGAGGGCAGGAAAAGTTTGTTGAAGACCTGTGCTCTTTTGGGAGTTGAAAGGTTAAGAAAAAGCTTATAAATAGATATTGAATATGTTTTTCAGCACATTTTTCCATGCTGGTGCATCAAACCTCCACCCAAATATATATTTAGTTTGCTACTCAAATCAAATGTTACAGATTTTCTACATGAATACTTGCAAGCAAGTGGGCTTGTGATACTAGACTGTCAATATGTGTATTCTTTGTTTCATTATTCACAATCTCACTTCTTTGCATCACTGAATGTAGACTAAAGTCACTTTATCATGACATATAATCTCAACTTGTACTATTTCAGCATGGACCGCCTCACCTTGTGAATCTAGTGCAGTCTAGCCCACCACCTCAATCAATGCCTCCACCCATATCACAGGGTTTGATTGCACATCCAGGTGCTCAGCTTCTGCAGTCTTCTCATGGCATCTTTCATGTTAGTCACATGCCTCCAGAACAGGGCCAGTTTGCACATCTTGGAGGTCAAACTATTCTACAGGCAGCCCAGCAGTTACTACCACCACCTGATGGCCAGCAAATGATTGCTCCACCACCTGGATATCCTTATCATCCAGGGCTGCCTCCACCTCCTCATCTGTTGGGTCCACCACCACCAGGTCCTTCACACTCACCTTCTCAACAGATGATGAGGTCTCAGACTATGGACAATAGGTAATAACTAACAGTAACATTTTATACTTGTGGCAAGCAATATTTGAATTCAAGATGTTTTTTCTATACTGTTTGCAGGTGTAAATGAAACATGCAATTACATTTAACATACACACTTAGTTCATTTGTAAAGTTATGGCATCAAGTAGATGTTATATCAAAAGTGTCATTAAAACCCATGCTCACAAGTCTGCTAAGTTATTAGTTAACACAAAGGTCAGTGCTAAGTTTCCGTGTCTTGTAATGTTGTTGTGATCAGCTCTTAAACTTTTGCAATAAATTTCTGCTTCATTGTCTGCTCTTTAGAATTGTTAATTATTGTTTATTGTCTGTTATTCACAGTTTTTTTATTGTGTGTATTGTGGCTTGAAGTAGACCTTCATTGCCAGATATGGATTAAGGTCTGGCCTACTCAAGTGGTTTTACAATAGAAAGTGACTGGCATCTTTTGCTTATGATTACACTCTTCAGTTAACCAAGTTGTAAAATGATACTTGAGTTAGTAAAGAGAAAGATAATAGGAAAGAGAACTCACCACCTGATCTTCAAATGCTTAGACCTAGTGCTTTAAGGTTTTTAATTAGTCACCTCTTTGACATTATATGTTATTGTTTTACATTTTGTGTTGCCAAAACTATTATGTTTCCCATTTACTTTGACTGTAATTGTCTTGAAACAATTTCACTTTAATTTTACTTCCAATAGAGTTAGAATTTATCAAGGAGTTTCTTTGTTTCTTATTATTGCTTTTGAGTTGAATTGTCCAGTTGTAAACTATGTTTTCTAATGGGATCGGGGATGTGGGGTTATGTGTGTTTGCTTGGTGTGTAGGAGGGCATAGTACCACTTGTAATAATAAAAAAACCTTTCAGCAAAAGTCACACACACAAATGTAGTAAATCAATGTGCATTGTTTCTTTGGATGGCGTGAGAAGCTGTGGTGTTGAGTACGGAATCAACCTAACGACTGCAGATATCAGCTAGCTGCAAGGGGGAAAGGGAACAGGTTGTAAGTCCACCCCTGCTGGTTTCTATTGGAATCCATGAAATATAATTGTATGTTCTCTTAGTATATCATTGATAAATTTTCCCTCGTAGGTACTAAAAATATTGGCTGAGGACTTCGTAGCAAATGGAACTCTAGAGATGGCATATGTAGACCCAATCAGTGTAGTCTGGAATTCATTAATCCACTTAGAAGATTTCAGAGCAATTGGAGTCCTAAGAGATGCAGTGTACAGAACCAACTAGCGTGTGATGTATACTCTTGGCATTGACCAATCCACTCCAAAAATTATGGGTTAAATGATGTATGCTAGACTAGTACCAAAGATGAAATGATTAAGATACCACTAAGGTGATCTAGGGTCTTACAACATATTGTAAATATTGCAATAGACATCATGATGAGGTCAAACACCACCCTAGCAATTGCATGACACTAAATTATGCACGCAAGCAGTTGTTTCTATTAAATTCCTCCATTGCGAACACTTCATATGGAGACACAGAACAATTGAAGAATATATGTAAATTTTACTACCTTGCTCAAGGAAATAAAGAGTGAAACAATATATTTAAGAAGTACTTAAGATAAAAAAATTATGTGAGTGTTTTTGTCTCTTTAAGCTTAAGAATATGATATTGAAAGCTGTTGGTAACCAGTAAGTCATGTAGATAATAATTTTTCTTGATGGTCATAGCTGTTTGAACTTGAGAAACTACTGTAGATACTGACTTTCAGAAATGTAGATACTGACTTTCAAAAATAGATCCTTCCTTTCGTTCGCTTGAAATATTGTATATACATTCAATGTTGTCTCTTTTATAAACTTCACTGTCTTTTGTAGCTCACACAGATGACCGTGTAGTTTTCTGTCAAGTGTTGTTTCACTAGGCCAGTGAGTTTGCCTCACTATATTATATTCGGGGTAATCTTGAAGTATGTGCTCTGCAGTCTGATGTGCCTGTCCACATGTACACATGGCTGAATTTCCAAAGAAATAGATCAACTTAAATCATAATTTACAGATTTGTGTAGACTCTAGATTTGGGTTTAACTCTAGAACAAATCTCACCTGTGTGTTGTTGGGACTCACAAGGGGAGCAAAGAATAGTAATACTGTGACTTTCAAGGCATGTCGTAAGAGATGACTGAGGTAGGGCATAGGAAGTTACCTAGTAAATAAAGAGCATCGCATAAACCGGATATGTTGGCTTACTTGTAGAAACACAACGTACAATCGCTTCTAGGCTCAGATCAAATACAAATCACATAGCGTGGTTAACAAGTGGTTGATAAGAAGCAATCGGAAAAATCTATATCTGTAATGTAACAGTAGTATTTTAGAATACTATCTGTCAGGTATTCTTGTTACAAACCAGGGCCAGTCGTGTGTAGCTGTGCTTGTTTGTAATCATGTTGCCATGTTTGAGTGATAACTTAGTTGCATTTTTGGGAAAATTACATACTTATTTCTCATCATGCCTTATGGTGGCACATCAAAAGGAATCTTGATGTTTCCCTGTCTTTTGTGTCCCTCAATGCAGTGTTCCATGTGAGGGATACTTCATTCATTTCTTGTCTTGCATCTCCCAAGTTTTTCTATTTTTTTCTATTATTTATTGTTCCTTGTGTCCAAGTGATAGTAGTTCTTATATAGGTATGGCAGGGACATTGGGGATTATTACATATTTATAGTCACATTACATGACAAAACAGCAAATACTAAAGATTTTCTGTTTGCAATAATTTTACAGACCACCCAGTAGCGGCTTTCCAATGTCAGGCTGTGCCACAATGATGCCACCTCCACTACCTCCATCAACAGTTACATGTCAGACAGGTGAAGGAAGAAGAGAAGAAGATCCTAGAACCATGTCACTTTCCAAGTCACCTGAAGCTACTTGGGGTAACAGCTTTATTTAGAAATAAAATTTCTTGTGCTAGATAGCGTTGATTCATTCATGTAAAAATGGTAGTTAGTTAATATTTTTGAAAATGAGTGGTCACTCTAGCATGGAGGCAGCGCCGGATTAGCCTAGTAGCAGAAGTAGCAAATGCCCTGCGCCTATGTGACAGAGATGAAAAGGAAAAAAATAACCAAGATGTTATATCAAACACGCAAGCTATCTGCATTTTTTTAATGTCGTGTGTGATGGTGATGAATCAAAAAAAATCGAAGCAGAAAATACATGTTGCGTCTCACTGTGTAGTAGGTGAAGGCAGTGCTATAGAAGAATCATCATTACCAATACTACCATTAAGATTCTTCACGATTTAGCCACACTTTCCACAAGACAAACTGAAGTCGAATGTACAGCAAGTCCTTCCAATTTAGCCACATCATCTTCAAGCCAAAGAGAGGAAGAAAGCACAGCACATGCTTCCAATGTAGCAACATCTTCTACAAGCCAAAAACATAATGAAAGTAAAATGTACTCCAACGGTATTGGTGAATGGCCAAGCAACTTCAATCGAGATTATTGGATTGCGAAAGGAAGTAGCGAAGTGCAACATATGAACAGTGATTTCATGTCTCAAAAAAACATACGATAAAGAAAACAATCTACGATTTTGTCGAAAGTCGTTTTCACATATACACATAAACCAACAAATAAAACTCATGTAAAAAATGGGTTGTGTTATTCAGAAACTAAAGGACAACTTTTCTGTTTGCAAAGTTACTGATTCAGGCTGTTCGTCACGGTTTACGAAAAAAGATTTGACGACGGGAAAAAACGCAATTAATTTGTTGAAAAGACGTGAAGAAAGCACCTTCCATAGACAAGCGATAATTTCGCTGTTAATTTGCAAAAAGTAGGATGCTCGTGTCGATTCTCAACCTGTAAACCAAATTGAGACCGAACAAACATATTGGCGGACACTTTTAGAGCGAATTACTTCAGTTATCCAATTTTAGCAGAACAAGGTCTTGCATTTCGGGGTAGGGATGAAACTATTGGTTCACCTCATAATGAAAATTATTTAGGTTTGTTGGAATTAATAGTCAAATTTGACATTTTTGGCTTAGCATATATTATTAATGCAAACAAAGGAAAGGGTCATACATCATACTTATCAAAAACAACATGTGAGGAATTTATCCATCTAATTGCATCAAGCTTACTGGATCATATTATTTGCAAAATTAAGAAATGCAAGTACTATTCCGTATCACTGGACTCTACTCCAGACATTTCGCATGTGGACCAACTCACTCTAATAGTGGCTATGTCTTACCATCTGGACCAGTGGAAGGTTTATGAGGTTCTTGGATATGGAAGGTCAAACTACTGAACAACTCGTCCAAAGTTTACTTGATTTTTTAAAGAAAAATGGCATTGATGTCAAAGGCTGTCGTGGTCAAAGCTATGACA
Organism: Arion vulgaris; assembly: GCA_020796225.1. Taxonomy (NCBI): domain Eukaryota; kingdom Metazoa; phylum Mollusca; class Gastropoda; order Stylommatophora; family Arionidae; genus Arion; species Arion vulgaris. The sequence goes on from CM036756.1 coordinate 29,915,014, forward strand.
ATGCCAGCAACATGAGTGTGAAATATCACGGCTTACAAGCGCGCATTAAGGAAATAAATAAGTACGCAGAATACATTCCATGTTTTGCCCATTCACTGAATTTGGTTGCTAAGTGTGCTGCAGAATGTTGTATAGAAGCATAACATTTTTTCGATTTTGTTGAAAGCCTCTATACATTCTTTTCCGCTTCTACCTATCGATGGGGCGTTCTTACAAAAGCACTGGAAGATACAGGTTCAAAACTCCCGACTTTGAAGAGACTGTCGGACACCAGGTGGTCTGCCCGAGCTCATGCGACAAAGGCCCTTTTATGTGGTATTACCACTATCAAACAAGTTTTGGATGACATCTCAAATAACATGGATCAGAAGGTAGAGTGTTGTAATCAGGCGTATGGGCTAGTTTTGGAGATGAGTAAGTTGGAAAGAGGAATAATGACCCTTCTATGGAACGGAGTTCTAGAATGCTTGCGTCTAGCGCTTCATTACAGTCACCTGAGCAAGACCTTAACACGGGATATGCCCTTTATGAATCGTTACACAGGTACGTTCAACAAATGCGGCCTACATTTTCAGATATTGAGGCCAAAGCCAAAAATCCTGACTGTCAAGAATATCAGCAACAAACTTCAAGACGACGCAAGCGAAATACTAAGTACGACGATTTCATCGGCTCTACTACGCGATGAAGTTGTAGAAAATCAAACACCCAAACAAAAATTTGAAAGTCAGGTGTTTTTATTGTCATAATTGATAATGTACTTCTGCCTTAGTTAAACGCATGGGAGAGTCCCATAGAGAGACTGGTGTATTTGGAATACTTCGGCAGTTAAAATCTCTTACAGCAGAAGAGATCTTGAAAAGAATTCCAAATATTGTCAGCTCTTACCAAGAAGATTTAGAAGAAAGCATAATGGAAAATTCATTAGAGTTGTGTTTCCCAAATGTAGAAATAGTCTTACAAATTTACTTGTCTTTAATGATTACTAACTGCAGCGGAGAACGTTCTTTTTCAACATTAAAGCGTATAAAAGTGAGTTAAGGAACATGATGGGACAAGATTGTCGAAATAACCTCACCTTATGTCGTTGAACATTGAATTTACTTAGAGAAATTGATTTGTTTAGTATTATCTCTAAATTTTCTCACATTAAATCGAGACAAGTTTGTTTGTAAAATTTATGTTTTATTATTTATTATCATACAAAACCTAGGGCCCCCGCGCTAAAATTTGCTACGGGCCCCGCGCTGGCCTAATCCGGCACTGCATGGAGGTGAGATGCTGGCCACCTGCACCAGTTTCTAAATTTGTTTTTACATTTAGGTGGACAAAATTTGCAGCTACATCTGACCTAGAGAGCCGCAGTAGTGTAGTTGTTAGTGAACTCACTTCTTAGGCTAGTGGTCCGTGTTCAATTCCACAAGTGGGTGTTGAATTTTTTCAGACCGTAATGACCCTCAGGTCGACTCAGCCTCAATTGGGTACCAGGAAAAGCATTGGGAAGTAAAGTGGCCGCGTGATGTTGATCACATCACCCATCGTGTGCCGATGATGAATGAAAAATATGAGCCTAACACCATATTACCCTATATACCACAAGGTATAAAAAGTGTCCCTTTACTTTAAAAAAAATAAAAACTGTTTACATCTGACCTAAGGGCAGGTTAGGTCATGCATCTAGTTCATTGGGAATGGATGGAAGAACACAGAATACCATTCATCTTGAAAGTCCGTGGGGGGCAGCATTAAATCATCCCCTCAAAAATAAACTAGCTGTTGTCTATATTTTGATTAGCCTAAGTGTCAGATACATTTTTAGGTTAACCTCTTGTTGCCACTTTGATTAGCACAAACTGTTGCTATCACTCGATCAAGTCCAGGCGTTCTTGGTCACTGCTACTCTATAATTCCAATATTTAGCACTGTATATATATTTGTGAATTTTATGAATGTTACTTCAAACAAAGCAGGAAGTAAAGAAAGGTGTGAGGGAAATGGACAGTTTTCCAAATAATATAGCAGATAATTCGATATAACTGCATGGTGCACTATTGAACAGCTTAAAAAAGAGCTATGCACATTAAAATTGACCAATAACAGTGCAACACCATTCAGATGCAACAAAAACTGAACTATGAATATATTAGTTGTTTTTTAAAATATGTTTTCAGACATGGTATCAAGACGCAGAGCAAGTCCTTCTCCAGTGGAGCCTGATAAAAAGAAAATGAGAGGTTAGTGCTACTAACAGTTATTATGCTACACAAAAAAGCAGGTTGCAAAATATATTTGGTGATTATCTGAAATAACAAAATAATTTATTATAGACCATTACGATTATCATTAGTTAGATTATATAAGCACTGTTAGAACAAATAATATGCACGCTTGTTATTATTGATAGTTGGAGCAAATGATCTAGATACCAGTCATTCACCAAAGTCCTCACTGAACAAACATTTGCTACACTGTTATACAGCACTTAGAGCAAGGGTAGCTGCGCACATCAAGTAGTGACTGATGATCCTCCTGTTCCATCTATTGGTTATATCTGTTGTTGATTACGAACTAGGTATACTCAAAGAATAGCAATCGCAGTGTAACATCCTGAAACACATTCAGAAGTAAAGCTTATGTATAGTCTCTCAACTGCACTAGGCATATTCCTATTCTTAAGATGAGATATATGCTTCACCTATTGTCACTACATTCCTGTCATGCTATATTTATGTTGCCCAAGTCAAAGCTTATATCAGCATCTCCGTTAGCAAATCTGATAATGCGCTGCTCTAGTAACAACATGGTGGGGTGAAACTTCCACTGTTCGAGACCAGCTTTGGCCAAAAATTCTCGGTGGGCACACAGTACACGGTTGGATGACAGGAAACCCTCATCCTTTACTTAGGGATCTAAGGAGGAAAAATAATAAGAGAGGCCAGTGGGGCCTACGCAACAACCACAAGTAGTTTGACAATGGAGGTTCGGGCGGTTACGGAGGCGGGTGAAATGGTTGACATCTCACAACTACTCTGTGTTTTCATACTCAGTGACTCCATGAGCATGATTCGTAAAGTCGAATCAGGAATGGTGAGATGCAACTGGGTGAAGGTACTGGTACAGACGGTGATCAGAGAAATCACCTTCATTTTTATCCCTGGGCACGCAGGAGTTAGGGGTAGTGAACGAGCTGATAGATTGGCTGACTTGGCTGCAATATCAGAGGGAGCTGCCATGGATCGTAATGACATTCTTCACGCATTGAGAGAGTCTTTCCGAACAGAGGAATTTCAGGGCTGTGAATCCCACTCGCTGACCAGATTGAAAGAGATGGGTGTCAATATTGGTGCAGCCCGAAAAGAATAAACATACTAAATATGCAAAGAGATTGATTAATCAACATCGAACTGGCATGTTGGGCCACTGAACGCTGCTGGATTTGCTGAGGCGGAAATCGGAGCACCTATGGACCACGGAGTGCTATGATGATAGTCCTCATATAACTGATAGGGATCTAAATTACAAGTACCTTTGAAGTCAGAATGGTGAGGGACACTGGCGATAAGGAAAGCAAGTCTTCTCTCAAAAGTCAGTCAGAGGCGTCATATTAGGTGCTATGACTACACCTGAATTCATTGCTGGTGAACATGTTTAAAAAAAAAGCTTGTATGAGTGATTTAGAGACCAGAGGTACCTACTATACAAGAATACTAATGATATGGTTACTAATCAAGTGCATCATGTCATGGATGGCACAAGCTGAAAGTACAAGAGACCAGGGGACTCCAATTGCAACTCTACCAAAAGGAATTCTGCTTTGCATATTGGTCATGGATGTCCATAAAGTATTGTGGAAGATAAATGTCAATGTTTTTTGGCACATTTGCAGATGAAATGCTTTCTGTTTATAAAACTCTTAAACTTGTCAGCAGAGGTAGATTTTGAAACACTGGCTGATATAGGCTGGTGAGAATGAGGAGGACAATGAGAATGAGGGAAAACAATTATAATTTGTACTTGAAAGTGTTTTAAAAAAAACAATGTAGGAGCTTCCACTATATAATTCATTGTTTATGATTAAAGAATATGGCATGAACTTTAAACCTGAACTGAAAGCAGAAATGGAACTCTATAAAATAACAAATCTGTTGATATTTGGTGAACCTGAAACTACCTTGCACATCTGGTATGTCCTGTTGAGAGAGCGGTTGCCATCGAGAAGTGTTGTAACAAGTGTGAAAATACGAGAAATTATGGCCTGCTATGTTTTTGACCATGTTAACAAGTATTTCATATATTTTGCCTTGTAACATACAATTTTTAGTTAAAATATAATGTAACATGTTAATTTAGAATATTCAGAATACAACATAAAATAGACTGATATTTTATGAGAATGTTCATGCATTTAATCTCAGAATAATAACCTAATTGTCATTAGAACCATTTCTCAGTTTCAAGATATTAATATTTACATTGTAATACTAAAGGAATGTCAAAGAACAAGCACAACCCCCAAAAAGAAGCAGATCAAGAGATACAAGAGTTGATACAGTTACGAGATGTTGGTGAAGAGATTGATATCAAGCATCATCCAGCTTCTCCTCAATATCAAGGACAACCATTGAGATATCCCAGCATGCCATCTGACCCTAATCTGCCCCCAGCATGTCAAGAGTCAAGTGTACCTCATCAGATGAGACAACTTACACAACCAATTCAAACAAACCTTCCTCCTGGACATCATGTGGTACACCAGCTGGACCCTAATCTTCCACCTCATGTCCATATTACTCACCCACACATGCATATGGAAGAGTCTAGACCTGAAGCTCAGATACTCATTGAGCATACAGGGCCTGCAGGCACACCCATACACATAACACATCATGGTCCAATTCATCTTGAGCATACTCTGGCAGGACCACCACCACGACAAGTTCTCATTGAACATCCAGCAACTCAAACTATTCAGATTGAGCACCATGGGACACCCATGTCTGCTCCACCGGGTCACGTGGACCATGTTCATCTCTCAGATGTTCAACAAACTGTTCCACAGGAGATCTATGAGTTTGATGTTGGAGGTCAGCAAGTTCCCCAATCTGTGCCACAGTTCCATCAAACATTTGAGCATATTGCATTGTCACAAGCGAAGCAACCAGGAGAACAGTTACTCCCTCCTGGGTCTGCTGTCATTGTATCCAGCACCCAACACTTCCCACACTATTCAGTTGCCATATCATCAGCAGCCCCACCTCCTCCAGTTTCATATGCCTTGCAAACATCTACCCCTTTCTCAGTGCACAGCCAACAAATGTCTCAGCATCTTCAAAGATTGCCCCTCAGCCAGCATATAAGTGTACCTCCACCATCTTATAGTATTGGACTACCACAAACAGCAACACCTCATTTTGAGGCACATTTTGGGAGTATGCAACCTGGTCACCCCCAGTCCTTACAAGGACACATACTCCAACAGACACAGCAACCACCACCTTCTCCTACCCCACCAGTTTCTCAGTCTCATTATCAGCATCACCCGCAGGGAATTTCATACTGGGTGTCACAAGCCTAGTCCAGTTTCTTGTTTCTAGCAAGTTTTTGTTGTCTTATTTGAATGAGTAGTTATATTAGTCAATATCTGCTTTGTCTGGTTACAGATATTTGGTTGAACATTTATGTTTGACATGAATTTTGAACTAGTTTTCTTCTTCAATGATCCAGCGACACTTGAGCTTTTGCCCTTCGCCCAATGCTATGTAGTGGTATCTGCATGTGTTTGTAAGTTGTTCTTTTGTCCCGTATAATGTGTTCCATTTATCTGGCCTTGGAGGAAGGAGGGTCTTTCTGATGTCTTCTGGTGCTTGACACTTGAAGAGGTGGTGGTGAACGGTTTCATGATGATGTGCGCACAGTTGGCACTCTGGAGTGTGTTGTGGATGAATTCTGTTCAAGTGATTATTAAGTGTTATGTGTTGGGTTCGAGTCTAAAAATGGTGCTCTGATCTCTTCTTGTAAGGTGGTTGATGTTGTCATTAAGGTTAGGGCTGACCATATGGGTGTACACCTCTCTTCCTGTGTTTCCCATGGCCTATCTGTTCAGCCAAATTTCTTTATTTGTTGTCATTAAGATTTGCTTTGCTGTATGGAGAGTTGTTGCTGTGATTGGTTGTTCCTGTGTGGACCCTTTCTTGGCTAGCCTATCTGCTTTGTCATTCCCAGGTGTGTTTGAATATCCAGGGATCCACTGCATGGTTATTTTGATGTCATGTGATGTAATAAGTCTGTCAATATCTAGGGCTATATGGGATAGTTCAGATTTACAATGTCCACCATCTTCTAGAGCTTGAAGGGCAGACATTGAATCTGTGAAAATAATTATGTTTTGTGCCTTTGATGGAAAGGCATCGAAAACAGTCTTCAGATGGTACAAAGCTGCTTCTATCGCATGAATTTCAGCCTCATAATTGGAGCATATCTCCCACGCATGCACCAAACAGATCTTCAGATGATCTGTTTGGGTATTGTATATATGCTCTGTAATCTGCTTTGATGGTGGCTTTAAATGCAGATATATCAGTATAGACATGTACCCATTCTTGGGGATAGGCATCAATGGTTCTTTGGGTTGCTATCATAAGGCTGACTGGGTCGGAGCGTTTAGTTGCTTCATCTATCAATTTTGTTCTAATTTCAGGTGTATTCAAGAGTGTATGTGGTGGTAAGTTTGCTATTACTCTCTGCAGCTGTTGTCTTGTTTCTGGAAGGTGGTATCTGTCTTTGATTTCACTGACGTGGTGGAGGATCATGACTATCCATGGGTACAACCAGGATACAGCTGTCATTTTCCATGAGGTACTACCCCTACATTCTCACCTAACACCCCAACTACAGTTATCAAATTAGCCCTTTTACTCCTTAATATAAAATTTTTTAAATCCGGACACACTTTTTGCAATGTTTTTTTTTTCTTCGGACGCTCCACGTAGACCACTTGTTAACCACTGTGATTTGTATGCAATCTGAACCTAACAGTGATTGTACGCTGTGCCAGTTATGCGTCTACAAGTAGGCCAGCACATCCGATTTCTGCGATGCTTTTATTTACTAGGATAGCTTCCTCGGTCCTACATCAGTCGCTTCTTATGACATGCCTTGTAGGTCGTAGTGGTACTATTCTTTGCTTCCTTAGGGCCCCGCAACACACAGGCGCAATGTGTACTAAATTAGCCAGTATCCTGACTGCATCATCTTCAGAAATATTGTGAGCCTGTATATCAGCTCAGAATGATGAAGGGGTTAAACCACTCAATTCAATCTAGTGCATAATGGCATCTAGAACATCATTAGCAGTTTGGGTTTCTTCTCTTTCTGTAATTGTTTGCTTTTTGTTACATTGTGGGGTCACTGGCCCCATGCACAATCTATCTTAATCGTCTTTTGTGACATACTAGAGTAGACAGTGGTTCTATGTTTTGCTACCACAGAAACCACACAGGGGTTAGTTAAGAATTTGATTGTTATAATGGAGAGAACTGTTGTGGTTGTAGTAGATGAGACAGGATTTATATATATAGTAAATATTGGCAAATACAGTTAGTTAGTTTGTTCCTTTCGTGTCAAAGGTGGCACATAGGGCAGAGGTTTTAGATCTCCATGTGATGCGGTTCATTGCTAGCAATTGGAGATCTTGTATGGTTTTACATCCCAATAGTTTACTTTCTTGTTGGATGGTTCTTCGAAGAGTGGTCTTTGGTCTTCCACGTTTTCTTTTCCCAACTGGTGACCACATAAGGACTTGTCGATTTAGTCTCTTTTCGTCTGATCTAAGAACATGACCTAAATATTTCCACCTTCGTTTCCTTATAATATTTGATACGGGTTGTTGGTGTGTTCTATCTCTCACTGTGTTGTTAGAAACGAAATCACTCCATTTTACTTTTAATAATTTTCAGAGACATTTATTCTCAAAGCTGTCCAGTTTCTTATCTATTTTCTTTGTTGATTTCCAACTTTCACAACCGTAGGTCAGTACAGGAATCACACATGACCTAAACAATTTAACTTTTGTGCATATACTAAGGTCTTGAGATTGCCAGATATTCGTTAATTTAGTGAAGGCACTAGCTGTTATAGCAATACAAGAGTTTATTTCTTTCATGGTGTCATCGGAAATACAGTGCTAGATCCATATTTTTCAGTGACCATCTGCACACTATTGGGGATGTGGTCAACATCATGCCAGCTGTCTTTACTTCGCAGTGCTTTTCTCCTACCCAGTTGAGTCTGGGTCGACCTGAGAGTCATAAGTCTAAACAAATTCCACTTTCACTGTGGAATCGAACTAGAACCATGTATCTAAGACACTATTGTACTAACCACTACGCTATAATTTATGTATATATTGTAATATATATTTCTATTGAAAATCTTTATTTTTTTGTTGTTGTTTACCCTCTATGAATTTAGGCATCATGTCGCTTTATATGATACATCTAACTGATTTTTGCATGAAGGCTTACTTTCCTTATCACTAACGTCCCTCGTTATTGAAGCGAGCCTTACTCCAACTTCAGGGGTACCTGTAATTTAGTTCCCAAGTAAAGGATCAGGTCTAGTTCAACTGTGTGCACCAAATTTTTTTTTTTTATGAGCTGGCCTCAGACCATGAGATTTCTGTGCCGCACAACCGTTAGCGCAGCAGTGTTATCAACTTTGCTATCGGTGCCCCCTGAATACCTCATTCGCAAGATGGACATTTATGAACTTAGCAATTTAAATATTCTATACATAAGTTCACTTAAGCCATTTGATGTGACTACCACTCTTCTCCAACATGCATACATATTCTCATTTCTCTGCTACTCCACACCCCTCAATTTCATTTTGTATTTTTACTGTTATTTTTATTATTGATACTCACCTTTTGAGAAATGTACCTTTCAATTTGCTTTCCTCTCTCATGCCCTACAGATTAACTTATTCTTTAACGTTTATGAAAAAGAGGATATGTCCTGTTTCTCTGGTTACATCCATTTTCTATTCTGTCACCTGTGAAGCCATCAAATCTCTGAACCATCATATGCTAACAAAAATCAGTAAGAAATATGAAATAAGTTATGATATGTTTTGATTGCCTTTTTGTAAATTACATTTCTTTTTAATCTTTTGAAGTTTGATATTAACTCTTGGAGTTAAATGTTAATCACTTTGGTGTAAAAGTAGTGTGTGTGTGTGTGTGTGTAATATATCTGCTTTGAATCCCGTTGCATCTAAGAGCTAAATATTTGCCATGCTATTGTCTTTGAAAAGTGGTCAGATCAATTATAACAATATAGAGGAACAAGTAAAATTGTACATGAAAAACTTTTTCCAGTGTTGTTCTTGAAATTATCAGTCATTATAACTGGTTAGAAATGTTTTTATTTTCTTATTTTTATGTGTGCACCATGTCCTCTTTGTTTATTTGATTGTTCTAAAATGTTACATGTTACTAGTTTTTCTATATTTTATTATATTTTGAAAAAAATATAATTTTTCAGTTTCATTGTTTATATGTACAAAAGAAGGGTAAGAGAAAGACACATGTTTCTTCTTTGCTCTTCTATCAGTCTTCAGATCATAGCTCCAATAGCTTTATTGAACCATATAATTCACTTTAGATCATTTATAGAACTTCTCCGGTCTGAAAGAAGCACTTTCTCAGTTGGTCATACTTTTCTTTTTCGTCTTCTCTGTAGATTTGACATGCATGAAGAATGTGCTCTGACTGGGCTCAGTCAAAGCCAACTATAAACTACTGGGCCTTCGGGCTCAGGTAAGAATTGTGGGAAATCAGACCCCAACTGTAATTTCAGATCCTCGCTTTTATCTAGGTCAGGAATACCCGGCCAGTTGTCTGGCCTGTGCTAGAGCCTGGCCGTGACTCAGCCCACAAGTCTGTCTCGCAAATCTTTTTCTGTACATATGACTTCTTAATCTGTTGTGTCCTATTCAGAAACTGTAATTGTTTTTCTTTGCATGATATTTGGGGAAATATTCTGCAGTTGAGTTTTGCCTCCACTGCTTCTGAACCCTTTTCCAATTTTTGATTTATTATATGATCTGTTCAAGTGATGCACTCTCCTTTGCCAAGAGGTCAGCCTTTTAAACTTCTGTTATGCTGCAGTAGTGACGCAGTGCTATTCCTCTATATTTTGTACAGTCCCTTTTTCTACCTGATGGGAACTATTATTGCATTCCTCCACTCTTCTGGTGTTTCTTATGTGATCCAGACTTGGTTGAATAGTCTGCATAGCCAGCTTATTCTGACATTTTTAGTTACCGAGCCTAGTGTTTTGATTGAGCCATATTTACATTTCTAATATCTGAATTGCTTTCCTCTAGCTTTGTATTTATATTTATTGTGTTTTATTGACTGTTGAATTGGTCCTCTCGCTGTAGATTCGTTAAAGTATTACCACGATCTGTTATCATTTTTGGTCCATTTAGAGGTTTTCCTTTGTTAATAATTAATTTAGGTGGGATCATATTTGCTTGGTATAAATAACCATAAAGTGACATGATAGTTTGGGACCTAATTATTATTTACAAAATTGAAATCTTTAATTAATAAACTCTGAAACACAGACTTTAGATCACATCCTGCTCATCATACATACACCAACGAAACATGGCCTCACGAACAAAGCTTACAGAGCAAGCTATCAGGAACTCCATCTGTCATGCAGCTTCATAGATCTCATAATTTAGACTGAGCATATGAAACATATTGCAAAGAAGAAGAAAAATTAATAAACTAAATGTAGATATTGTAAACTTCACAAATTAGAAGAGAAAGGTTGTTCAATTAATGAGACAAGTTTGTAACGAGACAACATACCATGGTCTCATAGTTCATAATCTACATACCAGAGTGTAAGAGTATCAAATATGATTGTTTGGTCATCTCTATCAAATGAGAAAGTATCTAGTGCCGGGGCAAGCACTGAGTAAGAGATACAGACCACCATGAAGATGTAGGTTGCAATAAAAGCGCTGAGACTTCAAATAAAACCAGCAGTTCATCTATTTGGGTATCAATTTTGATTGCACAGGAAATATAAAAAGGAAATGATGCCACAAATTGTCAAAGCAACATAGCTTTTAAAAGTCTAAATAAAATATAGAACTCCTACTTAAAAAAAAACCACATATGCCAGCATGAGTAGAAAATGACTAGAGATATAGAAAGTAAGTTAAATGCAGTTGAAAATAAATGTCTATGACAAAATAATGAACATACAAGGGCGGGCTGAAAGTTTTTGCCTCCACTTAAATAAAAAATGAACAGGAAAAGATATTTTAATGAAATAAATCACATTTCTTGGAAGTGTTATCAGCCACAAAGGAGGAGCTGGATCTGACATTAAAAGTCGACTAAGTAAGCCGATTGATAGGACTTTCACCAGTGCTATAGAGTTTGTGCACTGCTGCTGAGATCTTTATGTCTAAGAAAGAGATTGGAGCACGCATGGTTATTCACCGAAGTGCATTGATGATGTTCAGATAATATTAATGGAACTCCACAGGTTATATCTTGAAATAAAATAGATTCCATCTTTGAGGTGTCACTATAATACAGTGGTAATAAGCTGAATTTAATGAAGAACAACTAAGGGGAACACCAAAAAGTTGCAGACATTCATCAATGGGTGCAGGATACTCCACCTGCGATGATATAACAGGTCCACAAACAGGGATCTGGGGAGGGATAGAGCAGGGCAACGGCAAGTGGAACAAGAGATATGGGGCAGAAGGTGGCGATGGATGGGATACATACTGAGGAAACCCCATGACAGCATCACAAGACAGCCTCTCAGATGGAATCCCCAGGGTAATAGGAGGTAAGGGAAGACCCAGGAACACCTGGAGACGGAATGCAAGAAAGTGAGGGGAGAGATCTGGAAAAGATGGCCTTGGATAGGTGGACTTGGAAGTTCTTGGTAGTGGACCTATACATCCCTAAGGGTGAAGAAAAAGAATGAGCTGAATTTGTGTGTTAGCATGTCATGGCGAACTCCTAATATGCTCCATTCTTTAGTCCGCACAGCTGACAATGGATACACTTTGTGAGTTGGAGTAAAATGAATCTTTGCTGCAGTCTATTGGTGAACAAGTGTGTAGATTCTGACCAACTTTCTCCAGTTTTAATCTTACCCATTTCATTTGATTAAAATTGCAACAAAAGAAAACACAATTTCAGAATCACTTTCAAGTGTGTACAATGTTAAAACAATAGAATAGTAAGAATCTTAACACCAATTACAAATCTATTATTTTAATTTTGAAATGCTTGCTATATGGAATATTTTAATTTACAACAAATGCATAATATGTGACAAGAATAAAAATCAACAAATATTGCTGAGTACCTGTTTACAGGTAAAATCATTCATTTACTAGATTACTAGCATCAGTCACACTTTTTATGGATACCAGCTTCTGTCTCCTTTTGTCTAGTTACCAGCTTCTGTTTCCTTTTGTCTAGTTACCAGCTTCTGTTTCCTTTTGTCCAGTTACCAGTTTCTGTCTCCTTTTGTCCAGTCACCAGCTTCTGTCTCATTTTGTTCAATTACCAGCTTCAATCATGCTACATCTGGTCACCAGCTTGTTATAGTTAAGCTTCATCTAGTTACCAGCTATAGTAATGCATTATCTCATTACCATCATGGAAGCAATAATGTTTTATCAGGGTACCATTTTCAGTAATGCTTTATTTTAGTTACCAGCATAAGTAATGATTTATCTAATTACCAGCTTAGATAATTCTTCATCTAGTTATCAGCTTCAGTAATTCTTCATCTGGTTACCAGCTTCAGTAATTCTTCATCTGGTTATCAGCTTCAGTAATTCTTCATCTGGTTATCAGCTTCAGTAATTCTTCATCTGGTTACCAGCTTCAGTAAGTCATCTGGTTCTAAGCTTCAACCATTCATCAACTTTCAAGTATCAGTCATACATCATCTAGTTACCAGCTTCAATCATATGTCATCTAGCTTCAGTCAGAAGTGATAATAAATCGGGAATTGTGGAAGAGAGCAAATAGAAACCAACACCGCCCGAGTGGTTACCGGGGCTCAAATTGGGGTGTAAGGAATAGAACCACTGTTGCCTGCCACGCATGTCGTAAGAGGTGCTAATGAGGTTGGGCATAGGGCTAGCTACCCCACACCGTAAAAAACACTAGATGGCTACAGAACGGAGAGCGAACCGAGTAAACGCTGGTTGAAACTGGACACACCGCTGAAGGATAAGCACCAGAGCTCCAAATGGTGCTGAAGATGTGACGTAAACACACCAATGCTAAGGCTGCATGAATCAGATTTCCACATGAATAGAATTTATGGGGAGATCTGGTACATCGGTCTGCGGTGATCGGAGAGAGAAACCAATACAATAGGAGCTTCAAAATAGAATGAGTCAATGGGTTGAACCAACATCATTGCATAAACAGACATGTACCTGGTTTGAATTCACAGGGGAAGAGAGGAAGTGGGGAGACCAAATAACAAATGGCAAGAAACAACAGAAGAGGACAACCATACCTCAGAGACAGAGCTGAAGAAGATGACCCAGAATATAATGTGATGGAGAGCAACAGTTGTAGCACTATGTTTCAATGGGAACAACAAGGTTTAATAGTAGGTCATGCTGTGATCAAACAGTTTGCAGGTTGTTTCCACCAAACCCAAAAAAAAACAACCTGACCATACGTGTAACGTGAACTGATTCAAGATTAAGAGTGTCAACTCTTTGATAGAGCCATAAATAGACAGTGAAAAAATATAAGTTGCTTCCCGAAAAAAAAAAAAAAAATTACCAAAAGTATGTTATATGTGTATGTATGTTGTTTTGCCTAAAATATACAAGCACAAAAAGCTTATCGCATATGTTTGTGTAAACACTGTTCAATTGAAACTGACCTAATTACTTTAGTTAAGCTCTTTTTTTTGAAGAGCTAGCTGGTTGTGTTCATAAAGAAGCTTGCATTGTAGAGCTAGGCAATGTGTGCTGTAAGAAATAAGGGTTTGAGTAATCTGGTGTTTTGATAATTTGTTTTTTGTTGTTGAAGGAAGCCCTTAATGCTTGTTCAATGTTTATTTATTGATTATATTCATTGATCCGTGCTTCCCTAGGGTTCTTAAAACTCATCCTCTTCCACTCTATGATAGATGAATAGCAATGATGAAATACATACACCCATAAACAAACACATTCTTTCTATGTTCTCAGTTTGTCTCCTCTTAAGCAAAGACAACTACAACAGTTAGTGACAACTGTTAAGCATGTCACATCCGATTTGATAGAAGACATTCATTTCTATAACCGCCTGTGAGTTGCCGGGGTCCGCAGGGAAGCAAAGAATAGTAACACTGCATCCAGTGGCGGCTCGTCATTAAGGGCCAGGCCCCACCAAAAATAACGTATAACGTGTATTTATTAGTTAATAAATTAAAATATAACCTAACCCAAAACCATGATTTTTCCCGAAAATTTGAGTAAGGCCCCACCGACAACAAGGATCACGAGCTGCCACTGACTGCATCCTTTAAGACATGTAATAAGAATTGACTGAGGTAGGGACCTAGGGAAACTACCCTAGTAAATAAAAACTTGCAGAAATCGGTTGTGCTGGCCTACTTGTAGCGCATAACTGGACAACTCAATCACTCTTAGGCTCAGATCACATACAAATCACAAAGAGTGGTTTAACAAGTGGTCAATATGGAGCATTCAAAGAAGAAGATTTCTATAACAATATTAGATTAAATTCTGTAGTAGGTGACTCATTCATTGGCCTCTTTGTCTCAAGAGACAATAGATTTTTGACTCTCACACTTAATAAAGTCTATACTTCTTCGAGCGCTCCATATCGACCACTTGTCAACCACTCTGTGTGATTTGTATGTGATCTGAGCCCAAGAGTGATTGTACGTTGTGCCAGTTATGCTCCTACAGTAGGCTAGCACATCCGATTTCTGCTCTGCTTTTATTTACTAGGTAGCTTCCTAGGTCAACATCAGTTTTCTTTAAACATGCATTGTAGGTTGCAGTGGTACTATTCTTTGCTTCCTTGGGGGCCCGGCACTACATGAGCGATAAAGTCTATACGAGGGTTGGTAGCTGCAGTAAAACTATCTCAATAGTCAAATGTTAAATAAAATTGTAAGAAGTAATTTTACAGAATTTCCAAAAATAACAGTAGTATTGTGCTGGCATACAAGATCCCAGACCAAAACACACAAAAATCACAGAGATTTATCAAATTGATTACAACATAATGAAAAACAGAACAGAAATAGGTAATCTGTTGCAGAATTAAAAGGTGAACCAAAATCACCCTTCATTTCTATGCCTCATCATTCTTATATCATACTTTTTAAAAACAATATTTTATTTGCAGTTTAAAAAAAAACTAGTTTGTCTTCATTGAAAAAAAAAAATTCAAGATTCCACTGTCTTTTATTTGTGAGTTTCCCTGGTAAAAGCAATTTTCATTTAAATTTTTAAAAAAAAAGATCTACATCGAAATCTGCCCTAACGAAATATTTACCTCTACAGTATCTGTATCGGACAATATAGTCAGTTTTGTGACCATTGATAGTATGACATTGTGAGTTTCTGGGGTTCCAAATGCTGGTCTGCTGCAGCAAAAGACTTACACACTCTCACATAAAAATAGAGATATGCTACTGTAACATATTTATTATTTAAGTGTTGTAGCCCGGAAACATATTAATCCACTTAGTGTCGAGAGTTGCACATAAACTGTCTGTTGTAGCCCAGAAATATATCAATCCACACTTAGTGTCAGGAGTTACACATAAACTGTCTGTTGTAGCCCAGAAATATATCAATCCACACTTAGTGTCAGGAGTTACACATAAACTGTCTGTTGTGGCCCAGAAACATATTAATCCACTTAGTGTCGAGAGTTACACATAAACTGTCTGTTGTAGCCCAGAAACATATTAATCCACTCAGTGTCGAGAGTTGCACATAAACTGTCTGTTGTAGCCCAGAAAAAATATTAATCCACTTAGTGTCGAGAGTTGTACATAAACTGTCTGTTGTAGCCCAGAAAAATATTAATCCACTTAGTGTCGAGAGTTGCACATAAACTGTCTGTTGTAGCCCAGAAACATATCAATCCACACTTAGTGTCAGGAGTTACACATAAACTCAGACCATCGTTTTCAAACAACAATGATAAAGTTCAACAAACTTACAGCGGAATAAAAAAACCATATGACTGCTTTGTTGGGTACCAAAATAAGGCAATACATGTGATGACACCTTCAGCAGTCAGCCTTATAATATTGTCCACATGGAAATTCAAAAGTGATGACGATTCTCTTTCAACATCACAGTCCCAGGTCATAACTTTTCTGAACATTTGAGTGTATTATTTTGGGAAAGAGAACAGTTGACTAATTTGTTTGAAATGTTATTTTATTTGTGTCAGCTATGACGATTTGCTTTCCAGCACCAGTCAATAAATCACGATGAAAATGAAAGAACTTATCCATAGCAATACTAAGTCTGTTACTCAAGTCACTCATTGGACTGGTGAGCATGCGATTCCCACTGTGAGTTGCTCGGTAATGTTTTTGCTTCTGAGCATAAGCAGTGATGTTCAGCATTGCTTTCTGTGCTTTGTAGCTTCTCCATGATCTCTGAAGAGTCCTAGCGGCAACATCTTCCTTCTTTCTCTGCAAAGAAGTTGATTTGACAGTGATATTCATTCTAGATGAGAAGTTCTGAGAGAATTTAACCTCCATTTGCATTTTAAGAGAATGGATCTCTTCTGAGTCTTCTATGTCTTTCAATACATTTTTCACCAATGCCAGCAAAATATCTACACAATGCATCTTTTCCCCTTCAAGAATAGGAATATTAAAGGAGACCAATGCAATTTCATTGGGTTTGGAGATCTGAAGAGGTGGGTCCAAGTTACCAACAAGGTCCCCAAGTTGCTCATATTTGATGAACTGTGTAGCAAATGGGTCATACTTCTCCCAGACGGTGTAAAACATATCAAAATCATCCTCTGTAATGCCCACCTCTTCCTGCACATGAGCCTGGCTGAAATTCTCTAAAAGCACTGCAATGTACATATTAACTACGATCAACCATACAAGGATGATGTAACTCACCATGAATGGTATAGCAAGATATGGTATTCCACAGTCCCCACTGTTGGTATATTTAATATAACCATCAGGCATCGTATAATATCCTAAATTACAATCAGGTTCATCTATAAGCAATGCTTCAAGAACATCATTCCACCCTGCTGCAGTTGACAGCCGTAGTAATAGCATAAAGCTATTTCCAAATGTCTGGAAATTTAGAATTTCAGTAAAGACACCGTTGATTTTCACAGAACCAAACGACGACATGCCTATAATGGCATAAATGAACATGATCATAAACAGTAAGACACCAATGTTGAACACTGCTGGCAGAGAGATAATTATGGCAAAGAGAAGTTTGCGTATGCCTTTAGCTGCTTTGACAAGTCGCAAAACTCTGCCCATGTGAAAGACACGTAGGATTCTCAACAGAGAAGGCATCACAGTAATGTTGATTAAAATATAATCTATTTCAGGAGCTGAAATTAATCAAGACAAAAATCATGTGATATTTAAGACAGGGTAATAATATCTAATAAAACTGTAAAAGAAACAGAGCAGGCCACATGGATAAAAACATATATTAAAAACTAATATTTTAACAGAAGATAATACAAACTTGATATCTTTATCTTTACTTCTTCTTCTGCATTCTCACTAGATTGTGATTTCGGATTCTCTATTAATAGCTGTCGCCTGCCTCAGATTGTCAGCCACGCCATACAGTTTGTCTTGGACGCTGGTGTAAGTGGACCACCTCTTTCTTCTCAGGTCTGCAAACTGGGAGCAGTTCTGTAGGATATGCTCTGTTGTTATACTTGTCAAGTCACAGGGGCACAGGTTGCTGTTGCCTATCTTAAACCTGGTGTACAGGTGGGGTCTCTCTCTCTCTTGCGATCACCGTCCAGACCGATGTACCAGATCTCCCCATAAATTCTATTCATGTCTGATTCATGCAGCCTTAGCATTAGTGTGTTTTAAGTTACATCTTCAGCACCATTTGGGGAGCTCTGGTGCTTATCCTTCGTGATGTGTCCAGTTTCAGCCAGCATTTACTCGGTTCGCTCTCTGTTCTGTAGCCATCTAGTGTTTTCACGGTGTGGGGTAGCTAGCCCAACCTCCTTAGCCACCTCTTACGACATGCATGGCAGTAACAGTGGTTCTATTCTTTACACCCCAATTTGGGCCCGTTAACCACTCGGGCGGGTGGGGTCTCATTCTGTTGTGACCTGTCTGGAAGCGAAGTATGACAGTCTGGTCCCTTCTGGATAGTTGGTAATATCCATCATCCTTGTGTTTTGGGTGTTCATTCTCCCACTTTGCAATTCTTTATCTAAATGTGATAATAAATGAGTAACATAATAATATCCCAGCTGACAAGATGTTTCTTTGTACTCTAACACAAAGTTTTGGAAAAAGCACCAAAAAAACTACAAGTGTATACTTTAATAAATAACGAGTGACTAGTGGAGATAATTTCTGGGTGCATAGTCATATTTTTGTTGGCTATTAACTGATTGCGTACAGAGCGTCGCTTGAATGCACAAAATGGCTCATCACATGGACAAAATTTCACTTGCACTTGAATGATGTGTACAACCTGCTGCCTTGCAGGTCGGCTGGAGATAGTCAAAGGCTGATAGAGAGCGAACATAGTAAACACTGGTTGAAATCGGGCACATCGTCGAAGGACAAGCACCAGAGCTCCAAATGGTACCGAAGATGTGATGTAAAAAAACGTTCTTGGCAAAGGCTGTTTATATATCACAATAAGAATAATCAAACTGGCCGAAAAAGAACGATTGAGAGAGAGAGAATAATGTGTATTTTTTCATTGCTTTTCCATTACTTTCTGTTCCTATTCGACTTTTATATTAACCGGAAACTACTTAAGGGGGGATTCGGTAGTGTGGGGATCAAGAAGCTATTTTCGTTGTTTTCACATTAATATAAAATTTGTATAACCATTTTGAGAGATTATGACTAATAGTAAAAAAAAATTAGGTTAAAAAAAAAAATGTCAAAGCGTTGCCATGGAAACAATACAAAATGTCCACCAAAAACAAAATTTCAAATCCCTAAGGCTCTGAATCTAATGAATGTAAATGAATTCTGTTTTCACTCTAAGGTGCACAATTGTAATATCTAAAATATTACACTTGATTTTTAGGATATATTAAATATTTAATTTTTTATACATTTTTGGGTAAAATTCCCTCAAAATTTGGTCAAAAAAGCTGTTTTTGGGGTGTGTTTACCCAAAAATGCATTAAAATGTAATATTTAATATATCCTAAAATAATGTGTAATTTTTTAGATATTACAACTGCTCACCTTTGGGTAAAAACAGAATTCACTTATATTCATTACTTTCAGAGCCTTAGGGATTTAAAATTTTGTGTTTGGCAGCCATTTTTATTGTTTCCATGGCAACTGCTGACATATTTTTTCCACTCTTTTAAGTCATAATATTTCAAAATTGTAATACAAATTCTACATTAATATGAAAGCAACGAAAAATGTTTCCAGACCAGAATCCCCCCTTAACTCTTAAACGTTCATGCGCTTTTATGGTTTTTTGTTATTTTTGAAGGCCTGCACTTTTACTAGAAGCCATATGTACTCCATGAATTGAAAATAGGCATGTTATATATGGTTAGAAAGCTAATTGAATGTACTATCCAGATATGTGGTTTTAATATCAGTGCCTTGTAATATGTGATATTAGTGACCTAATTTTGGTGATGTTAGAAATAGATTTTCCTGCAAATTTCAAATAATTATACAGTCACAAAGAAAGAAAAAAAGTATGAAATATATCATGGAAACTATTAATACTGCTCTTAGTACCTTCATATTTACACAATATATCCAAACATGAAGTTGTTTGGACAATATATAAGGTAGTAATCAAGAAATTTGTAACTTCTAAATATTTTCATATTTTGGAGACACCAATGAAAAAATAATAAATAAATAAGAGAAAATGATGCAGAACTGGTCTAGTAAGTAGCCCATAAAGAACTAACACTTATAGTCTTGAGAGGGCCAGTAATCTGAGTAATTACATGCCATTTTATAAGAAATTGTGTGATTTTTGACAAGAGCAAGTGAAAACTCATCTGATCGGAAATGTTGGTGTAATAAAAGAATGCTCTTACCACTGAAGTCGGAGAAGGTTCACCTGAATGGCTAGGGGCACCGTAGAAACGGTAAGTAGGCTTTCACACACAAATTAGTCAGATGCGCCATACCAGGTTCCCTGACTATGCATGAATTCATAGCGGGCCAAAACAGAAGAAGAACAAAAAAGCGTGCTTTAATCAACGAGACTGGACATCTTAAAAATAAATAATATATTTATTTTTAAATTTATTATTGTAATATCATATGTTTTGTATTATAAAACATATATTATATGCATCTAAATGCATAAATAGTACAACAACTACAGCTAGTTCCGGAGTCATGTAGCATCTCATTTATAAATTAGATTTTCTTAGTACCCGAGCGTTACAGGGTTAAAAGTGAAGTGTAAATAACAACCAACAAATAACATTGTGGCTGTTACTAGAAATAGGAGCGAAACCAAGTTTAACATTCATTCTAAGTTACCTTGTAATAAAAGAAACTTGAGGTTTTTCATGAATGGTGAAAAAATCAAAGGTGGAGAGAGCATTTTCAACAGCTGCTAAACTGCTCAAATCTGCTTGTATTTACTGACATAGCAGAAGCAGAAGAAGAATTAGACATAAACATCTAACCCATTTCAGAAGTAGAGGTAACAGAAGCCATTAAGATACAGCAGAAGAATAAAGTGGTGATGAAGTTTGCGCAGAAATGTTGAAGGCGGAAGAAACAGAAGCTCAAAGACTTCTGTGCAGAATTCTAAACGATATATGGGATAAAGAAGTAATTCCAGAAGAATGGAAAATTAGCACTATTATCAAGTTACCAAAGAAGAGGGATTTATACAACTGTAACAAAACCTCATACGCAAGATAGAGACATTTCAAAATAAATGGTTAAGAAGAATCCAGCTAATTTTCTGGCTAAATACAATAGCAAATGAAGAGCTTATAAAACGAATAAGCTTTGCATTAATAAAGACCATCATTAAAAGATGGAGGTGGATTGGTCATATATAAGTATGCCTGTGGGGACATTGGCTATAACAGAGCTCTGATGGACAACGGATGGGAAAAATGTCCTGGATGCTGATGAGTTTTGAAAAAAAAAGTAGAAAAAATTCTTACCTAGATCAAGACTGTGAATAATTTCTCTTGATAGTACTGGAAAGAAATTAAAACATCATAATCATAAGTTAAAGAAGAACAACGGTTTAAACACATAAACTATAGTGTACTATCAGTATTATTTAATTGTCTTCTTCTCCGAACACTCCATATCGATCACTTGTTAAACAACTCTTTGTGATTTGTATGTGATCTGAGCCAAAGAGTGATTGTATGTTGTGCCAGTTATACTCCTACAAATAGGCCAGCACATCCGATTTCTGCAACGCTTTTATTTACTAGGGCAGCTTCACTACACCCCTACCGTAGTCACCTCTTACGACATGCCTTCTAGGGTGCAGTGTTACTATTCTTTGCTCCCCTTGAGAGCCCCAGCAACACACAGGCTATTTAATTGTCAACTAATATAGCCTGGGGGTCTCTGTGGCTAAACCTTTGCCTTGCATTTCGAAGGTCGTGGGATTCAAATCTGAACCGTTCTGCTCCAGAGTATATCTTTTTCTGCAACCCTAGGATTGTTGCAGGACTAATATAGTCGTAAATATGAAATTAAATTATTCTCATCATATGTCATGCCAACTGGTGTAGGCTATCAATGATTTTCACAAATGTCTGTCTTGTTATATATCCTTGCCAGGAAGTTGAGCTGTCAAGAATTTTCTCTTCTCTGTTATCATCTATCTAGTTGCCTCATTGATTTTGCCAGCTGTCACCAGATATTCTAAACCACATTTTCTAATGACACTCTTAAAGAATGAAGATCTACCAAAGTTTACAATCAGCTTTCTGTTAGTCTGAAAAGTCTAAAGGCGAAGGATTGACTTCATTACACTGGGTTTCTGCATATGGCTCTCTTTCTGACAGTAAAAATGGTGTGTCATGTGCCGAAAGTGTTGCACAGTTGCACAAAATCTGTAGTTCCAGAAATGGGGGAGAATTGCCTGAGTGAGCTATCAAGTTACATTTTTTGGCCTTTGTGGAGTAGAGTTTGTATATCTGCTGTTTCTGCTTCGTGTCATCCTTCGCAAAACCTTTAGTCAATATGATAGTCTTCTTCAAGATCAAATCTTTAGTCCTGCCATTTATTTTTGCCTCATTCTTTATGTCTCTGTGCCAATATGGCTGCTGTCTCATTAACAGATATAGTACAGTGGGATGGTATCCACTGTATTATTAATAATAATAATTCCTCTCGTACCGTTATTTGTTACATAGGGCCTGCAAGTAATTTCTACATACCGCTCTATCCTGGGCAACTCGCTCAATCTCCTCCATGGAACTGAGACCGATATTTCATGCCTCTCTCAGCAAAGTTCGTTTCAGGGTCTCCTTAGGTCATCCTCTCTTTCTTGAACCCTTTGTATCCCACTTCAATGCCTGCTTTGATATTCGTGATCATTTCTCCTCAAGGTGTGCCCAACATATCTCCTTCTTCTCTTTCTTATAACAGTTGTCACTAGTGGTTGACCAGACATTTCTCTGATTTCATCACTTCACCTGAATTAGTTCCATTTTATGTTCATTATTTTTCGTTAAAAAATCACATCTATTTTCAAATGCATTCAACTTGCTTTCTATATATTTAGTCATTCTATTTAATAGTCCTATTAGAAGTTCTATTACTGAATTATAAATCTGGAGGTTGATTGTCAGCATCATGCAGGTTTTGTTTACTTGCATGAGAATAAAAATGATATTATACAAAGTTAACTTACCAACTAATGTCAAAAGTAAGATACTGAAATCAAAGACATTCCATGCAAATCGAAAGTAGTGCAATCGTAATCCAATGAGTTTCACAAGGGCTTCAAGTGTAAATATACACGTGAACATAATGTTTGAAATTTCGTCATTTCAAGATAAGTATCGTTTCGCTATAATGTGTTACGCCCATTGCAACCATATTTAGAAAGATGAAGATCACAATACTCATTTCAAATCTACTGCTGACCGCCAAGTCATAGAAGCACAACTGGAACCTGTTCTGCAGAATGAATGATAACAGAATATGTCAGTATTTCTTGGCATAATTATATAGGTGTCAATATATTAATCATCATCATCATTAATCCTCTCCGCTCCTCGTGGAGCATAGGGCTTCAACAGTTGTTCGCCACTCTTCTCGGTCTCTGGCTGTTCTTTTATGGTCTCCCAGGTCAATTGAGCACTCTCCAGCTCCTCAATAAGACCTCGTCTCCAAGTCTGCTTAGGCGTCCTCTTTTCGTTTTCCCTGGGGTTCCACTCGAGCACCTGTCTAGTGACACTCGACTGTGTCTTCCGCAAGGTATGGCCTATCCATCGCCATCTTCTCCTCTTGACTTGTGTCATCATAGGTTCCTGCCCTGTTCTTATCCACAGATCCGTGTTTGTAACTCTATCATACCATCACAATCTGAGAATCCGCCGCAAACATCCGTTGACAAAGGTCTGGATCTTATTTGTGTTTGCCCTAGTGACTCGCCAAGTTTCCGAGCCATACAGCAACACCGACTTCACATTTGAGCTGAAAATCCTGAGCTTTGTTTTCGTGGAGATGGCAGCGGACTTCCACACCATGTGCAGGATCGCAAAGGCCTGTCGCTCCTTCCTAATCCTAGCATTAATGTCCTCTTCTGTACCTCCTGATCTGCTGATCTTACTTCCAAGGTAGACAAATTCATCCACATCTTCTATGTCCCTTCCTTCAATCAGTATTGGATCTTGCTGTATGTTGTTGCTACGCATTACTTTAGTCTTCTCTTGACTTATTATAAGACCGACTCATTGTGCTGTTTGTGTCAGAGCATCCACTTTTTCCTGCATGTCTTGTAGTCTATGCGAGAGCAAGGCGAGATCGTCCGCAAAATCCAGGTCTTCTAGCTTTGACATAAGTGTCCACTGTATGCCTTTTCCAGACCTGGCGTAGGCTGTGCGTGTGACCCAATCAAGTAGCACCAAGAAGAGGAGGGGGACAGCAGGCATCCCTGTCTAACACCAGTAGTGACCTGGAACTCCTCTGACAGTCTTCCATCATGAATAACCTGGCAGGCAAACCCCTCATACAGCTGCCTGATGATGTCGACAGTCTTCTCCGGCACCCCATAGTTTCTTAGGATCCCCACATTGATTTCCTATCTATGCTGTCAAATGCCTTCTCAAAATCAACAAAGCACACGTAGAGCGGAGCCTGCCACTCCATTGTTTGTTCCATTATGATTCTTAAGGTGGCTATCTGGTCATTGCAAGATCTATCCTTCCGGAATCCAGCCTGTTCGTCCCTAAGCCTCTGGTCTTTCATCCTGTCCAGAATAACCCTAGTGAGGACTTTGCTGGGAATGGAGAGCAGCATGATCCTTCTCCACTTGTCACAATTTGACAAATTGCCATTCTTTGGCAGTTTACGAGAGGCCTTTCTTCCAATCTGCTGGTATCTCCTCCTGTCCCACACCAAGTTGAACAGTATGTGGAGTTGGTTTACCATCTCTTCTCCTCCCTCCTCAGAGCTTCCAGCGGGATATTATCAACTCCTGCCGCCTTGCCCTTTTCAAGTTTTCAAGGCATTGCGATTTCCTGTTTTGTGATCTCCCCACGTCTATGTCCAGCGGTCTCCTTGCCCTAAATCTAGTGGGTTTAGTGGGGAGGTCTATTTAACACTTCCTGGAAATGCTCTTTCCAGCGCCCAGTTCGTCAATTTTAGTCAAAAGTTTTCCAGTCTTATCTCTCACTGGCCTGCTCTGATTATATTTCCTTCCACTCAACAATCTGGTTGTCTCATAGAGAGCCTTGTGCTCACCTTTGCTGGCTGCTGTCTCTGCCTCTTCTGCTATCTCATTTATGAATGCTCTTTTGTCGCTTCTCAGCTGTCTTTTTACCTCTCTAGCCATCTCGTTATATCTAGTTGCTGCCCTGTTTTGCTGTCTTGTTCTGACTGGTTTACTTTTGTTTCAGCTTCTTCCTCTCCTCCACCCTCTGCCATGTTTCGTCCGTGATCCAGGGCTTCCTGATTGATGATGGCTTCCCAAGTATTTCTTCACAGGCTCCAACCGTCGCCTGCTTTAAGGTGTTCCACCTACTCTCCACTGTACCTTCCTCTTCTGTTGTCTGTAGCGCCTCGAAACGGTTCTTTAGAGCAATCTGGAAGACTTCTTATGTGGCCTGCGATTGGAGTTTCTTGACATCAAACTTGATTCATGTACTTTGTTGTTTCTTTTTTGCCGATAGTTTCATTTTTAATTTATAGCTACTAGATGGTGATCAGATCTATGTCTGCTCCTCTCTTCACTCTAACATCTTGTAGTGATGCTTTCCATCGTTGGCGAATTGCCACATGATCGATCTGGTTTTCCGTCCGATGGTCTGGCGAGATCCATGTTGCCGTATGGCATCTTCGATGGAAAGAGTGTCCCAATGACAAGCTCATTGGAGGCACAGAAATCTGCAAATATCTCTCCATTTTCGTTCATGCTTCCAAGACCATTTACTCCCATCTCTTTTTCCCTGCCAGTGTTTTCGTTGCCCACCTTGGCATTCAAATCCCACATAAGAATCAGCATGTAGTGCTTTGGTACTTTGTCCACAGTTGCCTGTAGTTGTGCATAGAAATGGTCTTTTCCACCTCTGCATCATCTGCCGGTGCATAACACATATTATGTAGGTCTTTGGAACCTAGATACGAACCTTGCACTAATAATGAGGGCCGACACTGGTTCCCATTCCATCAGACTTTTGCTTGCTTCCTTGGTCAGCATCAAGGCCACCCCGGCTTCCCGAGGATCATCTTCATTTTCTTTGCCCGAATGAGCAAGCGTTTCTCCCGTCTGAGTCTTGTTTCCCCAAAGGCATTCCACCTTGTTTCACACATTCCCAGCAATGTAAGCTTGTACCGATGCATCTCCTTCACCACTTGTGCACATCTGCCTGTCTCTAGCAGTGTCCTTACATTCCACATCCCTACAAGGGTGGACTTCTTCTGTGTAATCAACTTGGGTGCTTCTATCTTTGTTGTCTGCGGCCGAAAAAGGGTCGTCAGCACGTCAGCTTCCTTGCAGGTTTGGCTGCTGCGCGTCATCTGTCTCCTGCATGGAGCCCTAGTCCTTCCGAGACTCAAGTTAGTTTTGAACAATTTGTTTTTGGTTTCTGTAACTACTGTTTTTTTAAATGGATGGGTAGTTAGCCCATCGCACAACCCCCAACCTGGAGGACCAGGAGACCACATTTAGTCTGCTCTCTCTCCTTCGACCTTCCCGGCTTGGGTAACCCTGCCGGCATAGCTCTCCGGTCCCTGAGGTACGCAAGTCCCCACACAAGGTAATGGCCTCATGGGGAGAAATATATTAATCATTATCATGCAATAGTTTGTCTTAGCAGAATTTTCCTACCCTAACAGTCTTATAGACTTTTCTATCTTAATGACTAGATATCCTACCCGTGTTACTGGGGCCATAGTAACACTGCGACCTACAAGGAATGTTGTAAGAGGTGACAGTCGCCAGTGTGGTTCCATGGCCCATAGGGAAGCAAAGAATAGTACCACTGCGACATACAATGCATGTCATAAGAGGCGACTGATGTAGGCCCTAGGAATGCTACCTAGTAAATAAAAAGCAGCGCAGAAATTGGATATGCTGGCCTACTTATAGGCGCATAACTGGCAGAACGTACAATCACTCTTAGGCTCAGATCACATACAAATCACAGAGTGGTTGACAAGTGGTCGATATAGTGCTAATGATGATCAGCTAAGGTAATGAAAGCTAAGAGGTGACTTCAATGCAATAGTGGTACCTATGGAAAGCTACCCTCAGTAAAGTCAAAAACATACGAGCGTTATGGCAGAAGTCTCACGGAGCAATGTGCGGTAGGTCTACTTGTAAGAGCGCAATGGACGGCACTGGAACTACAATATACAATTGCTCTTAGGCTGAGATCACATACAAATCACAAAGAGTGGTTTAACAAATGATCGATATGAAGCATTCAAAGAAGAAGAACAGATGTCCCCCTTGAGCTGCCGCCATGCTCAAATCATCTATCGCATCCTGACTACATTGTCTCCATGGTCTTCTTCTTTGTCGGGATGCCTCTCTCCAATTTTGTCTTCTCTAGCCATGGTCAATAAAATAATTATAGAATAATCAACAATGTATATATGGTATAAACGATAACAGTAAGGACATCATAAACAATGAAGATGGAAAAAATACTTTACATAATTGCGAAATTGAGAATGTCTACTAACACGTTCCCAAAAGAAGAGATACAAACATGCAAACTAAATGTTGAAGAACCTGATTTAGAAAAATCTGCTAGCTACCCCACCCTGTAAAATAAACACTAGGTAGCTACAGAAACAACAACCAAGGAAATTCATTAGGAAATTCTCAAGGAAGAATAAGGATCCCAGCAAGGAATAGAGGTAAGGGAAGACCCAGGAACATCTGGACGCTGGAAACGTAATGCAAGAAAATGGGGAGAGTGAAGAGATCTGGAAAAGATGGCCTTGGATAGGAGAGTTTGGAAAACCTTGGCTGCTGATCTATGCCTCCCTAGAGGTGAAGAAGAAGATCATCACCAGAAATATAGATCTTCAATTTCAATAGAAACAGATAAATATGAATGAGAAGCCTGCAGTGTGTGAACTGGTAAATGTACACTCAACATTTGTAATTATTCATACCTGTCTCGAGGAATAGTTAAGAGATACGGTGTCAATAATAGGGGCACTATTCGCCCAAGTGGTTACTGCGGCCCAAATTTGGGGTATAAAGAATAGAGCCACTGTTACCTGCCATGCATGTCGTAAGAGGCGACTAAGGAGGTTTGGCTGAAATCGGATGCATGTGTCCTAAACATGTAGAAGTCTATGCGCTTAGGGGCCTACCAAACCAATGTGCAACGATACACGTTCTTGGCAAAGATCAAACATATCACAAAGAGTGATTAAAATTGGTCGAAATAACAACGCAAAGAAGAAGAAGAGGGACACTATTTCTTGAAATCCGTTAATGTAAAAAGTGAGCAAGGAGATTTAAAACCATTCTACAGGATGTTGCGTCATACACATGTCTTGTGTGCATAGACATAGTGTTGGGAATGGACAAAATGTCAGGATGGAAGTAAAAAGGTGAAGGAAACTTTATTGCATTGAGTGATATATGGAAGTCAAATAAGATCAAAACAAACACGAAGCAGAGAATCTTTCAATTGAATGTGGTCAATGCTGTTTTGTGGCTCGGAAACATGGAGGACATCAAAAGAAACCACCAGAAAACTGCAGACCTTCGTAAATGGATGTTTACATAGAATACAAAGACAGATGGTATGATAAGATTACAAACGATGGAACTCAGAGAAAGAGCTCAGCAGATAGCAGTGGAAAAAGAGCTAAGGAAGAGATGATGGCGGTAGGACACATGTTGAGAAGGCCATCTGGAAGCATTGCAAGACAGACACTGATTTATAACTTGCAGGGAGAGAGGAGTAGGGGAACGCCTAGAAATACCTGGAGAAGAGCTGGGGACTGATATTAAAAGGATAGGCAAGACATGGAAAGAGCTGGAAGGGATAGCAAGAGAGAGGAAGGTCTGGAAGAAGCTTGTTGAAGATCTGTGCTCCATTGGGAGTTGAAAGGTGAAGAAGGAGATTTCAGTGTAAAGTTAGTTTCCACAGAGAGTGAGAAAAAGACAGCGTTATTCCTGACCAGTTCGAATGAAACTCAAGTCACTATGTTCATCACATTTTTTTTATAGAATACAAAACATTCTCTTACTGACTTCTTACTGACTGTAGCCAACAAACCTGCGGTCTCTGTATGATCTTCTTAGGCTTTCTATTTATCATTCTTTTTAGAGTGTTGTAATAGTTTCTTTGGCCCTGGGTTAGAAATGCATCAAGGTAGCTGCCCTCATACTACAACAAATTATTGGAGAGGAAAAGACAAATTTAGTTGCAAGATGCTATATAATTTTTTAATACAAAACAGGTTGTCGTTTTGTCTGTCTCAGGAAAAACTTATGAACAATGGAGTCATGAAATTTGGATATCTTATTCCTGAAGAAAGTTGTCGCTCAACGCCATCATTTTCAACTCTTTCATGCATTCTTCACTGAGTTATGAGTTTGTTAAGTTTGTTTTAAAATGTATACATTTTATAATATGTTCAGTCAGCCATTATACTAGGTCAGTGAGTATGCGTGTGCAACAATTACATCAATTAAACAATTGGATAAAAATTAATTTTGCTTATCAAAACACATGACACAAATTTAGTTTATATCCCCAATGCATACTAAATATTGCCATTCTTCTTCTTCTTTGCGTTCGTTTCTTACGACCAATTTTAATCACTCTGTGATATGTTTGATCTTTCCCAAGAACGTGTATACGTTGGTTTGGTAGGCCCCTAAACGCATAAGACTTCTACACGTTTAGGACACATGCATCCGATTTCAGCCAAACATCCTTAGTCGCCTCTTATGACATGCGTGGCAGGTAACAGTGGTTCTATTCTTTACACCAAAATTTGGGCCCGGGTAACCACTCGGGCGAATATTGCCATTTAAGAAAGCCTTATAAGAGTCTCATGCAAGGTCAAAAGGAGTTAACAGATTAAATCTGAATGATGGTAATACAGAAAATCATGACAAGCACATGATTCTGCCATCCACAATGAGTAAGTAATTTGTGATAATTTAAATTTGTTTCTGCTTTCTTCTATCATGTAAGTATTAAAGTGAATTTTTTTTTCTCTAACATAAAATATACAATTAAAAAAATATATATATATATATATGAGATTTTTAAAAAACTGTCTGGGTCTGGCATTAATAACATCATCAAGGTGCGTATCCTTTATAGGACATTGCTCTCTTGCAGCACATCTGAAATTCACACTGTCTCTAGCCAGTTCACCCACTTCATCGATGGTCATATTCTTGGTTTCTTTAATATCCTGTAGCCATCTTCTTCTTGGTCTGCCTCTGCTTCCTTAGACTATGCCCTCTAATATTGTTCTTTCCAGGTCATTGTGACGCTTAATGTGACCAAAGTATGTAATTTTTCAGTATAGTATTAATGTTGTTTATCAGCCAATTCTCTTTAACATTTAGTTCTTTCAGGACAATATTGTTCTTTCTTTTTTCTGTCCATGATATTCGTAGGATCTTTCTGTAGCATTTAGTTTCAAAGGACTGGATTTTTCGTTCTTGTTGTTTGTGTAATGGTCCATGATTCACAACCATAAGTAGCCACTGGAAAATGCATGTTCTCAATATTTTTAATTTTAATATTTTGCTGGTGCTTTGCCACATGTTCTTCATTGTGTTTAACTTTGATTGCTATTGCCAATCTTCTTTAGATCTCTTTGGAACAGTCACCATTATTGTTAATTATTTAGCCCAAGTATTCGTAGCTCTCTACACATTGGAGTTCTTCATTGTCTATTTGGATGTTAGGTGAGCATTTTGCTTTGTCAATTGACATTATTTTGTTTTTTGTGTATTCAAATATAGATGTTGGTCTTCACTATGTTTCTTGGTCATCATGATTAGATTTTCCAAACCCTCTTTGCTGGTGGATAATAATACTGTATTGTCTGCATATCTAAGCTCTGGTATGGATTTGCCACTATATTGAAAGAGTCGTAATTCACATAGTCGGTATCATCTTACTTTCCCTCATGATGTTCTCCCATATATGTTGAATAAGTATGGGGACTAACTACATCCCTGTCTTACACCCTTTGAATCTCGAACATTCAGCTATTTCACCTTCTATTTTAATGGTTGCCTGTTGTTCGTGGTATAGAGATTCTATGGGTTGTATTATGTGTGTTGGAAAATGCATGTCTTTCATGATGTTCACATTTTCTGGTGTTGTATATAGTCGAAAGCCTTGCTATAGTCTATGAAACATGCATGCAGGTCTATGTTGTATTCTCTGCATTTCTTGATGAGTCTCATGCTACAAATATGGTCTCTAGTGCCTCTCCCTCTTCTGAAACCTGCTTGTGTTTCGTGTATTTCATCTTCTAATTTTGTTCCATCCTCTTCATGATGATTCTTAATAGGATTTTACTGGCATGACTTATACGGACAATAGTTCTGTAGTTGGTGCATAGTTTCAAGTTTCCCTTCTTTGGAATAGGTATAAATACTGATCTTTTCCATTCCTTTGGCCAGGAGGAGCTATTCAATATTTTTTGTGTACAATTTATGATATACCGAACACTGGCCTCCCGCCTGCTTGAATCAATTCCGCTGGCATATCGTCGCACCCTAGTGACTTCCTTCTCTTCAGACTTTTGATGACCAGGCGCACTTCACCCAACATGGGTTCTGGTTCTGTCTCTTCGCTTTCTGTTGTTATCATATATGGATTGTTAGTTGTGTCTTCATACATGTTTCTGCAGTACTCACACCATCTTTCTAGTACATCTTTCTTTTCTGTTAATGTTTTGCCATTGTTATCGTTTATGACTTGTATTGATGGGCTGAAGACATGTGTCATTATATTAATTTCGTTGTATATTTCTCTCTCTTTCTTGTTTTCTAATAACATTGTGTAGGAATGAATATATCAGATATCTTTTAGTTTGCATGTTAATTTTTGAATGTTTCATCTTTCCTCTTTTGTCATCACACAGCCACTGGATTGTTGCTCTGTGTAGTGGTTTTCTGTTTTTGTCTTGCGCTACTCTAGTGGCTTGTGTGATAGTTAGTTTTGCTCTTCGACGGTATTCTGCTATGCCATCTAACCATATTTTCTTGGCCTTCCCCTCACCTTCTTTCCTAATGTTCTGTTGTAGAAGACTGTATACTGTGAGTTTGGAATCATTCTTATTAAGTGGCCAAACCACCTATTTTTTTTCTCAATGTAATTCAAGCCAGGTTCAGTGCCAACTTTCTTTCCTAGGCTGATGACTGTCCTTTCTGGTGTTGTTGGTAACTTTTCATAGGCATCGCAGAAGAGTGTTTGATGATTGGTACTAATTGATAGTTCACGCTGTTTGACTTGAGGCACTATCAATTAAAAACAACAATTAATAGTTTGATATAAACTTTGTCACTGACAATTATTTTATCAGTGTAGTCTTCTTCTTCTTTGCAATTGCTATTTTGATGATTATACCATCAGATTCGTTCTTAAGATAAAGTCAACTGTTGTCTGGAGATCCTCTCTGGTGTCATGTAGTTTTGAATGTAGTGATGTGTTGTAGGGAGGACATACAGGGGACAGTCTTGCAGGACATGTTTTGTGGTTTAATCTATGATGCCACAGGAGCACAGAGGGATGGGGGACACAAAGGGATGGGGACAATCGTAGCATGTGTGTTGTTCAGTGTTATACCTTGTTCTAAGTCAGAAGATGTTGGTCTGTCCTTGTCTGTCGAGTGTGTGATAGTAATCGTTGGATAGTTTAGGTTTTTCTAATGTCCAGGATAGCTTTTTTTCTTCATTTCTTCAAAGTATGTCTCCTTCTTCTTTGGTTCTTTTCGACCAATTTAATCACTCTTTGTGATATGTTTGATCTTTGTCAAGAATGTGTATATGTTGCACATTGATTTAGTAGGCCCCTAAAAACATTGACTTCACACGTTTAGGACACGTGCATCCGATTTCAACAAACCTTGTTAGTCGCCTCTTTCGACATGCATGGCAGGTAACAGTGGTATGATTCTTTACACCCCAAATTTGGGCCCCGGTAACTGTTCAGACGCTTCAAAGTATGTGATTTGTTCAAAGTTGTGATTTTGTTCAAAGATGATTTTGTTGATCAGTAGATGGGTGTTTACCTTTTTTGAGAACATTGAAGTTGTCAATAATCACCCAATGAAGAGATTCAAGAGAAGAAGGATCCAATTACAAAGAAGACAACAAAGTACAGATAGGAATAAAGATTTGCTTCATATCTTGGCTGTTTATCAACCTGTATGATTAAACAAAAATAGCAATAAGAATTAAATGTGACAATTTATTGTGAATGGCATGGTTGTATTTGTGGTTTTATGAGTTAGTTGTGGAAAACTACAAGTATGAGTATTCAAACTCATAATTCAAATGCTCCATATCGACCACTTGTTAAACCACTCTGTGTGATTTGTATGTGATTCAAGCCTAAGAGCGACTGTATGTTGTGCCAGTTTGCTCCTACAAGTAGGCCAGCACATCCGGTTTCTGCAACGCTTTTAAAAATGACTGGGGTAACTCCCTACCTCAGTCGCCTCTTACAACATGCCTTGTAGGTCACATTGTTACTATTTTTGCCCCCCTTGCAAGCCTGACAACATAAAAATACAAAAAGGCTGTATAAAAGTTTCATGACATAATCCATACTTTTTTTCCCTCCTTCTTTATGACTGTACACATTTCTTGCCATTGGTTAAACATTCTATTTTAGTAATAAGAAAGTAGGTGACAGGTATCTCATATTACATCGCACTGATATTTAAACCACAGCTTTATACAACTATATATAACATGCTTCTTTTAAATGCAGTGAACTTATATGGTTACTAGTAATTGAGCAGATCATCATACAGAACCAAACAAACCCTAAAAATAACAAATTGTTTGGAAGTTAAGGGGAACTCTCTCTCTTACTTTGCTCAGCATGGTTAACTGGCCTGTCAAAGTCACTGTCTGGTGGGCGGAGATCACTACTGTGCAACAGCAGAGTCCAATAGAAGCCATATGTCAACTGGGCAGTAGCAGGAGAACCAATTAGGCTCCAGGCTACCCAAATGGATGATAACATAATGTACATGTATATATTAAACGACTTGGGATAACATTCACACGTTTAGTATTATGTTTACGAGGGGCAGAATGAGGTTTAATCAGCAAGCCATGGGTACCATCAACAAGTCTACTTCATCATCTGTCAGAGGAGAATGAGTACCTAAGGTCCTGCCCTAAGTTCTATTATATCAGTTCAGTAACCAATAACAATAACAAATGAAACAACATTGAGAATATACAAAAATGAACAAATGAAATAAAAATAAATTGATTCAACAGATCATCAACACATACACCAACAGAATCTACTGCATCAGCCATTACTTCCATCCAACCTTCAAATGTTGCCTGTAAAATAAACAAATATTGGTGCATATATTTGGAGACAATATTGATATTTACTGTGATCTATCAAAACTAATATTGTATGTAAATATTTGATATGATATATATATGACAAGGCCTATCAAATTGTCTTATCATAGGCTTATTTTTTTAGAAATAGAGAGACAATGTAGCAAAGTTACAGTAAGCTGAGTTTGCACACAAACACACATAGTTCAATTTCTGGCCCAGCTGATTCCCGTCACTCATGTGTTGCCGGGGTGGGCAAGGGAAGCAAAGAATAGTAACACTGCAATCTACAAAGTTCTGAGCTCCAACTGAGTGAGGGGCCAGGAAACTACCCTAGTAAATAAAAGTGTAACAGAAATCGGATGTGCTGTCTTAGTTGTAGGTGCATAGCTTTCAAACTGTACAATCTCTCTTGAGCTCAGATCACAAAGAGTGGTTTAACAAGTGGTCGATATGGGGCGTTCAAGAAGAAGGTCTGCAAGATTACCAACTCTGGCATTGAATTTATACCTTATTTACATCATGTATGACTCCTCTTCTCCATTAATTTGTCATTTATATCAGCAGGTGATTATGAAGATATTTCTTGAGCATTGCATCATTCTATAAGCTGTTGCTGAAATTTATCATCACTGTGTTCTTCTTCTTCCAACGCTCTATATCGACCACTTGTCAACCACTCTGTGTGATTCGTATGTGATCTGAGTCTAAGAGCAATTGTATGTTGTTAATCGCTACAAGTATCGTCAGCACATCCGATTTCTGCATTCTATTTATTTACTAGAGTAGCATCCTTAGGACCTACATCAGTTGACTCTAACGACATGCATTGTAATCAATTATTAGATCAGTGACGAGGTCACTGCTTCTTTGATGAAGAGTACTGCTGCACTATAGTTAGGAACATGGATGCAACAACTCTCAATACAGCAAAGCAAATCCTAATGGCAACAAATAAAAAAAATTTGCTGAACAGATGGGTCATGGGAGACACGGGAAGAGAGGTTTACAAACATATGGCCAGCCCTAACCTTAGTGACAACATCAAGCACCTTACAAGAAGAGATCAGAGCATCATTTTTAGACTCTGAACTCAACACATAACACTTAATAATCACTTGAACAGAATTCAATCACAACACACTCTAGAGTGCCAGCTGTGTGCACATCATCATGAAACCGTTCACCATCACCTCTTTGGGTGTCAAGCACAAGATGACATCAGGAAGATCCTCCTTCCTCCAAGGCCAGATAAATGGAACACATTATATGGAACAAAAGAACAACTTACAAACACATGCAGATACCGCTACATAGCATTGGACCAAAGGGCAAGAGCTGAAGCGCAGCTGGATCATTGAAGGAACATGAACATCATACCCTGCTGCATGGCTATGTCAAAAGAATTCGCCTCTATTAACCATGTTGTTCAACATTTACACAGTAAAGATAGCAACAAATTCAACCGTCTAGTTGCTCTCAGGTTATTGCGTACTTATCGGATATAATAGCATCTTGGAAATATTCATAGGTTCTCAGTTTCCATAAGCATGTTGAAGCATATACATGCTGAAGATTCCCATAGCTTGTTTAGATGCCCAGTCCCAACAGGATGTCTGTAAAGATAAGTTGGTCAAATGTTTTACTAAAATAATGGTTCAAAAATCACTAATACCAAGATTTGAACCATCATCCACTGGTGTCTCAATCTAGCTGACTGTTACTGAGCTATGTTGACTCCTGAACAGAAAGTCGCCCAAGTAGTTAGCAGGGCCAAATTTGGGGTGTAAAGAATAGAGCCACTGTTACCTGCCACGCATGTTGTAAAAGGCGACTAAGGAGGTTTGGCTGAAATCAGATGTACATGTCCTAAACGTATAGAAGTCTATGCATTTAGGGGCCTACCAAACCAATGTGCAACGTATACACGTTCTTGGCAAGATCAAACATATCACAAAGAGTGATTAAAATTGATCGAAAGACTAACAAAGAAGAAGAAGAACAGAAAGTAATCTTCTTCACCCTTCACCCTAGGTGGTGCTGGTCTGCAACCAAGGCCTTCCAAGCCCTCCTAACCAAGTCCATCTTTTCCAGATCTCTACACTCTCTCATCATTTTCTTGCATTCCGTCTCCAACTTTCCCGAACAGAAAGTAATAGAAAATGAAATATTCTGTTGAAGTAATTACTATTCTTCCACTACCAAATGTATAGAAATATTTGTTTCAAACAAAATATTGACCAAAACTAAAACTTACCACTTGAAATAACGCAAGAAAACCATTAGCTGCAGTATCAAAGTTAACATTTGGATTCTCCCAAGAGCCGTTAACATAGTAGCAGGTATTTCTGTCTGGTACATCAGTGTAATGAAATATGTAATTTCCAGTTACATTAACACACCTGAAGAATCGACCTTTGAAGAACTGCACTCCCATAATGCTAAAAATCAGCCAGAACATCATGCAGACCAAAAACACATTCATAATGGCTGGGATGGCATTCATTAGTGCATTGACAACAATCTGTGGAATAGTTGAGATGAGAATAAATATGAGAATAAATATGAGTATAATTTCATCTTCTTCTTCTTCGAACGCTCCATATCGACCACTTGTTAAACCACTCTTTGTGATTTATATGTGATCTGAGCCTAAGAGCAATACAATAATTCAAATATATTTGACACCAATGAAACGAAACATGGCCTCATGAACAAAGCATACAGAGGAAGCTACGGGGAACTCTAGGAGAACTCCAACTGATATGCAGCTTCATGCCCGTCTGCCCAGCGTGTCGCAGCGTTGGACTACGGGTGACTATCCCCTGTGTGCGGGTTCAATTTCGGGATGGCGAAAAGCCACATATTCCCCAGATTTTCGGTGTTCTGGCACCGAACCGGGAGTTACGATGTCCATGGCACCGAGGCAAGAGCTGAAAAAAAAAGCTCAAGTGCTTCTGGATCGGGAAAAAAAAAAAAATATGCAGCTTCATAGAGGCAACCCATCTCATGGTTTAGACAAAAATAGGAGACCAACGAAAAAAAGAACATATTTTGTTTTATGAAATAAATGTTTTCAATATTTATTCTTTCATCCTTAAAGTTTATAGAACTTGAATAATTGCTGAGGTGGAAAGGTGGTAGTATGCTAAGCAAAAAGGGTAGAGAATCAACATCCTTGTTGATAGCACCAATTTTTGGTGTTCTACATGTCAAAGGAGCTTCTGTGCTAGAATAGTAATGTACAGTTGAATGCACTCTATGTCTACAAGGTGTGTTCTGTGTCTGGCTCTGCATCTAGCAGAGTTTGAGTCTGCTAGTGTTTCTTCAAGAAGTGTGAAAATTAGTAGCCTTCTTATGACATGTAGAACGCGTAAAGCCTCAACTCCTAGGGATGTAGAGTGGAAACTGTGACACCAAGGTTAAAGGTAAACATAGTTCTCTCATGTTTAGAGGGATGACTCTCAAAGATCAGTTCCCCCCCTTTTTAAAAACATAGATGGAAACGAAATCACACTCTAAGACGCAAACCACATACCAACCACATAGCAAGTGGTTCTTCTTTCTTCTTTTGTCGTCACACTGCTACCAGGTTGTTGCCAGTGTCGTGGTTTTCTGTTTTTGTCTTGCGCTGTTCTGGTCGCTTGTGTGATTGTTATGTTTGCTCTTTCACAGGATTCTGCTACGCCATCTAATCATCTTTTTGTGGTCTTCCTCTTGCCTTCTTTCCCGATGTTCTTTTGTAGAAGACTCTGTATACTGTGGAGTTTGGATGCATTCTTATTAAGTGGCCAAACCACTTAATTCTTTGTTTCTCTATGTAATTCAAGCACGGTTTTGTGCCACTTTCTTTCTTATGCTGATGTTGGTTGATAGCAAGTGGTTGATAGCAAGTGGTTGATAGCAAGTGGTTGATAGCAAGTGGTTGATAGCAAGTGGTTGATAGCAAGTGGTTGATAGCAAGTGGTTGATGCAAGTGTTGATAGCAAGTGGTTGATGAAGTGGTTGATAGCAAGTGGTTGATAGTAAGTGGTTGATACAAGTGGTTGATAGCAAGTGGTTGATAGCAAGTGGTTGATCGAAAAACACATAGAAGTTGTTACATTTGTGAAACCTGCAAAACTACAAGTATCTTTTGTTTCATTTGTATTATTAGCCCATGAGTACAAACATATTAGAAAGTCATAATCCCCCAAAAAAATGCACACAATATTGTTCCTACTTTTGGTACTAGATATTTGTTACAGTAATCTAGACTTTGAAGACGGGCATCATCCGGTATATATGAAATAGAAGCCATAATAAACACATGTTGCAGAGAGGAAACAAGAAATTCCTTTATTCCCTATTCTTGTGTTTTGTGCCAGTTAATGTTTTCAAATTCTGCATGCAGGATATGTATGTTCAATGTGGAAATATTGTTTTTGATAGATGACTATACAGGAGTGAGATGGCATCTGATGTTTCGTTGCTGACCGTTGCTGACATGTGATGTTCACTTTAGCTTGCATGAGGAGGTTCAGGGATGCACCATCTTTCCCTCTGAAACTGTGCTGAAGTCAGCGATACTAGGCCAGAAGGCAAAGCAGAAACCATAGTATCTCGCATCTAATGTGCCTATATATGATGTTATACCATCCAATAAAATTATGCTGTTGATTGACCTACTAAGCCTTGTATAGTTAAGTCACTACATTCACAACTACACAGCACCATAAATGAGCTCAGATAACAGTTGATGTTATCATAGGAATGCATCTGACAGTATAATCATCCAAATAGCGATCGCAAGAAGAAGAGACTGCCCTATAATTTTAGACATAATATTAGACAATATCTTTCTGCTATTAATGTTTGTTCCAAATTAAAAAGAAAA
The DNA here is from genome assembly GCA_020796225.1 of Arion vulgaris. Classification (NCBI taxonomy): domain Eukaryota; kingdom Metazoa; phylum Mollusca; class Gastropoda; order Stylommatophora; family Arionidae; genus Arion; species Arion vulgaris. Next base: position 29,954,393 of record CM036756.1, read on the forward strand.
CAAGTTTGCAACAACCACATTTACCTTCATGCCCTGCCATTTAGACACAGCTCGGAGTGGTGAAATCGCGAATGTTCTTAAAGATCTGAAAGCTGCTATGTTACTGGCTCCAGTAGCATCACCGATCAAACTTAGAATGGAAATCTGTTAAGTCAGAAAATATTAACACATAACTCGTTTTTATAACTGCTTTGAATGTACCACCATCATAATCAAATAGCTTGTAATGAGAAGAGCTTTGTCCCTCTAACAGCCCTTCGAAATTTATCTCTATCAAATTTCTCAAATTTTTTCTCTCTACAGATAATCATCAATTACATCTTGAATCCATCTTTTCCACGATCATTCTCTTCTTCTCTTTGCAGTGATGCCTCCATCCATAATGGTCTTCTCCAACCCTTCATGTCTTTTTATGTCCAAAATACTTCAATTTTCTCTTTCTTATTTGTAGCATCAGCTATTTTTCTTTGATTTTGAGTTTTTTCTGGATAGATCTATTTGTTCTCTTTTCGTTTATGATATATGGAGAACTCTTCTGCAACACTTAAATTCAAAAGCACATATGTTTTTACACTGCTTTGTTAACTGTCCATGCTGCACACCAAACAGTTACCACTTGGAATATGAATGCTCTTAGTAATCTAACTTTGTTTTCATATCAGTTCCATTTCATATTGGTTTGAATGTACCCCATCACAAAACTACCAAAGTAGTGAGTCCATCTAGTGAACCTGATTTTATAGTTGGAAAAATGATAGCATCAGAATTGTAAGATATCACTAGGATGATACTTGTTTTCCTTTCTTGTCTTTGATAACTTGAAAAAAACCCAGTCATCTAGTGTTTGTGTGCATATATTTATATTTATAAAAACCAGATTTACGGTGTTATGGACGAACCGAAGGTTACGATGTCATGGCACCGAGCGAAGAGCTGAAAAGCTCAAGTGCTTCTGGATCGGAAAAAAAATTTATAAAACCATGTATATACATTAATAATGATGTGCAAATTGGGGGTAATGATAGAAAATACTACTGTCATTACTGGCTGTCCCTCACCATGTTTAGGGCAGTATAGGACAAGGGGGGCATGAGCCTGTGAAATTTAATGGCTAGCATGACTAGTGCAGTCTCTGTGAAACTATTTAGGTTATGATTATTTATTTACCCCGCCCCCACAGAAAAACTCTGTAACCTTACCGGGATGTTATGTTATATTATCGATCGACGTCATGACACATTGGGCATTCCCATCCGTGCTCTGTCCTCCGTTGCAGCAGCCATCCCCAAAGTCCATTTGCTCACAGTACCCATGAAGTTGATTACTATATCTTCTCTTTTTTACCACAAAGACGACACTGTCTGGCATGTCCAAACTTAACGCCTAATTCTCGAACTTGTTCCAGTGTCTGAGACCCGCCCATATCACACAATTGAAGAAAGTGTGCTCAATGTGGGTACCCAGACAATTGAAGGAGGAACACAAAATGAACCAATTTGGCCTGTCCTTGCATCATCTCTGTCGATACGAAGATGAAGGAGAAGACATGCTGAACAGGATTGACTTGAGGATGAACATGGGTGCATCACTACCAGCCCGAATCAAAGCGTGCTTTAATACAGTGGAAACATCTTTCTTCGCCTTGTGTCAAAACATTCAAGGTTCGCCATCACTGGGAAGTCATGCTGATGGTGTTCTGGGATTGTCGGAGTGCTTTTAACCAATTTCAAAAAGAAAGGTGACAATGTGAATTCTGAATCATACTATGAAGTTCTATCGATGCTTCATGATGCAATTCGAAAAAATGCCCAGGACTGCTGACTACTGGAGTATTGCTTCTTCATGACAATGCCAGACCACATACGGCTAGATTAACTCAGGAGAAAATTAACCAACTACGGTGGAAAGTTCTGGAACATCAACCTTACAGTCCTGACTTAGCCCCTAAGGATTTCCACCTTTTTGGTCCACTGAAAACCCACCTTGGCGGAGACATTTGCTGAATGACGCCGAAGTTGAATGTGAAGTGAACGTGGTTTAGAAAACAGAGCCCGATTCTATGCAGCCGGTTTGGGAGGATTGATAAACGATGGGATAAGTGCATCAATGTTGGTGGAAATTATGTTGAGAAATAAAGGAACAATGTATGTATAAAAATAAACTGGTTTCAAGTTGTTATCATGTTTAGTTATTTTTCTACAGCCATTTGTAGCTTACTTATTGACTTCCCTCGTAGATATGAAGAAAGAATTATTAAGAGAAATAAAATTCAGACAAGTAAAGTATTTTGGGCACATAAAAGACATGACACCATGATAAAATATTTACTAGATAGGAAAGTTGGGGGAAAAGCAAGAGGAAGACCGAGAGATAAGTGGGAGGAAACTTTAAGAAATGGACAGGTTACAGTCTGGCAGTGTGCAACACCAAGGTGAAAGACTGAGGATGCTGGAGATTCATTGCAGTCAACCTTCGATGTGGAGACGGCACTAGATGATGATGGCACTAGATGATGATGAGTTATCAATGCCCACACGGTATGCAATTATGGTTTCACATGGTTGAGTTAGGTGATATGTTTTACACAACAAGTGCACTTTCGAACAAGGAGTTAGAGGTATTTAGTGTATGCCCTACTTTGATTCTACTAAATGACTGCAAAATATATATCACGAAGTAGATTTTACTGCAACTACAGGGGACACCACAATGGTTGCTCTGTAGACACAACAGAGATTGACACAGGCTAAAGAGAGTAGTGAACAAAATACTAGCTAAAATGAATATGCTGAGTCATCATCATCATCAAGTAGCTTGTCCCTTTTGGAACTTGGCTTCCATGACAACAGTCCTGAAAAACTCTCTGTTCTGTGCAAGTTGACTGGTTCAAGCAGCAGTCATTCTCAGATCATCATTGACATCTTGCACCCATCGTCTTCTAGGTCTTCCTCTCATTCTTCTTCCAGGTATCATTTCCTCCAAAATTATCTTCTCTAGGCACTCAAGTCATTTGATTGTCCAAAATTAATTTTCCTTGATGTTATGTTCTTAATAGCCATCTCTCTATAATATCAAGCTGTGGCAAAACAGAAGCATTTGTTTTTTTCTCTGTCCATTCTTCGTCTTCTTCGAATGCTCCATATCGACCACCTGTCAACCACTCTGTGTTATTTGTATGTGATCTGAGGCTAACAGTGATTGTACATTGTGCCAGTTATGCGCCTACAAGTAGGCCAACACATCCGATTTCTGAGGTTTTTTTACTAGGTAGCATCCCTAGTGCCTACCATTAGTCGCCTCTTCGACACGTATTATACGTCGCAGTGGTACTATTCTTTGCTTCCTTTGCGGACACCAGCACCACACAGGCGTCTCTGTTCATGATATTCTAAGTACTCTTCTGTAGCATTTGCATTCAAATGTTAATAAAATAGTGCTGGGTCAGCAGGAGAAAATATTGCAGTTTCACCATAAACTAGAAGTACAACATAATAATAATAATTCCTCTCGTGCCATTATCATCGTTACATAGGGCCTGCAGTAATTTCTCCATACCGCTCTATCCTGGGCAACTCGCTCAATCTCCTCCATGGAACTGAGACCGATATTTCTGCCTCTCTCAGCAAAGTTCATTTCAGGGTCTCCTTAGATCGACCTTTCTTTCTTGAACCCTTTGCATCCCACTTCAATGCTTGCTTTGATATTTGTTGATCATTTCTCCTCAAGGTGGCCCAACATATCTCCATCTTCTCTTTCTTATAACAGTTGTCACTAGTGGTTGACCTGACATGTCTTTGATTTCATCACTTCTCCTGAATTCGTTCCATTTTATATTCATTATTTTCACAGACATCTATTTTCAAATGCATTCAACTTGCTTTCTATATCTTTAGTCATTTTCCAACTCTGCTGGCATATGTTAGGATTGATACAACATTTAAATTGAAAATTCGTAATTTAGTTTTAATAGAAGTACAACATGCTGCAATAATAATGAGTGGTTTATGTGTTTATACTGGAGAAGAAGACAAAAATAGCATACTGCGTTTATACTTGTCTTTATCTTCTATGATCATTACAAATTGGTGTTTCATTTTGTTGTAGCCTGTACTAAAATGAACTATGACAATCTGGTCTCTTCTGGACAGATCGTGATATTCATAATCTATTTTGTGTTTAGAGTGATAAATCACTTTGCATTGTACATGCTTTTGTTGGTAGTTTAAGCTTCCTTGTAGGTGATCAGATAGTATTGTTCAGACACTTTCCGTCTTTCTTTCACCAGATTATCAACTTTCCATTTCCCTTAATGCTGCAATATGATGGTACTCACTAAATCACTGTTTCTGGAACCCATGTTGATGGGCTTGCAAGGGAGCAAGAATAGTAACACTGACATACAAGGCATGTCGTAAGGGCTGACTGAGGTAGGGGTCTAGGGAAGCTACCCTAGTAAATAAAAAGTATCTCAGAAATTGGATGTGCTTGCCTACTTGAGCGCATAACTTACAAAAGTACAATTGCTCTTAGGCTCAGATCACATAGAAAGCACAAAGAGTGGTGTAACAAGTGGTCGATATGAAGTGTTCGAAGAAGACAAAGCTACTTTCTGCAAGTTATAAGTGTCATCCGTGCTAGACTTTTCCTCTATTCACTCAGTTTGCTACCCATCTGATATTTCAGTGTGCGTTACAACTCACAAAACATCAGTCAGCGTCAATAGTTTCCTATAAATATTGTTATTCTTGTTGTAGGGTCATTTATGTGTCACTTTAATACCTTTCATTTGTATCCTGAAATTACCACTAAAATACACATTCAAACATCTGGTGGTGGTCCATTATTCTTCAACCTTTGATCCCTAGGGAGGCGTAGGTATGCAAAGAAGGCATTTCAGGTTCTCCTATTCAAGGCCATTTTTTCTAGATCTCTCCACTATCTTCCCATTTACTTGCATTCCGTCTCCAACTCCCTGTCTCCAGGTGTTACCTTTGCTGTCTTCTCAGTTTCGAACATCACTCAGACATTACAGGTGCCAATCCGAGAGATCTTCCAGGCTGAAAGAAAGTGAGTTGGCAGCCTGATTTCCTTCGTTCATTGGGTCCTTCATGGGTCCTTCTGAGGTCCTTCTTCTTCATTGAGTGGTGAGTATGGATTTCCTTGGTTGTGGTTTCTGAGCTATCTGGTGTTTTTACTGCATGGATAGCAACGCCCAACTTCCCTTTGTTGCCTCTTAGTGTCATGCATGGCAGGTAACAGTGATTCTATTATTGACACCCCTCATTTGAGCCCCAGTAACCACTCAGGCAGGTGGTCCCATATCCCCAGAATTTCCCCAGAGATAACAAGTTAATAACTGGGATTGCTGTTATGACTCTAACAAATGACTGTGGACATGTTCTACAAAAGAAGACCTGGTTAGTTGCTAAGCAGATGCAAGTAGCCTATGTCAAATTGGCTGCAACACACAAGAGGAACTTGCATAGTTGAGAATCATCGTCACTGTTGAGATGTACAGAAAGCGAGCTGCGCTAAAAGACAAAACACCCACATGTCTGCCGTGATCATGTAAGCCCCATCTGTGGTAGAGGATCGCCTGTGTGTTGCTGGGCCCTCAAGAGCAGTAAGAATAGAAACACTGTGACCTATCATTGCTAAGCGTGGAGATGGAGGCTCTCTTGAATGACATCATCAATGATACAGATGTGGTTATTTACACTGATGGTTCAGTCATTCGCCAACAACACTGTGCGTGGGCTTTTTCAGCAAACTCAATAGTAGGAAAAATAATAAGAGAGGCCAGTGGGGTCTACGCAACAACCACAAGTAGCTTGACAATGGAGGTTTGGCTGTTCGAGGTGGTGAACTGGTTGGCATCTCACAACTACTCTCGTGTTTTCATAATCAGTGACTCCATGAGCATGATTCGTAAAGTCAAATCAGGTATGGTGAGACGCAACTGGGTGGAAGTACTGGTACAGACAATGATCAGAGAAATCACCTTAATTTTTGTCCCTGGGCATGTAGGAGTTAGGGGTAATGAACGAGCTGATAGATTGACTGGCGCTGCAATATCAGAGGGCTGCCATGGATCAGTGACATTCTTCACGCATTGAGAAGTCTTTCGAACAGAGGAGTTTCAGGGCTGTAGATCACTCGCTGACCAGATTGAAAGAGATGGAGTGTCAATATTGGTGCAGCCTGAAAGAACGACATACTAAATATCAAAGAGATTGATTAATCAACATCGAACTGGCGTGTTAGGTGCGCTGGGCGCTGCTGGATTTGCTGAGGTGGAGATCGTGAGCATCTATGGACATGTCCTCATATAACTGATAACTGCACCTTGCAAGGCATGTATGTCATAGAGCTGATTGAGGTAGGGCCTACTGAAACTACCTAGTAAATAAAAGCGTTGCAGAAATTGGATGTGATGGCCTGCTTGTAGGCACATGACTGGCACAATGTATAATCACTCTAGGCTGGATCACATACAAATCACAAAAGTGGCTTAACAAGTGAGTCGATATGGAGCATCAAGAAGTGTTAGAGATTGGACTTTACAGTCACCTCCACACACCAGAGGTCAGCAACACACATCTGAGACTGCTGTCATCAGTCTTCGATGGACGCTATTATAATATGTCCATTGACTGTGGTGGTGATTCCTTCAGTCTGGCTTCGCCATTACTTGCTGTATTTGGTGTCAATATTGAAAAAAGAAATGTTCTGTAGACTCGATCGAAAACATTTGACAAAATGATAACCCTTTCTACTCACCACAACAATAGCAAAATCAAGGAGAGTCCAAATATTGGTGAAGTACTCAGTAAAGCCTAGTCCAAAAATTTTTAGAGCATCCCCAATGACAAAAAAAAAAGCAAATGTTATGTTACACACTAGAAGAAATCGTCTAAAGATGGCTTCTGGTAGAGGTAAATGTCTTCAAACACCTGAAAATAAAAAAAAATAATATCTTTTTCACTGTCGTTAGAAAATATAAATGTTTTCAAGTTCTCTGAAAAAAATAAATAACAGAACAGAAAAGCGCCAGAGTGGTTCCCAAATCGTGTAAAGAATAGAACCATTGTTACTGCCACACATGTTGTAAAGGCTAAGGAGGTTTGACGTGGAGCTAGCTCCCCCACCCATAAAATACTAGATGGTCAGAAACCACAACCGAGAAATTCAGCTGCCACCGAGGAAGAAGAAGGCCCCAAGGAGGGGACATGGAATGCAAGAAAATGGGGAGAGCGTGAGATCTGGAAAGATGTCCTTGGATAGGCTGGCTTGGAAGGCCTTGGTTATGGCCCTATGCCTCCCTAGGGAAGAAGAAGAACAAAAAATGCTAAACTGTGTCCCAAATTTGATTTTAAAAAGCAGCTTAAGATGCAAGTGAAGAAGTGATAGAAGTTTGTAAACCAGAGTTGACAAAGAGCTACTTAACTCAAGTGGAGCCCTGGAAACAGACTGCACACCTTCTTCTTCCTTCCACCATTTACTTTTATAAAAATGTTGGGGGAGGGAGGAACGTGGTGATCTTGTGTGTGCTTTTTTCCCTCTCTCTGCGATCCCACCTAAAACGGGGATGAATCAACTTTTATCATGAATTTTACTGTGGTTTTGAGGGACTTCGTCCTCCGAAAGCTTTGTGAAGCTCTGTTTTTTGTGGCCAGGTTTCGTTTTTAAACCTGCTACCCGTTGACAATCCTGCAGAACATGTTCTGCCGTTATGTTCGCCTTTTTGCATGGGCACAGGCTGGTGCTTATTTAAAATTTTTGTACATGGGGCGTAGCTTGTTTTTGGGGTAGGAGGCGAAGTATGGCAACTTGTTAAGCACGAGACAGAGCATAGTATCCTCACTGTTGGAATGCGGATGGTTTTTTGTCCACTTGTCTCTGTAGTGTAAACCCGATGGTTGTTCGGGCTTCATAACTGATCTGTGATCAGTCTGGGTAGTCCCGCCTTCTTTAGCTAGTTTGTCGGCATTTCGTTTCCTATATTACAGTATGATGGAATCCACAGAATGATGGTGTTTTTGAGTGGCGCGTTGGGTTCATCGAGTCGCTTGAGCTATTCAGCTCTGTTTGCCTACACTTTGAGTGCGTGATGACTGACAGTGCTTGTTTTAAGGCACTTTGTAAACTGATATTCATTTTCGTAAGGTTGTTCTTGATGCCGTCACCCATCTTTGCATGGTCTTCTCTTGTACTCATTATACTTTTCTGTGTGGCTCTCTGTGGTAGGTGATACCAGGCATTTTGTCGATGCCCAAACCATTTAATCTGTTGTTCTTTTATGAATTGCATGACTGGTTTACATCCAGTCTTCTTCTGATTTCTTCATTTCTAATTTTGTCTCTTATTGCCCACAGCTGCAGCTTTTCTAAAACCCCTCTCTCTGTCGTTAGTTTTTCCGCTATTAGTTGCTGTTTTTGTCATGTTTGACATGGTAACATAGTGTTGAGAAAATCGTTTTTATGAGATTTGCTTTAGTTGTTAGTGGTATCTCTTTGTGTGAAACAGTGGTGTAATTTACCAGTACCTGGTTAGCTTTTGTGCACGATTGCTGATTTCCCTCGATACTTCCATCTGCTTTGAAAATGCCCTAAATATTTGGCCTCAATTGTTTGTTTTATTCTCGTCCGGAGTTTTATTGTAAGGTTTTCTGGTTGTCTACTTATTGCCATTGTCTCGTCTTTATAATATTTATTTTCATGTTGTACTCTCACCCTTGATGTTAACTAAGCCCCAAAGGTCTGGGGATCAAAAGGGAAGGTATACTAGTCTCAGGGATGCAGTGCGGAAAACAGATGTATTGAATTGAAATATACAGATAAAAGACAAACACCATTTCCGGGTCAAAGAGAGAGATGTTAAGAAAGATACAATTTTCCAGCATCAATTATACAATAAAATGTTCAGAATTGTGTTTTTAAATCACTCCCTCCTCCCTCCCCAAATGTGTAAAAATTGTTACAATTGTAGATAATTGAAGTTGGAAATTTGAATAAACTTAATCTAGTTTTGTGGGCGTCTGTGGCTAGCCCCACAACCCAAGAGTATCTGGTTCAAACAGTGCGGCAGGCATTTGGCCAGCAAATTTGTCCCATGTTTTACAAATGGTCAAAATAGACCTCACCATTCAGAAACTAATGAATACATAATTTAGTGCCTAAAAAATACAACACCTTTTACTGTGGTTGATGCAATTCCTGTAAAGGATTTGCCTTGATTTTTTCTTTCCCAGTTTAAAAAAAAACCCAAAACAGAACAAAAAAAAATGAAATAGCAATTTGCAGTATTGAAATTACCAAATTCCAAGAAACTTATGAATAAGAATAAAATGTAAAAATTGACATGAGAATATTGCTATCATTTATTAACTTGTCACTTACTAGTGTAATGCTACTACCAATGATAATCCCTATTACAATGCACCCCAAAAGCAAGGTTATCCACTATTCTTTTTCCTGCTGCCTCATACTAATCCAACTCTCATTATCAGCAAGATAGTTCAACCAGTTGATCCTTGAAATGGTATACTTGCATATTTATACAACATTTGTTGAATAATAGATCAAAGAAAAAGCAAAACTATCCAAATGTTTGTCATAATATATGTCACACTGACAGATTCTCTTTCTTCTTTCGCTGCATTTTGCCATTAGACACGAGGTTTTTCTTCTTTTTTGCGCTCTTTCTTTACGGCCAATTTGAATCACTTTTGGATATGTTTGATCTTGCCAAGATCGTGTATGTTCACATTGGTTTGGTAGGCCCAAACGCATAGACTTACTGTTTAGGACAATGCATCCGATTTCAAAAACCTCCTTAGTGCCTTTTGACATGTGGGCGGTAACAGTGGCTCTATTCTTTACATCCAAATTTGGGCCCTAACAATTTCCGGTAGGTTTAACTAATGATCAGTTTCAAGATATGCAGACTTAGTTACTTGATATGATGTGGTAATGTAGATTTTTTGTACTTTGAAAACTACAGTACTTTTTTTTTTTACATGTTTTGCAAATATATATATATTTTATTGTTTTACTTCATTGATATATCATTGTCTGGTTTCTGTTGTACTCATATTGTTTTTGTTTTATTCCATTGATATATCATTGTCTGGTTTCTGTTGTACTCATTTTGGGTTTTGTTCCATTCCATTGATATATCATTGTCTGGTTTCTGTGTACCTCATATTGGTTTTTCTATTCCATTGATATATCATTGTCGGGTTCTGTTGTACTCATATTGGTTTTGTTCTATTCATTGATATATATTGTCTGGTTTCTGTTGTACTCATATTGGTTTGTTCTATTCCATTGATATATCATTGTCTGGTTTCTGTTCTAGGTACTAATTTATTGTGGTTTTTTTTACTACCCATTGATATATCATTGTCAATCAGGTTTCTTTATTGTTCATTTTTTCACCTATTGGTTTTGTTCTACCCCATTGATACTTATCTTTTTGTGAGATTGATTGCATCATATCTTTTAGATATTTTATAAATAATGTGAACGCCTGTAGCTCAAGGGGTAGTGAGCTCGATCAAACCCAAGCGTACCTGGTTCAAGTCCACGTGGGGCAAGTTTGAGAAAGTTTCCATGGGATATTTAAAAAGGTAAAGTAGACCTACCGTTCAAAAGCAAGCCGGACTACTGAACATATAAGTGGTGCCTAGAAAATCAATGACTCATTTACTATGGTTGATGGTTTGTCCTGCCGCGGCCCAGCGTGTTCGTAGCGTGTTGGACTACGGGTGACTAGTCCTCTGTGAGTGGGGTTTCCCAACCCGGGACGGGGCAGAGTTCTAGGTTCTCCGATTTACGGTGTTCGTGGCCCCGAACGAAGGGTTCGATTCTGACACTAACGGAGCTTCAGCTAAAGTGCTCTGGATCAAATTTTTTTTTAAAATGGCTTTGTTCTGTAAAGGATATCCCAGATTTTATTTCATATTTATTTCAATTATATTTACATATATTCATTTTTATTTCATATGTTTCAAAATTTCATTTTTTTTCTATATGTTTTATATATATTTCTTTTAATTCATATTATTTCATATATGTTCATATATATTTATATATATTCATATTTATTTCATAAAATTTTCATATTCTATTTTATATATATATTCTATATATATTTAATTTTTATTTCATATATATTTCATAATTATTTCATATATTCTAATATTTCATATTTATTTCATATATTTTTCTATATATTTCATATTTATTTCATATTATTCTATATATGTTATATTTATTCATATTTTTTTCCCTTATGTTTCATATTTATTTCATATATATTTTTATTTTTTTCATATATATTTCAATATGTTTCCCCCAATATTTATTTCATATATATTTCATATATATTTCATAATTATTTCATATTTATTTCTATATATTTCAATATTTATTTCATATATTTCAATTTATTTCATTTTATTTCATATATGTTTCATATTTATTTCATATATGTTAGGGTCAATAATATAACAAATACTATAACTTTTTCCGCCTGCCCTAACCTGTATTTCATACTTATGAAATATACATTATTTATTTTTGATATTATCCCTTTACATTGTCTTTGTCTCTGTTTTTCTACTGTCAAGTTACCTACGCATATCTAACTCCCTATCTGTGTTTTTACGTGAACCCTTTTCTTGCGTTGACATCAAGCGCGTACCCCTCCATTATATTATGTTGTGTCGCGGTATTGTCTTGCTTTCTATTCTTTTTCCTATCCGACATATATATATATATATATATCACAGTGATAGAGCAATAAAAGTGACATAAGCAGTATATAGGATGAAGACATGAATCAGCTTAGTAAAGAATTCAATACTAGTTTTAAAAATGGCGAGATCAGGGAGGAATGGCTTCACGGTTCTTAATCCCACTGGTAAAACCAAAAAAAATCACAAACACATAAGCGGTTTTAAAATAAATCAATGCAGAACACAGTGGCAAGCTTCTGGAAAAGTTAATCTGATTTCATCGATGTTCTCAAGATCCAGAAGGGCAGGGTTTCGTATGAGTGGTTTGTCGTTAAGGTTTCTAACCTAGCGGCTTATGTGGAATACTGTCCGGGGCATGGGTGTTTACGGTAATGAGAGGCGGACAGGCTTGCATCAACAGCATCGATTGTTGGGGAGTTGAAGATGGATAGGGGATATTCTTGGCCCTTGCGACTCTCTGTTGGATGAGGACACTAAAACGATGTTGAATCGATCAGCGTTAGGCAGTTTGAGTTACCCGTTGTTCAAGCAACTGGATGCCTGAAAAGCAGAGTGAGAGGTGTGTTTAAGCTACCCAGGAACCATCAGTATGCATACTCTTCGATATCTGTTGGGGAGATTGAGCACCAGGGGTCTGCCGAGTGCAATGTGTCAGTTTAACCAATAACTGGAAAGTTAGTGGCATGCGGGCGAGTGGATTTGGAGAAACCTCGCATGTTTCCTTCCACCCTCGGTGAATACAGGCAGAATAAAGAAACTTGGTGTAATGCATCGATCTTTGCATATGATGTCCTTTGAAGGTTTCGGCTGATTTGGAGCGTGCTGTTGTATTAGATCTCGAGGATACCTTATACTAATGCTCACGCTACTCAATAACAATACATTGTTCATAAGATGATTGCAAGGCTCTGTTCAGAGAATATGGCACTGGTGTGGTAATTACTCTGTGATGCAAAAATTTCACCAGGCCTACACAGGAATCCCACTATCTCCAATACTATTCAATGTATTCACATAATGATTATGAACCCTGCAACTGTCTGGCTGGGGATGAACGCTAAATTTGCAGATCTTCTTCTTCTTCTTTAGTTTTTTTCGCCCAAAATTTTAATTACTCTTGTGATATGTTTTGATCTTTGTAAAGAACTGTATATTCACATTGGTTTATGGCCTAAACGTATAAAATTTTAACGCTTAGGACATGTGCATCCGATTCAGCCAAACCTCCTTAGTCGCCTCTTACGACATGCGGGCAGGTAACAGTGGTTCTATTCTTTACACCCCAAATTTGGGCCCGAACCATTTCTAACGATTTTGAATCTAAATTACAAGTCAAACCCCTGACTGTTGTCTTGTAGTTATCCCCATTCCAGTGAAAGGTTATGCCGTAAACCCAAAGATTGTCCCCTGCCCAGCGTGTTCTAGCGCATGGAAGACAGGTGATAAACCTTTCTGTGGTGCAGGTTTAACCCCCGGCTGGCAGAAAACCCCATGTTCTCCAGATTTATGGTGTTCTGGCCCCAAACCAAAGTTCGATGTCCAGGCACCAAAAAGTATGCTTGGATCGAAAAAAAAAACCAAAGATTAAATCCAGAGCAGGAGTAAGTCACTATATTCATTGTACCCAATGTTGAAGACACCAAGCTGTACAGGGCTTGCTGTTCATTAAATTTGTCAGTTACATGGAGAGTGAGAACTGCTTCATGGGCTACAGAGATCATTTATGTTAATTAGCATGCCCAAATAGCCCATTGAGAGGTCACCCAAGAACAAAGAAGAATGTGTACTTTTGTTCCCAAATGCCAAGGGTATCACAGCCCCAAAAGAGAAAGAGTTCAAGTTGAGCACGAGGAACTTAGAGTTAAAAATAAATAAAGCTGATTGCAATGCCACTCCCCTAGACAAAATTTATTAAAAAGTAAAATAAAGTTCCTAAAAAATTGTCACCATCTTCCAAATTCGTCAGGATCCTCACAGGTGCACAGAGTTTGTGCCTGCCACTGAGATCCTCCCCGGTGCTACAGAGTTTGTGCACTCCCGCTGGGACCTCACTGGTGCTCAGGTTTGGCGACCGCCTGGGACCTCACTGTTGCTACAGAGTTTGTGCACTGCCGCTGGGACCCTCACAGGTACTACAGAGTTCGTGCACTGCCACTGGGATCCCCACTGTGCCAGAGTTCGTGCACTGCCGCTGGGATCCTCACTGGTGCAAAGAGTTTGTGCATTTCCCTGAGACCCTGCAGGCTACGGGAGTGCACTGCCCTGGGATCCGCACTCCCGCTGGGACCTCACAGGTACTACAGAGTTAGGCACTGCCGCTGGGATCCTCATTTGGTGCTCAGGTTCGTGCACTGCCGCGAGACCTCACAGGTACTACGGTTTGTCTCTCCCGCTGAGATCTTCCTGTGTAAGAAAAGTTGGAGCAACATGGTTCACGAAGTGCAGATAATGGCCCTATAAATCAATCAATCATCATTAGCTACACTAGTTTTGAACTACATTGTGAAGACTGACCGGAAGCATTGAAGACAGCCACTTTTTTGGAACCTGCAGGAAAAGAGGAGTGGGGAAAGGGGCAAAGACAGCCCTGGAAAAGAGCTGGGGTTGATATTAAAAGGATAGGTAAAACATGGAAAAAAATTGAAGGGATGGCAAAGGGGAGAAGAGCTGGAAGACGTTGTTGAAGACCTGTGCTTCGCATTGGGATTTGAAAGGTGAAGAAGAAGACTAGTCTTGAACAACCAAATCTGGAATCTGAGTAATAGGGTGTCTAAGTAATATGGTGTTTGTAAAAAGTGCTAAGAATTTTAAGTGAGGTGTCTAGTGATGGGTGTCAAATGAGAGAGATGTCAAGTGATAGGGTGCCCAAGTGAGAGAGTGTCAAGTGATAGGGTGTCTAAGGAAAGTGTTAATGATAGGTGTCTAAGTGATATGGTGTTTAAGTGATAGGGTGTCTAAGTAATATGGTGTTTAAGTGATAGGGTGTCTAAGTAATATGGTGTTTAAGGATGGGTTAAAACTAATATGGTGTTTAAGTAATAGGGTGTCTAAATATGGTGTTTAAGTGATAGGTGTCTAGTAATATGGTGTTTGTAATAGGGTGTCAAAGTAATATGGTTGTTTAGTGAAAGGGTGTCTAGTGATAGGGTGTCTATGAAGAGTGTCTAAGTGAAAAGTGTCTAAGTGAGAGGGGTTCTAAGGATAGGTGTCTAAGTGATATGGTGTTTAAGTGATGGGGTGCCCAAGTAATATGTGTTTAAGTGATAGGTGTCTAAGTAATATGGTGTTTGTGATAGTGTCTAAGTACATGGTGTTTAAGTGATAGGTGTCTAAAATATGTGTTTAAGTGATAGGTGTCAAAGTGATAGGTGTTAAGTGATAGGGTGTCATGAGAGTGTCTATGATAGTGTCTAAGTGACAGGTGTCTAAGTGATAGGGTGTCTGTGATATGGTGTCTAAGTGAGAGGGTGTCTAAGGAGGGGGTGTCTAAGGAAAGGTGTCTAAGTGATTGATAGGGTGTCAAGTGGAAAATAAATAAATTTAACAAAATTCTTTGGGAAATCTGATTGCTACTATAATAATAATAATAATTCCTCTCTCCGTATCGTACTAGGGCCTGCAAGTAATTTCTCCATACCGCTTACCCTGAGCAACTTGCTCAATCTCCTCCATGGAACTGAGACCGATATTTCCTCCTCTCAGCAAATTGTTCAGGCCCTAGGGCGACTCTCTTTCTTGAACCCTTTGCATCCCACTTCAATGCCTGCTTTGATATTCGTTGATCATTTCTCCTCAAGGTGTGCCCAACATATCTCCATCTTCTTTTTCTTATAACAGTTGTCCCCTAGTGGTTGACCAGCATGTCTCTGTTTTCCCATCACTTCTCCTGAATTCATCCATTTTATATTCATTATTTTTCGCAAACATCTATTTTCAAATGCATTCAACTTGTTTTCTATATCTTTAAACATTTTCCAACTCTCGCTAGCATATGTTAGGATTGATACAACATTTGAATTGAAAATTGTAATTTAGTTTTAATACTATATAACTTGCAGTTCCATATTTTATTTAGACTTTTAAAGCTGATGTTGCTTTGTTATTGTATAATAATTTCTTTTTAACATTTCCTGTGCAATCAAAATTGCTACCTAAATAGGTGAACTGCTCTGTTATTTTTATCATTTTAGATTCCAGTGTGATATCTGCATTATTACACATGGTGTCTTCATTATATTTGTTTTTTTATAGCTTATCTGCAGTCCAACTTTTGATGCTATAGATGACAAGTTGTCTGTTTTTTTTTGTCTGTTTTGGATTGCTACTAAGTATATTTATTGTACAAGAATGAATATCATCTTCAAATTTATTTTTAAAACAAGCTGGACAACTAAACTAACCTGCTGGTAATCCATATTGGAAAACAGTCTGGGGTGGTCCTCAATATTCCTTTTAGGTTTGATCATCAGCATCCTCACTACATAATTTTCCATTTTCTACATCATTTTCAATTCGGAATTGATTTCTGTATGCATGGTTGTTAGAGTCATCTGATTTAACCGGCACATTGGCTGTAGTTTCACTAGGTTTACTTTGAATGGAATTACTTTGGTGCTTTGTTGATCCCCTGTAGACTGTGTATTTTTTTCCAAAAGAAAAGTAGTCAATTATCAATGCTATTAATATTCTTATTTTCTTCGTGCTCCCTATCCACCACTTGTTAACCACTCTGTGTGATGTGTAGTGATCTGAGCCAAGAGCGATTATGCGCCTTAAGGGTTTTTTACAATAGGCCAGCCCTCCGATTTCTGGGATGCTTTTTTTTACTAGGGGAGTTTCCAGGTCCTACGTTAGTCGCTCTACGACATGCCTTATAGGTGACAGGGGACTATTCTTTGTTCCTTGTGGGGCCCCCCACAACACGGCAATGCTATTAATAATATTTCTGAACTAAAATATTATAAATATCACCATCATGTGCCAGTTTAGCATAGTAAATCAAGAATCATCATAAACATCTGTATTTTGTACTGACTCAGTTGCAATGTTGACATTTTTCTGTACCATGAAGTTAGGTTGTCCAGAATTTTCTTGCTGTCTCATACCCCAATTATTTTGCAAGCTTTTATAATGTTCCTAAAAACCCTTCTCATGCATAACATGCCTAAATAAAGATGATAAACTCTTCTTCTGATGTTCATAATGAGCTTCTGCTAACTTTCACTGCAAGATTAGGAACATCATGTGGTATGACAAGATAACCAACTCTGACGTACTACGATGTGCAACTTGCATTCATCAATGGACATGGTCAGCAGTAGAAGACTAAGAGGCTAGGCATGTGAGAAAAGGACAATTATCGCAACCAAAGCAAGTTTTCCTGAACTTTGGAGGAACAGCCACCCAAAGGGAGACATAGACCAGATAAGGATGTCTCACTGCCTCAATAAAGACTTTTCTATCGGTCCAGCAAATGGTAAAACTAACTGATGATTGAATTATATGGAAAAAAACATTACACAAAGGCACAGATTCTTTTGAAAAGAGACTTAGGATGAGCTGAAAGATAGAAACAAAACGGAAACTGAAGTTGCCACAGTAAAAACGTCAACTGACAGTCTGTAAAGACAATAAAGACATATATAGTTACACTAGTGAAATCAAACATAAATGTTCATTACAATGGTGCATAATGAAAGGGGTCTCATTGGCAAAGTGTTTTAAATATTTGCCTGTCGATTGGGAAAGGGTTTTGTGTTCAATTCAGACTGAGACACAGAATTTTTTCAAAAAATTCCTAGAATTGTTGCTGGAGCTATGGAGTTAGATGCGTTGTTTAAAGCTCTCGGCAGATGGCATGCCATCTCCGCAGACAAAAAACCATATGGGAAACCTGGTAAAGTCAATCCTTCGCCGTTAGATCATTTTATAATGAAAAATATTTCAATTAAAATAATATTAGTTAAAATCTAGCAAAAACCCACAAAACCATCAATACCTGAACGTTTTTACATTGGAGGCGGAGATTAATAATAGTTTATACAGCAAAAAAAAATTAATTGTAAAATATTGAAAGTAGAGAAAATAATAGCCTCTATTTCACATTCAGGTCTGTGGCATCATCATGGGTCATTTAGTGGCAGTAAGAAGTTTTTGCTCAGAAGTCTGGATTACAGTTCCATATGAGTATTTTTGTTGTAGAAGCAGATATATGAAGTCAATAGACAGAACACAGTAAACTGTATTGTTTCTGTGACGAAACAGAGTGGTGTGCTCACATGTATTGAAAGATGGATTTTGGGCAAATCATTAGGTCTATGATTCTTCCTCTTGAAATGTATTAACTCTAGTGGACCAGGGGAAAGTCACGTTTTTCAAGCGCTTTCACGTTTGATAACCAAACGCCACTTAGCGGGCGGAAATGTAGCGTCACTTCCAAATACCTAGCGTGGCGCTTGGTCCCCTAAGAGTATTGTGCATTGTGGTTCTGGCCTCTGAGGACAGGAGATGGGTGGTTGTTACTGCTCCAGTTCTTCTTTTTCAAGCCTCATATCGACCACTTGTTAAACCACTCTTTTTGATCTGTTCTTAAGAGTGATTATACGTTGCGCCAGTCTACAAGTAGGCCCACACATCCAATTTCTGCAACACTATTTATTTACTAGGGTAGCTTCCCAGGCTTACATCAAGTCACCTCTCTGACATGCCTTGAGGTCGAGTGTTATTTCTTTTCTTCCCTTCCGACACAAAAACAGGCTACTAAAGTTCTGGACAGGACATCCACTCTAACATTTTTTCTGATTTTACAATGGGAGAGTATTCACTGAAAGCAGCAACTGAGGATTTTGTAATTTTGCAATGTTTCAGTCTAACTTCAAGCAACCCAATAATTGTGTTGGAAGTCTAGTTTACAGAAAATTTCAGAATCAAGTGTTGCATTTGAAGATAAAAAATATTGCTCTAATATCTCCTTCAAATATGGTTGATGTTGTTGTTGTGATTATGTGTCATGTGTCTGTAGGCAAATCTCAAAATGTTCCCCATCACCCGATCTTTATACAAAACAAAGTCTAAAGCAGGATTGACTTCCCTTCTAGGTTTTATCCCTATGGCACAGTTCCTCTCCCCAGAAATGACATGCCACCTACTGAGAGTATGGTACAAAATATTAACTCTGTAGCTCCTGCAATAATCCTAGGGGCTCTGGAAAAAAGCTCCTGTGAACAGAATGGTAGGTCAGATCCAACAACGACCTTCAGAAGACCCTTCACAAGGCAAGGCAACACAAAGCTAACTATGACATTACTTTCAGGAGATGTAATGGTTAGTTTATCGAGGGTCAACTAGTTTTACACTTTTACCTGTGTCAAAATTAGTAGAATTGTTCTAAAAAAAAAAGGGTCAAAGCGAAGAATTGGAATTATTGCACTGTGTTTCCCCATATGACTGGGCCCCCCCTTTTCGGCGGGGATGGCATGCCATCTGCGAGAGTTCACAAAGCACAAACTCCGTAGGGTTCCCGCAACAATCCTACGGATCTCATGAAAATTGCACGTGTCTCGGTCTGGGTTGAACCCACAACCTTCAGTACGACAGGCAACGTGAACTCTTCACCATCGAGACCTTCAAGTAGAAATTTACTATCTGTTACTGCAGATCCTTTTTGGCAATTATTTAGACCCAGGTTAGGTTTCCAGAACTTTCTTTCAAATCCAAGAGGGTTTCTTGGACCAATGTAGAGGGAGGTGCAATGCCACAGGTCTTCTATTTAAGAGGAGACTTTGTCATGGCACATTTCACCTCTAGTGAAAGGCTGAAGACTGCATTGTTGATTCCCATGCAAGCAGTAAGACATCAGTTTTCAAAAGGTGTGACCACAGTGGAGAGAACATTCCCAAACCCTGCCTCTGCTATGTTTGTCCAACTAGGCTGTTATCAGGATACCTAGCAGGGGGAAGAATGGTCTAGATCAGCGTTTCAAGTGGCAGTACGCCCCCTCCAGTGGGCGTTAAACATTCTAGAGGGCGATTGTGGTTCAGAAGAATTTGGAGGGGGTTCAGGCGATTAGGGGTTTGGGGGCTCATTAAAGAAGAAATTACTAATAAATATTTTTAAATAAATTATTTTCCTGATTTTGCGATTGAATAATCATTTAAAATTTAATACGCATTAAAATTCATCTTAAGCCCGTCTTAAGATCAA
Organism: Arion vulgaris; assembly: GCA_020796225.1. Classification (NCBI taxonomy): domain Eukaryota; kingdom Metazoa; phylum Mollusca; class Gastropoda; order Stylommatophora; family Arionidae; genus Arion; species Arion vulgaris. The sequence continues at coordinate 29,974,356 of CM036756.1, forward strand.
TTTTCCCTCATTCTATTCCAAAAAACATTTAAAAAATTTACCATGTATGACAGAAATATATTCAATTTGCTCGTCAAGAGAAAATAGAACATTTTATAGTGAGGGGGGGGGTGGTTGGCAAACTGTTGTAATTGGAAGGATGCGTACAAAGTTTATGTTGTAAAGTGGCGGTGGCGAACAAGTTTGGGAATCTGTTCTAGATCCATTGCCGTGCTAATGAGTTCATGCACTGCCGTGAGATCATTCTGTGTAGAAAGATCAGAGCCCCATGTTACTCACCAAAGTGCAATAATGAAAAAAATCAATCGTCTAGATCTATGTATTTTCTAACCGTATGCAAACTTCCTTCATGACTAGGACACCATGTAGAAAATAAATTAAACTATCAAATTAGTAAACAAAACACGCTCGCATGTTGCCGAGGCTCAATGGGAGAAGAAATAGTAACACTGGACCTACAAGACATGTCAGAGGTGACTAATGTATGTGTTCTGGAAGCTACCCCAGCAAACAAAAAGCGTGTAGAAATCGGATGTACTGGCCTCTTGTAGGCACATAGCTGGCACAATGTATAATCGCTCTTAGACTTGGATAACATACAAATCACAAAGGGTTACAAGTGGTCAATATGGAGCATAGAAGAAGTAAACAAGACTGAGTGTGTGTGTGAAGGCTGCAGTGCAAAATATCATGATCAGTAAAAATTAACAAACTGTCTGACGATTACAAAATATCTTTCACTATTCAAAGATTCACTATTTTCTTGATTATTATTACTCTTGTTTTGATATGCCTCCATCTTGAGAAGATTCTGCATTACATGTAGTCAGATTTTGTCAAACTTGTTATTTCCTTTTTTTTTTAGCAATGACATGATTAGATATGTTTTGCTTCTTTCAGCCTGCCCGCTTTTTTTTCATTTCTCTGTTGTCACTTTTGTTTCCTTCCGCATCAACAGCATTCATCTCCTATCCTCTCAGGCTTTGATTCAAGATACATTTTCAGAGCTGCTGAAATAATTATATTTTCCTGCACTGAGGAAAAAAATATATGAAAAACCATGTCAATCTTAGCTGCAACACTGATCATTGCTGATATTATAGTCTAATGTATTATAGTCTCATGTATTATAGTCTAATGTATTATAGTCTAATGTATTATAGTCTAATGTATTATAGTTAAATGTATTATAGTCTGATGTATTATAGTCTGATGTATTATAGTCTGATGTTTTTTTGATTTGTCTGATGTATTAGTCTCATGTATTATAGTCTCATGTATTATAGTTTAATGTATTATAGTCTAATGTATTATAGTTTAATGATATTATAGTCTAATGTATTATAGTCTCATGTATTATAGTTAATGATATTATATCTAATGTATTATAGTCTCATATATTATAGTTTAATGATATTATAGGGCTAATGTATTATACTATATGATTTATGATGTCTAATTAATGAGTCTCATGTATTATAGTTTAATGTATTATAGTCTCATGTCTTCTTCTTTTGTCGTCACACTGCTACCGGGTTGTTGTCCAGTGTCGTGGTTTTCTGTTTTGTCTTGCGTTGTTATGGTGGCTTGTGTGATTGTTATCTTTGCTCTTCACAGGATTCTGCTACGCCATCTAATCATCTTTTCCGTGGTCTTCCTCTTGCCTTCTTTCCCGATGTTCTGTTGAGAAGACTCTGTATACTGTGGAGTTTGGGTGCATTCTTATTAAGTGGCCAAACCACTTCATTCTTTGTTTATCATGTAATTCAAGCACGGTTTTGTGCCAACTTTCTTTCTTATGCTGATGTTTGGTGATTCTGTCTTTCTTGATAGTCTCATGTTGGCGTCCCGGGCCCAGGGTTAGTGACTCGGGCTATTAACCCGGCGTTCTGAGTCAATCACGCTGCGGACAGTTTGCTTGGCAAATTTTTTCGTTTATTTAACAAAGGGACGTCGCCACCCGTTCGAAAGCAATGGCAAACTACTGAACGATAAGGGTGCCTAGAAAATCAACGACTGTGTTTTGTGGTTGATGGCTACGTCCTTTGGGATATGCCAGATTTTCCGATTTTTCCATGTATTATAGTTTAATGTATTATAGTCTCATGTATTATAGTCTGATGTATTAGTCTCATGTATTATAGTCTCATGTATTATAGTCTGATGTATTAGTCTCATGTATTATAGTCTCATGTATTATAGTCTGATGTATTAGTTCATGATTATAGTCTATGTATTAAGTCTAATGATATTAAGTCCCCAAAAAGCAAGATCCCAAACGTCAACACACTGTTGCAGATGGTCCAAGTGAGATGGGTCGGTCACATTGCTCGGATGCTGATAAACGATCAAAAAAAGTTGATGTATGGGAAGCGAAGGGTGCAAACGTTAGTTGGTTTACAGAAATCACTTTAAAGACACCCTTAAAGTGTCTCTGAAATGTTTATATTGCCGTGTGTTCACATGGGAGCAAAGAATAGTAACACTGTAATGTACAGGGCATGTCGAAAAGGGACTGAGGTGGTGTTTTAGGAAGCTACCCTAGTAAATAAAAAGCACGCGAAATCGTATGTGTTTACTTGTAGGTAACTGGCACAGTGTACATGTTCTTAGGTTCAGATCACATACAATCACAGAGAGATTAACAAGTGGTTGATCTGGAGCATTCAAAAAAAAAAAATGCTTTGATATGAGACCATGTGCTTTGGGGAAACCCCTGAAGATGCCAAATGTGAGGGTCTAACACCCAAGAGGAACCTCAGAGGCTTAGAATCGTGTGAGGTGGGCGAAGAATGAGCTGCGCGAAAGACAAAAAACACACGCCCAACCTGATCATGACGCCCACCTGTAGGATTGTAATCAAAGATTGGGCTCTACAGTCACCCAGCACACGTCTGGGCTGCTGTCATCATCATTGAAATGGGCAACAATTATTATTATGAGTCTAATGTATTGTCGATATAAGGGAAGACAGCAGAAAAACTATGTATCAATGATGAAACACGTGAAACAAATTTTGTAGTTTTACAAAGATAAAAAAAACAAAACGTTTCTTTGATAAAGACCTTGTGGTCGAAACGTTGCTGTGCTTTGCATTTTTTGTAAAACACAGTACTTTGTTTTCACGGTTCGCATAATCTAATATATAGTGTTTTCCTTAAAGATTTTTCGAGTACCATTTATCCATCCGACTGCCCTCTTCAGGAGAGCCAGCAAACATTTTCTTTTTAAAAGTCTAGTCAATATTTTTGAGTTATAATAAGTTTGATTTAATAAACCATTGACAGTTGAATTGTGTAAACAAACATATATATAAATATATATATTGTATAAATCAGGACATGAAAATCAATAACACTAAAACTGAAATAATGAATATAGGAAGAAACATAATTAGTTAAACATCTATGTCTAGTACTAACCAACCAAAGGAGAATTTCAATCTTAGAAAGCATATTCACAGAGGATGGAAGACTAGACGGAGGAATAGAGGCTAGAGTGCAAAAGCAAATGCTAACCTACCAGCTAGTCCCCTTGTTAAGGCACCCAAATATCTCATGACAGCTAAACAACAGTATTTTCATGTCTACTTTGTATTCACAGAGCCAAACATGGACAATGAGCAAAACGCAGTGGGGAAAAAATAACTAAAGTGAAATGCAATGTTTAAAAAAAGTTACCAACAAAGCCAGAAAAGACAGTCACCAACATCAGCATAAGAAGAAAGTTGGGACAGAACCTGCTTGAAGTCGTAGGCTACTTAATAGGAAGGCAATCTAACTCCCCTGTATTACACAGTTTTCTACAGAGAACATCGGGAAGAAGGAGAAAGGAAGACCAAGAAAAAGATAGCTAGATGACATTGCAGAATCCTGTCAAAAATGAAAATAACTATCACCTAGTGAGAAGCTGCAAGACTGGTAACAGTTTCAAGACAAAAAAAAAAATATATATATATATGTCTCAAGAAAACTGCACTGAGATATACACCAGAGGGTAAACACAAACGTGGAAGACACAAAACCACCTGGAAAAATAATAAATACAGAAGATGGCCAAGGGAGAAGAATGACAGACTTTTGTTGCTGTCCTAAGCGTTTAGGGTGTTATGGGCTGGGAGAGAAAGCGGAGAGAAAACGTGAGAGGGGAAAGTGTAGAAATGAGTTGTATTTCTGTGAATATGAGACAGAACCTTACCATTTGTACGAGAACAGTTATAAAATCAGCTGTTTCACTCGATTCCAACCATCTGCAAGTTTAGATCTTTCTTCACTGGTATCTAGATGTTTTGTCTATGAATCACTGGGAAATGCATTCAGAATAATGCCAGAAACAGATTTAGTACCTATGAGAATACAAATAAACAGGTAAATTTTTGACCTTTGTCCCAAAGAATGGTCAGCTCAACATAACCTGTAGTCATTCACTGGATTAAACAAAAATATTCAACTAAAATGTCAAGGCTGTCTTTCTGTATGGAGCGGAAACATGGAAAAAAACCAAGGGAACATCAAAAGTTGCAGACATTCATCATTATATTCTGCGCCCATCTGCATGGATAAGACCACAAACAGAGAACAGTGTGATAGGCGAGACAACGCAAGTGGAACAAGAGATAAGAGGCAGAAGGTGGGGGATGGATAGAACACAACCAGGAGACCCTGACAGCATCACGAGACAGGCCTCCAATGAAACCACAAGTAATAGAGGTGAGGAAGACCAGGAACACCTGGAGGCAGGAGTTGGAGTCAGATGCAAGAAAATGGGGAGAGTGGGGTCTGGAAAAGATGGCCTTGGGTGTAGGCTTGAAGACCTTGGTTGCAGACCCATGCCTTCCTCTGGATGAAGGGTGAAGAAAATATATTTTCAATTTGGAACACCTATGGATTAAAAAAAAATTGTTGGAATTTCACTGAACACATAGAGAGTTCAATGTAAGATATCAGCGCGCTATTTTAACCCTTAGAACCAGGGCTCGATATTTGAGTTGAATGTAGCGTTGCATGCCCGAGCTACGATATATGATTACAAGGATTATGTTTTCATTATTTGGTATTGATAATAAATTTGTGTGCAAATGTGATCAAAACACAGTACTTATTCTACGTGATAGCGGACTGTTGTATGATTTTTATTTAGGTACGTCAGTGTCGTTTACGTATTTTCATGTTGAAAACATGTTTTCATTAGGAAATATGGCCACTCTAAAGTATAACAACAGAGCAAGCTTTCATTGCAGTTGTTTTGAATTAATCTACCGATAAATTAGACTTAGAATGGGATTATTCTGATAAGGATATATCGAAAGTAGGTTAGACAATCATTTAGACATTGAAATGTTTTTGTCGATTAATATTCAAGCAATATATGTTCAATGAAAAAATCTACATATGCAGAGTATTCATAGTAATACTCCTCAATCTAAATCAAATCAATTTTAAAGTTATTATTCTGCAAATACAGATAATAAGCGGGAAAAGGGGGATGATGGGGTAAGTCAATAAAATTATAGATCACTTAAGTGTGCTAAAAGTATCATGTTTAATTTAACTCTGATAGTATATTTTTCTCAGGAGCTTCCAGAAAGGGATTTTTAAGGCACAGGCTGGCCAGGGTTCAAAGGATGGGGGGACTCTGGTCTGGAAACTATTTCTTTGCTTTGGTAGCCAATGTAGAATTTGTATAACAATTTTGAAAGATTATGACTTAGAATAGTAGAAAAAAATTGAAAAGAAAAAAGTCAGCGTTGCCATGGAAACAATACAAAATAGCCTTAATACAAAATTTCTCAAATCCTAAGGCTCTGAAGTTAATAGATATAAATGAATTCTGTTTTCCTCCAAGGTGCGCAATTGTAATATCTACAAAGGTATGATCCTTTTTAGGATATATTAAATATTACATTCCCTATAGTGTTCTTCTATGTCTAACCCTCCTAAATATTTACCCAGTACAAGATCTTCTTAAGTAAAGTAAATCTTTAATATATCTAAAATCATGTATCTTTAGATATGCAATTGCTTTAAGCAAAACAAATGTTCTTAATCATCAAATTGAGGCAGCAGAATTTGAAACCCTTTGTTTTCACTTGACCATTTTTGTGGCTCCGCGGCACTTTAACATTTTTTTTTTACTAATTTTCTACCTGACCAAATCCTCTTTCAAAATGTATACAAATTTTATATTAATATGAAAACAACAAAACAAATTCTTGATCCACAAGACCAGATCCTCGCCAGCTGGTAGGGGACTCATTGCCCACTCAATGCATCTTTTCTGCTTGACAAATGCGTGTAGAAAGCAATGTTTGCAGCAAATTCCAGTCACATTACACATTTTTCAATGCGGTGTAAAAAATGTATTAAATTATAGGTATACGTGTAACAGTGCAAATTAATTTTTAAAATATAGATGATCTTACATTATTTATTTATTGTTTATTGATTGATAGGACCATCATTATTGCAGTACAGTGAATAATCATGTGTGCTCCAATCTTTTCTTACAGGGAAGGGAAATCAGCGGCAGTGAACAAACTCTATAGCCTAACCAGAAGTGTTCCCCATTTAATTTTGAAGATAAACGTTTTGTAGGAATTTTTTTAAGGTTTTAGCGTTTTTGCCAGGAATTTAGCAGTTTTGCATCATACTCTTATCGCTTTTCAACTACCAAAGGGCTTAAGTTATGTGCTTAACGGCACAGGACTGACATTTTATTGTCCGTCTTCAATAGGACTAATCCATGAGCATGATTCGTAAGTCGAATCAGGTATGGTGAGCGCAACTTGGGTGGAATTACTGGGTACAGACAATGATCAGAGAAATCACCTTCATTTTTGTCCCTGGGCATGCAGAGTTAGGGGTAATGACAGCTAAATAAATTATTATTGGCTGCAATAGCTCCAGAGAGATGCCATGGATGGAAGTGACGACATTCTTCACACATTGAGGAGTCTTCCGAAGAGAGGAGTTTCAGGGCTGTAGTCCCGCTCGTAGCCCGATTGAAAGAGATGGGTGTCAATATTGGTGCAGCCCGAAAGAGCGACACTAGATATACAAAGATTGATTAATCAACATCGAACGCTGGCGTGTTGGGTAGCTGGACTGCTGGATTTTCTGGTAGATCGGAGCGCCTATGGACTGTCATCCTGGAGTGCTATGATGATAGTCCTCATATAACTGATAACATCTAATCAATCACCACTTACACTGAGATCAGAGATCAATGGAAAAATATCCAGATTGTTTCAGCGAAGAGACAAGCAAGTACTGTTGGTGAGAACCTTATCTCCAAGCCCCTGAGACATAAAGAAACCGTGGATATATTAAGTGCAGATATATATTAAATGATATATCTTCTAAATAATATTTGTACTTCTTCTTTTCTGTAATCCTGTTTAGCCTCACGGCATCAGGATAAAGAATTTATAGAACAGGCTTTGTGTAGTTTCACAAATAGTTTTTTTACCCTCTCATTATTTCTGATTCCAATTTTAACTAGGACGGCCTGTTTAGCGCATCACTGTATCAGACAACATTTAATAACAGAACACTTCTATTGTTGACTCTGCTTATGTGATCAGACCATTTAATTTGTTTTCTTGATTCCAGTACTGATGTTGTACCACCCACCCCCTGATATCTTAGAAATTTCTAAATCAATCTCTTCTTGATACTCAGCATTCTGCGTGGAGCACTTCATCTGTCATGACCAGTTTCTTATTGGCGTCTCCCTCTTATAATTGATTCAAAATTTGCTGTTATTCGTCATTAAAACACAAAAAACATCATTTAAAAAACATATTTCATGTATAGGTAAAATGAAAATGGCACTAATAAAATTACCAGGATCAAAGCTGGCAGGAAGATGACCAATACAAATTTCATTAGTTTGCTCTCGCCTCTCATACAATGGTTCAATCCATTTCCAGGACTCGAAGATCATTAACTAGTGGTAAAAGTCTAGATTCACCTAAAATTGAAGCATATTAAAAATGATTGACATATAAAATTACAAATTGATGTTTCCATCGTTACAAGAAATACATCTAAGTTTAGATTATGTAAGTCTGTATTGCATAATGTTACTTCTGTGAGCATATTTCATTATATCTTTCTGTCATGGATTGTTGAGACATGTGAAGATGCCATGAATGCCAAATATGCTTTACTTGAAAATGCTATCAATACTTTTTTATATAAATATTTGCTTACAAGGTTATTTCCTCAGTTGTACACAGTTAATTCCAAAAGAAGGCAAAAAAACAATTTAAAAAGAATTGAACACTTGTAAATAATAAATATAAATATATATATTATATACTAATTTGAAGAAAACTGGACAACCTATTAGAATAACAATGTTAAAAATGTTAAGTAAAACTAGAAAAACTTGTATAGGGGAAACAACTCAAATAGTTTAGTGTATGGCGAATGGCATTCAACAGAATATGCTGTGGTGCAGTGTATGTGATGGCATTCAACAGAACTATGCTGTGGTGCAGTGTATGGCGTTGGCATTCAGCAGAATATGCTGTGGTGCAGTGTATAGCGATTGACATTCAACAGAATATGCTGTGAATTGCAGTGTGTGTGATTGGCATTCAACAAATCTGCTGTGGTGCAGTGTATGGCGGTGGCATTCAGCAAGATCCTAACGTAGTTGCAGTGTATGGCGTTGGCATTCAACAGAATCTGCTGTGGTGCAGTGTGGCGGTGGCCTCAGGAAAATACGCTGTGGTGCAGTATGGTGGTGATTCAGCAGAATAAGCTGTGGTGCAGAGTATAATGATAACATTCAACAGAATACCTTTGTGGTGCAGTGTATGACATTCAACAGAATGCGCTGTGGTGCAGAGTATGGTGAATGGCATTCAACAGAATAAACTGGTGCAGCGATTGACATCAGGAAAGAGATAATGTATATATTGTCCAATTTTATCAATCCAATTATTTGTGGATATTACAATGAGCCTAAGTTACCCAGCTCTGGTATCGGCTCTGGTATCGCTCTGGTATACAGCTCTGGTATGTTTGTGAAGACCCAAAAATGTACAAGGTTTCAGTTTTCCTATGCATTGCTGGGAGGTGTTTATAGATATTTTCACACAGGAGACCCTAAAAGCTTTCGACATGAGTGGCGAAATGCAGGCGTTGTGAAGCACCTATAAATTAAGTAATATTCACTGTTTGATTGCTCCATATTGACCTCTTGTTAACCACTCTTTGCTTGATCTGTAGGTGATCTGAGTCTAAAATTGATTGCACATTGACCTTACGTTATCATCTAAATGAAGTAACCTGTCAATTCTACGCTTTTTAGATTTATAGGTTATTTCCTAGGCCTACCTTAGTCACCCTTACGACATGCTTTCTAGGTCAGAGTGTGTTACTATTATTTGCTTCCCTTACAGACCTGGCCCAACAGACAGGTGAGGATGGTTACATATAGATATGGTTCTACAATATTCCAGGCGCTCAGTCATTATATCTGGAAAAGTGTTTCATATTGGTGGATATACCAGTGGTTCGGTTAGATTTCTCTTTGCATGACTAAATTTGGCGAACATCTTTTCAAAGATTTCATAGTAGGTCTCTGGGTACTGAGATGTTTCTCTTGGAATATGGCACCATGCAAATGAGACATCTATGTCGTTGTGCCATATATATTGCTTATCTGACACAATCACCATTTTTCTCACTATAGATGGTCTGTGGCGATGTGAAATTATGTGTTTGTTCTAGAACAGCACCCAGCGATACTTATAGAACAAATCATTCCTAATTAATTTGTATGTGAGCCAAGAGCAAGCGCACAATGGTTCATAACTTACGATTATGAGCAGTTTGTCTAGTTTAGTTATTATTAGACAAACCAAAATGCACTTTCCTTTAACACATTATGGACAATCTTCTTCTTCTTCTTTAGATTGCGTTCTTCACGTAATTTTAATCACTCTTTGTGATATGTTTGATCTTGCCAAGAGCGATGTATCGTTGCACATTAGTTTATTGGGCCCTAAGCAACAGACTTCTACGTTTAGGACACATGTATAAATTTCAGCCAAACCTCCTTGAGTTGCCTCTTCTGACATGCATGGCATGATAGTGGTAGTTCCTATTCTTGCCTACTAAATTTAGGCTAACGGTAACCACTAAGGCGTTATGGACAATAATAGTTAGATATTTTTGTTTCACTGCTTTCTTGTGCTGGTTGTCAAACACTTTAGAGACCTGATTGCCCATGCTATTCCATATACACATTTAATAATATGAGATTTTCTTTCTTTTCCGTCTGCACCGCTATGAATTCAAGCATCATCATGTCACTAATAGCAACGTTGACTGATGTTTTGCCTGAAAGCCATCTTCCTTTATCACCAGTGTCCCTCACCACATTCAGACCAAACCATACTCCAACTTCAAATTGCTAATTTAAATCCTCAAGTAAGATAAAAGGTTCCCTGTTGTCTAACCCATATTATCATAAGCAAACCAAAATGTTTAGACCCAATCTGGCCTCGATGAAATTTCCATGGCCTGTGGTCACTAGCATATAATTCTATTGTACTTTATTATCAGCAACTCTAAAAGGTTTGATACTGTTTTATTTATGTCCTGAAAGTAGAATCAATTGATGATTTTCAGAATCAACGTTTATTTTAATTTATATTTGCATATTTCTCTGTTCCTCATTTCTGCATTTAATAATCTAGTTTCTCTGCCAAAGATTAAACCGTGTTTCCAATCCTCTTCCTATACTGTCGCTTTTCTGTTTCTCTTCATCTGACTACTTATTTTATGTCTCAATTATGCAGAAAGAAGGTGAGTATAGTTCCGTTCCTCACAATGAGTCTAACTTAGGCTGAGTCAAGCGAAATTTATTTAATATCTCTTCGACTTCATCTAACCAAATTTTTGGGTCAGCCACAATACTCTAGATTTGTTTTATTTACATTTATTATTATAAAGCAAGTAGATAATTCTTTGTGATATATGTAGTTTTGTCATGAGAACATGCGGTATGTTTCACTCCTATTAAGCCTCGGCATGTACTTTGAGCCTCTGAATATCGGCCAAAATGTATATATATTATCCTTTGGGAACACAAATTTGTACAGATGGGTAACTGTAGATTTACAAAAAACCCACTTTAAAATAACACATCTAGGTTCATGCTGTGGCATAATATCCAGAGTCGGATTGGTCATGGGCAGGTCTGTCACGGCTGATTCGCGGCAACTCTAGTTTTGTATCTGATGTATTTTCTATTTGCAGTTAGTAAATCAGAGCTTTGATAAATTTGTGTGTAGGACACCTCAAAGTGTGTTTTCAACACTGATCTTCTATTCAATGGCAGTTCAATATATAATGTCAATATCATCATCAAATAACTTATTACAGAGCAGAACTTTGCCACCCCAACAGTCTTCAATTTCTCTCCCATGGGTCAGATGTCCCGCCTCTCTACAGCTGTATGTTTCAAACCATCAGTTACATCACTGAATCCATCTTCTCTGGTCTTCTCTTCTTCTCTTTTTGTTATGTCTCCTTCCATGATGGTTTCTCCAACCCTTCAGTGTCTATTTATATGTCCAAAATATCATAATTTTCTCTTTCCAATTTGTAGTATCATCCAGTTTTCTTTGATTTTGAGTTCTTTCTGGATAGATCTATTTGTTCTCTTCTCTGTCATGATATACAGAAAGACTCTTCCTGTAAACACTTATATTCAAAAAACACATATATATTTTTTCCACACTGTAATATAATGTACTGCATGCATTACAAATAATTTATAACAGGAACTAGCAACAAATATAAACTATAACGACTAATAAACAAAAAGGAGCAATATCTAGTATATGAAACAGGAGTTATTCAATGTGATGTACACTATCTCATGGTTGGTTCTTTGTATACAGCAAAAAACATTATGTGATTCACTAACAAAACCTTATTCACAAGAATATTGAAACATGAAAAGTTGGTCACTGCGGTTAAGTGGTAGTTTCACTTGTCGGAGGCTACCAACAACTTAGTTTGTTTACTAGTGTCACTTGTCAGAGAACACATTTAATCCATTTACTAGTGTACTTGTCGGAGAGGCTGTAACTAATCTGTTACTAGTGTCACTTGTCAAATTACAGGCAAGCTAATCTGTTACTAATTGTAACCTGTCAGAAGTACCCACAACTGATCTGTTACTAGTGTAACTTGTCCAGGTACCAGCAACTGATCTGTTACTAGGTACCACTTGTCCAGGAAATTGCCAAAACTAATCTGTTACTAATTGCTTGTGGAAGTACAACAACTAATCTGTTGCTAATTGTAACGTCGAGAGTACAAACAGCTAATCTGTTACTGGTGTAACTTGTCAGGTACCAACAACTAATCTGTTACTAAGCGTCACTTGTCAAGGTACAACAACTAATCTGTTACTAACGTCCTTGTCAGGAGTACCAACGTAATCTGTTACTAAACGTCACCCATCGGTACCAACAACTGATCTGTTACCGTCACTTGTCAGAGTACCAACAACTAATCTGTTACTAGTGTCCCTTGTCGAAGTACCAACAAGCTAATCTGTTACTGGTATCACTTGTCAGGAAATTTTTTGCGACTAATCTGTTACTAGTGTAACTTGTCGGAGTACAAAAACAACTAATCTGTTTATAGTGTAACCTTGTCCAGAGAGGTACCAACAACTAATCTGTTACTAGTGTAACACCGGTGAGTACCAACAGCTAATCTATTACTAGTGTCACTTGTCAGAGAATATAGAGTTCAAGAATAAATCGACTACCTGTTGCTTATAAGCAGTAAATATCAACAACACCTGCCAGCTCTATTCATAGACAGGGATTGAAAAACTATAAATGGTAGACACTGGTCAACAATTATCAAATTTATTAGGATACCAATTTCAGCCCACAAAATAGTGAATTAAACACATTAACATCCACTGTGGTTAAGATTTTTTCATCAAATCTCTCATCTGGCAGGTGTCTGTACAAATTAAGCTGTAGGCCTATTAATTTGTAACAGACTTTATGAATGATACCTAATCTTTGTAGAAGAAATGATTGTCTTGTTAGAAAACATCTAATACTATGATGCTCTAGGTATGTGGTAGTTAATGTAGAATCATGATAATCGTAGCATATCATTTACAGGACTTGGCCATCTTCTTGCTTCTTCTGCTTCCACCATTTGCTTCTTTATGGAAGTGGTGGGGGTAAAACAGTGTGATCTTGTGTGTGCTTTTTTTTAGACACTTGTAGCTGATATTCATTAGTGAGCTGTTCTTGATGCCGTCACTCCATCTTTCACGTGGTCTTCCTCTTGCCTTGTACTCATTATACTTTCATGTGGCTCTCTGTGACAATACCAGGGCATGCTGGTCAAGTGTCAAACCATTTTAATCCTATGTTCTTTATGGAATTTACACTTAAACTGGTTTCATCCAGTCCTTCTGATTTCTTCATTTCTAATTTTTCTTCATATTGTCACACCTGCAGCTCTTCTAAGACACCTCATCTCTGTCATTATGATTTTCCGCTCATTGGCTGCTGTGTGGCCCATGTTTGACACTGGTAACATAGTGTTGTGAAAATCGTTCTTATGAGTTTAGCTAGTTATTAGTGGTATCTCTTTGTCTAAACAACAGTGGTATTAACTGTCCCAGTACTTGGTTAGCTTTGTACAGCGTTGCAGATTAACTATCATTTTCCGTCTGCTGTAATTATCATAGTATTGGCCTGTTGTTTGTTTTATGTCTCGTTCTGGAGTTTATTGTAAGGTTTCTAGTTGTCTACTTATTGCCATTGTCTCTGTCTTTATTATATTTATTTTCATGTTGCACTCCTCACCCTTGATATTAACTAAGCTCAAATGGTTCTGGAGAGATTCTTCGTTTTCCGTGTGCCAATTCATCTGCAAATAAAGTTCTGAAATATTATTTCCTTTCTCTATTCCTCTTCTCTTATATGTGTCCATGTATGTGTTGCTAAACAGCAGTGGGAAGCCTTTTATCCCTGTCTAACTCCTGAGTTTTACTGTAGATATTTGATGTTCGACTTTTGTTCTTATGTAACTTTTATTTGAAATGTATAAACTCTGCAGACCTTGATGGAATGCTTGCTGATTATATTATCTTAAAAACAATCCATAGTTTGTTTCTTGACTCTGTCTGGTGTATTTTCCTAGTCCTATAGTGCCACACTACAGGTCTTATTTATGTTCTGTGCGCTTTCCGTCAGTTGTACTTAATGTGTGAATATTAAGTAGTACAGCTTCTATTTCATCTGAAACCCATCTGTGCTTCTGAGAGTTGTTCTTCAATTGTTGGTCTTGGTTTTTTCCAATGATCTTCTTGTATATTTTCCTATGTGACTTAGTGGTGAGATTCCCTATAGTTATTACATTCCTTCTTGCTGCCTTTGTTTTTTCAAATTAGTGTGATGTACTGTTTGCCAATCTTCAGTCTTCTTATGGTTTCTCCCATGCCAATTTGGAAGATTCGTCAGCCATTTTGCCTGCTCTCCAGCTGCTTGATGGCTGCAGGTAAATCATCTGTGCCTGCTGCTTTGTCTTTGGTGCCAACTTTATTCCATTTTCTACTTCTACTGGTAGTATTTCTGGTTCCTAATTTCTCTATTTCATCCTCTGTGTTATAATGGTTTGTTCTCCATAAGTTTATCCACAATTAAGTAGCTCTTCAAAGTAGTTTTCATCTTTCTAATATTAATTTTGGCCCTAAGATAGGTTGTCCTTTTTAGTCCTTTAAAATTTCTGTTGGGTTGTATTCTTCATTGTGCTGTCTTATTCCTCTTACTTTTCTGTAATATTCTCTTGGTGCTGTTCTTTCTTCTTCTGTATGTTTAAATGTTTCCCATGCTTTCATCAACAACAGTAAACTAGTCATAGATTTTCTAGGCATCACTTATACGTTTGCCACTCATTATCTGGTCAGCAACTAAGTAACAACTGTTATAGGAAGGAGAAGATGGAGACTATGTTGGACACACCTTGAAGAGTGATCTAACGAATATCAAAGATGAGAGAGGAATTGTGACTATACTTATATATGTTAGTAGTTTGTCATTGCTTTATGAGCGTAGAAATCTATTTTTTTACCGTTTGTAAAATTCAGGTAACTAATTTGCTTCAAACTTGCCCACAGCTGAAGTTTAGACAGGTATGCTTGGGTTGTGATCAGACTCACTGCAACAAGCTACAGGCAGCTCGTAAACGCCATAACACTTATCAGTAATGGAGACTTTTTGATGAACAAACCCGCACAACATTTTAGATACTGTTACAAGTAAAGTGGTTTAACACACAAGACCCATCATACCGAGGTACACCATCATTGTGAAAGTTGGCTGATAACTCTCACGAAAAAGCTGCAGTCAATAACTGCGAAGATGTAGGTGATGCAAGGATAAGGCATAAGTACCGGGGACTGGTGCGCTGAGAATAATTGTGACAAGCATTCTCATTGTCATTGTTGGGCTGTTTAAAACTTCGAAGCAAGAAGAAACAAAATAAATGGCTGGATTACCTGCAAGTTAATTATATAGACATACAGTCAACTTCTATTTGCATTTAAAGATTTTAATCGTATTATGTAATATGTCCTTTGTAGAACATTACTTTCGTCACAGCTGCCATGTAGCATGTCCTTTACAGAACATTGCTTTCATCACAGCTGCCATGGCATGTCCTTTGTAGAACATTGCTTTCAAGTCACAGCTGCCCATGGTGTCGTCTTTGGCATAACATTGCTTTCGTCACAGCTGCCATGGTGTGTCCTTTGTAGAACTTTGCTTTCATCACAGCTGCCATGTAGCATGTCCTTTGTAGAACCTTGCTTTTGTCAGTCGACATCTGTGCTCATATCCTTTGTATATGATGCTTTGGTCTACCCATTGTGTGCCTTGGTCGGTACAAAATCTGGACTAACCTGTATCTATAATATCACCCATGAGGTATGAAAAAACGTTCACTGGTGCTTCTGAGTTTCACGATCAAGGACAAGAGGAAGAACATCATGGTGTGGAAAACTATAAAATAATGTATAATCATCATCAAATAGCTTGTCAAGGCAGAACTTTACCACCCCAACAGTCCTCTAAATTTCTCTCTTATAGGCCAGATGTGCCTCTGTGATCATGTTCAAATCATCAGTTACATCCTGCAGTCCATCTTCTCCATTAAGGTCTTCCCTCTTCTTCTCATACATGTATCTTACATGATAGTCTTCTCAAGTCCTTCATGTCTTTTTAAATGTCCAAAATATCTCAATTTTCTCTTTCTTATTTGTAGCATCATTGATTTTTTCTTTGATTTTTGGAGTTCTTTTTCTGGATAGATCTATTTGTTCTCTTCTTTGTCCAAGATATCTAGGACTCTTCTGCTAACACTTATATTAAAAACACCTATGTGTTTCCACACCTTTAAATGTCAATGCTTACCCATCGTTGCCACTAAAATATACATGCTCTTAGTATTCTGATATTTGTTTTCTTATCAGTTCCTTTCCATACTGTTTTTAGTTGTTTAATTTTTTGTAAAATATGTTTTTTCTTTTAATTTCACTTCATCCCATTTCTATCTATTTAAATTAGTAGTAGACAAGATATTCAAAACTATTCCTATTAAAATATAACTATTAAAAATATAATATGAATAATAAAAATAATGTATAATACAAAACAGAAATATCTACAGGGATTATTTTTAGCATTTAACAGTATCAAATGTAAGTCTGTGTTGCTATATGGCTCAGAAATGTGGCGAGTCACAAGTTATAAATAAATAAGATTCTGAACCTTTGTCAACTTATGTCTTGGTAGTTCTGAGACAGAGATGAGATCATAGGGTGCAAACACAGACCCTCTTGGATAAAAGGACCCCATGATATTGGGTTAAGAGGAGAAAGTAGCAATGGGTTAGGCATACCTATGGAAGACACAATCGAGTGTCACTAGACAAGCACCCAGAGTGGAACCATAAGGGAGAAAAAACAGAAAAGGACATCCCTAAACATACCTAGAGATAAAGAGTCTTCTTGAGTAACTGAGAACACACTATCTAAGGAGACTATAAAGAAAAGCAGACAGAGGCAGGAAAAGTGTTGAACAACTGTGAATTTAATTGTAGAAAAGCGAGAGGAATAAGTAACAGTTAAAAGTGGTTGCAGATGAGTCTGACATAAAAACATAAGCTGTGTGCATAAACAAAAATGGTAACAGACTGCATTTAAAAAAATACTTTTGGGGATAAGGTTAAAAAAACACCCCACCTAACCTACTATCTATCGATGTAACTGCCGACCCACACCTAACCACTGTCTATACGATGCTTTAACTTTTATTTACACTCTAACCTACCTACTATCTATACGATACTAGCACCAAACCCACACTCTAACCTACTATCTATCGATACTTTAACTTACCAAACCCCACACCCCCCTAACTACTATCTATCGATGTAACTTTTGTTGCACTCTAACCTACTATCTATATATGATGCTTTAACACTAAACCCACACTCCTAACACCTACTATCTATAGCGTGCGCAACACCAAACCCTCTAACCTACTATCTAGCGATAGCACAACACCAAACCCCCGCACTCCTAATACACTACTATCTATCGATACTTTAACTTACCGACCCACACTCTAACCTACTATCTATCGATGCTTTAACACCCATTACACTCTAACCCTACTATCTATCGATACTTTAACTTGCAAACCCCACTAACCATCTATCTGGTAACACTTACCGACCACACTCTAACATACTAACATGGTACTTTAACACAAATCCACACCTAACCTACCTATCTATATGATGCAGCACACCTAGGCCTCTAACCTACTATCTATATGATACTTCAAACTGCCAAACCACTACTTTTCCTATCTATGATACATTTGTTTACCAAACCACACTCTAACCTACTATCCTATATGATACTTCAACCCCACCAAAGCCCCACCTCCTAACCTACTATCTATCTGATGCCAACACCAAACCCACACTCCTAACCTGCCTATCTGTACGTGCTAACCCACCGACCCCACACCTAACCTACTATCTATGTGATGCTAACATAGACCCCACACTCTAACCTACTATCTGCTGATGCTACAACACCAAACCCCACCCTCTAAACCTACTCTGTGGTAACGGCACCGACCCCCCACCTCTAACCTACCTCTTGTGGTGCAACACAGGCCCACACTCTAACCTACTATGCATGGAGTGCACAACTTGGAAGCCCACACCTAGCCCTACTGTCTATAATGCTTTACAACTTACCAAATCCACATCTAACCTACTATCTATGTGATGCTTTAACTTTTTGGTCCACCCTAGCCTACACTATCTATGATGCTTTAACTTTTAGATACTAACCTGCTATCTATATGATGCTAGCTTACCAAACCCACACCTAACCTATCTGCATGATGCTTTAACACCAAACCCACACCCTAACCTATCAGCACGATGCTTTAACTTGCAAAACCCCACACTCCTAACCTGCCATCTATATGATGCTTTAACACCGATCACACCTAACCTACCATCCTCCCGATGCTAACCCCCTCAAACCCTCTATACTATCTATACGATGCTTTAACACTATTACACTCTTGCCTGTGTACGATACTTTAACTTACCCAAGCCCCACACTCAACCTACTATCTATATGATGCTAACTTGCAGCCCTATTACTATCTATGGTGCTTTTAACTTGCCAGCCCCCACACTCTAACCTACTATCTATACAGATGCTTTAACTTTGGTCCCACCCACAACCTACTATCTACTCTGATACTTTTTTTTTAACACTAAACCCCGCACTCTAACCTACTATCTATCTGATGCTTTAACTTACCGACCCCATCAACCTACTATCTATGTAGTACTTTAACACCAGAGCCCACTCCTTCACTATCTATCCCGATGCTTTAACACTAAAACCCCTATAACCTACTATCTACTCCCGATGCTTTAACTTGCAAACCCCACACTCTAACCTCTTCTCCTCACGATGCCCCAACACCCAAATCCCACACTCTAGCCTACTATCTATATGATACTTTAACACTAAACCCCACTCTAACCTACATGCCCGTGTAACACCAAACCCCCACACTCTAACCTACTATCTCTATGCGATGCTTCAACCCACCAAACCCCACCTAACCTACTATCTATGATGCTTTAACCTGCGACCCCACTGTCTAATCTATGTGATGCTTTAACTTGCAAATCACACACCCCTATTACTAATATATGTGGTGCTATAACAAAACCCCCCACACTATAACCTACTATCTGTAAAGTGCACTTTAACACTAGGCCCCACCTCACAACCTACTATCTGTGTGATGCTGTAACTTTACTAAACCCCACTCTATCTTCCTGTCTATACATTAGCACAACACTAGACCCCACATACAACCTACTATCTATATGATGCACAACTTACAAACCCCACACTAGCCTACTATCTATACGATACTTTAACCCCACTAAATACACACCTCTAGCCTACTATCTATCACAGTACTTTGCACAAACCCACTCCTAACCTACCTATCCTGTGCGATCACTTTAACTTACCAAATCCACTGCTCTAACCTACTATCTGCCATGATCAGCTACCTTACTGACCACCTCCAACTATATCTATCACAGTGCCCAGCACCAGGCCCACACTCTAACCTACTATCTATCACGATGCTAACACCAGAGCCCCACACCCTAACCTACTATCTATGTGATGCGCACAACACCAAACCCCCAACTAACCTATATGTAAAGTACTTTAACTTGATCCACACCCTAACCTACTATATATGATACTTGCAGCACAGAAGCCCCACCAACCTACTATCTATGTGATGCACTTTAACACTGAGCCCCACACTCTATACTATCATATGATACTTTAACTTCGACCCCACACTCTAACCTACTATCTATATATGATACTTTAACACAAACCCACACCTAACCTACTATCTATATGATACTGTACGATCACACTCTAACATACTATCTATATGATACTTTAACTTACCAAATCCCACACTCTAACATACTATCTATATGATGCTTTGGCTACAAACCCCACTGTATATCTATAACTGATGCTTTAACTTACCAGGCTACTCTCAACCTACTATCTATACGATGCAACTTACCAAACCCACACACCTATTCCTACTATCTATGTGATTATTCTTTAACTTCTTAAACCCCACCTCTCTCTACATAACATTTGTTGTGCCGGCGTTTAGAACAACAATAAGCGTGCACCATTCTTCCTGTTCATGGCCTTCCTCTGTATTGTGTTCCAGCTATGATTCATTTCCTTCGCTCTTGCTCTACTCAGTTCTCCAGGTCGTCTTGGGTCTTCCACGCTTCATACCCTCGATTACATCTCAGTCTGATTTGTGTGGAGCCAGTGCCCATGCGCATCACATGTCAATCCATCTCAGTGTCTTCGGATAGAAAGTAATTGCCCATATTATCTTGACTACAGCATGTTACAAGCAATTCTTGATTCGAGATAGTAGTCGCCAGTACGCGTGAATTTTATGAACCGGTGTAGTGGGAGGTGGACATATCTATATAATTCTCCAGCATTCGATCCAAATACAGCAATGTTGACAGCACACAGCTGTTATAGATACTAGTCTTGGTTCTGATGCTGTATTGGGGGCGAATTTCCAGAAGCGGTCTGGGTCATGGGCCGTAGCGCCTCTCAGTCTATTTTTAATGACCAGATCAGCGCCTCCTTCACTGCTAATAACACTTCCAAGGTATGTGAAAGCGGTTGTATCTCGGGGTTTCTTATTTGACTGGTGCTGCTATGTTCAGTCGTACTTCAGTTTTCTTCTGATTTATTTTTCAGCCCAACCATCTCACTATATTGGTTAAGCGTGATTTTCCTGGATATCTCTATGTGTATGAGATAGGAGTCACGATGTCATCTGCAAAATCTAAGTCTTAGGTGGATTAACGATATGCCTATCTTGCCATCTTCCGTTGACTGTATCGCTAGTCATGTTGGTGTTGGATGGCTGGGGCTGACATAACATCTTCGCCATACGCCTCTTTTACATTAAACTTTAGTTCTGAAAGTTTCAACACTGCATGCAAACTTGCTGTGGCTTTTATAATATTTATAAAACGGTGGGATTCCGGCACATCTTAAGATCGCCATAGACTTTCCGCGGTGTGCTATCAAAAGCTTTTCCAAAATCTACAAAGTTGATATAGAGTTTTCTTTGCCATTCTGTGCATTTGCTCTATATGATATTTCTAGGCAAATATTTGGCCTATAAGGAGAAACTTAGATCCTCCTGCGAAATCCTGCTTGTTCCTTTCTTAGTTCTGTTTATCCACAGCATGTGTCGTTGTCTACGATGATTTTTGTAAGATTTTACTTGGATGAAAGCAGTGTTATTCCGTAATTATTACAATCGACAGGCACTGTAAGGGATCTTGATGATGACTCCTCTGTTCCGTGCATCCAAAAATTATTGTGTTGGGTATTCCATATAATGTAGTAAACAAGGGTTTGCAATATATTGGCTGCAAGTTCTGGGTCTATTTTGAATAGTTCTCGTTTAGTTATCATTCCTGGTGCCTTGTTATTGCTTAAGAGATTTAATTGCTGTAATGATCTCATCCGCTGGGTGTTTCAATGCCAATTTCTAATTCCTCTGTTGGTTCTGTTATGTCTGCTACTACTGTTGGCGGTGGCCTATTTAGCATTCTTTAAAATGCTCTGTCCATCGTATTTCTTGTTCCTTTTCCGTTGTCAATAGTATTCCATTCTTATCCTTTATGAATGTTGATCTCCTGTAATGTTTCCCTTATTAGCTTTGTAATTTTGTACACTGTTCCTGATCACCTTTTTGCTGCTTCTTCTGCCTGCACTGCCAGGTCTTCAACATACATTCTTTTGTCAGCTCTACGCCGTTTGATTTCTTTACTTGCCTTTTGTACTGTTCTTGGTATCTTGCTTTCAGTCTTTCGGACTTTGCTTCTAACAATTTATTTTTTAATATTCTTCGCTATCTATTATTTTCCATGTTGTGGTGTTATCCATTCTTTTCTTTTGGGTACCTAGACATGCTTCACTGCTCCTCTATATATAGATACTATGTTGTCCCATATCTACGTTGTCAGTTTCATTATGAGTTTCATTACTTTCTGGGCTTGGAATCTGTTCTTTATCTGCATTATAAACTTATCCCTTCTTCGTGTCTTTAGTCTATCCACATCGAACCTCTTTTGGAAGTTTTCTGTTGTCCTGTTTTTCTTAGTTTAAGTTTGACATAAGCTGTGACTAGGTGGTGGTCGCTACCAACATCTGCACCTCTCTTGACTACAACATCTAGCAGCGGGCGTCTCCAGGGTCCATTGATCATTATATGGTCTATTTGGTTTTTATCTCTGCCATTAGGGAATACCATGTTAATTTGTGGATATCTAAATGTTGAAATAGGTTCCTCCTATAACGAGATTGTTCATGCTGCGAAGTTTACTAAACGTTCCCCATTTTCATTCATCATACCACATCCATATTTTCCCATAGTTCTATAACTATGCGTGTTGTCTTGTCCGACCTTGGCATTTAGATCTCCCATAACAATGATAACATCATGGGATGGTGACTTGTCTAATTCTGCTTGTAGGTTTTCGTAGTAAGAGTCTTTCTTTGTATCTTTGCTATCATTAGTTGGCGCATAGCATTGTAGGATTGTGATGTTTGATGCTTCCCTTTAGTCTGATCTTAATCAGCGGCTACTGATAGGTTTCCATTCCTAACAGACACTTTTCCACGCCTTTTCTTAGGATTATGCCTCTCCTTCATGGTGTAGGTCATCGTCTCGTCCAGAAAAAGGACTGTTTCACCTGTTGCAGTGGTACTTCTTCCATTTCCTGTCCATCTGCTCTCGCTAACCCTTAGGATATGTAGATTATATCTTCTCATTTCTGCTGTTATTTGTGACAGTTTTCCGGTTTCGTACATTGTTCTTACATTCCAGCATCAAATTCTGGTCTTGGTTTTGGCATTCAGGACTTCCGTCCTCTGAAAGTAGCTTCCTTTCGGCTTTCACCACTTCAGTCATGGAGTCAATGACCTGGTAGCCCTTCATGCCCGTAGATAGGTTGTATGTTTGGTTTGTTTCAGTAACTTTAATTTTTTAAGGATGGATCGTTAGTCCAAGCCTTCGAGGACCAGGAGACCATGTTTCGTCTGTCCCTCTTCAGTGACCTTTCCGGCGGGTAACCCTTCCGGGAACATAAGTTCCCTGTCCTACTCACTGTATCATGAGCACGCAAGCCTCCCCACCACTACAAGGTAATGGCCTCAGGAGGAAACCCCACACCTAACCTACTATCTATATGATGCTTTAACTACAAACCCACACCTAACCTACTATCTATATGATACTTAACTTCAAACCCCACCTCTAACCTACTATCTATATGATACTTAACACCAAACCCCACACCTAACCTACTATCTATATGATACTTTAACTTACCAACCCACACCTAACCTACTATCTATCATGATCAACTTTCAACTGACCCAACTCCTAACCTACTATCTATTGATACTTTAACTTACATAACCCCACACCTAACCTACTATCTATACGATACTTTAACACCAAACCCACACCTAACCTACTATCTATATGATTTTAACACCAAATCCCACACCCTAACCTACTATCTATACGATACTTTAACTTACCAAACCCCACACTCTAACCTACTATCTATATGATACTTTAACACCAAACCCACACTCTAACCTACTATCTATACGATACTTTAACTTACTAAACCCCACACCCTAACCTACTATCTATATGATACTTTAACACCAAACCCACACTCTAACCTACTATCTATATGATACTTTAACTTACCAAACCCCACTACCTAACCTACTATCTATATGATACTTTAACTTACCAAACCCCACCTACTATCTATACGATACTTTAACTTACAACCACCCTACATATCTATTGTTTCTTGCTACTAAACTTACTATCTATATGATGCACTAACTACCAAACCCACACCCCTAACCTACTATCTATATGATACTTTAACTTACCAAACCCCACACTCTAACCTACTATCTATATGATACTTTAACTTACCACCCCACACTCAACCTACTATCTATATGATGACTAACTTACCAAACCCACCTCTAACCTACTATCTATATGATACTTTAACACCACCCCACACTCTAACCTACTATCTATATGATACTTTAACTTACCAAACCCCACACTCTAACCTACTATCTATGATGACTTTAACCAACCCACACACCTAACCTACTATCTATATGATACTTTAACTTACCAAATCCCACACCCTAACCTACTATCTATACGATACTTTAACACCAACCCACACTCTAACCTACTATCTATACGATACTTTAACTTACCAAACCCACACTACCTACTATCTATTAGTATACTTTAACCTACCCCACACTCTAACCTACTATCTATATGATGCTAACTTCAAACGGAATGTTCTTAGAACATTCAGTCCATCTATTTCTTGAAGACCAACATCCATAAGACTTGCTATAACAGTTATAAGATCAAATACATTCCAACCATGCATGAAATAGTACTTTCCCAAACCAATAATCTTGCACAAAGCTTCCATGGTAAAAGCAAATGTAAATATCTGCATATAAGACAGTTGAGAATATAATCGAAATTATGTTAGATTACTTGTTACATTACTTGTTATATTACTTGTTATTAAAAAAAACATGAATGCTATGGTGGTTCAACGCTTGTTCACGAAATTTCAAAGTAATAAGACAAATGAGGGTCTGTGTTAATGTTTAAGACATTTGCCTTGTGTTCTGAAGGTCTTGAGTTCGAATCCAGACAGCACTGGTCTGTTTGTAGTGCATTTTCTTCTGATGATCCCTAGGATTGTTGACAGAGCTATGGGTTTTGTGCAATACTCTCGACAGGTGACGTGCCATTTCTGTGGAGAGGGAGCTAGCACATATAGGGGAACCTGGTGCAATGAAGTCAATCCTTTGACATTAGACAATAATAAAAATGCACGTACATTTTTTTTTTTAAATGTAATAATTTTTGAAATAAACAAATTTGTTGACATCTTTTATTCCAGAATGTCATTGAAAATGAAAACTGTGACGTATCTTTTACAGGACTTAGCCATCAACAACAGTAAAAGTAGTAATCGATTTTCAGAGCATAACTTATACGTTCAGTGGTTTACCATTGCTTTCTAACAGTGAGGTCTTTTTCATAGTTTTAAAAATCCAAGGATTAATTTGCTTCAAACTTGCCCACTGCAGAGTTTGAACCAGATTTGCTTGGGATGTGATCTAGCTGACTACTGCTTAAGCTACAGATGCTCACTATTGTCATTATGGGTCTTAAAATGAATAAGCAGACAAAAATCAGGGTAAGTCAAGTAGATCTTCTTCTTCTTCTTCATTCTCACTAGATTGGGATTTTGGATTCTTTAATAAAGGCAGCCATCTGCCTCAGATTATCAGCCACGCAATAAAGTTTGTCTTGGACGCTAGTGTAAGTGGACCACCTATTTCTTCTCAAGTTTGCATACTGGGGGCAGTTCTGTAGGATATAATTTCTATGATTTCTGCTTCCCGTTTGTGCTGACCTCTTCCGCGGTAAGTTTTGGCCACCCTCGTGATGGTAGTTCTGACATTCTTACTGCGTGGCTAAATCTCCGAGGCAGACTGGCAACCGTAGAATCCTTTATCCCATTCCTCATTGTGAGGGTCGTTGCACCATGTTATGCGCCTTACGGCCTGGTGCATCCGTTTTCTGCAAGCATTTGTTTCGGGTTAGCATTCCCTAGATCTTCATCTTAAATTAGTGGCCCTGGTAACAGGCTGCATAAACACAGTAGATCTAAGTGAGTAGGAATCAAAGACGAAGGCTAAAATTAGGCTTGTTGACAATGGAATGAGCTTTCTTTGTGTGTTAACACTCTTTCACATCATCAACATTAGCAACAATTGATCGCTTACACTAAACAATAGATGTTTCTGGAGCCTACTTCAAATTAAAAGTAAATAGTTGTTGATGTTAGCACAGTTGAAAACATAAATAAGCTAATAGACAATTATTTTTACATTAGAAAGTAAACTGGGTGTAAAAATAAAAACACAAAGTCATGACGATAAGAAATTTTCTTATTAACTTCCCCCACATTATTTTCATTAGGAATTATTGTGTGTGCTAGGTGGCAATAACCATCAGCATTATTTAGGCTAAGGAATGTGTGCATGTTTGTGTGTGTTGAGTGACAATAATCACCAACATTATTTTTGCAAATCGCCTGCTGTAGAAAAGAACACCAACATTTTTCCCTATACAGTCTTCTATTTCTTCCAAACGTTTTCAGACATCAATTAGTATACTTTTAAAGTAGTTAGTGGTCAACCGGAGTCCATATACATCTCCGTACAGCTTGTCTTGGACTGACATGGAAATTGGCCATGTGTTTTCTCTGTTATGTGTATGTTGGACATTCTTGCAGTATGTGTGTCTCTGTCATCTTGCTTGTGCTGCATGTGTATATGTCAGATGGACATATTTTGTACTTGTTAAACAGATGGTACCTCAGCCTATTGTGCCCTGTTCGTAGACGGAAAATAACAACCTGTTCTTCTCTGCTTAGTTGGTGGTATGCATCATCCTTTCCATGGCCTGCGTGATTTCTCAACCATTTGTTCTTGTAGGCCATTTTTATCCATACCTTTGGTTCCTCATATGTCATACTGGTGTTTGCCTGTGGTAACCTGCTGTCTGCGTTTGCCAATATATCCGCAGTCTCGTTGCCAAGTATTCCGCAGTGGGACCTGCACAGCAA
The DNA here is from genome assembly GCA_020796225.1 of Arion vulgaris. NCBI lineage: Eukaryota > Metazoa > Mollusca > Gastropoda > Stylommatophora > Arionidae > Arion > Arion vulgaris. The sequence goes on from CM036756.1 coordinate 30,001,337, forward strand.
CTATTGGAACACCCTATAGATAAATTGGGCTCTAAATGTAAAGTAGACTCTCATATTAATTCTTCTTCTTCCGTGAACACTCCAAATCGACCACGTGTTAAACCACTCTAGGTGATCTATGCCTGAGAGCGATTGTATGTTGTGTCAGTTATGTTTTTATTTACTAGGGTAGCTTCCCTAGACCCCTACCTCAGTCGCCTCTAACGACATGCCTTGTAGGTAGCAGTGGTACTATTCTTTGATCCCCTTGCGGGCCCCACCAACACACTAGCATAATATTAATTCCAATATCAACAGCCCAGAAGATTAGACACAGGATTTTTTTCAGCACGTTCAGGAGGATAAATAATAAGAGTTCAATGGGTCTACGCAACAAACACAAGTAGTTAGACAATGGAGGTGCAGGCAGTTAATGCGACGGTGATGTCGTTGGCATCTTATAACCACTTTTGTGTTGTCGTACTCAGTGACTCCATGAGTATGATTCGCAAAGTTGAAACAGGAATGGTACGACGATGCTTGGTGGAGGTACTGGCACAGACTAGGATCAAAGAAATCACATTCATTTTCGTTCCTGGGCAAGCCAGAGTCATGGGTAATGAGCGAGCTGATAGATTGGCTGGCACTGCTACAATATGAGGACACTGCCATGGGTTCAAATGATATTTTTAACACATTGAGTCTTTCTGAAAAGAAGAGTTTCAGGGCTGTGAATCACAAGTGTTGACCACATATAGAGAGATATGGTTTGCGACATTTGAACAGCCCGAAAAGAAGAACATACCAAATATGCAAAAGATTGAGTAAGCAACAGTGAACTGGCATATTGGGCCAGAGATCAGAGCGCATACGAACATGTCTGGAGTACTCTGATGATTGTTCTCATATAACTGGTATCTACTGATAAATAGGTACTATTGTTAGTAGTAAACTGAATTGAATTATAACAAAATTATTTCTTAGATATACTTCATTAAGAATTTTATTTAATATAATATATTTCTTAGAATCAAAGTTTTTTTTTATGCTGATGGTGCTAAAATTAAGTTAGTTTGTTCCTTTCGTGCCAAAGGCGGCACATAGGGCAGAGGTTTTAGATCTCCATGTGATGCGGTTCGCTGCTAGCAGTTGGAGATCTTGTATGGTTTTACATCCCAATAGTTTACTTTCTTGTTGGATGGTTCTTCGAAGAGTGGTTTTGGTCTTCCACGTTTTCTTTTCCAACTGGTGACCACATAAGGACTTGTCGATTTAGTCTCTTTTAGTCTGATCTAAGAACATGACCTAAATATTTCCACCTTTTAAAATTAAATGGTCAGTATTAAAATCAATGAAATTTAGAATCGCAGTAAAATTATAATCAAATTATGTTCAAAGGCAAAGGATTGATTTCATTGCTCCAGGTTTCCCAATATGGCTCCCTCCCTGTCAGCAGAGGTGGATGCCATCTGCAGAGAGCACTGCACAAAGCACAAACTCCGGCAACAATCTTAGGGATCTCATGAAAAAAATTGCTCATGTGTCTCAGTCCGGATTCGAACCCACAGCCTTCAGTACGAAGTAACCACTTCACAATTGAGACCCCCTATGCATAGTATGTAAATTATTTTAAAATGACATTATGTAAATTATGTAAAGCAGATGAATACAAAATCTTCCATCATATGAAGCTACATAAAAAAAATATAACTGAGTCAACAAAGAATCAAGAGTTGGTCCTTACAATATCTGCCACTGCAAGTACAGTAGTAAGAAATTCTCCCTGATCGTGATGTTCCAGGGACATAAAGAAAGTGTTGGTGATAATGAAAATTGTGAGCATAAAATCAAACAGGGGATCCGATACAAACATGTAGAAATAGTTCTGCATTCTTAGGAAGGAAACGTATTGGCACATCCATTTTTCACAGCAGTCACAGTTGCGATCAATAACCTGAGATTCCAAAACGCCAACCTCTGGATTCAGCAGTACATCCGCTGAAAGTCAGGAAATTATAAAATTAAATTAACAAATTGGTCAGTTAAACATTGGAATTAGATCATATTTTCTTCAAATGCTCCATATCGACAGCTTGTTAACCAATTTGTGTGATTTGTATGTGATCGGAGCCTAAGAACGATTGTACGCTGTGCCAGATATGCGCCTACACGTAGGCTAGAACATCTGATTTTTGCAACGCTATTTAGTTACTAAGGGTAACATCCCTAGGTGCTACATCAGTCACCTCTTACGACATGCATTGTAGGTTGCAGTGGTACTATTATTTGCTTCCTTTAGGGACCCCGGCAACACACGGGCGGAAATTAGATAATATAAAAGCAACTTGTATCTATTTATATCCATCTCAGTGAGGTCTCTGTAGTGTAGAGGTTAGGTGCTCACCTCTCATGCCACAGGTAACCGGTTTGCTCCCTCGTGGAGTCATCGGGATATTTTTCCATAGATCCCTGATCTCAGTGTAGGTGAGAACGAGTTTCAAGTCCTATCGGAGATAAAAGATAAAAAGTAGGACCCATGTTCAATTTGAGCATGTAAAAAAACCAGTGGCAGTTCAAAATAAAAAAGAGCAGGCTGGAACACCGCTGCCTGGGCAAAATTCATTCGAAAAGATTTTTTTAAATTCCTACAAAATATCTTCACCATCTTCAAAATTCAAGAGAGAGGAAGAACTGGAAGAAGTGTGTTGAAGATCTGTGCTCCGTTGGGAGTTGAAAGGTGAAGAAGAATCTTCAAAATTACATCGAGGACCCTGACTGGCGCTATAGAGTGTGTGCACTGCAGCTGAGATCTTCCTGTGTACGAAAGATATCGGAGCACACATGACTGCTCACCAAAGTGCAATGATGATGGTCTTATCAATCAATCAAACAGTGACAAAATGAAATGAAAATATTCCACTGCAAACAGTGACAAAATGAAATGAAAATATTCCACTGCAAACAGTGACAAAATGAAATGAAAATATTCCACTGCAAACAGTGACAAAATGAAATGAAAATATTCCACTGCAAACAGTGACAAAATGAAATGAAAATATTCCACTGCAAACAGTGACAAAATGAAATGAAAATATTCCACTGCAAACAGTGACAAAATGAAATGAAAATATTCCACTGCAAACAGTGACAAAATGAAATGAAAATATTCCACTGCAAACAGTGACAAAATGAAATGAAAATATTCCACTGCAAACAGTGACAAAATGAAATGAAAATATTCCACTGCAAACAGTGACAAAATGAAATGAAAATATTCCACTGCAAACAGTGACAAAATGAAATGAAAATATTCCACTGCAAACAGTGACAAAATGAAATGAAAATATTCCACTGCAAACAGTGACAAAATGAAATGAAAATATTCCACTGCAAACAGTGACAAAATGAAATGAAAATATTCCACTGCAAACAGTGACAAAATGAAATGAAAATATTCCACTGCAAACAGTGACAAAATGAAATGAAAATATTCCACTGCAAACAGTGACAAAATGAAATGAAAATATTCCACTGCAAACAGTGACAAAATGAAATGAAAATATTCCACTGCAAACAGTGACAAAATGAAATGAAAATATTCCACTGCAAACAGTGACAAAATGAAATGAAAATATTCCACTGCAAACAGTGACAAAATGAAATGAAAATATTCCACTGCAAACAGTGACAAAATGAAATGAAAATATTCCACTGCAAACAGTGACAAAATGAAATGAAAATATTCCACTGCAAACAGTGACAAAATGAAATGAAAATATTCCACTGCAAACAGTGACAAAATGAAATGAAAATATTCCACTGCAAACAGTGACAAAATGAAATGAAAATATTCCAAACGTGACAAATGAAATGAAATATTCCAAACAGTGACAAAATGAAATGAAAATATTCCACCATGTGTACAAACACAACAGACCTTTAATTATGTGTACAGCTTTTGGATCCCTAACTATAATAGATTCATCTTCCAATTGGTCATTACTCTGTAAGTTGAAGCACAGATAATTTAAAACTGAAATCTGCATGACACAGTTAAATTTTGCAAAAAATGGACAAAATTATGTAAAATAACAGTGTTACACTTGCATCTGCAAAATTCAGATGACAAACTAAGTTTTCTAAATTGTGTTTTTATTTTTGTTGTTCTCTGATTTTGTTTATTAGATTGTCCAGTTCTTGCTTGATTGCTTATATAACTGACCTCATAACACTATAGACAGAGAGATACATAGCTGCTCAGTCTCCTACAGCAGATCTCAAATGGTATGCATTGTTTATGGTTATTGTAAGCTGCTGGTTAGACATAATTTCAAATACATTTTTTCCTTATGTGACAATCACAAAGTACAGCATTTGATTCCAAATTTCTTCAGTCATACTATAGATCAGTGGTTCTCAACCTTCCTAATGCCACGACCCTTTAATACAGTTCCTCATGTTGTGGTGACCCCCAACCATATATTATTTTCGTTGCTACTTCACAACTGTAATTTTACTACTGTTATGAATTGTAATGCAAATATCTGATATGCAGGATGCATTTTCATTGTTACAAATTGTACATAATTAAAGCATAGTGATTAATCACAAATGCTGGGTACTTGTATGTCGGCGTAGCTGCATATGGGAGGACCCGCCTGGGACGGATAGAGAAGCAGTGTCTCAGTTCCTAAGACCATCGAAAATATGTATTTTCCTATGGCCTTAGGCGACCCCTGTGAAAAGATTGTTCGACCCCCAAAGGGGCGCAACCACGGGTTGAAAACCACTGATATAGATGAATGGTAAATTGCAATCTCCTCACCCATACCAAGGCGTAGCAGTATACAATCCATATCAATTTCATTTATGATACATCAGATTGGTTTGACATAAAGCAGGGAGTCAAACAAGGCTGCAAATATGCTGAAAACATCATGTTACAGAAGATAGCAGAAAAGAACAATATGATCCTTTTGTAATTGGAGGACGAGAAATACTTGAACTAAGATATGCTGACGATACAGTGTTACTGTCAATATCTCAAAGGGGGATTGAGAAATTAATAATGAAAATGCAAGAGAAAAGCAAAAAAACTAAATCTATATCTCAATGTGGCAAAAATAATGACAATAGATAAAACAAGCATGACAAAGGATATTTTCATCAACGGGGAGAAAATAGAAAATGAGAACAGTTTTGAATATTTAGGATTAATGCTTACAAGAGATGGAAATGGGATGAAGAAAATTAAAAGTACATACATAGTCTTACAAACAATGAACAACTAAAAACTGTATGGAATGGAACTGATATGGTAACAAAGATCAGAATACTAAGAGCATGCATATTCCCAGTGGAGATGTATGGGTGTGAAGCATGGACATTTAACAAGACAGTGGAGAAACATATATATGTGCTTTTGAGTACAATTTTTTACAGAAGAGTTCTCCATATATTATAGACAGAAAATAACAAACAGATCTATCCAGAAAGAACTCAAAATCAAAGAAAACTGGCTGATGAAACAAATAAGAAAGAGAAAATTGAAATATTTTGGACATATAAAGAGACACAAAAGGTTGGAGAAGACCATCATTGAAGGAGACATCTCAACATATAGAAGACAAGGAAGACCACAGAGAAGATGTATTCAGGATGTAACTTATGATTTCAGCATGACAGCTGCAGATGCGGGACATCTGGCATATGAGAGAGAAATTTTGTAGGACTTTTTATGTTGGCAAAGTTCTGTTCAGGACAAGCTATTTGATGATGAATATGAAATATACTTGCTATTAACTCACAAACTAAAAACAAGTAAAATATTGTATGCTGAACAATGCATTTGTTTCTGTCGGCACTGAAAAACACAAAAATATTTAATAAACACAAATACGCAGAAAAAAATCTGAAACTTTACCGCATTTGATATTCTTCTGAAGGTGGGAGGCAAAATTGTCTCATCTGTGAAATCAGGGATTATAGATTTTCTATGATTCTGACTGGCACTCTGATTCTTGTCTGATTCTGAGGATCGTGCACTAGGGTTAATTTTGATCTTGCTGCTTCTGTTCTCTTTTGCTTTCAGATGAAAGTAACTGACATCATATAAGGCATTATGTTTCTTTTGTGCACTCTCCTTTTTATCTCGTTCTCGTTCCTGGAAATGATCAATGAAATAACAATGAAATAACATGTAGGCAAACATACAAATTACTGCAGAGTGGACCAACATTGCAGTGTTGCAGGTGTTAAATTTAATTACCAGCGTACATAGTTGCATTTATGGTATGGTTGATTCCTAAGTCTATATAACTGATTGATTGATTGGACCATCATCATTGCACTCCGGTGATTAACCATATGTGCTATGATCTCTTTCTTACACAGGAAGATCTCAGAGACAGTGAACTCCTTAGCACAGGCGAAGGTCCCCAGTTTATATAACTGAAAGTGTGTAACCACATTTTCTGAATGGCGAGTAAAATTTGGAAATGGCATTGGAACTACAGTGCAAACACTCTGCCACTAACACATTCAACTAGCTGAAAGATACTGAGCACCCATGAGGGTGGGGCATAGCTAAGAGACATCAGCTCTAACATAAAGTTTTCTCAAAGTTAGTCCTATCCAGCGCCAAAGTCTTTTTCTAACCTCTTGGTTTACTGGAATCTGTCTCGTTCTCTCCATAAGTTCCTCATTTGGGACCCTATTGTACCATCTCAGTCCCTCTATTCTGCGCAGACACCAGGTGATGAATGTTTGCACTATATGCACTATTATTTTAGTTGTTTTCTATGTTTCTGACCCATACAGCATTTCCAGCCTACACTTATCAGTTTTACACTAGGGTTCTTTAACGAAGAAAAAAAAGATCTCACCTTTCCAGCTCTTACAGCCTCCTCCTCATATGAAGTCGAGACAACAGCTAACATTAGGTTTATCAAGTAAAATGATCCTAAGAATGTAGTAATGATGAAGAATAGAACATTCCAAGGACCAACTGCTCGTACGATCTGTAAATGAGAATAAAATATATGCAACATAAATAACATATGATACAAGGGTATTTGTTGATAGATACAACTCTATGAACATGATATATAAGATCAAGATATGTACGAAGGCAGTGGATGGAATTAATACAAAATGCGACAATCCAGATGCTTACCTTCATCTTTGTCCTGGGTCATTCTGGGGTGAAGGGCAATGAGAGAGCGGATGCACTAGCAAGCAATAATGCAATCAAGAATGGGTCTTCTAGGACGAAGCGACACCATCAACGCTCTAAGAGAAAACATACGTTCTGAAGATTTCAACAAAGAAGATTAAGGGTATTCTCTATCTCAGTTGCACAAATTAAGCATACCGATAGGTGCGGCAAGATGGAACAACGCCATTAGATACATCAACCGACACAGAACAGGAGTTGTTAGTCTAAACACACTGAAATACATGATTGGGAGAAGAGTGAATCAAATATGGATATGTCCGATGATCCTCAAATGAACAATGAAGGTACAACAATGCAGTGTGGTCTTAGCATCGCAAGCCAAACAAATGAAAGCCCTAGAGTTTCTACTTAACCATCATGCATGACTATCTATATTTGTGCTTTTTAGAGGAATGGCCAAACTTACAAGATAACCCATTGACATTTTTTCACCCTGCCTGCTGTCTCGTATCAGAATACTATTTTATATCTACTTCTTCATGGAGAGAAGTTCGGCTGGGGTTTCTTGGCTAATGCGTATGGTAGGGTTATTGCAGAGCGAAGTGGGGCATACAGGACAACTACTTCTAGTATGAGGATGGAGGTTGAGGCGTTACTGCTGCCCTCCATTGGATCTCTGGGACTTCATTTACTGGGGCCGTTGTTGTATCTGACTCTCAGTCGATGCTTCACAAGATCCAGAAGGGCAGGTTTCGGTATGAGTGGATGTCGTCAATAGAAATTTCTAACCTCCAGAGGCTTATGTGGATATACTGTTCTGGGCATGCGGGTGTTTATGGTAATGAGAGAGCGATGCATCAACAGCATCGATTGTTGGGGAGTTGAAGATAGATAAGGGGATATTCTTCGGTCTCTTCGCGACTGTCTGTTGGATGAGGACATAAAATCAATGTTGAATCGATCAAGCGATTTAGGCAGTTTGTAGTTATCCGTGGTACAAGTTGAACTGGATGCCTGAGAGGCAGAATGAGAGGTGTGTACAATCAGCGAGCCACGGGAACCAACAGTATGCATACTCTTCGATATCTGTTGAGGGAGACTGAGCACATATGGGTCTGCCCGGAGTGCAATGACGTCAGTTTAGTAACCAATAACCAATCTTCTTCAAACGCTCCTTAACTACCAATCGTCAACCACTTTTTGTGATTTGTATGTGATCTGAGCCTAAGAGTTATTGTACATTGTTCCAGTTATGCGTCTACCAGTAGGTCAGCACATTCGATTTCTGCAACGTTTTTTATTTACTAGGTAGCTTCCCTAGGCCCCTACCTCAGTCGCCTCTTATAAATACATGCCTTGTAGGTCGCAGTGTTAATATTCTTTTATCCCTTGCAGACCCGGAAACATTCGGACGACAATAACAAACCAGCTATTATAACCCTTAGCTATAACTAATTAATGTCCAGACTTCATAAGAATACAAAATTGTGTCAGTTCTCCCGTTGTGTCACATTGTTGCAAGTTGTCAAAGGTGAAGTTATCTTTGGACAAAATTTAAAATATATAGAAGTAATATACTGGCAGTGCATTACACAGAACAGTAGTGAATGCTGGAAAATGACCCAACACATAATACACAAGTTGGAGACATTTCAGAATAAATGTTTAAGAAGAATCCTGCACATTTTTTGGCCGAATGCCAGAACAAATGAGGAGCTTTTGAAATGAACAGACTGTGCATCCTTGGAGACCATCATTAAGAGACGAAGATGGAGGTGGTTCAGACATGTATGCTGTATGCCAGTGGGGGCATTGGCTAGGACAGCTCTCAGATGGACAGTGGATGGAAAGATAAGACCTGGACATCCAAAGGAAACATGGAGAAGAACGGTGGAGAGAGAGTTGAAGGAGTGTGACCTGATGTGGGAGATGGTTGGTAGAAAGACAGAAGAACGGCAACAATGGAAGTCTCTTGTGGAAGCCTTATGTGTCAATCGGGACACAAAGAGGATATAGAAAAGTGAAGTTATCTTCTTCTTCTTTGCGTTCGTTCTTTACCACCAATTTTCATCACTCTTTGTGATATGTTTGATCTTTGTCAAGAACGTGTATACGTTGCACTTTGGTTTGGTAGGCCCCTTAACGCAGACTTCTACACGTTTAGGACACGTGCATCTGATTTCAACCAAACCTCCTTAGTCGCTTCTTACGACATGCGTGGCAGGTAAGTGGTTCTATTCTTTACACCCGAAATTTGGGCCCCGGTAACCACTGGGCGGGTGAAGTTATCAATCAATATATATTGACAATAAAAATTTAGCATTGAAAGAATGACTATGCATAGTCTCACCTTATTGTAAATGTCCTCCCAGAAATCCAGAGCGATCAGCTGGAAAGAAGTAAGGGCTGCCCATCCAAACTGATCAAAGTTCAAAAAGCCGTATCTTGGGTTATCGCCAAGATTAGGAATACATGTGTGTCCATAAGGACACAAACTAAAGACCAAAAATAAAATAAGAAATGAAAAACACTGAACTGCAATTGAAGATTAACGATATAAGTAAACCAGGAGCTAGCATCCATAGTGTTGTTTATACCTCTATTCTGGCAACACCTGGTGCGTCACTGCTACCAAACTATATGGCTGTTGTCAATTTCTCATATTGGTTACGGAATCAACATCATAGCATCTTGGGCAGAAACAGTTATCAGTTATATGAGGACTATCATCATAGCACTCGGACATGTCCATAGGTGCTCCGATCTCCGCAAATCCAGCGACCCAACACGCCAGTTCGATGCTGATTAATTAATCTCTTTGTATATTTAGTAAGTTGTTCTTTTCGGGATGCACCAATATTGACACCCATCTCTTTCAATCGGGTCAGCGAGTGGGATTCACAGCCCTGAAACTCCTCTGTTCGGAAAGACTCTCTCAATGCGTGAAGAATGTCACTTCGATCCATGGCAGCTCCTTCTGATATTGTAGCTAAGCCAGCCAATCTATCAGCTCGTTCATTACCCCTAACTCCTGCATGCCCAGGGACAAAAATGAAGGTGATTTCTCTGATCATTGTCTGTACCAGTACCTCCACCCAGTTGCGTCTCACCATACCTGATTCGACTTTACGAATCATGCTCATGGAGTCCCTGAGTATGAAAACACGAGAGTAATTGTGAGATGCCAACCAGTTCACCGCCTCCGTAACCGCCCGAACCTCCATTGTCAAGTTACTTGTGGTTGTTGCATAGGCTCCACTGGCCTCTCTTATTATTTTTCCTCCTGAGTGTGCTGAAAAAGCCCACGCACAGCGTTGTTGGCGAATGACTGAACCATCGGTGTAAATAACCACATCTGTATCATTGATGATGTCATTCAAGAGAGCCTCCACCTCCACGTTTAGCAGTGATAGATTATTTTGTTCGCAGTTTTTCTTAATAGATGTAATAACGGTTGAAAGCAGTTTGAAATTTCTGAGCCGCCCTATTGGGCAGACATATAGTTGCTCAGTCTTCTCTAGTAGCTGTTGAAGAGAACACTTGCTGATGATCCCCATGACTTGTTGGTTCTTCCATGACTCTTTCTTCTACCCCTCAGGCATACAGTTCTGCTTGTACAGCTTGAGATTCGCTTCTTAAAACACATAATTGATTCGACATCAATTACTGTATCTTCATCATCGTATGTGCAACAAAAGCACATACTTCTTATCCAATTTCAATTCATAAACGATTGGGAATGTTGATTCATGTCTGTCTGCTCTCTCATAACCAAGAACATGGACGCAGATAACGAAGTCGATAACACACTTCGCTAGTAACCATGTGCTGTGCTATTTCCAGGGTTTGAGATCAACTTATGCACACAAATATTTTGGTGTGCACACAAATATTTTGGTGTGCACACAATATGCGGTTGGACTACAGGTTTACTGATCCTTTTGTGGGGGATCTAAATTACAAGTAGCTCAGAAGTTCTTCTTTGCGTTCGTTCTTACTGAATAATTTTAATCACTCTTTGAGATATGTTTGATCTTTGCTAAGAACGTGTATACGTTGCACATTGGTTTGGTTGGCACCTAAACGCATAGACTTCTACATGTTTAGGACATGTGCATCCGATTTCAGGCAAACCTCCTTAGTTGCCTCTTACGACATGCATGGCAGATAACAGTGGTTCTATTCTTTACACCCCAAACTTGGACCCTAGTAACCACTCGGCGGCTCAGAAATTGAAGTAACCCTGAATGGCTAGGGATACTGATGACAAGGAAAGCTATCGCTCACGCACAAATCAATCAGAGGTGCCATATTACGAGACCCGACTATGTCTGAATTTGCAGCGACACAAAAATTACAAAAACATTTGCATGCCTAGGACAGTATATCCAAGTAAGCCACTGGAGGCTGGAAACCTCGATAAATGACTTTATACATACCAGTCGAAAGTTGTGTGGGCAACAGTTTGTTTCCTTCAAAATCTGCACTATTTCCCCCCTAGAAAAGACACTCCAGCTTCATCCTCAAACAAACAATTGAGGCTTACATGTCAGACAGTTTCTCCTGAAAATATCCTGTAGTCAAACATGACCGATGAAAGCTACAATAGGGGGATCACAACTGATCTTAGATGCATATACTACACTACAACCTGTTTAAGATTATCCCATTTTCATTGGCAACCCGCTTACTGTGACATATTTGCCCAGACCCACATCATCCCACTCTATCATTAATGAATTAACCACCGCTTTACACGTTGTTGACCATACAATTTACCTACCTGTTTGGACATGATTCTGCGGTCTCAAAAAATAATTTTGTCTCTGTGTTTAGTCACTTAAATCTACCTCAAATGTTTTTTCTCTCTCATCACTACAGTTTGGATTCAGTTTTTAATTTTTTAAATAATTTTTTATATGGCCAAATATAAATATATATATTTTTGGGGTAAGTGTTAGCAATCAAAGCATCTGTGACTTTACTGGTGGTCTGCCACTTCTTTAGGCGGCATTTGTCTTTTATGCTACGAAAGGACTTTGTAGCTTGATTATTGAGCAATGTGGAAAGACAACATCAATAGATGAAACTCTACAAGTAGAAAGATAACATCAAGAGATGAAACTCTACAAGTGGAAAGATAACATCAAGAGATGAAACTCTACAAGTAGAAAGATAACATCAAGATATGAAACTCTACAAGTAGAAAGACAACATCAAGAGATGAAACTCTACAAGTGGAAAGATAACATCAAGATATGAAACTCTACAAGTGGAAAGACATCAAGAGATGAAACTGAAAGTGGGAGAGTAACATTAAATGATGAAATAACAGAGTCTGCCAGAGAGTACCAACATGGTGAAAGATAGATGAACTGTATTGTAGATGCTGAAACTCTACAGTACAGTGGAAGAAATGTACCGCAACTCAGACTTCATAGAAGCCTCTGATCTACTTATCTAATAATCACTGGCAGGAAGTACGAAGAAGGTTGCTAATGAAATCTAAACAACAGTTAATGTAGACATGACACAGTCTGATCTGATGAGAAGTGATCATTGTGACAAGTCAAAATAAAGGGGAAAAAACAAGAGGATGACAAAAGATAGGATACTGGATAGTTTAACATCACAGCACAATAAAACAGATTAGCAGAACTAGATCTATGAAATCTATGAAATTCTGGAGTACCATGTTCACATATTCCAGTCGACATGGAAAATGATTAAGATCAAAACAAGTGTTAAATTAAGGGGCTTACCCTGCACCGGTAGAATTTCCACATACAACATACTGATTATCCCTATCTTTGTACCAGTGATCTACAATTGACAAAAAAAACAAAAAATACATAAATGAGCAAAGACTGGCATGTCACAAAATGAGTAAAATAATTGCGTTGCTATCAACCATAAATATGAATAAACATAGCAAGTAGTAACTAAATCCAATTAAAATGTTCTAAATGTGAATATTTCAAATATATAAACCAGCACAACCAACTATGGCACCAGAGATGAGCTCCAGACAACAGTCAACTTTATCATAAGAGCGCATCCGAGGGTATTAACATCAAAGTAGCGATCACAAAAAGAAGCACTACCATGTTCTTTTATGTTTAGCGTGAACATGGAACCTAGGCTTTAGCGCCCGTCTCTGATGGAACAAGGAACTCGATCTCACCTACATTAAGATCAAATATCACTAGAAAATAGTTAGATTTCGCCACAAGGGAAATAAACCAAGTACCACTGGGGTTAGAGGTAGCGCCATACCTCCACATTATAGAGATTTCCCTTATCATGAACTTGAATAGAAGTTAAAGATCAAATAAAACACCATGAAACATTGATGATGGCAATATAGCAGACTCGATCAACAAAAGATACACAATTTTATAGGAAGGACTGATTCAAGATGCAATGAAAGAAGGATAAAAGTCACTAGCAGTTACTTCTTAGTGTGTTTGCCCGCTTTGAATTCATGTGTAGATATGACACTTCTTACTGATTTATGCATGAAGGCCTGCTTTCCCTTTTATCAGTGTCCCATGCCATACAGGTGTGCCTTCTCCAACTTCAGAGGTTTTAGAAGTTACTAAAATAAATTAATTTAAACAGTGAACTATTCTGAACCCCAAACTTGATAAGAATTCAATATCAAAAGTGACAATGTACGAGACATCTGACACAGGAAACACTAAAGAGAACTAAAATACAGTACCTGAGTTTCTGATCCATTTAATATAATAGTCACTAAATGATTCTGAAGGATTTGCTATATAGCCTGTAACATCAACAACACATTTCTGTCTCAATGCACCCCCGTAGGCATGGAGTCCAAATATTGCAAATATCATGAGACAAAACATTGTGAGCAAAATGACTTCAAAAAACATCTTGAACGCGTGAAGCAAGGCACTGACAATTGTTTTCAAACCTGCAAAATTAGGAAATAAGCTTGCATTAGCACATACTACAGAAAAGTATTAGTTTTTTTAGTGTTGTTTTTCAAACTTTGCCATCATATTTACCTTATTTTGATCACAATAAAACATAGACTTTGTTGCACTTAGCAAAACACGTATAAACAAAATACTGTAGTTTTACAACATACTAAAACTATGACAATACACAGCAACGTTATCGTTTGGTCAAAACGTTGCTGTGTATTGTCATAGTTTTTTGTAAAACTACAGTACTTTGTTTTAAGTGTTTCCCACTACATACTTTTACTGCAGTCTTTCCTTATATCGATAATTCTGTTGCACTTAGTAACAACATCCAAGCATCTTTTCAGAAGGGTTTCCCCCTTTTCCTGACAGTTTGAAGTGTCTTTCCACTCTTGAAATGCAACCAGAGGTATACCACCATAGCTTGTTTCCATTTATCGCCCTATGTACTTACTTACTTATTCCTCTCCACTCCTCGTGGAGAATAGGACCTCAACAGTTGTTCGCCACTCTTCTCGGTCTCTGGCTGTTTTTTTATATATATTTGAGATAATTGTTACAGTTGATGAGATATGGGTTGCACTTAAGTAAACAACAACAAACAAACTGCACCAGGGCTTGATGGCATTAGGTCATATGCAGGCTGATGTATACTGAAATAGATGAGCTGTCACATATTTTTAACCAGCAGCATAAAAAGTGACACAATCAGAATCAGTGAGGGCTAGTTGCACAGTCACTAGACACCACCCCCTGGGCCAGGTAAAGACCATACAAAAATGTTGCCGGGGCTGCAAGGGAGCAAAAATAATAACACTGCGACCTACAAGGCATGTCATAAGAGGTGACTGAGGTAGGGGGCCTAGGGAAGCTACCCTAGTAAATAAAAGCTTCACAGAAATTGGATGTGCTGGCCTACTTGTAGATGCATAACTGCATAACATGCAATCACTCGTAGGCTCAGATCACATACAAATCACAAAGAGAGGTTTAAGAAATGGTTAATATGGAGCCATTGAAGAAGAAGAAGCTCTAAATATCGACATTTGCAAAGTGATAATGACAATTTTGCATACTAGAACACAAACACGATGAAAAAACTGCCAACAGTAGCAATAGTAATCTTCAAGACTGTTATGATGTAAAACTACAGGGTATTCAAGATAAAAGTAGCCTGGTCAAGTGAACCAATCAGGCATATGTTTATGAAAATGAGATGGTTCAATTATGATGTAGTATACTTCAAGTGAGCAAGTCTTTTTTCTGGTGTGTAATTATGATGCGGGAAGAGGTGATGAACAATGGTGACGAAGGACGAACTAGTCAGAACCGGTTTAAAAAGTAAATAGATAGAACGCAATATGTACCTGACCACTTTTAATTTGTCAATGGGGATACTTTTATCTTGAACAGTTTGACTGAGAACATGATAGACTGAAATATTTATTTCTCTAACTGAACAAATATTTTCATAATAGCAATTACCAGGCAGAATTGATACTGTCTTGAGAGCTCTTATGACACGGAAAGTTCGAAGGCCTCGAACATCTTTTACTGATAAATTAGGATCAGCAAGTTGTATCAGTAAGGTAAAAACCTGCAATAAAAGAGAGACAATGTTAAATAAAAACAGAGATTATGTTCGATAATCTAATTGTCTATTGTTTTCCCCAGATGGATGATGGAATTGGTTGTCCACTCTTGTCGCTAAGCATAGGGGTGGGAGCTTTAATTTGCGTTCAGGGCCAGTTGAGTCGCCCTTGTTGTGTTATATCCGTGTTTATTTAGTGTGGTCTTGATATTGTCTATCCATCTTTTCTTGGTTTTCCCTTAGCTCTAGTACCTGATCTCTTTTTATCGTATGCTATTATTGGAGATCGGCTGTATTCCATTCTCATTAAATGTCCGAACCATTGCATTTGTTGTCTTTCAACATATTCGATGCATAAAGTTATGTATGAAATATCATATCTTTTGAAAAAAATCAAAGGACTTTAGCAATCAATCTTTGGCTGAAATCGGATGCACATGTCCTAAACGTGTAGAAATATATGCGTTTAGGGGCCTACCAAACCAATGTACAACGTATACACGTTCTTGGCAAAAGATCAAACATATCACAAAGAGTGATTAAAATTGGTCGCAAAGAACGAACACAAAGAAGAAGATATGTTGAACTGTTTTATAACATATGTACAGCTATCATTTTATAAAAATCACAACTTCACACGTCAGGAGTTCCTGTCTTTAGTTTGTTGAAGATATAGTATCTTTTTGTTATGGTATGTATGAAACATATGTATATTTAAAGTGTACCTTTCACTCCATACTAGCCTCTGAAGTCGGAGAAGGCTTGCCTGAATGGTGACAGACACTTATGAAAAGGAAAGCAAGCCTTTGCGTAAAAATCAGTCAGAAGCGCCATACTGGATGCCATGACTACACCTGCATTCATAGCGAGCGAACAAGAAGAAAAAGACTCCATACTAAACATGGTGCAGTGATTGCAACAACTGGAACGGCAAGAGAAAGTGTAATTTTATTAAATTTCACTACTTCTTCTTCTTCTTCAATGATCCAGCGGCACTTGAGCTTTTGCCCTTCGCTTCCAATGCTATGTAGTGATATCTGCATGTGTTTGTAAGTTGTGTCTTTGTTCCGTATAATGTGTTCCATTTATCTGGCCTTGGAGGAAGGAGGGTCTTTCTGATGTCATCTAGTGCTTGACACTTGAAAAGGTGGTGGTGAACGGTTTCATGATGATGTGCGCACAGTTGGCACTCTGGAGTGTGTTGTGGTTGAATCCTGTTCAAGTGATTATTAAGTGTTATGTGTTGGGTTCTAAAAATGGTGCTCTGATCTCTTCTTGTAAGGTGGTTGATGTTGTCATTAAGGTTAGGGCTGGCCATATGGCTGTACACCTCTCTTCCTGTGTTTCCATGACCCATCTGTTCAGCCAAATTTCTTTATTTGTTGTCATTAGGATTTGCTTTGCTGTATGGAGAGTTGTTGCTGTGATTGGTTGTTCCTGTGTTGACCCTTTCTTGGCTAGCCTATCTGCTTTGTCATTTCCAGGTGCGTTTGAATGTCCAGGGATCCACTGCATGGTTATTTTGATGTCATGTGATGTAATAAGTCTGTCAATATCTATGACTATATGGGATAGTTCAGATTTACAATGTCCACCATTTTCTAGAGCTTGAAGGGTAGACATTGAATCTGTGAAAATAATTATGTTTTGTGCCTTTGATGGAAAGGCATCGAAAACAGTCTTCAGATGGTACAAAGCTGCTTCTATCGCATGAATTTCAGCCTCATAATTGGAGCATATCTCCACGCATGCACCAAACAGCTCTTCAGATGATCTGTCTGGGTATTGTATAT
This sequence comes from Arion vulgaris, assembly GCA_020796225.1. NCBI lineage: Eukaryota > Metazoa > Mollusca > Gastropoda > Stylommatophora > Arionidae > Arion > Arion vulgaris. The sequence continues at coordinate 30,018,830 of CM036756.1, forward strand.
ATGCTCCGTAACCTGCTTTGATGGTGGCTTTAAATGCAGATCCATCAGTATAGACATGTACCAATTCTTGGGGATAGGCATCAATGGTTCTTTGAGATGCTATCATAAGGCTGACTGGGTCAGAGCGTTTAGTTGCTTCATCTATCAATTTTGTTCTAATTTCAGGTGTATTCAAGAGTGTATGAGGTGGTAAGTTTGCTATTACTCTCTGCAGCTGTTGTCTTGTTTCTGGAAGGTGGTATCTGTCTTTGATTTCACTGACGTGGTGGAGGATTGACTTTTGTTTAATTCTGTTTCTCTGTTGCCACTTCTCAACAAGTAGTTTATTGGGGTGATCTTGATTCATTTTTTTGCTCCTTTCATAAGCTTCAACAGCAGCTTTGTCCCTACGCAGCCCAAGAGGTTCCACATTTGTGTGTATTTCACATGCGGCGGTTGGTGTTGACCTCATTGCTCCACTGATTAGACGTAAGGCATTGTTCTGTACTCTGTCCAGGGAATCAAGGTTTGTCTTGGAGCAAGTTGTTAGAAGAGCACTGTTGTACTCTATTGCAGAGCGGATGTAACCAAGATATAAGCCTCTCAGAGTATCTTTGTCTGATCCCCATGTTGTGCCAGCAAGCTTCTTCAATAGCTGTAATCTTCTTAATGCTTTGTTCTTTACATTCACAACATGCTTCTTCAGGTTAAGCTAGCGGTCAAGTGTTACTCCAAGATATGTGGGGTGTTGCTCTCTTAGCAGTTGGTGATTGTCTAGATTCAAGGTGATATTCTGTTTGGCAACTTTGTGGCTAATAGTGAAGATGGTATACACTGTTTTGGAACAGTTTATCTTTAGTTTCCATGTCTGGCAGTAGTCATGGAGTTTCCTTAGGTCTCCGTTAAGTTTACGCGCTCCACTTTCTACATCCTCATGGCTTTGCCAAATAGCCAGGTCATCTGCATATAGCGCTTTTTCAGCCGTAATCTGACTTGCAAGATCATTGATGTATATGAGGAAGAGGGTGCAACTTAGGGATGAGCCCTGTGGTAAACCCTCTTCTAAGACCTCCTTAGATGAAATTGCATCATTGATTTTTGTCTGGATCGTACGGTCAATTAAGAAGTACTTAATCCAGTTGTACAATTTCCCATGTATTCCAATGTCCATCATCTTCATAAGGAGGCCTTTTCTCCATACTCGATCGTAAGCCTGCTGCAGGTCAAAGAAGATGGCTACTGTGTGTTTGTTGTTCTGGAAGCTGTCGTGTATTCTTTGAGTAAGCCTAAAGAGTTGGTCCTCTGTGCAGTTGCCAGCTCTAAATCCCGCCTGTTCGAGGCATAGCGTGTTGGTACTTTCAAGAAACCAGTAGAGACGGCAATTTACAATTTTTCAGCTAATTTCCCTAGACATGATGTTAGGGAGATTGGTCGGTAGCTTCTGGGTTCACCTGGAGGTTTGGTGTTTTTCAGGATAGGGATAATATGGGCACTCCTCCAGGCTTTGGGGAGCTTTCCATTTCTCCATGTCATGTTAATTAGATGGAGAACTGTTACCTTCCCTATTGGACCCAAGTTTAGAAGCATCTCGTTGATTAAATTTCACTACAAATATTGGTAACATTTTTTTAAAGTAGGTCAGAAACCCACAATCCAACACCGGTCATAATAAAATCCTATCAAATACAACAGTTTTCACATAGCTTGGAAGTGTTATCACTCACAAAGCAAAGGAGGTGCTGAATCTAACATTAAAAGCAGAATGAGTAATGCACAAAGGGCATTCATGACTCTTCAGACAATCTGAAAATAAGACCAATGCAGCATCAGAACCATGATTAATATATATCGCAGCTGTGTACTATCAACTTTACTATACAGATCTGGAGAATGACAGAACAAGATATGTCCAAATACTCCCTCTTTGATACAACTTATCTGCAAAAGTTGTTACTGGTGTTCTGGCCAAATACTATCTCTAACCAAGAACTGCTTACCCAGTGTCAGCAAAAGAATATGAGCACCATCATCCAAAAGAGATGCTGGAGATGGATTGGATATGAGCTACGCATGGAGGCTAACTCGGTCACGAAATCTGCATGGAGATGGACATCTGAGGGTAAAAGATAATGTGGAAAACCCCAAAACGACCTGGAGGAGAACAAGAACAGAAAGAAATGAATCACAGCTGGAATACAATATAGAAGACGGCCAAAAACTGAAAGAATTGTGTGCATTTTTTGCCTTTTAAACGTCAAGAGCATGTAACAGTTAAATAGCTTATAAGATAGAAATATTAAACTGCACATTGCATGCTACTTACGCTGTGGATATAACAAAAAAGTCCAACCAATTCCAGGGATCTCGCATGTAGGTATGTTGACTGAACATAAATCCTCGTCCTACTACCTTGATAATACACTCCAATTTTAAATACCTAGAAAAATATGTCTGGAAGAAATTATTAAAAAATTATTAAAGGATGCATTTGATTTTACAGATAAATGTATCTATATTCATCGGAGCAGATATGGTTACTCTCCTAAGTGCAATGATGATGTTCCTATCAATCAATCAATCAATGTATCCATAATATTTTCTGATTATCATATAAAATGACAAGAAAACTAGCAACCTTCTATAGCTTATACTTCTTCTTCTTGTCTAGTCACTTATGATGTGAAGATTCATGTGAAGTGTAAGTTCTTGTTGTTGGGCCAATTATGATACACATATTGTAATAAGCCCATGTATTTTATACACCTATCTTTTGACTTTCTTTTTGCTTTCAGACCACATCTTCTACTGTTGTAGTCATAAAGTGATAAGTTAACTGGGTTCTGTTCTCCTGAGGTTGAGAGTTCTACCTATCCAGATATCTTAGGGTAGATGTGACTAATACAATTTTTTCTGATGTATGTGCTTCTCATTGCATATCTACTACTAATATTGATAGAACCAAAGTTAGAATATTTAACTCCAATGTTAAAACAGTTCTGCTGTATGGGTCAGAAACATAGAGAACAACTAAAATATTAATGCATAAATTGTAAACATTCATCAAGTGGTGTCTGCACAGAATAGAGGGACTGAGATGGTATCACAGGGTCCCAAATGTGGAGCTTATGAAGAGAACAAGACATTCCAGTGAACTAAGAGGTTAAAAAAAAACCCGCTGGAGCTGGATTTGCCATTAAAAGCAGACAGAGTAATGCACAAAGTACATTCATGACCCTGTAGACAGTCTGGAAATCATACCAAGGCAACATCATCAAATCTGAGGGGATATAAAATGGGTTTTCCTGAAACCCACAAGGAAAGTGAAAGAGAGGGATGCCTAGAAATACACGAAGAAGAGATTTAGAGGCCTAGATTAATAATTTACAGAAGAGCTGGAGGTAACTGCAAGAGATAGCTAAAGATAGGCAGACTTGGCATCTTTATCTCTTGCGCCTGATATAGAGTTCATATTTGACAGTGGCAGCAGAGTTTACTCCACTGACGAAAAATGTAACAGATACTGACACATATTACTTAATCCTGCAATTTATTCTAGCTTGCATTAGTACTGAAAAGATAAATGTCACTTTTAACAAGTGAACAGTGACAGTTCCAGATAACTTTATAGATGTAATTTAACCTCTCACATCCAATGTTAAAAAAAATTATCAATCTATATACTTCTTTCTTCAGCGATCTCTGGTCATACGCTTAATTTACTGTGAACCACAAACTGGGCAGTCAGCTTCAGGTCTGTCAGGTTTACCCAAATTTAGTTTTCAGGTTGACTGGGTGTGGCCACATGTTGCTTCTCAGCTCCCTCAGGAGAGGACAGTCTTGCTGGATATGCTCTGGTGTCTGTTCCGCCTGCTGACACTGGCAGAGAGCTGTTTGACTCTTCCTAGTCTATATGAAGTGGGGCTCTCCAGCCGGACCTTCTTAATTTCCTTCTTAATTACTGATGGAGCTTAGAAGAAATTCATGATGTTTATGCACATCATTCATGTTGTTCTCTGCTGGTTGAAGTCATTTTGGTCCTGCTCACGGTTTAATTCCTCCTTTCGATATAATTTCCTTTCTTGTTCATACCGTTGTACTCTGATAGCATTCTCATACTAACATAACGAACACTAGACGACAGTCACAATATAAAGGACCACCATCGTTCAGTTTCTTTTATATTTCCTTTATTTATAGTATTCGGACACAACATAAAACATGTCCTCTCCTCTCGAAGTCCTATATGAGTCTTGTCTGTTTTCTAAAATTGTTGCTAACTTATTGTCACTACACAACTACGTAGTTTTCATTACGTCAAAAATGTCTCGTTGTTATGTGTTGCACCTCTGCTTAGAGAGTGCAACACATAGTCTCAACTATTAAATATCTAATTACATACTACACTAACTATCTGGCTAACTGTCCATTCCTCCGCTGCCATCTGGGGAGGGGCTATGACATATATAAGTGTTTGTTGAGTCTGCAGTGTCCGGTGCGTAGTCGAAATATAATGACCTGGTCTGTTCTGCTTAGGTCTTTGAGGAAGTTTTTTCATAATCGTATCCAGTGTTTGTCTTCCACTCTACTGCAAATTTTCTCTATCTGACGGTTTTGACCTCTTGAAAAGACGGGTTGGTAAATTTTCTCTTTGGCACTGCCCTCATAAGCTAAGACATCGGCACTCTCATTGCCTGCAATGCCACAGTGAGATGGAATCCACTGCAAGTGAATTTCTGCCTTTTCTGAAAGCTGAGCAAGTTCTCTTTTAGGTTTTGTACTGTGCTGTTAGCGGATTTAGCTTCCAGGGTTTGTATAGCTGACTATCTATATTCTATTCATTTATTACAGGAACATGTTCAAAGTGACAAATGAATAACACGCCTGCACAAAATAAGGGTAAATATAAATTACATGAGATTACTCTGTAACCTATAAAGACAACAAAAAAAGTAACCGAACCCACTTTCATACCATGAGGTACCTCTGAGGGACACTGGTGATAAAAACAGCAAGCTTTCATGCAAAAACTAGTCAGATGCGCCATATTAGGCGCCTCGACTAGGCCACAATTCCTAGTGGGCAAATGGAAAAAAACAATACCATGAGGTATATCAGTCACCTTTACTTCCCAGTGCTTGTCTAGTTCCCATTTGAAGCTGAATCTACTTGAGAGCCATACTGATCTGAAAAATTTCTCACCAACTTAATATGCACCTACAGCCTACATAATAATTACTAAAAATAAATTTGACAAGCTGTGTACACAGAAAATGTTACTGTATAATGAATCTTTCATCATTATCATCCTTAACTTCTTTGTCTCAGGAGACAATAGTTTTTGTGTCATGTAGTTTGTTATGAGCTGAATCACATCATCTGTTGTGGCTGTAATGTCCTATTCTGGAGTGGTAATCTTTGCCAGTTACTGCAGGTGAAACTGGAGATTGGAGCTGATACAAAAGATGGTTTCTCTGCTCTCTGCTTGCCTCCATATGTGAATGTGTTTGTTTCTTCTTTTCTTTTGAGCCACCCTCACTGCCGGTCGCCATGCTTGTCTGTCTTTGGCCAACTGCTCCCCATTTTCTTTGTTTATGCTGCATGAAGTTAGATCATGCTTGCATGTGTCCATGAAGAGTAGTGTCAAAGGAATCTGTATTCTCACAATAAATAAATATACCATAACATGGTCTGTATCCATGCAATTTCACAGCAGTTCTTACTGATGTTTCATAACCTGTCGTTAATGCCTGTAGTACAGATTTTTAAGGTGGTGTAGGACAAGTGGGATGAGAGCCTGAGGAATTTAATGGCCGCATGGCTAGTGCAGTCATCGTGAAGTTGTTTAGGTTAGGCTTTTTCATTTATGCCCACAACAGAAAAAATCTTTGGTCGTACCGTGAATTTAATACGGGTCTCCCACATGGGAGCCACGCCCTAATCCATTCGACCAGATGCCCCCATAGACAGTTACAAAAAAGAAACATAACCTAACATTTTGAAATATTATAATACAAGTATAATTTGTAAAAATACTCACTCCGCTGTCTCTGCAATAGGCTGAGTTGGCATGGCAAGGAAGACACAGTTGATAATAATTGTCATGAAGATAACCGCATCAAAGAGTTGATGAGTAGTCAGAGCCAATGTTGCTCTTCGAACAGGATTCCAAGGACTAAATATTAGCAGAGATTTAGTTGCTGTGAACCTGTTTATGTACTTCTTCTTACTTCGTGAACTTATTATCACAAATGTCTGTAGATAATAGTAGAAAAAAAACACAGTGACAGTGTCAGCATAAATACCATAGAACCACAACTCATAAATCCTTTATCTTGCTCCCATACAGCTAGAATTATCAGTTATAAACATTTCTCTTAACTTCAAAGATATACATATAATATTGTTGTGTGTGGGTAGGCAAGGATTGTGAGAAATTTAAAACAAAACAGAAGGTATAATAACAAGGAAGTTGGTAATCATATGGTCAGAGATAAGTGAGTGATGTATAAATTAATCAACATTCATAAATATATAATAATAGCTGTCCATCGCAAGTGATGATGACAGTCTCAGATGTGTGCTGCTGCACCTCTCTGGTGTCGGAATGAAACTGTAAAGTCTAATCCCTACCACAGATGGGTCATACATGATCAAGGTTAGACGTGTGTGTTGTGTCTTTTCGAACAGCTCGCTTTCTCTGCACCTCAACAGTACAACGATTCTCAACTATGCGAGTTCCTCTTGTGTTGTTACAGCATCACATTTGGTGATCTTGCCCAAGAGATTTCCAGAACGCGGTGTCTATATCGAATCATTTTACACTTTAAGAGTGTCTTTAATGCATTTTTTCTGTCCACCAACTTACCATAAATATATAGTTTGTCAAAGAGCTTACAAAAGAAGGTTTTAATCTTTAGCTGAGAATGGCTACCAATGCCTGTGGATACCAACATTACTATTTCTGACCACATCACACTCAACAGAAGCTGCGCAGAACAAGTCCCTTCTATAGTGAACACAGAGTTCACGGCAAAGGTGGATACTGTGAATACACACAGAATGGTGATACTGTGGTATACACTGATGGCTCAGTGATCCGAGGCAAGCAAAGTGCATGGGAATTTACTGCAATCTTGAGAAAAGGAAAACTTTCAAGGAGGGCAGCGGTGCCTTTTCTTTAACTATAAGTGGCCTCACAATGGAGATCAATGCGATGTCTATGAAGTGGTTGAATACACAGAAATTCACGTTGTATTCATCTCCAGCATCTTTTCTGGATGATGGTGATCATATTCTCTTGTTAACACTATGCAAGCAGTTTTTGGTTAAGAGATAGTATTTAGCCAGAACACCCGCAAGATATTTTGCAGACAAGTTATATGACGGATGGAGAGTTTGGACATATCTTGTGTTTTTTTCCAGCATTTTGATCTACATTGTAAAGATGATAACATTTGTTTAACTCCTGGAATAAAGAAATGCAAGCAAAACAAGAGCTTATAAAAGATGCTGGTGATGGATAGAACCTATATTAAGGCCAGCAGATAGTATAGCAAGGTGGACCTTGCTCTGGAAACCACAGGGAATACATATGAATAAAACAAATAAATGGATGTGATTATGGGGAAGACATAAAAATCTTGAAAAGGATGATGCAGGATAGAAATGATTGGGGATGTTTGTTGAAAATGTGTGTTTCATAATTAAATGAAAGGTTTATTATTACTATTATTTATTTAACTCAATGAGTACAATTGGCAATGAGTGAGTCTATACAGCACATCTCCAATCATGCCATTGATGAATTATTCATTCAGATGGTTATTTTGTTAGGACAAGTCTCGCAACAAAAATTATAAGTAGGAGTAATTTTCCCTTCCTAAACAAAATGGGTCACAAGTTTGCAGACACAAGACGTTTTTGGGGGATATTTTTAGACAGACATTTGTAATTTTTACCATTTGTTTACACGACAGCTTCAAGTGTAAATATTTTGATGTACTTCTAAATATTAGTGATTTATTTCTTGTGCTGAAACCACTTCAATATGATTGTTTTGTGAAAACAATTGCACAGGGCATGTGTTACAATCATTTAAGTAAGTATTACGCAGTCATGTAAACTAATATTTTGGATAACATATATTATGAGATACATACTGCAAACAATATAATGACAAAACCTTTGTACAGAGTATGGAAAGAGCAAAAATACATGGATATTCTTACCTTATTCCTAATAGAAGGATCTATTTCTTCAATTGGAACGCCCAACAACTTCACTGGAAACCTGCCATAGGATTTGGTTAACACGCTCCCATCCTTCAGGTCTAGGTTTTCAGATGGCAATAAGTCGTCATCCTCCGTAGAGCCAAATCTTAGCTCTCCATCCACCAAGTGAGCTTCCTGTGCATATTTATTACGTTTATGTTCTAATGCCTTCAGTAAAAGCTCTCTTTCCACTAGCTTCTGATAGGATTCCTGTGTGAATGGATTAAACATGCGCACATTTTCCTCAACAGCATCATCATCTGTACTTTCAGATGAGGAACTATATTGACTCATTATACACAGTTTAAGTTTCACCTGGATGATTATGTTTCAGAAGAAATATATTCAAAAAACTCTGTCAAGTGCCAATGTCTCTTTGAAGCAAATGATAATGATGACGATTTTGAGTTCCCAAAGACAAAATGTCTGGTGCACATTGTCTTTCTATTTAGATTTTTAAAAATTGTCAAAGAGGGTGACTGTGAAATGTTGTCTGACTTAGTATCACATCTTCCAATGTAACTCTAGACACATGATCCAATGTCATAATAAAGCTGACCTTTGGTTAATTAAGAAATCCAAGTTTGCTGTCACTCATGACTTAAGCTGAATGGCTACAGAACTCTATTTGAACACCCATTATCTGGGGAAAAAAGAAGAAACATATGAAGTAATATCACATCATTTCATCCCTACACTTCAAATAAGCTGAAATATTAAATCGATAAAATGGTACTGAACACTACTTCTAATTATATTATGACACCATCATTATCAGGTGCTGGCTGGCGTAGGCAATCATGGATCTCCACAAATCTCTGGTGTTTACTATCATCTCAGATGTTGACGTTCTTCTGTGTCATGAGGTCAGGCTATCCAAAATATTCTCTCTCTGTCTTCCTCTGTCTCGACTCCCTTCAATATTATTACCAGTTGTTACAATGTGTTCTAAACCTCCCTTTCTCATCACATCCGAAAAATAATAACTGCCTCTTTCTTACATTTATAAGCTTTCTCTGTGTCTTGACGTCATTCAATATCTCTACATTTGTCATTTTAGCAATCCATGGCATTCTCATTATTCTTTTGTAAAGCCACATCTCTGTGGCCCTCAGAGATTTTTTGATGTTTGTTTATTGATTTTGACACCATTATTCAGTTTAAACGTTCATTCCTGATGTTGCTTCTTGAATGTATAGTCTTCTACAATAGAATATCAGGAAAGAAGGCGAGAGGAAGACCACGAAAAGATGGTTAAACGTCATAGCAGAATTCTGTCAAAAAAAAACAAAAATAACTATCGCCCAAGCAACTAGAACAGCGCAAGACAAAAACTGAAAACCACGACACTGTGCAACAACCCGGTAGTAGTGCTACTTGAGTGTAAGTGTTGAGTGTGACGACAAAAAGTTTCTTGAATTATTATATATTTGTTTAAAAATAAACGAGATACTTGGAATTCGAACTAGTACGATGACTTATGTTTATACATGAACATCAGGCCGAGATATATATGACAGGTTACAAATTGTGAATGAGTGTATTGTAAAATGTGTTCAAAATTGTAATTAATATTATTTATTTTCTTTTATTTATGCTGAAGACAGGCAACGTTTAGCTACTAGAAGTGTATTTTATTGTGAACTGAATCTATGTCTTATATATTTCCATATGCCGCATTACGTAGTTAATATGTACTTCTCAAGTATTATGACAGCTAAAACACGATTACCCCATATGAGTTAGAAAAACTATCGTAACATTTACTTTTACTGTTCTTGACATTTCAAATTTTGTGTTTTGACTACAATTCCGGTTTAAAAAAAAGGATAGCAACAATGTAATAGAAACAAACCATCTTGATTGTTTATAAATACAAATAGTACTATAGGATGCGATATCAGAAATAAATAGTTAAAACACTAGAATTAAATTAAACTGTAACGAAAACAAAATATATTAAAATAAAGACGAAAATAATTTACATAACTGTTATCAATAAATAAAAATTTATAGATGCAATTACATATATAGTAAATTAAAAGATACAATTTTGAGCTTGTTTTACGAAACAAAATATATGAATAATAGCTCTAATTCATACATTCCCAAACTTTATCCGCCCAACGCCCACTTTGAACACCATAAACTTTGTAACGCCCCCCACCCCATTGCCAACGCCCCCTCCCACATATATACATGCTCTATTTTATCTTTGACATAGAAAAATGATATATATATATTTCTGTGATACAATGCATAAAATAGAAAATTGATAAAAAATGGATCGTGTTCGACTAGCATAAGATGAATTAAAATGCAGAATACCATTTTTTAATGATTATTCAATCGCAAAATCATGAAAATAATTTATTTTAAAATACTTATTATTAATTTCTTCTTTAAGGAGCCACCGACACCTGATCATCTGAGCACCCCCATTCTTCTGAACCCACTATCGCTCCCCTAGAACGCTTCATCGCCCACTGGGGGCGGTACCGCCCACTTTGGCAAACGCTGCTCTAGCACTTATAGTAGTACCAGCTTATCTATCTATCAAAGACCATGTTGAGCAAACGATACAGCGTTACAGGCGTGGTCTTGCAGTTATCATGGCTGTGGTAGCTGCATATCTTGAGCAGAGACTACTTGTCCTCCTGGTTCATCGATTTGTTATGTCCGTGGGGAATTACTGACTTTTTGTTCAAGATCACAGCGCGTCAGGATTAGGGAGATGGCTCTAATCCCCTGCTCTCACCTCCAAGTGGTGACCCTGGTAACAGACGGTAGTTCCGGTCTGGCTAAGAGGGCAGGTGCCGTGGGAAAGATATTCTGGGGCAAGTAGAGATGCAAAGGTAGTCATGCTTGATGGGATCCGCTCGCAATATAGACGAGCGAACTTCCAGAGTGACTATTAATGCTCGCCTCTCCCGGACGATGGGAAAAGCTAGAAGGATACACGTGGAACCTCGCGAGGCGGAACTCGGAGCCCGCGCATTCTCTCTCTTGATTCTCCTTCCTTGAGCCGATGAGTATGCTGGGTGATGAGTTGGGCCGCACGTTGGTCCACATAGGTCAAAGTCTAGCCCCCATCACAGAGATGGGGCCACGACCCAAAGCCATCGAAGAGACGTTGACCCGCGTGTGGCGAAATTCGAGCCCAAGCATGCTCTCTCTTGAGCCACTACCATAGAGCCGATGCGTATGCTGGGAGTCGAGTTGAGTTGCACGTGGGCATCGTGGGGCGAAACTCGGTTTTTGCCCCCTCAAAGTCGGACAGCCCAGTTGGAATTGACGGAAATGGGGAGGTAGGCACCAGGGCAGAGCGAGCACGCATACGGACGTTGCAAGGGTGACACCACATGGGGCGAAACCCGTGATCCCATCTCATGGGTGGGGGACTGGGTTGAGTCACAGACGGTGACAGCCCAGGCAAATGTGATCTCGTTACGGAAGGCACGAAAAATGTGAGCACGGAAAAAGCCGATGGTGACAAGGCATCAGGACAGAGCTAGCACGCACGCTGGTAAAGCCATAGTGGGCCTCACCGAGGGGCAGGCCGGCACGTCAAGCGCGGAAAGCGAAACAAGCACTGCAGCAGCGAATATGGCAGGCAAGAGGGTGTGTGTCCCACCCACACGAGCAGAACAGCTGGAAAGACCAGCAGAGGCAAAGCCAGTGCAAGCATGGCAAGCGCGGCAGCGGCAAGCATGGCAGGCAAGAGGGTGTGCGTCCCACCCAAATGTGCAGAACAACTGGAAAGCCAAGCAGAGGTAAAGCCAATGCGCGTTTCCGCTCTCAGGGAACTAATGCTGCCTTGTAGTTTGATTGGGGACAATCAAAGTCTAGCGGAGCAAACCGTACATAAACCTGAACGGGCGGCAAACCAAGGTGTTCATTAAAACGACCGGTTTTGCTGGACAGATGGCTCTCATAAGCCCGGGATTGCAGGCCGTCTAAGGGTCGCTGCCCTAAAAGAAAATGGCAGCCCGCTGCCTTGTGGTTTTCGGCTGGGGACAGCCAAAGGCTAGCGGAGAGCGAACCGCACACACACGCTGGCTGAAATCGAACACCCCACCCAAGGATAAGCAACTGTGATCCAATATGTGCTGAAGGCTGGTGCACGTACATTACGTTGTTTGTTTGTTTGTTTATTAGGGGATTAAAGCCTCTTTAAGCCGAGGCACGCCCTTTCAACCTAAGGCGAACCTTTTATTGGTTATATCAGAGCGTGTAGGCCAACAAACATGAATAATAAGAATTAACTCCTTTCGGAGAATCCAAGAATATAATATTCATTACGTTCTGATGTTTGGCTGTTTATATATCACAATAGAAATATAAAATGGCTTCAGAACGATCGAGAGAAAGAGAGAGAGAGAGAGAGAGAGAGTGAAGGTATGCGTAAAGTCCTTGGCTGCACTAGAGATACCCCCATTGCAAAGATCAGATATATGCCTTGCATTCTGTAATTACGTTCCCGCTCTAGAATTGCCTAAACCGAAAGATATTTGCGGGTTGCTGCTGACCAGAGACATCCACTTCACAAAAACACTACTGATGGCAAGGGTACGTCTTGGAATCATGTTTATTTTTATTTTATTTTTATTTTAAAAAATATACACAGAGACAAACACATACGCATATATATATAAGCATATCAGTGGTCTCTGTAGCAGAGAGGCTAGGTGTTCGTCTCTTGTGCCAAAGCTACCAGGTTCGCTCCCTCGTTGAACCATCTGGATATTTTTTGCAGAGATCCCTGATCTCAGCGTAGGTGAGATAGAGTTCCTAGTCTTATCGGAGACGGACGATAAAACGTAGGTCCCGTGTTAAATTTGAGCACGTAAAAGAAACCGTGGCAGTTAAAAATCGAGAAGAGCAGGCTGGAAAGCCGCTGCACTGGCAAAATTCATTAGCAAAGATTACAGATAAAATTCCTACAAAAATATCTTCACCATTTGAAAAAATACTTGGGACCCTCGCCGGTGCTACGGAATTCGTGCACTGCAGCTGAGATCTATCTGTGTAAGAAAGAGATCAGAGCACACATAGTCACTCGCCGAAGGGCAATGATAATGGGCCTATCAAATAAATAAATAAATAAATAAATAATTAGCTAAAACGGACACATGATCACTCACACACACACACACGCATATATATAATAATAATAGTTCCTCTCGTACCGTTATATGTTACAAAGGGCCTGCAAGCAATTTCTACATACCGCTCTATTCTGGGCAACTCGCTCAATCTCCTCCATGGAACTGAGACCGATATTCTTGTCTATCTCAGCAAAGTTAGTTTATGGGTCTATACCAATATATATATATATATATCAGTTTACCCGTTCTTCGCACGGGAATTTCGTTTAAATCTATTTGTAAAGTCCCTTAAAGAAACATGCCACTTTGCTTCAAAATCTGCTTCCCCATTAAAAACAATACGTTTTCTCTCCTTGAAAGTTTGAAAAACTTTGTCGGTTGACCACATAAGATTAAAATGTCCCTGATTCCGATTGCCAGTAAAACCTGATACAACAGAATTCCCGTTCCCGTGAAAGTTTAATTTAGTTTTAAAATCTAGTTGTAATATTTCACCACTTTTAAAGTTCAATTTGTTATCCTTTTACGCTGATCTTCCGAGCCTACATAAACTGTCCCTCATTTCGGTGGAAGTTGAAAAATTACAATTGGCAAATTAAATTTATTCAGATTATTAACTTATCGACGTGTTTAAAAAAAAAATGGCCCGAACGTGAATCGAGCGTGTCTACTGCATTCTAGGTAGGTACGCAATCAACTACCCTAGCGAAAGTTATAAATAAATGTGTTTAAAATACGTTGTTATAATAATAGTGCCGTTATCATAGCATCATATGACCGCATGACATGAGCGGAAAGTAATAATCTTTGTCAAAGTCCGTATGTAGTGTGTTGTGACATTCGTCACTTTGTTGTATTGTTTGCTTGATAAAGGCCTTGTTGGTTGAAACGTTGCTGTGTATTGTCATTGTTAGTGTATTTTGTAAAACTACCGTACTTTATGATTAGGGGGTTTCTCCTAAAGTAACAACATGATCACGTGACCGGGAATGTGAAAACACGGATATCACTTGCGGTGATTTCTATGCAAAATGACCATGTGAGTTAAGTTGGGAATATGGTTATAGAAACGTACAAAAAGTATACTTTTATAATGTTTCCCTCTTCGTATCCACGAAAGCCACCTTCTTGCCAAATTTCAAGTTCGTAGGATGTCCATATATCGCCAAACAATTGGGACAGACATACAATTCCATTGATCTTTGTCTTATATACATAAGATATATATATATATATATATATATAATATATATATATATATATAATTATATAGAGAGAGAGCATAGACGAGAAGAGAGAGAGAGAAGAGAGAGAATAATATTTTGTTTGTTGGAATATTTATCTCCGAATCCGACAGCTAAAATATATATATACATATTTCATCAAGAACCAATTCTGGCATACGGATGCGAGTCATGAACAATGAACAGACAGATCGAAAAATCTATGAGAGCCACAGAAATGTGGTTTTACAGAATAATGATCAGAATCCCATGGACTACTAAAATGTCTAATGTGCAGGTGTTGATTGCGGTCAAGACACAGAGAAAGCTTATCATCAATATAAGAAAGAATAGTTATCATTTTTCAGGCATGTGATGAGGAGGAGAGGTTTAGAACACATTGTGACAACCGTAAAATCTATGGTAGACGAGACAGAGGAAGACAGATAGAGAAAATATTGGATAGCCTGACTTCATGGCACGGTAGAGCGTCAATATCTGAGTTGATAGCAAACACCAACGACAGAGATTTGTGGAGATCCATGATCGTCTACGCCAGTCGGCACGGCACCTGATGATGACATATTTCATGCTACAGAATGAAACAGACCACACAGAAGAACTGTTTCTAGTGTGAGAATGTTAGTTGAGGCTGCTACTGCTACTCTCCAATGGGACTCGTGGGACTCCGTCTACTAAAGCCATCATTGTTTCTGACTCTCAATCGATACTTCGGAAGGTACAATACGGCAGGTTAGAATATAATTGAATTTCGTATATCGAGCTTTCCAACCTTCGGGTGCTTACTTTCATCTAATTGTCCTGGACATGTGGGTGTTTCAGACAACGGTCAGGCGTGTCTCAACAGCACCGATCGTTGGAAAGTGGAAGATGGATAGGGGAGATGTCCTTTGGTTTTCGACGACCACTAGTTGGCTGAAGACATTAAAATCACATTGAATATACAGGGTGGGCCAAAAAAAAATGAGAACATCGCGTAACATACGCGTTATTTAGAAATGTTATTTAATTCAATTATATTGTTTCATGTAATTTTGTTTGCCAAGTATTTAGCTAATCAGAAATCATGTTCAATTTTTCTAAGCATCGACGCCATTCGTTTAATCAGAATACTGTCTTCCACAGTAATTTTTGGTAACAAGTTTAAACCTGCAAATGTAAACAATTGGCATATTAAAAATCAAAGATTGTGCCCGCAAATTGTCGAAATAAAAACATCATATAGCTAAATAGGTAAATAAGTAAATGAGTAAACAAGTGAAGCTATTATGGATACAGTTAAAACAATTTTGATGTAATTATATTACTTTTACGCGATGTTCTCATTTTTTTGGGCCCATCCTGTATATAGCGATTTAAGGAGTCTATGATTACATGTTGTGTGACCGGAATTTAGAAGAACAAGGAGTGTGTTTAACCAGCGAGTCACAGGAACGATCATTATGCATATTCTTCGACATCTTTGGGGGGAGAGACTGTGCGCCTATGGGTCTCACCGAAGTGCTATAACGTCGGTTCGGTAATCAATAACCAATTCAGACCATTGTAACAAGTGTCTGAGTTTATCTTTTGTCAATATTGCCTTTGAAATTTGCATTATTCAGCAGTTACAAAGTGCAAAGTCATCATAGTTATTACAAGTAAGCAGACAATACAACAATTATTGATAAACTTCTGCCCGCATGCGCTTCTTATCATTACTATGTCTGCAGACGCTTTTGCAATAAGTAACTTGTCATGTAAACAGGGAAAATGAAACTCACTGCTAATAGTTTATTCAGTTGTTTCCCTTCCCAGAACCTGCTAAAGCTAATATTGGCCTCCATGCCTGTTCCGCCTACTCGTTGCTTCTGTTAGAAGCATACGATCGCATTCACCAAGCGCCATTTAAAGTCACGCGACAAGGCAAACGTAAAATGGCTGGCGACGAAGTGGCAAGCCGGAATGTACCAGAGAGTTCCATTAGATCTGGCAACTCCATTGACTTTCTTTAAAAGGAAACCAGTGATATTTAAAATATATCTCCGTCTCCTTTCATCATGCTCGCCTGAGCTCTTGCTCCGATGAACAGAAGTTTAAACGTGTGCGCCCAATCGGAAGTTAACTAGCGATTGCTGGAGATTGCAATTTGGCCCCAGCGCGATCCCACGACTCAGTTCTCTAATTCTTTCCTGGCTTCAAAGGAAAGACGAGAAAAGAGAAGTATTCGCTTTTAACATGCAATTAGACTGATTAGACAGATCAATCACGCGGGTCATGCAAATATTTGGCTGTTGAATCACAGTTAACAATAATCGTCGCTTGGCATCGCGGCTCTCAAATTGTGTTACTTTCATGGAGAGAGCAAAGGTTTAAACAGATGCATTTCCAATTGCTGAGCTTAATATATTATCAATAATGTGTCCGGGCCCACGGGTGTTAGAATAACACAAAAGTGTGAAGGTTTTCAAACATGCAAATGGCCATGTGCTGTAGATTTTTTGCAATAAAGAAATCAATGTCTCGTTAGTTGCTTCCCATGCTGATTGATGCTCCTTTTCTGGCCCATGTAGCAAGTTAGTCAACTCACGCAAGGAATATATTATTACACATAATATTGTTTTAAAGACTTGTACCTTGTGACACCTTAAGTGAGAACAAGAATGACTAGATTTGTCCCCGTGAGACTTGCAGGTCTTTATTACCATCTAAATCAATTCTTATGTTATTCCACTTTCACTTCTGGTATCTGATTTCCCTAGTTTGTCTTGATTGTATTGAGTTTCGAGAGGGCTGCGTACGACTTCATGTGGAAGATAGATTAATTAATTCATTACCATGTTTGTAGTAAATCTCCATAAATGTTTTAACAAATATATCTGAAGATAAAAGCAGAATTGTCTTCGTTTGTCGCTTAACTTTCTGGGGAATTAACTTTTGGTATATATATATACATTTAAAGATCAGAATACTAAGAGCTTGCATATTCCCATTGCAACATATGGTTGTGAAACATGGACATTTAACAAGGCAGTGTAAAAATATATATGTGGTTTTGAATCTAAATGATACAGAAGAGTTCTTTGTATACCATGGGCAGGGAAGAGAACAAATATTTATAACCAGAAAGAACTCAAAATCAAAGAAAACTGGCTTATGCTACAAATAAGAATGAGAAAATTGAAGTATTTTGGACATATCAAAAGAAACAAGAAGGCTGGAGACACTATACTATTATAGAAGGAGATATCCTGGCAAAAGGAGAAACGGAAGACCACGTAGAAGATGGATTCATGATGTAACTGATGATTTTAGTATGTCGGCTACAGTGGTGTGACATGAGAAATAGACATTCTCATGGTTTATGAGAACTAGAAATTATGAAGGACTGTAGGGGTGGTAGAGTTCTGATTAGAGCATGTTATTTAAAGATAGTGATCATCATCATCAAGTGCCGTCTCCGCATTGAAGGTTGGCTGCAATGAATCTCTAGCATCCTCTGTCTTTCGTCCTGGTGTTGCACTTTGCCAGACTGTATCCTGTCCATTACTTTAAAGATAACAATGATAACAAGATAAGTGATGTACATATTAAAATCTATGTTTTACATACTATTTCTTTGAATACATTTTTAATGAAAGGCGCGCCCGCTTGCCCAGCGTGTTCGTAGCGCGTTGGACTGCGGGTGACAAGCCCTCTGTGAATGCGGGTTCAATTCCGCGGGCTTGCAGAAAAGCTACAGGTTTCCCAGATTTACGGTGTTCGTGGCACCGAACCGAAGGGTTACAATGTCCATGGCACCGAGTCAAAGAGCTGAAAGCTCAAGTGCTTCTGGATAGGGAAAAAAAAATGAAAGGCGCATTAACAAAATATAAGTTTGTTACGTTATGCGCAAGAGCACAATTTCCATTATCTTCTTCTTCTTTCTTTCATCTTCTTTTTTTCTTCAATCCTGTTTTGCCTACCAGCGTCAGGATAAGAAGAGATTTCAAGAACTGGCTTTTGTGTGTGCTTTATAAGTAGGGTTTTTCACTTCCTCTATTATTTCTGAAGTCCACCTTGGACGGCCTTTTGCTTTGTATTCACTGTATCGAGTAACATTGCTCTTTGAGGCATACTGTCTGTTGGTAAACTGCTTATGTGGCCGAATCATTTAATTTGTTGTCTCTTGATGATGTTCAGTTCTGATGTTGTACCCACTTTTTTTTATTAATGTCTTCATTTCTAAACTGGTTTCTTCTTGATGCTCCCAGCATTCTTCGTAGACACTTCATTTTTGTCGCGACTAATTTTCTTCTATCATTTGATATTATCGTCCAGTTGTGGCACCCATAGCATCATGTTAGGAAAAAGATTGTGTTGAACAATGCTCTTTTAGTGTTCAATGTGAAATGTGTGCATTTCAAAATTGGTGCTATTTGTTCTATGATTTGATTTGATTTATTTCTTCTATGTTGGATTTTGTTAGTTATTCTTTGATTTGCTGAAAGTCTTTTGTCGGAATGTTCAAAATTGAAAGCTCGATTCAATAAATAGACGCGATGTTTTCGACAATGAATTATTTACACGTAGCATGAAATGGATCCTGCGAATTTGTTTCTTTTTAGTGTATTGGTTTGTGAAATGGTGTGTTGGAAAATCCATAACGTCAGAAAAGGTTTTCAATAGCCTTGTTTTGTTAAGAGTTAATCTATATCTACATTTAGAGTTTCATTTTTTATAGCCACTTTTAAAGTGATATTTTAAATAAAAAGTAACTAACTAACCAACCAACCGACCGACCGACCGACAGACCGACCTACCGACCTACCGACCGACCGATCAACCCGACCGACCAACAACCAGACAGCCGCCAACCAAGCAACTAGCCAACTAACTAGCTAAGAAGAATAAAAATGGTCAAGTTATGTCATGGGACACAGCATGAATGACAAGAAAAATGATACCGGTCACTTTAAAGCTATCGTGTTTATTGCTTTCTCTCTCTGTCTCTCTTTTTCTTTTTTTTGTTTGCTGATGCAAACAGAACGTAAACTTATATAAATGTCGACAGACTTCCATTCTCTGTTTTTTGTGTTTTTTAACACATGTTCGTATTTACTATAGATTTATTGTATGCATTCTCACTTACTCATGTCGTCTCCATTCATTGACAAATGCACTGCATTTCTTCAATCTCAGCACATCGCAGTTAATTCAGAATCCTAGAACCAGTTCACATGAAGATCGACTCGACCGGCTAATGCCTGATAATCCCGTTTATCACTATCATGCTCACCCCATTCTATCCTGACCAAATCCAAGTTAACGCTACTTGGACATGTCTGGAACTAGAATGAAATCCTAGATGCCGTTAATTTAGAATGGCGTTACAAGAACAAGTGATTTGTCTCTGTTATGTACTTAGACAGGAGCGTTCAATCACTTGGGAACTGCATTTTCTATTTTTGTTGTTCGTGCAATCCTTAAAATGAATAAAAGCGATTCATTAAGAAAAGAACCCTTTAAAAAGTAGGTACATTATTTCTATAAATGAACCAGTAGAATTATATCTTCTTCTTTGCGTTCGCTCTTTACGACCAATTTTAATCACTTTTTATGATATGTTTGATCTTTGCCAAGAACGTGTATACGTTGCACATTGGTTTGGTAGGTCCCTAAACACATAGACTTCTACACATTTAGGACACGTGCATCCGATTTCATCCAAACCTCCTTAGTCGCCTCCTACGACATGCATGGCAGGTAACAGTGGTTCTATTCTTTTCATCCCAAAATGTGGGCCCCGGTAACCACTCGGGCGGTAGAATTATATGTTTGTATGGTTGCTGAAAAGGTGTAAAGCATGAAGATTTAAAAAGGCAATAGAAAAGCAAATGTGTTTTCGAATATAATTGATAAAGAAGAACCATGATTATACAATGTGCAGAGAATAGAACAAATAAATCTATCCAGATAGAACTCAAAATCAATTAAAACTGGGTGATGCTACAAATAAGAATGTCGAATTATTCACAAAATAGATGAGACTGCAGTAAAACTATTTAATACCAGTAAATAAGAATGAGAAAATTGAAGTATTTTGGACATGTTAAAAATCACGTAGGGTTGGAGAAGACTTATAGAAGGAGGCATCTCGGTAAACAGAAGAAGAGAAATACCAAGGAGAAGATAGATTCAGGATGTAGTGGATGATTTGAGCATGGCAAATGAAAGTGCAGGACATCTAGTCTATGAGAGAGAGAGAGAGAGAGAGAGAGGGAACAAGAGAGAGAGCGAGAGATATACGTACAAGTGTATATATTCTGAAGGACTGTTAAAGTGGCTGTTCTGTTATATGATACGAGCCATGCTGCAATCTGAAAATTAAATATTTTTTTTTATAAAATCTGTTTGAGAATGACTTTCACACAGTATATGCTCATTTTGATATAGTAATAGCATTATTGTGGGACGAATTAGCGTAATACATAAGCGTTCTCCTATGGACTCGGACACAAGAGGGTTGTGAGTTCAAATCCCGTACTCAAAGTTCCACAATTGGAGAAATGAATCAAGCCTCCCACGCACTTCATATTTCTAGTCCCTAGCATGTAGGAGAAGAAGAATCCCCTACATAACAAATAAACAAAGACGTTAATAAGGACAATACGTCAACAAGAATAATATGTAAGAAGGAAAAATACATCAGACAGAATAAGACATCAGACATCAGACAGAATAAGACATCAGACAGAATAGACAGACATAAAAAGACATCAGACAGAATAAGACATCAGACAGAATAAGACAGACAGAATAAGACATCAGACAGAATAAGACATCAGACAGAATAAGACATCAGACAGAATAAGACATCAGACAGAATAAAATATCAGACAGAATAAGACATCAGACAGAATAAGACATCAGACAGAATAAGACATCAGACAGAATAAGACATCAGACAGAATAAAATATCAGACAGAATAATACATCAGACAGAATAAGACATCAGACAGAATAAGACATCAGACAGAATAAGACATCATACAGAATAAAATATCAGACAGAATAATACATCAGACAGAATAAGACATCAGACAGAATAAAATATCAGACAGAATAAGACATCAGACAGAATAAGACATCAGACAGAATAAGACATCAGACACAATAAGACATCAGACAGAATAAGATATCAGACAGAATAAGACAGACAGAATAAGACATCAGACAGAATAAGACAAGCAGAATAAGACAGACAGAATAAGACAGGCAGAATAAGACATCAGACAGAATAAGACGCCAGACAGAATAAGACATCAGACAGAATAAGAAGCCAGACAGAATAATACGTCAGACAGAATAATAAGTCTGACGGTATGCAACATGCAACTCTTGACCACTGTATTTTCTAATTCTGCCATGGCGATGTTCGGAAGCATACAGCTTATTGTCAGTTTACATATTTAATTATCCATGTTTCCTTGCTTATCTAATACTGCCATATACATGCCCTCGTCTATTTTTATTTTTTTTCGATCCAGAAGCACTTGAGCTTTCAGCTCTTCGGCTCGGTGCCATGGACATCGTAACCCTTCGGTTCGACGCCACGAACACCGTAAATCTGGGGAACCTGTAGCTTTTATGCCAGCCCGCGGAATTGAACCCGCACTCACAGAGGGCTAGTCACCCGTAGTCCAACGCGTTACGAACACGCAGGGCAGTCGAGCGCCTCGTCTATATCGACCGTTACATCCTCTGTCCTGAACTTTTCTGTCTCCCATTTCTTTTGTATAGTGCAACGATGATTTACTATAACAAACAATGTGCCATATATTGTTCATTCTTGATTCATGTTAACAGTAATTTCAAATAAGTTGTGCTGGTCATGCACAAGATTATACAAGCTGGGCTAAAATAGCGGCGTTGAGCTGTGTTGCGAGCTAGTATTGACAATGAGGGTTGTTTAAAATAGCAAGGGAGGTCACGTTTCAACACATTTCAGATAATTGTCTTGAAGAACGAGCAGAGATTTATTTCCTAAGCAGATTATTGTATTATCAATGGATTTGTTGGTCTGGTTCAATGGAAATTGGGGGATTCCAAACCTTCATAGAAAGCCGCAGTATCGTAGTTGTTAGTGAACTCGATACTCAGGCTAGTGGTCCAGGTTCAATTCCACAGTGGGCGTGGAATATTTTTCAATAGCAACGGATCTCAACCCAGCCTCAATTGGGTACCAGGAAAAGAACTGGGAAGTAATGGAGGCCGGTGTGATGTTGACCACAACACCCATCGTGTGCCGACGGTCAGTGAAAAATACCGGCATGACACCGTATTACACAATATACCTCGAATTATAAAAAAAGATTCCTTCTTAAAATCTTCATAACTCTACGACATTATCTGCTGTGGGATTAATGTTTTGCTCTTTCTCTACCCTCTACAGTTTATGTTTCCTTTTTTCGAGCATATATAACTCTTTGGGAACAATCAAAATGAATATGAAAATAGGTATGACAGTTATCAGTTATATGAGAACTATCATCATATCACTCCGGTCATGTTTATATGTGCTTTAATTTCCGACTCAACAAATCCAGTAACGCCCAGCGGCCCAACACGCCAGATTGATGTTGATTAATCAATCTTTTTGCAAATTTGGTAAGTCGTTATTTTCGGGCAGTACAATTTTTTGCCCCGATCCAGAAGCACGAGCTTATTAGCTCTTCGGCTCGTGCCATGGACATCGTAACCCTTCGGTTCGGTGCCACGAACACCGTAAATCTGGGGAATCTGTGGCTTTTTCTGCCATCCGCGGAATTGAACCCGCACACACAGATGGATAGTCACCCGTAGTCAACGCGCTACGAACACGCTGGGCAGACGGGCAGGGGCAGTACAAATAACGACACCCATCTCTTTCAATCTAGTCAGCAACTGGGATTCACAACCTTGAAACTCCTGTGTTCGGAAAGACTTTCAATGCGTTAACAGTGTCATTTCGGTCCATTATAACTCCTCTCACATCGTAGCCATGCTAGCCAATCTATCAGCTCGTTCCTTCCTTCCTTTGCGTTCCCGTATCAGCTCGTTCATTACCCCTAACTCTTGCGTGCCCAGGTACAAAAATGAAGTAGATTTCTCTGATCCATGTCTGTACCAGTACTCCGCCCCGTTTCGTATCACCAGTTCTGTGTCGACTTTACGAATCGTACCCAAAGAGTCACTAAGTATGAAAACACAAGAGTAGTTCTGAGATGGTAACCACGTCACCGCCTCTGTAACCGCCTGTACCTTCTTTGTCAAACTATCTGTGGTTGTGGCGTAGGCCCCACTGGCCTCTCTTATTTTTCCTCCTGGGCGTGCTGAAATATGTAGATATGACAAAGAAGATTAATGCCAAGTTAAATGACTCAAATACAATAACCAGAGGTACCTGCTTTGATATAAACTAAGTCAAATGAGAAACATCACATTGCATCACACAAAGGTGAGAAGATGCCAAATAATTATTGATAACAATAACAGGATAGTTTCCATACAATATAAAACGTGAGCATTCACGTACGTACAATCACGCACGTGAACACATACACTTATACATATGGTGAAAATGGAGGAATTATTTTTTTAAAGAGTGATATATAGAAAATGAAATTGAAAAAGATCACAACTAGATAGTCAGAAAAATAAAAAATATAACAGTTTTTCAGTTGGTGTTCAATGATTTTTATCCTAACAAGGAAGATGTCTGCTTCTTCTTCTTCTTTGCGTTTGTTCTTTACGACCAATTTTAATCATTCTTTGTGGTATGTTTGATCTTTGTCAAGAATGCGTATACGTTGCACATTTGTTTGGTAGGCCCCTAAACGCATAGACTTCTACACGTTTAGGACATCTGCATGCGATTTCAGACCAACCTCCTTAGTCGCCTCTTACAACATGCATGGCAGGTAACAGTGGCTCTATTCTTTACACCGCAAATTTGGGTCCCGGTAACCACTCGGACGAGATGTCTGCTAATAAACAACAATCAACACTACTTAATACTTATCTGTTAGTATTTATAAACTAACATGGAAGGTCTAAACAATGGTCCAACGACAAACGATTGACTTCATTGCACAGAGTTTCCTCATATTGTTCCATCCATATCGACAGAAATCACACGCCATCTGCAAGTGTTGTCCATGATGACAAACTCCGCACCCGCGTCGCCACGCAGCGTGTTCGTAGCGCCCCGTTGGACTACGGGTGACAAGTCCTCTGTATGTGCGGGTTCAACTCCGCGGACTGGCAGAAAAGCTACAGGTTCCCCAGATTTACGGTGTTCGTGGCACCGAACCGAAGGGTTGCGATGTCCATGACACCGAGCCGAAGAGCTTTCAGCTCAAGTACTTCTGGATCGGAAAAAAAAAAAAAGAACAAACTCCGTAGCTCTAGCAACAACCCAAGGATCTTATTTAAAAA
This sequence comes from Arion vulgaris, assembly GCA_020796225.1. Classification (NCBI taxonomy): domain Eukaryota; kingdom Metazoa; phylum Mollusca; class Gastropoda; order Stylommatophora; family Arionidae; genus Arion; species Arion vulgaris. The sequence continues at coordinate 30,043,868 of CM036756.1, forward strand.
AAATTGCACTTTAGACTCGGTCCGGATTCAAACCAACAGCCTTCAGAACAACAAGCAAACATGTTAATAATTTCACCATAGAAAGTATCAGTAAAGAAACCTATTTTCATTCAATGTGGTGTATTGGGGAAAAAAACGGACTGGTATTTTTCTTTGACTAAAGACGATGTGTTTAACATCACGCCGCTCGCATTTAGCTTGTAGTGTCTCTAGAGACCGGATTCAGGTTGGCTCGATTTGAAAGAACGTGTAGTTGGATAAAAATTGCCTCCAAATAAAGATTCTCCGCAAGGAGTAAATAAAAAAAAAATTTGCCTACACGCCCTGTATGGAAAAAAATACCCGTTTCTTGGTTGAGAAGACGTTAATCTCATAAATAGCAAACATACAGAAGGATTTGAACCTGGAGCCACATAAATACGAATCAAGTGCACTAACCACTGCTCTATTGCAGTTCTCATTAACTAGCATGTATCTAATGCTATGTTTACTTCTATTAAAACGAACGCTTTCAATTATAACATTGAAATGTATTGCTAATAATACAACAATTGCCGCAATGACTGTAATGTAACATCTCCCAACATTGCAATGACAATAACATCAAACTTCATCAGAATAAACAAAAATCATCAACAATTAAAAACTATAACGAACACAACAACAGATGGGGAAACAAACATTAATAGTAACGAGATCTCATAATTTACAATACACGACGACATTTTCAATAGAATGTGTCGAGAAATGGAATGTTCAAGAAGACAGAAGACTTAATTTTAAGCTTGACTGTGCTCAGACTAACCTGTCAGAGAAAACAAATATGATTGTGTTTTCTATTTCTTGGTTGTTTTAATGTGCTTTTTTCTAATTACAGTTTTGTTTTCAAATTTTTGTTAACATTAAAATTATGTTACCAGATAAATTGTACACTTTGACACAGAATCCAAAGAGATAAACTTGTAACGAATGTCAAATTTATTGAAGGAACATGGGATGGAATTGTGGACAAGAAATGGGGTAGGTATGTTTAGAATATTTCAACGTTTTAGTGTTATTGCATCGTTACACTCATAATAATAATAATAATTTCTCTCGTACCGTCATACGTTACATAAGACCTGCAAACTATTTCTCCATACCCTTCTATCCTGGGCAACTCGCTCAGTCTCCTCCATGGAAATGAGATAGTTATTTACCTCACCAAAGTCAGGAAAGCCGTTAGAGAAGTCACCCGTTATGCCTTCACTAAAACTAACTCTGTCCGAGAAAGAGTTACACGGACAATAGGTCTCCTGCAAGGATCACTCTTGAAGGATCTAAGCTTCAAGTACCTCTGAAGTCGGCGAGGCTGTCCATATCGTTGAGGGATGCCTGTAAAAGGGTAATATAGGCCCATGCAAAAATCAGTCAGAAGCGCATTACCAGGCGTCATGACTTTCCGCCTGAATTAACAGCGGGCGTACGAAAGAAGAAGAAGAAGATCGTTATTGCTTGCCTCTCTCAGAGCAAAGTTTGTTTCAGGGTCTCCTTAGATCGTCCTCTCTGTTACACTCATAGATCTAACCAAAAACAAAATGTCTGAAGCTAGAAGACCCAGAGTGTGAAAAGTATTCAAGAAAGATGTGAGAGATTGAGAGAAAAAGATTGTTGTGTTAGATAAATATTAGCATGAGAAATGGAGAGACAAGTATTATGCGAAGAAAATAGGATGAGAAAATTATAGATGGTTTGAAAAAGCAAATAAGAAAAGGAGAAAGAGAGAGAGAGGGGGAGAGAGAAAGGGACATATATAATTATAGGAATAAATGAAAATGGAAGCGATAAAAAAAAGGTAAAATGCCAATAAATATATGAGAATGATAAATACAGAGAAAGATGGATATACAAAGAAAATATAAGGATGAGAAATAGAAAGAAAAATGTTTATACTAAAATAATATGAGAACGAGAAGCAGAAATACAGACGGCTATACAAAGAAAATATTAGATTGAGAAAGAAAGCGGGAGAGAAAGAAAAATGGTTAAACTAAAATAATAGGGGAAAGAGAGAGAGAGAGGCGGTTATACTAAGAAATGAGCAAGATGAGAGAGGGAGAAAGAGGGAGAGAGAGAGGGAGAGGGAGAGAGAGAGGTGATTATGCTAAGAAGACATGAGCAAGAGAGAGAGGGAGGGAGAAAGAGGGAGACAGAGAGGGAGAGAGAGGGAGAGGGAGGGAGAGAGAGAGGAGAGAGGAGGGAGAGAGAGCGGCGGTTATACTAAGAAGACATGAGCAAGAGAGAGAGAGAGGGAGAGAGAGGTGGTTATACTAAGAAGACGTGAGCATGAGAGAGAGAGAGGTAGAGAGGAGGGAGAGAGAGGAGAGAGAGAGGAGGTGGTTATACTAAGAAGACATGAGCAAGAGAGAGGAGAGAGGGATAAAAGAGGGAGAGAGGGGAGAGAGAGGGAGAGAGAGAGGGAGAGAGAGGGAGAGAGAGAGGGAGAGAGAGAGGAGAGAGAGGGAGGTGGTTATACTAAGTATGAGCAAGATGAGAGAAAGAGAAAGAGAGAGGTGGTTATACTAAGTAGATATGAGCAAGATGAGAGAAAGAGAGAGAATGAGTATTATTTTAAGAATATTAGAATAAGAAAGAGAGAAAGATGGCTACACAAAGCAAATTTGAGAGTTGGAAAGTTGTGTGTGTGTGATAGAGAGAGAGAGAGAGAGAGAGAGAGAGAGAGTGGGAGTGTAGAGGGTTGTTCGGTGAAGTTAGAATAAGATAGAGAAAGATGGTTGTACGAATAGAACATGAGAATCGGAGAGAGAAATAAAGAGATAAAAAGTATTGTACGAGAAAGACACGAGAATGAGAGAGAGAGATAGAGAGAGAGAGAGAGAGAGGGGGAGGTATAGAATTAAGACCGGTGGATCCTGTTTTCATTCAAATATTGTTAACATTTTTACGAGTGTGATGCCAACGACTTAGACCTCCGCTACGCCCAATTATTCCCGACTGGAAACAGCCACCACGAGACAAACACAGTCCCTCATACATTTGTCTGATAACCTTTGGAATGGAGTGAGTTGACGTTTTTTCTCTCTACATTGTTGCTAATACAAACAAAATGTAAAAAAAAAACACACACACAAAAACTCCAGCAATGAATTGACAACAACGGAAGCGGCAGTTCGCGCATGCGTTTTACAGGTCTCGAGGGTAAGGGCCGTGAGGAGATGTTTAATCCACTTCTCAGTTTCTATATTTGCCAGAGTGAAGTGAGAAAAATGGCAGAAGTTAGATGTCCCTATTGACAAGGTCGGTGTTAGTTTTATTATTTAACCCTTCCAGCTTAATTGAAGTGGTGACGTCGTGTTTCCATTTCATGGTTGGTGTTCGTGCACGGGCTTTGTTGTCTTTCTCACGTGATCAAAAAAATAAAATGAAGAATACTCATTAGCAAGAGAAAAATACAATATTTTTTTGTTCAGAATAAGTTATTAAAATATCCAGATTTTTCAAGTGCTTGATATATGTACGCGTTATCTTGACTGCATTTGAAAATAGATGTCTGCGAAAAATAATGAACATAAAATGGAACGAATTAACTCCATATGGACCAAACGCCACGCTATGTGGCTTTGGGTTGAACACTGTTTACAAGAGTCACACTAAATGGCGATTTTTATTCTAAAAGTAAATGGCTTGTAAAAACATGGCTCTTGACCTGGTCCACTAAGAGTTAAGGAGAAGTGATGAAATCAGAGAAGCGTCTGATCAACCACTAGTAACAAAGGGTTTTTTGAGGGTTTTCCCGATCCAGAAGCACTTGAGCTTTTCAGCTCTTCGGCTCGGTGCCATGGACATCGTAACCCTTCGGTTCGGTGCCACGAACACCGTAAATCTGGGGAATCTGTGGTTTCTTTTTCTGCCATCCCGCGGAATTGAACCCACACACACAGAGGGATAGTCACCAGTAGTCCAACGCGCTACGAACACGCTGGGAGACGGGTGACAACGGTTATAAGAAGGAGAAGATGGAGATATGTTGGACACACCTTGAGAAGAAATGATCAAAGAATATCAAAGCAGGCATTGAAGTGGGATGTGGAGGGTTCAAGAAAGAGAGGACGGCCAAAGAAGACCCTAAAACGAACTTTTCTGAGAGGCAAGAAATATCGGTCTCAGTTCCATAGAGGAGAGTGAGCGAGTTGCCCAGGATAGAGTGGTATGGAGAAATTGCTTGCAGGCCAGTATGTTACGTATAACGGTACGAGAGGAATTATTATTATCTTTCCCTGCTATTGTGACATTTTAGATCTTGATTCTTTGCATATTATATTTCATGTAAACAATTTTAAAATGTCCCGAAACCTTTTCAGAACTTTGTGTATGAAGTACTTGTTACTTTACATTTTTATGCTCTAGAGTGCAGGAGAGAACGTCAGGAAAGAGGGCGAGCGGAAGACCACAACAAAGATAGATGGCATAGCAGAATTATATCAAAAAGCAAAAATAACTATCACACAAGCCAGTAGAGCAGCGCAAAACAAAAACAGAAAACTACGACACTGGGCAACAACCTGGTAACCATGTGACGACAAACAAAGAAGAAGACGTGTGCGGAGGTAGAAAGGCGAATTTCATTCCTCACGTAAAAATGTCGGAAATGCGCGTTTAGTATTAATGATACTTTTCGCATTGTAACGTCAAACTCATTAGAAATGTTATATCAATGTCTGTTTTGAGAAGTCAACAATATGACCCAATCATCATCATCAAGGTGCGTATCCTTTATAGGAAGTTGCTCTCTTTGCAGCACATCCGAAATTCACTCTGTCTCTAGCCAGTTCACCCACTTCGTCGATGGTCTTATTCATGGTTTCTTTAATATCTTGTAGCCATCTTCTTCTTGGTCTGCCTCTGCGTCCTGGGACCCTGCCCTCCAATATTGTTCTTTCCTGGCCATTGTAACGCTTGATGTGACCAAAGTATGTAATTTTTCTGTATAGCATGTTGTTTGTCAGCCAATTCTCTTTAACATTTAGTTCTTTCAGGACATCAGTGTTCTTTCTTTTTCTGTCCATGGTATTCGTAGGATCTTTCTGCAGCATTTAGTGTCGAAGGACTGGATTTTCGTTCTTGTTGTTTGAGGAATGGTCCACGATTCACAAGCATAAGTAGCCACTGGAAAAATGCATTTCTCAGTATTTTTAATTTTAGTATTTTGCTGGTGCTTTGCCACATGTTATTCATTGTGTTTAACTTCTTGATTGCTATTGTCAATCTTCTTGAGATCTCTTTGGATCAGTCGCCGTTATTAACTATTGAGCCCAGGCATTTGTAGCTCTCTACACATTGGAGTTATTTATTGTTTATTTGAATGTTAGGCGAACCTTTTGCCTTGTCAGTTGACATTATTTTTGTTTTTTTTGTGTATTCAAATACAGATGTTGAGTCTTCCTATGTTTCTTGGTCGTCATGATTAGGTTTTGCAAACCCTCTTTGCTGGTGGATAATAATACTGTATCGTCTGCGTATTTGAGCTCTTGTATGGATTTGCCACCTATGGTGAAAGGCTCGTAATTCATATAGTTGGCATCGTCTTTTACATTCCTCATAATGTTATCCGCATATATGTTGAATAAGTATGGGGACAAAATACATCCCTGTCTTATCCCCTTTTGAATCTCGAACCATTCAGCTATTCCGCCTCTTGGGAGGAAGAGAAAAGGAAGAGGGGGAGAAGGTTATCAAAGTTTGCAAGATCTAATTGCAAGTTGTCCTTGTCTTTATGTTCTCACTTTTCGATGTTTCTTTTTTGCAAAGAACATAATAGACAAACATAACAACGACACGTAATTTTAATTTCTAATTTGAAGTAATGTTTTGTTAATTTTAAATTCATGTGAAGCATTTTAACAACTAGGAAATGTATTTCATTTTTTAGAATGTTTTATTTTTGTAATTGCTTTGTAATTTTGTGTGGCATATGTTTTTTTGTTGTTGCTTTTTTCCAATACGAACAAATTTGTACAGTCAAGCAAAGAATAAATGTTTACCTGTAGGGATGTTGATTTTGTGTCGTCATAAACCACTACTACTACTACTACTGCTGCTACTGCTGCTGCAACTACTACTACCACTCCTACTACTGATGTTACTTTTACTCCTTTTGCTACTATTACTATTACCACTACTGCTACTACTACTACTGCTACTATTATCACTACTACTACTACTATTACTACTACTACTATTACTACTACTACTACTATTACTACTACTACTACTGCTACTGTTACTACCACTACCACCATTGCCACCACCACGACCACCACCGCCGTCGCCACCACCACCACCACCACCACTACTACTAAGCCTTCTTGCTTGAGTGCAGCTGTTGTCCTTCATTATTACTACAGGGTGTTCAAGATAAAAGTAGCCCGATAGATAAATGAAAACGTGCCAATTGGGCTACTTTTATCTTGAACACCCTGTATTATGGTCGTCTTATCCAGTTCTGCCAACGAGGTAAAATCACTCTAACCTCCTCTACAGTTCTTCGTTAGCTATCTTTTATCTCCTCAATACTCTGTCTTCCCTGTGGCTTCCAATAAGTGGGTATCTTCTTCTTCTTCCGTTTCCCCGCTGTGAATTCAGGCGTAGTCAATACAGTCAGTATTGCGCAGCTAAGTTTTGCGCAAAGGCTTGCTTTCCTTAAACCACGACCGACTCTATAATACAGAAGGTCGTGCTTAAACCATTGTCCCTCGCCATTCAGGGCAGCCTTCCCCAACTATAGATGTAGTGCATATCTGATTATGTAGTTCGGTTACGTTATGATCGAGAGCGTATCGAACTATTGTTACTATTTGTAACCTTTAGAATTTAATCACGTACATTGACCACATCTGCAAAATAGCTAACACCAGCGAAGGAAACACCAGCGAAGGAAACAACCTCGGAGAACTCTTGAACGAATTTATTTTTGCAGATGATCAGGCAATCATATCAACAACAGAAGAACAGCTACAACAACAAATTAACAGACTCCAGTTAGCATGTAACGAATACAACATGAGAATAAACATTGACAAAACATAAGTAATGACATTCGCCAGAGAGGAAAGCACTACCAATATCTCCATCGACAATCGCCCACTAAATCAAGTAAAAGACTTCACATACCTGGGCAGCATTTTTTCAGCAAACGGAAGAATAACTAATGAAATTCAACACAGATGCAACAAAGCAAATCAAATGATAGGGCAAATGGCGCCAATTTTAAGATGCAAACACGTCACCATTAACACAAAAAGAGCAATGTTCAACACAATCTTTCTTCCCACATTATGTTACCAGTGCTAAACCTGGTCACTGACAACACATGATAGAAGAAAACTAGTCACGACAGAGATGTAGTGTCTACGTAGAATGCTGGGTGTAACAAGAAGAGACCGGTTGAGAAATGAAAACATCAGGAAAAAAGTGGGTACAGCATCAGTACTAGACTTCATCAAGAAACAACACATTAAATGGTTCGGCAACGTAAACAGATTACGAACAGACAGTGCCCTCAAAGAGCAATGCTGCTCCGATACAATGGGTACAAAGCAAAAGGCCGGCCACGCAAAAGATGGGCCTCAGAGATAACAGAGGCGACGAAAGAGACTATCTACAAAACACATACAAGCGCCCGTTATAGAAATCTCTTCTTGACATGACGCTGTGATGCAAACATGATTCGAGAAAGAAAGAAAGAAAGAAAGAAAGAAGAAGAGAGTTTAATTCTACCGATGAATACAGTCTGTCAGATCTGTCTACTTTATCAAGGCTGACATTCCAGTAAAGTTGCGTGAACATATGTAGAAGATTTGTCAAGTGCTGCAAGGAATGACTCTATACAGCTTCAGTTGCAGAGATAAGAAATATAATTAATAGATAAGTCGCCTCCGCCCCTCCTGTGTGACTTCATGATCTATACGGATGGTTCTGTTATTCGGGCAGTGCCATCTGGATGGCACCGAGCCGAAGAACTTTCAGCTCAAGTGCTTCTGGATTGGTTAAAAAAAAAAAAAAATACGGTGTAGGTGAACGGAAAGACAATTATGGAGGAAAGTCGTGTATTCTTATTTTTCTTCTTCTTCGAACGCTCCATATCGATCAATTCGTTAACCACTCTTTGTGACGTGTATGTTATCTGAGTCTAAGAGCGATTGTACGTTGTGTCAGTTATGCACCTACAAGTAGACCAGCACATCCGATTTCTGCGACGTTTTTATTTACTAGGGTAGCTTCCCTAGGCCGCTACCTCAGTCGCCTCTTACGGCATGTCGTGTTGATCGCAGTGTTACTATTCTTTGCTCCAATTGCGGACTCCGGCAACTCACGGATGAAAGCTAAATTAAAATATCTAGTTACATTGAAAGTTAGACACTTAATGCTAAATTAAAATATCTAGTTACATTGAAAGTTAGACACTTAATGCTAAATTAAAATACCTAGTTAAGTGAAAGTTTCGTTAAAAAGAGGACCACACGCGAGTGAGTGCGTGTATGCGTGGATCAAGCACGGTTTGTTTTATTTTTACTCCTACCTGGTCGAAACATATAAAAGCTGATGTCGGACGCCTTCCAGGCAAAGCTATCGAAGACTTTCTGCATCGTTTCATTCCCTCTCTCCGGAGACAATGTGCAAATGTTGATAATGCCAAAATCGCGCAACGCGCTAAACAGAGCAGGCGTCAGAGAGCAGTGTCAATAAAACAGAGATCATGAATATTGAATAATAGAACCGAACGCCGGAAGGTGAGACCACTAGAATAGTATTCCTCAGAGGCTCTGTTATCCACCGTGCTTTTATTTTCACCTCGACTGATGGGGAAACAGATGAAAAGATCGTTACTTTTTTATTATGTTATACTTAAGAGGTGTCTAGAAAATGACTGACAATATATCCTGATATTCTGTGTACTTTCTTGTCTATTTATCCATTTACTTTTTATATATTTTCTCTTCTATCTTCTTGTCTTGATTTGATGTTATACCTTCATATCTAATATACTTTCTCTTCTATCTGTTTGTTTTGTTTAATGTTATACCTTCAAATATAATATACTTTCTCTACTATTTTCTTGTCCTGTTTAATGTTATACCTTCATATCTAATATACTTTCTCTACTATTTTCTTGTCCTGTTTAATGTTATACCTTCATATCTAATATACTTTCTCTTCTATTTTCTTGTCCTGTTTAATGTTATACCTTCATATCTAATATACTTTCTCTCTATTTTCTTCCTGTTTAATGTTATACCTTCATATCTAATATACTTTCTCTACTATTTTCTTGTCCTGTTTAATGTTATACCTTCAAATATAATATACTTTCTCTACTATTTTCTTGTCTATTTAATGTTATACCTTCAAATATAATATACTTTTCTCTATTTCTTTGTCTTGATTTAATGTTATACCTTCATATATAATATATTTCTCTTCTATTTTCTTGTCTTGTTAATGTTATACCTTCATATCTAATTACTTTCTCTTCTATATCATTGTCTTGTTTAATGTTATACCTTCACATCTAATGTACTTTCTCTTCTACTGCTTGTCTTGTTAATGTTATACCTTCAAATATAATTACTTTCTTTCTAGCTTTGGTCTTGTTTAATATTATACTTCATATCTAATATACTTTCTTTTCTATCTTTCTGTCTTGTTTAATGTTATACCTTCAAATCTAATATACTTTCTCTACTATTTTCTTGTCCTGTTGAATGTTGTACCTTCAAATATAATATACTTTCTCTTCTATCTTTGCGTCTTGTTGAATGTTATACCTTCATATCTAATATACTTTCTTCTATCTTTGCGTCTTGTTTAACGTTATACCTTCATATCTAATATACTTTCTTCTATCTTTGCGTCTTGTTTAATGTTATACCTTCATATAAAATTACTTTCTCTTCTTTCTTGTTTACTTTTGTCGGAAAAAAAAAGAAAATTGAAAACTTAAAATATTTGATATCTTTTCACACAGAGCACCCTATTAGGTGCTCGGTCCCTTTTAACTAGATAGTTGTGTCAACGACAGAATACTTGCACATTATTTGCGGCGAAAATTAATAATTTCCCTTGACTCAGAAATACTAGGTACCCATTTTCATCTTTGTGACCAGAGAATTGACTGCACAAGGAATTGATTACCGTCGAATGATAGCCGCTGTACTCCAGTGACTTCATTTTATATCAATATTAAACTGCTTTCTATTGCGTTTTGTTGATTGAGTGATCGATTGTACATGGCTGATTAAGAGATTGATTGCGCTTAGTTTATTGCTTCCTCAAGGCATCCTCTGCTCCATAGCTAGGAAAACGTGCGGTTCTAGTGTTGATTACATGTCACGATAGCTGGACTCGGTATGTTTTAAAATAGATAAAATACATATGTTATACTTTTATTTTCATATTCAGATCATCCTATATACAGGGTGTTCAACTTAAAAGCAGCCCCAGTGATAAATAGAAATTTACCAGGTACGCATTGCATCTCGTCTATTTACTATTTAAACCGGTTCTGACTAGCTTGTCCTACATCACATTTGCTCATCGCCCCTTCCCGCACTTCAATTACACACCATCATACAACCTTGACCTATACTACGTCATAACTGAACCTTCCATTTCCATACATATATGCCAGATTAGCTCCATTCACAGGCTGCTTTTAAGTTGAACACCCTGTATTTGAACATATTAGCAATATTTTCTGTATGATTTCTGTCATTCCGCCACCTTATTGTAAGTATGATGCACACCTGCCCACCGTGTTCGTAGCGCGTTGGACTGCGGTGACTAGCACTCTGTGAGTGCGGGTTCAATTCCACGGGCTGGCAGAAAAGCCACAGGTTCTCTAGATTTACGGTGTTCATGGCACCGAACAGAAGGGTTACGATTTCCATGGCACCGAGCCGAAGAGCTGAAAGCTCAAATGCTTCTGGATCGGAAAAAAAACCAAAGAAAAAACCAAAGCCCGTTCAGCTCAGACCGTAAATAGAGGGGTCTGACTTTTATATATTTTTGATAGAAAATTGTACGCTTTTTTTGCAGTTTTACACAATTCTGTTGAGTCCATTATTATTTATTGATTTCAAGTGTTCATAATGCTGATATTAATTAGTTTTATATTGAATTTGTTAAACGCAGAAACGAATAATTCACTTGAAGTGAAAGAAGATTATTTTCGAAAATTTGCACATGTGCTTGAGCATATCTTCCTGTCTCGTGGAATGTGAGACACTGCAAGAAACAATGTCTATTGCAGTGTCCTCACATTTTACATCAGTATAAAGATAGACTTCTTCTGCGAAATCAACTTGGAAACCTCTATTTTTGTTGTCTGTGGTCGGAAAATGGTCGTCAAACGCCTCAGTTTCATTTGTCAGCAGATGTTTTTGGTGTATTCTCAGACCGTGATGGTGGTATGATAGAGTAACAAACACAGACTTGTGGATAAGAACTGGATAGAGTAACAAACACAGACTTGTGGATAAGAACTGGATAGAGTAACAAACACAGACTTGTGGATAAGAACTGAATAGAGTAACAAACACAGACTTGTGGATAAGAACTGAATAGAGTAACAAACACAGACTTGTGGATAAGAACTGGATAGAGTAACAAACACAGACTTGTGGATAAGAACTGGATAGAGTAACAAACACAGACTTGTGGATAAGAACTGGATAGAGTAACAAACACAGACTTGTGGATAAGAACTGGACAGAAACCCACGATGACCAAGTTTAGGATGAAAAAAATGGAGATGTGACGGACATACCCTGCGGAAGACACAGTCGAGTGTCGCTAGACAAGTGATTGAGTGGAATCCGCAAGGAAAACAGAATAAGGGACGTCCTAAACCTACCTGGATATGGAATCTTCTGGAGAAACTAAAGGACACTGGACTATCATGGAAAGACAAAAACAAAACATACAGAGACCGGGAAAAGTGGCGAACAACTGTTGAGGTCCTCTTATTCTCGAGGAGCGGAGAAGAATAAGCCAGAAAGTCGCATTTTTGCAAATCGACGATATGTTACTGGAAACTGTGACAAAACCAAATCTTGTTTCTGTATCTTGGCGCAACAAGACATCATATATATGTCGTCTACTCAAGACATACAGAAAGTCAATATACAATTCTGTAGTCATTGCAATGACAACCACTTGCCATTATGCTAAATCGACAGCTTAGATGTGGCTGTATAGCTAATAAAACAACAACTTTTATGAATTATTCATTCTAACGTTCTTTATATCATGTTGTCATCTAATAGATTGCGCAACGACAGAGATGAAGTGTCTACGTAGGATGCTGGGAGTATCGGGAAGAGACCGGTTTGGAAATAAAGACAGCAGGGGGGAAAAGTGCGTACAAAATCAGTACTGAACTTTATCTTATCTTATCTTATCTTAACCACATTTACCGTGAAGCGTCGTGGGGAGAGTTAGTTTCCTATCTTGTGCCAGGTGTGTTGCGCTTGACGTTGTCAGTCCATGCTTTCGCAGGGACTCTGAGATGTTATCTATCCATCGTGTTCTTGGCCTGCCTCGTGCTCTGCGCCCTGAGTGTCGATTATTATAGGCACGTGATGGTAGTAAATGTGGTTCCATTCTCATTAAATGCCGAACCACTTGAATCTTTGCTTCTCGATGTACTGTATGCATGGTATAGTACCAACGATGCTTCTGATATTCTCGTTTCTCACTCTATCTCGCCTTGTAACGTTTGACAGCTTTTCGTAGACATCTCATTTCACATGTAGTAATCTTTCTTTCTTGTGTCTTAGTCAGGGGCCATGTTTGGCACTGATAGCAGAGAGTTGGAATAAATATGCAGTTTATTAGTTGTCGTTTGACTGCCATGTTAATGCTTGGATGTTTTAATAGTGGTGACAGTTGGTATGTCACTGCATTTGCCTTCTGGCATCTAGTCTCGATTTCTCTGTCCATCTTTCCATCTGCTGTGAATATACTCCCGAGATATTTGAATTCTGGAGTCTGTTGTATTTTGACATTATTCACGTGTACATTTAGTTGACCTGTTGACCTACTTATTGTCATGACTTCTGTTTTGGAGGTGTTAATTTTCATGTCATATTTTTCGCATGAAGTTTGTGTTCGTTGTTGTAAATTATACTCTGATCATCTGCAAAGAGTAGTTCGTTTACTGAACTTTATCAAGAAACAATAAATTAAATAGTTCGGCAACAAAAGCAGATTACTAACAGACAGTGCACCTCAAAGAGCAATATTACTCCGATGCAGTGGATGCAGAGTAAATTGCCGCCCACGTCAGGGGTGGACCTCAGAGATAACAGAGGCGACGAAAAACACTGTTTCGGAAGTGCATACAAAAGCCAGTTCTATACGTCTTCTCGTGTCCTGACGCTGTGAGTTAAAGCACTATTACAGAAAAGAAGAAGAAGAAAAAGGATTGCTAAAGTATGTGAAGAACTACTAACAATCATAAAAACAAATGTAAACAAATGCAACGCCATAGTCACTTGACCAAATCATTGTCTCCTAGAACAAAACTATTGATCACGAACCAAAAATGGGAACAAGATTTTAAAACAATATGCAAACAGATAGAGAGAAATATATTGACAGCATGAAAAAATCGATCTGTTTCATAGTAGAATGTATTCAGAGGAAACGATACAACAAACATATCTGGATACCATAGCTTCTACAAGTGAAATCAATTATATCTATCACCATCACCAGCACTGACAGAAAACTAAGTTTCAATTGCAGATATATCACACTATAATCACGACACTTTAATCAATACTAAAAGGATATTCTCAAAGGTCTAGGCAACGTTTCAACTTCGAAAATTTCAAACAATTTTCATTGGTAGAAAACTCAGTTAATCCAGGATGTTGTGTTTAGTTTCAGTTGTCGTTTTTCTGGTTCAGATACTGTTTGTCCATGTGAAACGATTGAGAACATTACGTTTGTCAATAAAGAGCTTAGAAAACTGAGCGATATAAAGAATTGCTGAAACAGCGTGAGCCCAGTAGCAAGGACACAGATTGCAGAATTCTGTTGGTGTAGGGAAAGAATGTGATAGCAGAAACGTCTGAATATGTAGAAAATATGCGAATTTTTTTTTTAACGTTTAGAAAATCAGCAACAATTATGTTTCTTCTTCTTTGCGTACGGTTTCGTATGCTCGTCTAAACTATGAAATGGGTTTGCCACTATGAAGCTGCATGTCAGTTAGACTTCCTCAAGAGTTCACCATAGCTTGCTATGTAAGCTTCGTTAATAAGGCCATGTTTCGTTTCGTTGGTGTATGTGTGATGGACATGATTGCAGGATGTGCTCCGGAGTCTGTGTTTCTGTCTAACCTGCACAGTATTTCAGATCTCAATGGTCAAGGTTTGACTCTTTGTAACATTGATGAATTAAGAGCATTGTATAACAAATACAAATTTGCCTGAATTATTAGACGCGATGATTGAGATTTCTCTACAACTGTGAGATAGACTTCGAACAAGACATGAACATTTGAACAAGACAAGCACTATTAATACAGTATCAGAGTGCCATTTTACACATATTTGAAGATATATTTAGAAATAACACAGCTGGTTTACTTGGGCAATATTGGATACAGATGCCCTCATCTGAAATCTGAAAGGAACACACACCTAAGTGATCTCAGGTAAACCTTGGCCCAGTTGGCCCATGATTCCAAGAGTGTAATAATCCAGTGGATACCCTTCCACTACAAGCTGAAGATGAATGAAGATGCTGACAGACTGGCCAAAGAGGGAGCAGGAATGTCCCAAGATGACAACCTGGTAAGCTATGAAGAAGAAACAACCATCGCCAGAGGGCACTATAAAACAAAGTTGGAGAAAAAACACACAAAACACAACACGGATGATGGAAATTACCAACTGTCCAGTAGGAACCAGACTGTCATAAATCGCCTCTGGACGGGTCACAACAGAATGAGATACCACATGTACACTACATAGACATAAACGACCTGTGCCCCTGTGGCTTGGCGAGTATGACGACGGAGCCGGAGCGAGTTCTACAGAACTGCCACCAGTATGCAGGCATGAGAAGAAAGAGGTGGCCCACTTACGGCAGCGTTCACGACAAACTGTATGTCTTGGTTGGCAATCTGAGGCAGACTGCGGCCTTTACTAGAGAATCGGAAATCTCAATTTAATCTTAACGCAGAAAAAGAAGGATCTTGTCTTAGCTCCGTCCCATTTACTGTAATGGTACATTTTGTCGGGTTTGCTTTTGATATGATCATAGCTTGTGCCTTCTTAATATTCCAACTCAGTCATTTGTTGTTGCTTTCTGACACCAACAACTAATTTCTGGAACGCTATTTCATTTCCTGCTATTAAGACAGTATCATCCGCGTATCTCAAGTTATTTATGTCCTCCTACAGCTATATATATATATATATATATATATAAAATTGAACAATGTAGCAGTTATTGGTGATTTTATATTATACGATACATAATATTCTCAACGCTGAAATATTTGAAATGTGCAGATGATATTCTTCATTGAATCCATTGTTGGCCGATTCTAACATAATCAGAGAAAAAACATGCATTCTGCACAAATACAGCTAACAAGTTGGACTGAAAATAAACATCAAGAAAAAATAAGTGCAAACCTTACATTTCAACAACTTCACAATACTAAAAATAGTTAACTATAAATTTGCAGCAGCATTATATATAAATACATCTCTGAATCTGATGGAGATCATGCCTTCGTATGACATGGGACGCACCATTCAATCATAGACACAGTCCTTTTGGATATATTAGGAGTTGTTCTTATTTTAATTATTTTTTTTACCTTGGATAGGTTCTAATAGGTGAGATTTTAAACCCGGGGGTTTAGTGTAGCTACCATAGTAAATAAAAAGCAAAGCAGAAATAGGATATGTTGGCCTACTTGTAGGAGCATAACTTGCACAACGTACGAGTTATGCTCTTAGGCTCAGATCAAATATAAATCACAAAGAGTGGTTTAACAAGTGATCGATATTGAACATTCGAAGAAGAAGAAGATAAATGGCTGAGATCGATGTCACTGCACTTCTGTTTGATGTTTAGGTGCTCAGTTGCCTCCAAAATATGATACAGGCTTCTGAAAATCCGCAAGAAATAGACCCCACTATACTCATAGTAGTCACATACAGATGCTCGGTCATATACAGAAAATTAATATTCTTTTTTCTTCTTTACTCTAACCCTGTTTTGTCTCACAGAGTCAGGATAAGAAGAGATTTCTAGAACGGACTTTTCTGTGCGCTTCATAAACAGTGTTTTTCATCACCTATGTTATTTCTGAGGTCCACCTTTTGCATGAACAGCCTTTTGTATCGTATCCACTGTCATTTATGTTCCAGTCATACATTTCCATCCACTGTATCGGAGTAACATTTCCTTTGAGGCTCACTGTCTGTTGGCAATCTGCTTATGTGGCCGAACCATTTAACTTGTTGTTTCTTGATAAAGTTCAGTGCTGATGTTGTATATCCTTTATTTTCCTGCTATCTTAATTCCTAAATCTGTCTGTTCTTGATACTCCCATCTCTCTTCTTAGGCATTTTCTGGCGTAATTAGTTTTCTTCTTTAGACCTCTTCTTAATACTCCCAGCACTGCGTAGACACTTTATCTCTGTCGTGATTAATAGTCGTCTATCAGCTTCTTCTTGATCCTCCCAGCATTCTGCATAGATGCTTTCTGTTGTGACTAGTTTTCTTCCATCATTCTCTTAATAGATATTAGTGCAGTTTCTGTCAAAATGTGATATGAATAAATTAATATTTCATAAAGATACAACTTTAAAAACGATACATATTCCCTCTCAAAAGTTGATAGAATCCAACCTCTTCTTTCCACATTTCCAAAGAGTAAAAAAAAGCTGAAATAGAATCTATGAATACTATCTTTGAACGTATTAACATTGACATCTGTAAGAAGAAAAATAAGAAGACGAAAAAAGAAGAATTGGATCACCTTTATTTTCGAAAGAATAAATATAAATAAAGATTATTATATAAAGAAATAAAGATCGTTTGCCCATTCTGTATACACTGAGCAAGCTCCATTTGTGCTTCTTCTCTCTTCAATGAAAACTTGGTTGTGATATCATCGTTTCTACGCTTTGTTATGATCAAATGATATCAATAATTCACGCTAAACTTGATCAGATCGTAGACTGAATACATTCATTATTAACTAACTGTTGTAAAAATTCAAGCAGATGGCTGCAAATATTCAATGTTAGCAACGGTTTAATTCTCACTTTAAGTCAGACAGACAGTTGGAGCAGACATTTGAGCAGAAATCAATAGCGCCATGGCCTGCATGCTCATGTTGCTATTTTAATAAAACATTTCATTTTTGCTAAAGTTTTTCTTGCTTGCTTTTACCTGATTCTTTTTTTTTTTCCCTTTTTCTTGAGTTATACAGAATTATATTCTATTCTCATTTCTCGCATTTAAAGAAGAAAATTTAAAAAAATAGTTCAAATGAATTGTTTTTTGTGCTAATATTTAGGAGTGATGAGGAGGGAAGGTTTAGAACGCATTGTGACAACCGGTAAAATCGAGGGTAGACGAGACAGAGGAAGACAGAGAGAGAAAATGTTGGATAGCCTGACTTCATGATACGGTATTGCGTCAACATCTGAGTTGATAGCAAACACCAACGACAGAGATTTGTAGAGATTCATGATCGCCTACGCCAGCCAGCCAGTACGGCACCTGATGATAATTTAGGAGTATCTACCGAATGGATTAGAGCGCGGCTTCCATTCGGGAGACCTGGGTTCGATTCCCAGTAAGGTCAAGGAGTTTTTTCTGTCGGGAGCATAAAGATAAAATCAAAAACTGAACTGTTTTGCGATGACTGTAATAGCCATGCGATCATTGGATGTCTCAGGCTTATGTCCCCCTGTCCTACACAGTCCTATAGAGCGTTATTCATCATCAAAAAGCATGTCCTGAGCAGAACTTTGCCACTTTAACAGTTCTTAAGAATTTCTCTCTTGCATAGGTCAGATGTCCTGCCTCTGCAGCGGTCATGCTCTAACCATCAGTTACATACCAAAAACATCGTTTTCGTGGTCTTCCTCTTCTCCTCTTTTATAGGATGCCTCCTTCCATGATGGTGTTCTTCAGCCCTTCGTGTCTCTTTATATGTCCACAATACTTTAATTTTCTCATTATTATTTGTAGACACAGTCAGTTTTCTTTGATTTTGAGTTATTTCTGGATTATCTATTTGTTCTCTTCTCTGTCCATGATATACGGGGCACTCTTCTGTAACATTTATATTCTTCTGCTTCTGCGAACGCCCCTATCGACCACTTATTAAACCATTCTTTGTGATTTGTATGTGATCCGAGCCTAATAGCGATTGTACGTTGTGCCAGTTATGCTCCTACAATTAGGCCAGCACAACCGATTTCTGCGACGCTTTTTATTCACCAGGGTAGCTTCCCTAGACCCCTACCTCAGTCGCCTCTTACGACATGCCTTGTAGGTAGCAGTGTTACTATTCTTTGCTTCCTTTCGAGACCCGGCAACATACGGGTGGTAATCTGCTCGCATAATATTATATAAATTTAGCCACAATTACACTACAAACTCGAGAACATGTCTCATGAGAAAAGACACTGGGGATGAGGACAGTGGACAAAATAACTTTAATTACCCAGTTTTGATCATAAATAAATAAATTTCAAGTACCAACTTAAGATGGTTGAGCCACCCATGTGGTGCCGGAACCCGCAAGGGAAGCAAATAATAGTACCACTAACCTACAGTGCATGTCGTTAGAGGCGACTGATGTAGACCCTAGGGATGCTACCCTAGTAAATAAAAACAGCGCAGAAATCGGATTTGCTGTCCTACTTGTAGGCGTATGACTGGCACAACGTACAATCGCTCTTGGGTTCAGATGCCATACAAATCACACAGAGTGGTTGACAAGTGGTCGACATGGAGCGTTTGAAGAAGAGGAAGATGGTTGAATATCTCATGAAAATGGGAGCCATGTAAGCTACAGATGCAAACATACATTATTTAAAAATATAGTCCTCGATCAGCATTTCCCATTCTGGGGTCCGCATTACCCCAGGGGTCTGCAAAGTACTCACAAGGGTCCCCAAGCACTTTGAAGAAATATTATGATCTTTGACATTTCAAACAGAAAAATATATTTTAAGCCTAATTATAGGCCTAATGTTTTCTTTCTTGTTTATTAAAATGTTAAATTATAGATATTGTTTAGGGGGACTGCCTAGAGTAGTTGATAGTAGCTCGGCCTGCTAACTGTGAGACGCCTCATAGCTCGGGTTCGAACCTACTGTCCGGCATTTGTTCGAGTCCTGGTCTTACTCAGGACGATAACATGAGTACCTCTGAAGTCGGAGAAAATCTGCCTGTATGGCGAGGAATACTAATTACGAGTACATTGAGCACACGGCTGCCAGTGTAAGTAATTTACAATGTGCACGCTGCTGCCATTGTAAGAAATTGGAAAAACAGATTTTCACGCAAAAATCAGTTTCAGAGATGGAACTTCGTCTGAGTTGAAAGCGGACGAAAGAAAAAAAAAAAAAAAAGATATTGTTTATTATTGTAATACACATATATTTAATTCCTGTCCATTTTTTTATTTAGAAACTTTTGTGGGTCCACGGCAGTAAAATGTATTTAAAAGGGGGTCTGCAGTAATGCAAAGTTTGAGAACCGTTGCCCTAGATCATTAGGAATATTACGAGGCAGATGGATAGACAGTTACAGATATTCAATAACAATACTGGCACATAGCAACCAATGCAATATACTTGGTTCAAAGTTGAAAACGCAGGCTATCCACACAACTTCTTGATAAACTTCTTGATCACAACTTCTTGATCACTACACGCATAGACTCTAGGATTTTTTCTAGTAAATTTGAAGATATTTATTGTCAACTGGAAGAATTTTCATTGCATGCAAGTGGAAATACACGACAGGCTGCACATCAGTTATATTGTTCATCAAAGTCCAGCACGTTTTTATTTTGTCTCAATATTATTTCGCAGTACTCTGCCATACTGGAACCAGTTACTCAGGCTCTTCAAGCTGTTCAAGTTGATCTTCCAGAAGTCCAACTGCAAGTTCAAAACCTGCTCAGTGTAGTAAAACTTCACAGAGGTGATTCCGATAACTATTTCAGGGATATTTTTGAGAAAACAGTACAACTCGCACAGAAAGTGGATATTGAACTGATTATCCCAAGACATTGTGGAAGACAAAAGCATCGAAGTAATCCGGGAACCATAAGTGTTGAAGAGTACTTCAGACAAACAATTTACATTCCATACTTAGATTCTCTAATTAACTCAATGGAGAGTCGATTTTGTGAAGCCAACAGTGCACAATTTAACTTAGCGTTGCTACATCCTTCGAAATTGTGCAAACTGAATCGTCAACAGTTTAAGGATATAATGTCTACTATTAATCAGGTATACCACATTGATAATTTTGAAACTGAAGCCTTGAGTTGGTTTGATTTTTGGAAAACGCGAGAATACAAAAGTAGCTAAGATTTCATCGACTTGTTACCTTTTACACAGTTTTATCCGAGTGTCAGGTATGCTTTACTAGTTTTGCTAACATTACCAGCAACAACATGTACGGTGGAGAGATCGTTCAGCACATACGTCGTGTAAAAACATGGCTTAGATCTACAATGTCAGATGAACGTCTGTCTGGATTGTGCATGTTAAGCGTACACAGAGACAAAGTGAACTGCAACAAAAAGACTTTATGGACAAAATTGTAGATATGTTTGGTAGCGATAACAGACGACTCCAGTTCTTGTTTAAAGAATAATTTTATTTTAAATTTATGTTGTAATAGTTTTTGTTATATACATATATTGTGTTAATAAAAATTTTGTTGCTACAGTATGCCCTTCATTACTACAGTGTCCTGTCCGTTCGTTCACCATACAAATACGCTACAGTAAATTAAAACTACATTAAAACATTACTAAAATATTTTCCCCCTAGAAAATTTTCTGCGGCGCCCATGGCCTAGAGTTGTTGGAGGTTTCGGGGTCTGAAAGAAACGTGGGTGCTCTCAACGCACAATATAGGAAAACGAGTGAAAGTAAGTTCACGCACTTGCAATTTATTGTTAATCAATTTCACATTACAAATGGCGTCATCGCGTGTATGATACATTCTCACTGAAGTCAACTGCTGTTCTCATTATTAGGAAACTGTCTCTGTTCTGCTGCAAGTTCCCATATCCTGCTATTGACGAATATCAACTACACGAAGACTATGCTTTTCATTATTTAAACGATCGCCTTGGACTTGCATAGAGTTCTTGGATACCTTTAGCCATTTAAACACATCATTAAATACCAGCCTTGTCGGTTGTTGTCAACATTTTCTCGTACTGCTGTCACTGAGTTACCCGGAAAATGTTTTGTGACGATATGAAAATTTCTTGTTAAAAAATTATTCATGTGTAACGAAATCATTCAGCTGGCAGAAGTAAAAATCCTTTCACAAATGGTTTCTGAAATTTTTGTTTGGAGTTCGTTTTTTTCCCCCTCCATTGGCGCGGATATTAATTCCATTTGATAGAAGTTTATCGAGAATGTAATAAAATGGCCATGTCTTTTACTATTGTCACCAAAACTTTGGCATCCGGTTCATTCCGAGGTACTCGAGTGAGCTTGTAATTAAGAAAAGCGATTCCTTTCTCATCTACTTTTTCATATTTTAAATGTGTTATTTATAACTGAATAAACATAAGCACTTCTAAACATCTGCAAACAACATACACAAGTGCATTGCACGGTAGACAGGACAATTATTGACGCTAAAAAGCAAAACAAGAAATTGTACCGTGGTCTGTAATTTATTGATTGATTGATTGATTGATTGATTAGATGTCATCTGCATATCGAAGGTAGACTGCAATAAATCTTCAACATTTCCTGTTTCTCGCCATGGTGTTTCATTTTCCAAAACAGTTACTTGTTCATTTTATAATATTTTCCTCTCAATTATATCTTTGGCTTCCTATAGCCCTCTTGTCAATATGTATTATACTGGTTTTTTGCAATACCATGTCTTCTTATGTATCCAACAAATTTGGTATGTCTATTATTGATCTCTTTCAATAATTCACTATTCATTCCTCAGTTTTTTAAAGAGCTCTTCACTAAAAAAAATTATTGTCTATTCCCAGGTGGAAGATGGAGTTGGTTGTCCCTTCTTGTCGTTAAGCGTAGGGATGGGAGCTTTAATTTGCGTTCTAGGGCCAGATGAGTCGCCCTTGTTATGTTAGATCCTGTTTATGTAGTGTGGTTATGATATTGTCTATCCATCTTTTCTTGGTCTTCCCTTAGCTCTAGTACCTGATCTCTTTTTGCTGTATACTGTTACTCATGGTTGGTTGTATTTAATTCTCATTAAATATCCAAAACACTGCATTTGTTGTCTTTCGATCTATTCGGTTCATGTAGGTATGCTCACTCTGCTTCTGATGTCCACATTTCGTAGTCTATCTTTCCTGGTGACCCCACTGCCTTCCTCAAGAATTTCATGTCACACGTGGTGAGCTTTCTGTGATGTGTTGCTGTAAGAGACCAAGTTTGACACTGGTAACAATAAATACAGCAAAAAATAACTGGCATACGGAATTAGTCATGGGCAATAAATAAATAGACAGCTAAGATTCTAGAAGCCACAAAGATGTGTTCTTTTATAGAAGAATGTTGAGAACTTCAGTGATTGTTAAAATGACTAATGTAGATGTGCTGAAAGATGTGAATCCACGTAGAAAACTTATAAGAAAGGTATAAGACATAAAAAAGACAATCATCCTTTTAAGGACATGTAACAAAAAAGACATTAGTGTAAGTTTGTAGCTCAAGCGGTAGTTAGCTCGATCACAAACCCAAGCGTACCTGGTTCAAACCCAACGGTGGACAAGTTTGGAGGCAAATTATTTTCCGTGAAATTTTTACAAAAGGTAAAAATAGACCTCACCGTTCAGAAAACAATGGCAAATTACTGAACGTATTATTGGTTGCAAGAACATCAACGTCTCGTGTACTGGGGTTGATGGCTACGTCATGTAAAGGATCATCATTATCAAGGTACGCATTCTTTATAGGACGTTGCTCTCTTTGCAGCACATCTGAAAATCACTCTGTCTCCAGCCAGTTCACCCACTTCATCGATGGTCATATTTATGGTTTCTTTAATATCTTGTAGCCATCTTCTTCTTGGTCTGCCTCTGCCTCGGCGTCCTGGGACACTGCCCTCTAGAATTGTTCTTTCCAAGCCATCGTGAAGCTTGATGTGACCAAAGTATGTAATTTTTCTGTATAGTATGTTGTTTATCAGCCAATTCTCTTTAACATTTAGTTCTTTCAGGACATCAGTGTTCTTTATGTCCATGGTATTCGTAGGAACTTTCTGTAGCATTTAGTTTCGAAGGACTGAATTTTCGTTTTCAATTTAAAAGTGAGATTTAGAATACATAGTGGTAATCGGCGAAATAAATATGAAACGAGACAGAGGATAAAAGAGAAATAAACATCTGGACAGATTATCATTATGATAAGGAAGAGTGTATATACTTGGTTGATCTAATATATATATATATATATATATATATATATATATATATATACATAACGGGACTCTCGCCGGTGCTACGGAGTCTGTGCACTGCCGCTGAGATCTTCCTGTGTAAGAAAGAGATATGAGAACACATGGTTACTCACTGAAATGCAATGATGATGGTCCTATCAATCAATCAATCATATATATATATTTGGCTGAAATCGGATGCATGTGTCCTAAACATGTAGAAGTCTATGCGTTTAGGGGCCTACCAAACAATGTGCAACGTATACACGTTCTTGGCAAAGATCAAACATATCACAAAGAGTGATTAAAATTGGTCGTAAAGAACGAACGCAAAGAAGAAGTAGAAGATATAAATATATATATATATAAGTCATGTCAACGACCATACCACTTTACGGCAGCAGTCGTAACAGATCTGATGTGAAAGCACGAGGAAGGTCAAGGGACAGTTGTTCAGTTCCGTTTTTTCGATCGACTTTCTCGTACACTGAACAAGTTCATACCTGCACTGCCCTTCAGTGCAACAGGCATCCAAACTCGTACAGCGGACATGATTATGAGTGATCTGCTTTCCAGTGCAATAGCATCACAGTGTTCCCGCTCTAATTGTGTACAAGTAGTATTGATTGGCATATCTTCCTCTCTCTCTCTCTCTCTCTCTATCTCTACGTCACAGACAGCATCCGTGAGCCTACCCTCTTAACCTTCATCTCAATATTCCCGCGCTTATTTTGTCAAATTGATATTGATTGGCATATATTCCTCTCTCTCTCTCTACTTTAGGGACGTGCAGAGGCAGGCACCTTACCTTCACACCACAGAGACTACCACATGAAAGAAAATTCTGGAAACTTACTCTGTCGGACAGATAAGTCGAGAGAAAAGTAGCATGAAGTCGAAGTACAATCATCACTACCTAACACACAAGACAAAATTACACACACGTAGTCTCTTGTGTCTAGAAAAGGATCTCAAGGCGATGGATTGATTTCCTTGCACCAGGTTTTCCTAATGTGGCTCCATCACACACGGCAGAAATGGCACTTCACCTGCCGAGAGTGTTGATCAAAGCACGAGCTTCTTACCTCCAGCAACAATCTTAGATATCTCCGAAAAAAATGCACCTGTGAACTGAACGATGCGATTCGAATTCTCACCCATAACCTTCAGAACGCAAGGCAAAGGTGTTAACCACTACGCCACAGAGACACCCCCTTATACATAGTTGCAGTATCTGGTGTCCAGTAACAGAAACAGCAACAGTAATGAAACATGAGCCTATTAGAAAGAAGGAAGGAACGCTTGCAGTGAACTAATCAGTGGCGGCCCGTGATCACTGTTTGTTGGTGGGGCCAGACACAAATTTATGGGAAAAATCCTGATTTGGGTTAGGTTATATTTTAATCTATAAAATAATAAATACACGTTACACATTATTTTGGTGGGGGCCTAATCCCGCTGGCTCTCAATGACGAGCCGCCACTAGAATTAATACACGGAGTAACGATTTTCTAAACGACAGCGTTCGATCCGATTAATAAGGTCACTTGTTGTCAATGTCTGGTGTGAATTATATCGTCTCCCGCTTCGTTGTAGATATCATTGACTGATTGTCTATGAAGATTAGTATATTTAGCTTAGGGCCTTGCTCTGTTATAAGAATGACAGCTTGATACGAACATAATGATACCACGAATAAGCACATATATATATATTTAATGTAGATATAACGTGTGATCGACAATTATCCAGATTAGTCACTATTAGTTTTAAGTTATTGTTCTGAATTTGCTATTTATTGTATTTTACTGAAAGGGGTAAAAGACAGCTTATAATTCAATATTCATACTAACACTTTGCTACCAGTGCCAAACATGGACACTTACAAAAGAACAAGAAAGGAAAATTACCACATGGGAAATGAGATGCTTGAGGAAAGCGGTAAATAAAACAAGCAGATACCATATAAAAAAAGAGGAAATTAGAAGAACAGTCGGTACAACACCTGCTATTAGATTCATTGAGAAATAGAGACTGAAATGGTTTGGCCACTTGGTGAGAAGAAGCCCGAATACACTAGTTTCAAGAGCGCAGAACATGAAAATGGAATCATCAAGATGAAGGGGCAGACCAAGAGAAAGATGGATTGATGGAGTTTAACATCTTAAAACTCCACAATACCTAATCATATTAAGCGACCGAGCGTGCACTATCTCTCAAACTGATCATCATTAAAGCTGTTACGCCTAACAACGAGAAAGTAGAGAAACTTATCATCAGTTAAATCTGCTACGCCTAACAGCGAGAAAGTAGAGAAACTTATCATCAGTTAAATCTGCTACACCTAACAGCGAGAAAGTAGAGAAACTTATCATCAGTTAAATCTGCTACGCCTAACAGCGAGAAAGTAGAGAAACTTATCATCAGTTAAATCTGCTACACCTAACAGCGAAAAAGTAGAGAAACTGATCATCATTAAAGCTTTGTTTGTACGTGTTTCACTATTTACCAAGTTTTACTGCAGTCTTCCCCCTATTTCGATATTCGTCGCCATATTGCTGCAACTATTCGTTGTGACGTAGTAGGTAAGATTTAATCGTTTTCCTTAGATACGGTTGTATTTGGTCGTCCATTTGTGTTTCATTTTAATTTGTCACCCTGTTTGTTCGTTTGCTTGATAAAGGCCTTGTTGGTCGAAACGTTGCTGTTTATCGTCACTGCTTGTGTTTTTGTAAAACATAGTACTTTGTTTGTACGTGTTTCACTATTTACCAAGTTTTACTGCAGTCTTCCCTATATTTCGATATTTGTCGCCATATTGCTGCAACTATTCGTTGTGACGTAGTAGGTAAGATTTAATAGTTTTCCTTAGATACGGTTGTATTTGGTCGTCCATTTGTGTTTCATTTTAATTTGTCACTCCTGTTTGTTCGTTTGCTTGATAAAGGCCTTGTTGGTCGAAACGTTGCTGTTTATCGTCACTGTTTGTGTTTTTTGTAAAACTATAGTACTTTGTTTGTACATGTTTCACTATTTACCAAGTTTTACTGCAGTCTTCCCTCTTTCGATATCATTAAAGCTGCTACGCCTAACAGCGAGAAAGTAGAGAAACTTATCATCAGTTAAATCTGCTACGCCTAACAGCGAGAAAGTAGAGAAACTGATCATTATTAAATCTGCTACACCTAACAGCGAGAAAGTAGAGAAACTTATCATCAGTTAAATCTGCTACACCTAACAGCGAGAAAGTAGAGAAACTTATCATCAGTTAAATCTGCTACGCCTAACAGCGAGAAAGTAGAGAAACTTATCATCAGTTAAATCTGCTACGCCTAACAGCGAGAAAGTAGAGAAACTTATCATCAGTTAAATCTGCTACACCTAACAGCGAGAAAGTAGAGAAACTTATCATCAGTTAAATCTGCTACACCTAACAGCGAGAAAGTAGAGAAACTTATCATCAGTTAAATCTCATGCCCCTAACAGCGAGAAAGTAGAGAAGGACAAAAGACAGAAAAGAAAGTTTGTAAGGGATCTCTGTGACGTAGAGGCTAGGTGCTCGTCTCTAGTTTCAAAAGTACAAGGTTCGCTTCCTCGTGGAACAATCTGGATATTTTTCCAGAGATCCCTGATCTCAGTGTAGGTGACATCAAATTCCAGTCCTATCGGAGACGGACGATAAAACGTAGGTCCTGTGTTTAATTTGAGTTCATAAAAGCCCTTTGCAGTTTAAAATCGAGAAATGCAGGCTGGAAAGCCGCTGCCCGGTCACAATTCATTAGAAAAGATTAACAATAAAATTCATACAAAAATATCTTTACCATCTTCAAAATTACATCGGGAACCATCGCCGGTGCTACTGAGCTTGTGCACTGCAGCTTAGATCTTCCTGTATAAGAAAGCGATCGAAGCACACCTGGTTACTTACCGAAGTGCAATGATGATGGTTCTATCAATCAATCAATCAATTGTATCGTAAAATGAAATGAAGACATCAGACCAAAAAGTGGGTACAATATCAGAACTGAACTTCATCAAGAAACAACATATTAAATGGTTCGGCTACATAAGCAGATTACCATCAGACTGCCTCAAAGAACAATATTACTCCGATACAGTGGGTACAAAGCAAAAGACCGTCCATGTGAAAGGTAGACCTCAAAGATAACATAGGAAACGAAAGACACTATTTATGAAGCGCACACAAAATACCTTTCTAGAAATCTATTCTTACCCTGAAGCTGTGAGGCAAATCAGAACTGAAGTTAATTGCAAATTGCCACGTACCAATGCGCGTCTAGAAAAGACTGAGAATGTTCCTTCTCCGGATCAAACTAAAAATGTACGGTAAAGCAAGGCCGACAATGTACGGATCAGACAGGAAGTTCGGGTCTGAACATTGGCGAAGGCCAATACTTTACACGGTGTTTTATACGAGTAAGATGCCGTCCGAGGATAAGCTTACAAGCCCCGAGAAATATTTTTTTAGTCAGAACGGGCATAAACAGCGTAACTCACTGTCCCGGCGTAGATCACAAAGCCCAAAAATACGGCAAAGCTGATCGAACCCTAGGGAAAGCTCACCCTAGTAA
Organism: Arion vulgaris; assembly: GCA_020796225.1. NCBI lineage: Eukaryota > Metazoa > Mollusca > Gastropoda > Stylommatophora > Arionidae > Arion > Arion vulgaris. The sequence continues at coordinate 30,072,186 of CM036756.1, forward strand.
ATCAAAAGCTGGCTGAAAACGAACACCCCACCGAAGGATAAGCAACTGAGCTCAAATAGGTGCTGAAGGCTGGTGCACGTACATTACGTTCTGATGTTTGGCTGTTTATATATCACAATGAGAATGATTAAAACAGGCCTAGAACGATCGAAGAAGAAGAAGAACTGAAGAAGAGACAGAAAGACAAGGCGCATAGAGAGGCTCGCTCCAGGTGTCTCCTTTTCGACCTGACGCTGAAAGGTAAAACAGTATTAGAGATATTAGAGAATAGACCAGGTCACATCAAAAGTAGGGATCTCATTAGCTTCCTTTAATAGTAAACTTGTATATATATATATATATATATATATATATATATATACTGTATATATATATAATAATAATAATTCTCTCGTACGTTATACGTTACATAGGGCCTGCAAGTAATTTCTCCATACCGCTCTATCCTGGGCAACTGTTCAATAACCTCCATGTAACTGAGACCGATATGTCATGCCTCTCTCAGCAAAGCTCGTTTCAGGGTTTCTTTAGGTCGATCTTTCTTTCTTGAACCCTTTGCATCCCACTTCAATGCCTGCTTTGATATTCGTTGATCATTTCTCCTCAAGGTGTCCCAACATATCTCCATCTTCTCTTTCTTATAATAGTTGTCACTAGTGGTTGACCAGACATGTCTCTGATTTCATCACTTCTTCTGAATTCGTTCCATTTTATATTCATTATTTTTCGCAGACATCTATTTTCAAATGCATTCAACTTGCTTTCATATATCTTTAGTCATTTTCCAACTCTCGCTGGCATATGTTAGATTGATACAACATTTGAATTGAAAATTCGTAATTTAGTTTTAATACTATATAACTTGCAGTTCCGTATTTTATTTAGACTTTTAAAAGCTGATGTTGCTTTGCCAATTGTATCATAATTTATTTTAAATTTCATATATATATATATATATATATATATATATATATATATATATATATATATATATATACCAACACGTAGTCACCACATAGAATAAAACTGATAAATAACAAAAACAAGGGAAAGAGAGAGAGAGATGTACAACGAAGTTAATTTAATGACATGTTGCTTCAGCTCATCAATACAAGTCATAAACGTTAACAATGATAAAACATTAACAGAAAAGAAAGATGTACTAGAAAGATGACGTGAGTACTGCAGAAACATGTATGAATACACACCTAAAAATCCACATAAGATAATAACAGAAAGCGAAGAGACAGAACCAGAGCCATGTTGGATGAAGTGCAACTGGCCATCTTTTCTTGTTTTTTCTTTTTCTTGTCTTTTTCCAATCCTGTTTTGCATCACAACTTCAGGTCAAGACGAAATTTCTAAAACGGCCATCAAAAGTCTAAAAGAGGGAAATCACCAGGGTGCGACGATATACCAGTGGAATTGACTCAAGCAGGCGGGGAGGCCAGTGTTCGGGTATATTATAAATTGTGCACAAAGATATGGAATAGCTTCTCCTGGCCAAAGGAATGAAAAAGTTCATGATAATTCAGTATTTATGCATATTCCAAGGAAAGGAAACCTGAAACTATGTGAAAATGAAAATCGTGCCATATCCTAAAGGACGTAGCCATCAACCACAGTAAACGAGTCGTTGATTTTCTAGGCACCACTTATACGTTCAGTAGCTTGTCATTGCTTTCTGAACGGTGAGGTCTATTTTTACCTTTTGTAAAAATCCCACGGAAACGAATTTGCTTCCAAACTTGCCCACCGTGGAGTTTGAACCAGGTACGCTAGGGTTCGTGATCGAGCTCACTACCGCTTGAGCTACTATGTACTAACTACATAACTATTGCCCTTATAATTTATGCCAGCAAAATTCTACTAAGAATCATCATGAAGAGGATGGAACAAACATTAGAAGATGAAATACACGAATCACAATATCAGAAGAGGTAGAGGCTGTAAAGGCCATATTTACAGCATGAGACTCATTATTGAGAATTGCAGAGAATACAACGTAGACCTGCATGCAAGCTTCATAGACTATAGCAAGGCTTTCCACCATATACAACACCAGAAAATGTGGAACATCATGAAAGACATGCATTTTCCAACACATATAATACAACTCATAGAATCTATATACCACGAACAACAGGCAACCATTAAAATAGAAGGTGAAATAGCTGAATGGTTCGAGATTCAAAAGGGGTACGACAGGGATGTATTTTGTCCCCATACTTATTCAACATAAATGCGGAGAACATTATGAGGAATGTAAAAGACGATGCCAACTATGTGAATTACGACCCTCTCACTACAGGCGGCAAATGCATACCAGAGCTTAGATACACAGACGATACAGTATTATTATCCACCAGCAAACAGGGTTTGGAAAATCAAATCATGACCACCAAGAAATATAGCGAAGACCAACACCTATATTTGAATACACAAAAACAAAAATCATGTCAACTGACAAAGCAAAAGGCTCACATAACATCCAAATAAACAATGAAGAGCTCCAATATGTATAGAGCTATGAATACTTGGGCTCAATCGTCAACAATAACGGTGATTGATCCAAAGAGATCTCAAGAAGATTGGCAATAGCAATCAAGAAGTTAAACACTATGAAGAACATGTGGCAAAGCAACCAGCAAAATATTAAAATTAAAAATATTGAGAATATCCATTTTTCGAGTGGCTACTTATGGTTGTGAATCGTGGACCCTTGTACAAACAACAAGAACAAAAATCCAGTCCTTCAAAACGAAATGCTACAGAAAGATCCTACGAATGTCATGGACTGAAAAAGGAAGAACACTGATATTGAAGTCCTGAAAGAACTGAATGTTAAGGACAATTGGTTGAAAAACAATACACTATACAGAAACATTAGATACTTTGGTCACTTCAAGCGCCACGATGACCTTGGAGAGAACAATATTAGAGGGTAGGGTCGTAGGAGACAAAGGCAGACCAAGAAGAAGATGGCTACAAGATATTAAAGAAACCATGAATATGACCGTCGACGTAGTGGGTGAACTGGCGAGAGACAGAGTGAATTTCAGATGCGCTGCAAAGAGAGCAACGTCCTATAAAGGATACACACCTTGATGATGAGGCGATATACAAAAACCTACATATCTGAGGTGATCAGATCGGATCAGATCTGGAGAAACCCGCGGGGAGGATGCGGTAATACTGGGTAAACGGACGATTTCAACATTGACAAGTAAATTGCAGAATTACATAAGCAAGGAAAAATGTAATATTAATATAAAAAATTGGTAACATGACTACACGATGTAAGAACCGCGATAGTGTAGTCGTTTAGTGCACTTGTTTAGTGGACGTGTGATTCCACGATCGAACTCCCCAGTTAGAGTGGATTTTATTCTGACCGCAACAACTCTCGAGTTAACCCAGTCTCAATTAGGTTATCAAGAAACACTGAAAAAAGTAAAACACGTAATTACAAAGTACTGTAGTTTTACAAATTACAAAAACAATGACAAAATACAGCAACGTTTCGACCAACAAGGCCTTTATCAAGCAAACGAACAAACAGGAGTGACAAATTAAAATGAAACACAAATGGACGACCAAATACAAACGTATCTAAGGAAAATCTGGAATAAAAACGAATAACGAAATAAATGTAACACAAAAACACACATAAAAACTAGAAATAGAAAGGAAAAGAAACAATGAAACATCTAGTAAATATATAACTTGAATACATGCAACATATACCCATATAGATTACAAAGCAGGGGAAGAGAAAGTACTAAGAAGCATAAGAATGGAATATAACATGAATACATGCAACATATACCCATATAGATTACAAAGCATGGGAAGAGAAAGTACTAAGAAGCATAAGAATGTAATACGTTGAGCCTGCGTGGTCGCAAGGTACCATACAAAGAAATCAACCGATTCTCCAGAGCAAATCGACTGCGATCATCCGAGGAACATGATCGGATGGCTGTGACCTGACATCGTGAGCTCCTAAATGGCCAGTGTCATTGAAATGGGTGGCTACAGGGTCACAGAGCATTGGCGTATGTCGCGTAAGTGTTGGGCGAATCGGTCACTGAGCCTCTTGCCTGTCTCGCCGATATAAGCCTTGTTACACCGCTTACAGATAATAGCATAGATAAGATTACGGGACTCGCATGTGAACCCATCGTCAATAAGAAACGTGCCTAAAGGAAAAGATACAGTACGCGTCTGTATCACATAAGCACACGTGTTGCAACGCCGACGACCACACTGAACAGTGCCAAATGAGTCAGGATATTGGACTTAAGGCGACTGTGTACCAACATATCCTTAAGACTTCTGTCCCGTCTGTAAGACACCAAAGGATAGTTGGGATCTTTAATCCCATAGTCACCACACTCCCGTCATTTTTGAAGGATACAAACCACGCTTTGTCTGTCTTTTCTACCATTGAGTTGCTACCGAGAGAACCTACCGTCTCTTCCTCCTTGATGTGTGCTCATTGTACACTTCTATACCTCATCCTGACGGCCTTATAGCTCTCAGTTCTTTCTCAATAGGAGAACTAATCCACTTGTGTCAACTTCTGCTCTCCTTCGTCTTGGGGAACTAGTTCTCACTCTTAACTCCTTTCAGTTTAATGACCAATTCTTTGAGCAGATCAGTGGGGTTGCCATGGGTACTAAAATGGGACCTAGTTATGCTTGTCTTTTCATGGGCTATCTTGAACACCTAGTATGGACTACATATGATGGCCCCTTCCGTCTGTCTATCACAGATACATTGATGACTGTATTGGCATCACTGATATGCCTGAAGCCGATTTGTCACGCTTCATTAATTTCATTAATGTTTTCAACCCTTCTATTCGTTTTACTTCACACATCTCCACTACTTGTGTCAACTTTCTTGACATTACTATCACCTTACGCCTATCCACTATCTATACATCAGTATATTACAAGCCTACTGATGCACATAGTTTTCTCCTCTATACTTCTTCCCATCCCCGGGCTTGTCGTGACTCTTTGCCATTCTCGCAGCTCTTACGCCTTCGTCGCCTTTGTAGTGAGGACGATGATTTTCTTGAGAGAGCTCGCGAGATGCTTGATTTCTTTCGTAGGCGCCTATACCCGGAGAGGGTGCTTGTCTCGGCTATGCATCGAGTTCAGAAAATCACTCGCCAGCAGGCCCTTACCAGTCAGCATAGGACTACTAACTCTGACAGAGTAAAACTTATCTTAACTTACCATCCCCATAGTTCCCTGGTGAAAATGTTTTATTCCGTCATCTGTCTCTCCTTAGATCAGATCCTGAGACCCGTTCAGTCTTCCCCAACTATCCTTTGGTGTCTTACAGACGGGACAGAAGTCTTAAGGATATGTTGGTACACAGTCGCCTTAAGTCCAATATCCTGACTCATTTTGGCACTGTCCAGTGTGGTCGTCGGCGTTGCAACACGTGTGCTTATGTGATACAGACGCGTACTATATCTTTTCCTTTAGGCACGTTTCTTATTGACGATGGGTTCACATGCGAGTCCCGTAATCTTATCTATGCTATTATCTGTAAGCGGTGTAACAAGGCTTATATCGGCGAGACAGGCAAGAGGCTCAGTGACCGATTCGCCCAACACTTACGCGACATACGCCAATGCTCTGTGACCCCTGTAGCCACCCATTTCAATGACACTGGCCATTTAGGTGCTCACGATGTCCAGGTCACAGCCATCCGATCATGTTCCTCGGATGATCGCAGTCGATTTGCTCTGGAGAATCGGTTGATTTCTTTGTATGGTACCTTGCGACCACGCGGGCTCAACGTATTACATTCTTATGCTTCTTAGTACTTTCTCTTCCCATGCTTTGTAATCTATATGGGTATATGTTGCATGTATTCATGTTATATTCCATTCTTATGCTTCTTAGTACTTTCTCTCCCATGCTTTGTAATCTATATGGGTATATGTTGCATGTATTCAAGTTATATATTTACTAGATGTTTCATTGTTTCTTTCCTTTCTATTTCTAGTTTTTATGTGTGTTTTTGTGTTACATTTATTTCGTTATTCGTTTTTATTCCAGATTTTCCTTAGATACGTTTGTATTTGGTCGTCCATTTGTGTTTCATTTTAATTTGTCACTCCTGTTTGTTCGTTTGCTTGATAAAGGCCTTGTTGGTCGAAACGTTGCTGTATTTTGTCATTGTTTTTGTAATTTGTAAAACTACAGTACTTTGTAATTACGTGTTTTGCCAATCAAATAGTTTTACTGCAGTTCCATATATATATACTGAAAAAAGTAAGTAAGGTCGGAGTCATATTGACTACTAATTAACATATTGTGCTGTTGGTATAGTCTGTTCAATTTGTCATGCATACAGATCAAAATGTGTATCTTTGTAACCATTTGATTAAATAACTCGAAACCTTGCATGTGAACTACACATGTTCCTGACGCTACAAAATATTTTTGCCATTCAAACAATCATACCATCTAGAAGTTGCCTTCTTCGTGCTATGTATTTAACCCTCAATTGGCATGGTTGGAGAAAACTAATGTTTACAGCTATTTAATACATTGATGACAAAACAGCAACATTCGGGACAAATTCCGTGGCTTTTTAAAACAATTCTTGCTTTTTCCATGCACCAAATAGACTCGGGATTGAACAAGGTAAACAAATGACATCATTAGTGGGAGATGGACTTTTAGTTAAAGGCTTATATCGAAATTAGTGTGAGGCTATTGGGTCATTAACAATGAAGAACTCCAATATGTAGAGAGCTACGAATATCTGGGCTCAATAATTAACAACAACGGTGACTGCTCCAAAGAGATCTCAAGAAGATTGGCAATAGCAACGTCCTATAATGGACATGTACCTTGATGATTATATATATATTAACTAATTGACCCGGCTTTGCACGTGGGAAAGTTGTTATTAATCCTTGATGAGGAATTGGGTAAGTGGTTCCAAGAGATGTCATCTAAAAACATGAATTGTATTTAGGATATTTTTTAAGAAGTTTGAATCGGCAAATGTCGTCCATAAACGATTTTAATGGTTCGGGTGGTTCTTGTAATGCTTCCCGTCTAATCAAGGTAGCGTCTTCACTTTCTTCAGCTCTAGTAAGCGACGCAGACGTCATGGCTAACGCCTGAATTCACAGCTAGTGATCGCAAAGAAGAAGTAAATGTCTAATACGTGAGTGGACATAATCAATTTGGCAGTGACCACCTGGTCATTTTAGTGATTATATCACTTTGACTTATGCAAATGTGACCTTTCTTCAGATCGAGAACGTGGTTATGCCGGAATATGAAAAAGGCGAGTACCAGACAGCGAAGTCCTCACAAGAGCAAAGATCCCAAGCGTCAACACCCTGTTGCAGAAGGCCCAATTGAGATGGGTCGGTCACGTTGCTCGAATGCCTGATAAACGCATCCCAAAACAAACAGTTAATGTATGGCGAGCTTGAAGGGGACAGACGTTTAGCTGGTGGACAGAAAAACGCTTTAAAGACACTCTTAAAGTGTCTGAAATGCTTCGATATAGACAATACGTGCTGGGAATCCTTGCGCAAGATCGCCAAATGTGGCGCTGTAACAACAAAAGAGGAACCCGAATAGCTGAGAATCATCGTATTGTTGAGTCCCAGAGAAAACGAGCAGCGCGAAAGACAGAGCACACAACACGTACATGTCTAACCTTGATCGTGTATGCCCCACCTGTGGTCGGGGATTCTGTTCTAGGATTGACTCTACAGTCACCTCGCACACACCAGAGAGGTGCAACAGCACACGTCTGAGATTGTTGTCATCATCGCTTGCGAAGGACTGCTATTATTGGGTGTGTATGCGTGCGTGCATGCTAGCGAGCGTTTATGTGTATGTGTGTTTGTATACACACCCGATGGTTATATCCAACTTTTTTCTATGTATTGGGGCGCATTTGAGTGATGGCTGTGTAGACGTGAGGGTGCCATGCTGCGATTGCTTTAATAATACTAAAAATAAAAATAGATATAATAAAGTCACATTCACAGTAACACTAATAAGATACAAGGCAAAATTCATTTTAAAAAGATTTAAATAAAATTAATTAAAAATAAATTTAAATAAAATTCTTACAAAATATTTTACATTATTTAGTATTGAAACAGGAACACTCGCCGACGCTACGTAGCTCGTGTACTACCTGTAATTTTCATGTGTAAGAAATAGATCGGAATACACATTATTATTCCCAAAGTGCAGTGATGATATTTCTATCAATCAATCAATCAATTCTACCATGAATGTTACTGGTTCTAACTACTATTGTATTATGACAAGAGTTTTTTTGATTGATTGATTGATAGGACCATCATCATTGCACTTTGGTGAGTAACCATGTGTGCTCCCATCTCTCTGTTACACAGAAAGATCACATCTGCAGTGCACGAACTCCGTAGCACCGACGACGGTCCCGATGTAATTTTGAAGATAGGGAAGATTTTTTGTAGGAATTTTATTTGTAATCTTTTCTATGAAGTTTGCCCAGGCAGCGGCTTTCCAGCCTGATGTTCTCGATTTTAAACTGCCAAGGGTTCTTTTATGTGCTCAAATTTAACAAGGGACCTACGTTTCATCGTCTGTCTCCGATAGGACTACGAACTCGATCTCACCTACAGTGAGATCAGGTATCTCTGGAAAAATATCCAGATGGCTTCACAAGGGAGCGAACCTGGTACCTTTGGCATGAGAGACGATCTCCTAACCGCTACATTAGAGTTTGTACCTCACATATAATTTGTGTCTACTTTGTTTGCAATATGAATCACACTAATATATGAAAATGAAAATCGTGGCATATCCCAAAGGACGTAGCCATCAACCACAGTAAACAAGTCGTTGATTTTCTAGGCACCACTTATACGTTCAGTAGTTTGCCATTGCTTTCTGAACGGGTGGCGCCATCGTCCTTTGTTAAAATCAACGGAAACAATTTGCCAGCAAATTGTCCGCAGCGTGATTCGAACTCAGAACGTCGGGGTTAATAGACAGAGTCACTAACCCTAGGCCACAGACGCATATAATTCAATATACTACTTATGTATACGTCCGTCTGTTGGCGGGGCATGCAACTAAAGCAATGATTAGCAACACTGCGACCTACAAGGCATGTCGTAAGAGGTGAATGAGTAAGGGGACAAGGGAATACCCTAGTAAATAAAACGCGTCTCAAAAATCGGATGTGTGAGTTGAGAGAAAAAAAAAGAGAAGAGAGAGAGAGAGAGAGAGAAAGACAAAAGGGAAAATTTGATTCACGTGTCTCGTGTCTTTAGTATCAACATCATCATCAGATGCCGAGGCGGAAGACTAAGGAGATCATGGATCTCCACAAATCTCTATCTCTGGTGTTTGCTATCATCTCAGATGTTGACGCTCTTCCCTGCCCTGAAGTCAGGCTGTCCAAACCTTTCTCTCTCTGTTTACCTCTGCCTCGTCAGCCCGCGATGTTACCGGTTGTTACAATGTGTTCTAAACCTCTCATCCTCATCGTCCGAAAAATGATGACTGCCTCTTTCTTATATTGATAAGCTTTCTTTGTGTCTTGATCTCATTCAATACCTCAACATTAGTTATTTTAGCAGTCCATGAGATTCTCATCATTCTTCTATAAAACCACATCTCTGTGGCCCTCAGAGATTGTTTATTGTCCATGACTCGCATCCGTTTGTCAGTTTTAGTTCTATGTAGCACTGTATAACTATCATTCTGATCTCAATTGACAATGACGTGTTGCATATAATGCTTCCCAGTTTCTGAAACGATGCTTTCGCCTGCCCTGTTCTGCTCTTTATTTCTGATCTGCATCTGCCATCTGATGTTACTTCGGTATCATACCAAAAACAAAATCACAATGAAGATAGACAAGATAGATCGTCCGTTTCCTAATTTCTTCGTCTTCTTCGAGCACTCCACATCGACCACTTGTTAACCACTCTGTGTAATTTGTATGTGGTCTGAGTCTAAAAGCGTTTGTACGTTGAGCCTGTTATGCACCTACAGGTAAGTCAGCATATCCGATTTTTGCGATGCTTTTTAATTACTAGGTAACTTCCATAGGTCCTACATCAGTCGCTGCTTGTATGTCGCAGTGGTACTATTCTTTGCTCCCCTTGCAGACTCCGTCACCCCAATGGAGAGCTTCTTTATATAAACACTATCATAATAATGATACACATTAGAGATATATATTCCATCACACACAAAAAATAACAATGATGATACACATGATATATTTACAGTTTAATCACATTAACACAATCAATATAACGATACACATGTATTATCGCATTCTCATCACACAAACACAGTCATAATGATGAAAAAATAATGAAAATCGCGGCATATCCTAAAGGACGTAGCCATCAACCACAGTAAACGAGTCGTTGATTTTCTAGGCACCACCTATACGTTCAGTAGTTTTCCATTGCTTTCTGAACGGTGAGGACTATTTTCACTTTTTGGAAAAATTCCACGGAAACGAATTTGCCTCCAAACTTGCCTGCCCACCGTGGGGTTTGAACCAGGGACGCTTGGGTTCGTGATCGAGCTCACCACCGCTTGAGCTACAGACGCTCATCATAATGATGATACATAATGCATATCTCCATTGTCATCAAACAAACAAACAGTGATGATAAACATTACCATGTATTCAGTTTCACAATACAAATAGTATCACTATTAAGAAACAATTGAGCGAGGGCATCCAAACTATTGACTTCGTACCCGATCCTCCAAGCCTCAAAAGTTGTTCGCCTCTTTTCTCGGTCTCTGGCTGTTTTCTTTATCTCCTACCTGGATAGACGAGCACACCCATCATTTCCTCTAAGACTTCGTCTCCAGGTCTGTTTAGAACGTCCCTTTTCTCATTTTCCCTGTGGGTTCCTCTCAAGTGCGTATATAGTGACACTCGACTGTGTCTTTCGTAGTGTATGATCAACCATCGCCATTTTTTCCTCTTAACCTGGGTCATCATGGGTTTCTGTCATGTTCTCATTCCCATGTTTGTGTTTGCAACTCTGTCATACCATCTCAGTCTGAGAATACGTCGAAGACATCCGTTGACAAACAAATGGAACTTATTTGTATTTAACTTGGTGACTAGTCATGTTTTCGATTCATTCACGTGGTGACTAGTCATGTTTTCGATTCATACACTTGGTGACCAGTCATGTTTTCGATTCATTCACGTGGTGACTAGTCATGTTTTCGATTCATACACTTTGTGACTAGTCATGTTTTCGATTCATACACGTGGTGACTAGTCATGTTTTCGATTCATACACGTGGTGACTAGTCATGTTTTCGAGCCATACAGCAAAACAGATTTCACATTTCAGCTGAATATCCTTAGTTTTGTTTTAGTGGAGATGACAGTAGATTTCCACACTATGTACAGATAGCAAAGGCTTGCCGGGCTTTCCTGATCCTGGCATTAATGTCCTCATCTGTACATCCTAATTGACTGATCTTGCTTCCAAGGTAGACAAATTCACCAATATCTTATAGTTTCTTCCCTCAATCAATACCGGGTCTTTCTGTGTGGTATTGCTTCGCAGAGATTTTCTCTTTACTTGTCTGATTTTAAGGACCGTTTCTCGCCCGAGTGGCTACCGGGGCCCAAATTTGGGGTGTAAAGAATAGAACCACTGTTACCTGCCATGCATGTCGTAAGAGGCGACTAAGGAGGTTGGATGAAATCGGATGCATGTGTCCTAAACGCGTAGAAGTTTATGCGTTTAGGGGCCTACAAACCAATGTGCAACGTATACACGTTCTTGGCAAAGATCAAACATATCACAAAGAGTGATTAAAATTGGTCGTAAAGAACGAACGCAAAGAAGAAGAAGAAGGGCCTTTTCTGATCGAAACAATTACTATTAATTAATTAACTAATTGTTCTATCTACCTGTATCTATCTATTTATTGTCTATTCCTGTTGTACATTTTAACGTTCAGTGTATGCGAATAGTGTTTGCTAGTTCCCTCGAGTGCACCTCGTATATGGTGTTTTCTACCGCCTCTGTTATTTTTGAGGTCCATTGTTTGCTGGGCAAGTCAACTCTAGATAACTAGGCCGACAACTGACTGTGGAATCCCTGAACTAGATCAGAGAAGGGGCTGGAAAATATAGATGTTTGATAGAACACTGCAAGCTTTTGCAATTTTTCTCAATTCTGTGAGTCTATGGTTATTTATAGTTGGCACATAAGTTTATAGTTGGCTCAGGCTGGGGAAAACTTTTGGCCTTAAAACCATGGTACTCGTTTTTTCCGTAGGCATTCCATCTCTGTTGTTGTTATTTTTCTTTTTCGTTTGCTATAAGTATCCAATTTTTCTTTTTTCGTTTGCTATAAGTATCCAATTTTCGTTTTCTCGTATTGCTATAAGTATCCAATTTTGCACTGAGATATCACAAGGTTAGGATAGAAATCGTATTGTATAAGTCTCGTTTTGTGTGTCATAATACATACTTGCAATAGAGTATCGGTATCATTTAGCCTATGAGTTGGCTTCCTTTGTTGCAATTTTGTTGTATATTTCGGTTGTGATTCTTCCATTTGCTGTTATCAATCTTCCCGAATAATTCTAGAACGGAATGGCCATCACCAGGTTTTAAAATGTGTCAGAAGCACTGTGACAAAGTTTAACAAGTCATGAAATACACTATTTTAACCTTTGCACAGATTAAATATAACTGGAAGAAGATGTCTTATAGATTCTCCTCCTCAACGACTCGCAGGGACATACGAGCTGGAGAACGACTAGAATAATAACGCATAATGCAAACATTCATCAACTGGTGTCTGCGCAAAATTGAGGGACTGAGATGGTATTATAGGGTCACACATGAGGAACTTATGGAGAGAACACTACAGACTCCAATGAAGAGTTTTTTTAAAAGACACTGGCGCTGGATAGGACACACTTTGCAAAAACAAGAGGGGTATATAATAAGAAAGGTCCTTTCTTGGAACCAACAGGGACATTGAAAGAAAGGAAGGTCTGAAATACATGGAGACGAGATTTGAAGGCATATATCAACAATATAAAGAAGAGCTGGTGGGAGTTGTAGGACAGTTAAAGATAGAAAGGCTTGGCATGAGTTGGTTGATGGCCTATGCCCCAATCCAGGTTAAAAGACACAGAGAGAGAGAAAAACAAAAATTATTTTAAAGGACTGTGCTAATGTAAAGCAAGTTTGGTAACAATTATTCTTTTGTGGGTTCTCTTCTCTAACTACATGCTAACCATTCTTTGGGATATATGTGTGATATACACTAGCGAGCGCGAATACACTGTGTTTCAGTTATACGCATGAAGCATGTAGACCAGACGCTTCCGAATTTCAGCAAAGTGTGCCATCTACTACCTAGCCCGTGTTCCAGCCCGCCCCTAGAGAACAGTATTACGATCCAGTCATCAACATTAAACACCAGCGTCTCCAGTCAACGGACAACTTTGCTTATCTTGGCAGCCTCCTATCCAGATCGGCAAACATAGATTCTGAGGTCCACAATAGGATATCCAAAGCCAGTGCTGCGTTCGGAAGGTTACGTGTCACTGTGTGGGAACGGAAGGGATAAGCATAGTCACAAAGCTGAAAGTTTACCAGGCCATAGTGCTAACAACGCTGCTGTACGCAAGCGAGACATGGACAGTGTATAGCAGACACGCAAGAAAATTAAACCATTTCACACAAGCTGTCTACGCAGAATACTAAAAATACACTGGCAGGACAAAATTCCAGACAGCGAAGTCCTCACAAGAGCAAAGATCCCAAGCGTCAACACCCTGTTGCAGAAGGCCCAACTGAGATGGGTCGGTCACGTTGCTCGAATGCCTGATAAACGCATCCCAAAACAGTTGATGTATGGCGAGCTTGAAGGGGCAGACGTTTAGCTGGTGGACAGAAAAACGCTTTAAAGACACTCTTAAAGTGTCTCTGAAATGCTTCGATATAGACAATACGTGCTGGGAATCCTTGCGCAAGATCGCCAAATGTGGCGCTGTAACAACAAAGAGGAACCCGAATAGCTGAGAATCATCGTATTGTTGAGTCACAGAGAAAACGAGCAGCGCGAAAAGACAGAGCACACAACACGCACATGTCTAACCTTGATCATGTATGCCCACCTGTGGTCGGGGATTCTGTTCTAGGATTGACTCTACAGTCACCTCCGCACACACCAGAGAGGTGCAACAGTACACGTCTGAGATTGTTGTCATCATCGCTTGCGATGGACGGCTATTAGCCCGTGAAGTCTTCTTACTGCCTACTGGACACTATTCGTTCACTCGGACACTGATTTGAATGTGCTCTAACGTAATCATTTTATGATCAATTCTTGCAACTTGTATATAATCTTACACATGTGTTGCCAGGGCTCTCAAGGGGAGCAAAGAATAGTACCACTGTGACCTACAAGGCATGTTGTAAGAAGCGACTGAGGTAGGGGCCTAGGAAAGCTATCCTAGTAAATAAAAGCGTCGCAGAAATCGGATGTGCTACCCTACTTGTAGGCGCATAACTGGCAAAACGAGCAATCGCGTTTAGGCTCGGATCACATATAAATCAGAAAGAGAGATTAACAAGTGGTCGATCTAGAGTGTTCGAAGAAAAAGAAGAAGTATATAATCTGAGCCAATAAGTATTAACATGACGTGTCGCGTTGTGATTCGGCGAGACAGTTCCTATAATAAAAGACATGCTTTACCATTGTGAAACACATATATAGATTTCGTCGCCCTAAGGAATTAGAGTTTTCACTCGTTGTTATTGTTTTGGAGAAGAGCAAAAACGGTGGATACCGGTTTGGTATATTAACGTTGGCATTACAGACAGAACTATAGTTCGTTCCAAAATTCGTGATCATCTTTACCGACCGATATAAAATCATCCACTTGACATAAATTCTTGATTTTGCATTTTTATATAGGTAACAGTGACGACGTTCCAAAAGTATTTTTGCCCACCCAAACCTTTAGTTCTGTAAGAATGTTATTATATGTTATTACTAAATTTACCGAGATGTTGATCTGGTATACTTGTCGAAATTTTACAGTACGATTGTCAAGTTTGTCAATAACTAAGCATTTCCGTGTTCCAAATGCAATTCAGTGCGAGTCAAAATCGGGAATCCCGTGGAATTAATCAGTTCACAATGTTTCCTACCGACTGTCATTGGCGTATGTACGCAACATTTACTTTCATTTATAGAAGTGGAAGGTATCATTTGTTCACTATGTGACCTTTTTTTATAATATGTAATAGGAATACGCCTTTGCAATCATTCGCCACCATTTTGTGTATTACTGTAAATTCTAAACTTTGATTATCATTTTGTTGTGCTTTTGCAAAATTATATAACAAAAACGTTTTTGCATCAACTAAGCTACCTACCAATTAGTTAAACATAGATTCGTAACGTCGTGAGGTATATAAGACTGGTTGCAAAAAATTACTTGTATCCATCAGATAGATTTCTTAGAAATTAAACGTTAGTGTCATCACGAATTTTGGAACGAACTATAGTATGTCGGCTATTTGTCCCATATCTTATTTCCATACGAAACTGATATGAAATATTGTTTGAGTCTTCACAGGAATTAGACGTTTCACTCTGTATTGTTTCCCACTCTGTATTGTTTAAATAATGAGAAAATTGTAGTATTTTGGACATTAAAAAAAACACAAAGGATTAGAGAAAATCATTATGGGTAGCAGCGTCCTGTCAAAGAGGAGAAGAGTAAGACCACAGAGAAGATAGACTCAAGTTATAACTGATGGTTTGAGCATGACGGCCGCAGAGGCGGAACATCTGGCATTTAGAGAAAAAATTACGACGGACTATTTGAGTAGTAAATTTCTGCTCAGGACAAGCTTTTTGATGATGATTGTTTTCCAATTTGAAGTAGGTAAACATAGCCTTGACAGAATATTCCTAGACTAAACATTCTGGAATGTCCAACCAGTTAGAATGTCAAGTCGACGATATTTTCATCTAAGTTTTGTTTATCTGCTTTTCATAATCTGTGTCTTCGGATTATTGCACATTGGTTGCGCTGGTTTCTCGATCTCTAGACGTTGGCCAGGTGAATAATGTAGGCTTAGCCGCTCTGACATATTGCACATTTGATATGCGATCTAAACTCTTATCATGCGTAGCTGTGCTTACACTATTACCTCCTCTCGTGTGTAGCTTCCTCTTCTTTCCCTACCCGCTTTGCAAACTACAATCTGTTTCCAGAGTTACTACTGAATGGGGATCAATATTTTTTTTATCTTAGTCAGATCACTGACCTTGACGCTGAATTGACCATAAATAGTTTCGCCTTTAATTCATAACAACTGGTTTATGTTCTTCTTCTTCACCTTTCAACTCCCAACGGAGCACAAGTCTTCAACAAACTTCTTCCAGCTCATCCTCTCTCCTGCCATCCCTTCCAATTCTGTCCCTGTTTTACTTATCCTTTTAATACCAGTTTCCAGATCTCTTCTCCAAGTATGTCTAGGCATTCCCCCTCTTTTCCTGCGGGTTCCAAAACAGTGCCTGCCTTGCAATGCTTCCGGTCAGTGTTCTCAATGTGTGTCCTATCCATCGCCAGCGTCACTTCCTTAGCTCTTCCTCCATTTATATCCGCTTAGTTCTTTCTCTGAGTTCCTATATAGTTCGTAATCGTATCATACCATCTCAGTTCCTCATAAATGGATGTTTACGTAGAATAGTCTGTTTTATGTACGCTCTCATGATATTTTGGAACTAACTGTGTTAAACAACAATCGATCATATAAAAATCCATCATCTAAATGTGATATCAAACAAATAAAGTACATCTTTTTGTGGACTTTGTGTTTTAAAAGTTATAATTTAGATGTCAACTAAAAACGAAATATTTTACAATGTGGAAAAACAATCAATGGACACTACCACATTTGAAATGGCAATTAATATGAACACACACATCACATTTTTATATCCAAACAACAAATGAATTCTTTCATAACACACACCAGAATAAGATCACTGGAACAAATTAGTTTTCTGTGAGAAGTGATACTGTAAACATCTCGTCAGTAGAACTAATTACTAGAACATTGGACAAGACAATATGGACTGGAAATTCTGCATTTTGTGGTTCTTGTGTCTTTTCCAATAATGAAAAATGAGTGACTTTGTAGATTTATTTTGTGGTTTCTTGTTGGTCCGATTGCGTCAGCTGAATAATAATGAAGACACGATGCCATTCAATAGCAAATATCACTTGCTGTGCATATTTTAAATGCTATTAAATAAGAAAGAGTGATTCTTTTAAAATAAGGTTATGACATCCCTTCAATAATATAGACTTTTGAATCGACAGATCCTGATAGAGACGGTGACGTGGTTAGTATCTGAAGACTTCTCTCGTGCTTTTATACTCAGTGACTCCATGAGTATGATTCATAAAGTTGAAACAAGGATGGCGAGACGAAACTTGGTGAAGGTACTGGTACAGACAGCGATCAGAGAAATCACTTCATTTTTCCCTGGACACGCAGGAGTCAGGGTTAATGAACGAGCTGATAGAGTGGCTGGCATGGCTACAATATCAGAGGAGCTACTATGGACAGAAATGACATTCTTAACGCACTGAGAGATTATTTTCGAACAGAAGTTTTTCAGGTTATGACTCCACTAGCTGACAAGACTGAAAGAAATGGATATCAAAATTGATACAGCCCGAAAAGAATGACATACAAAATATAATAAAATATTGATTAATCAACATCGAACTGGCGTATTAGGCCGCTGGACGCTGCTGGATTTGTTGAGACGGAGATATAACACTCATGTACATGTCCCGACTGCTATGATGATAGTTCTCTGATAACTGAATTGAACTGATCCTGATGGATATGTATTCATGAAAATAGCTTATATCGACAGCAGCAATAAACGTGTAGTTGATATGATCAAATGTGTTTTCTTATTTAGCTTTCACCTTTAGTGACAGCAGCATTATATTGTTGTTTGTGATGTCAACATGTCTGATAATTCAATACATGTTCTTCTGTGTTGATTATCAACTGTCTGTACTAAGAGGGCGATGTGGAAGACCACCTGCTGATCTAGGTAATGACGCTAAAGATGTTGGAAGAGTTAAAGTCTTTTCAGATGAACATGTGGAAAACGGAGCAGACAGACTCACTCCAGACAAAAAACCTGTCCTATGAGCTGCGTAGCTTATGGTCAGTGGGTTGATGGGAGATGGTTTGATTGGAACAGTAGGTATGGATAATTCATCATGAGCCACTGATTTGAGAAGATCAAGGTTGGTAGAAAACCTGGACATGAGGTTAGAGTTCATAGTTGAGGTGCGAGGGGGGAAAGAGATGAGATTGAAGAAAGTGTGCGAGCTAAGGAGGAGGATACATCTAAGCTTGCAGCATATGAAGCCACAAGACTTGGGGGTAAGCTGGATGAAAAATGGGTAGTAAATGGAGGTAACGGAGGTGGTAATATCGGAGCGTGGTGCAGAATACTGGAGGGAGATTTATAGTTTGGGGAAATGAGGTTTTCTATTGAGAACGAATGTTTTGAAGCAGAAACTGAAGGAGTGAGGTATGGTTGTAATCTCGTGGACGTCGCCCATGAATGATGAAGTCGAGCTCTAGCGGCTGCTTCCTGTAGATACCCAGCAGTTTCCATGGAAACTGATGTTTTCATACTCATATGTTCTGGTGAGGGTGGAGCGCATACTTGCATCTGCATTTGAAGCTGGCGAAGTTTGAATCTTTTCACGTCGAAGAAAGCTACCATTTTCAAACATGTCCCGCACATTGGGTGCAGAGCCCAGTAGGATCCTTTGCCTGGTCTGTCTGGTCGTCTTGGAATTTTGATGAAACAATCGTTAAAAGACAGATTGTGTCTCAGAGAGTTTTGCCATCTCTGCGTGTTTTTACGGTAAAATGGAAAATTGTCCATAATGAATTTGTAAATATCACTTAATGGTAACATCTTCTCGCCGGAGCTTTGAATCGCCATAGCTGTCAGAGCTATGTACGAATACGGTGGTTTCTGTTCGTCATATGTATTTCTCCCTGGGCGTGGCATTTTTTCTTATGTTGACTTAGTATGTACCCAATTTTTAAACAATTGTAGAGTTCAAAGTTCACGAATCATATTTTGGAGGAAAAAAAAATACTTTCAGCTAAGTATGAATTACTTCCATGTAAATGTTCATTAATTCTTGAGCACATTGTGTACTTCCTGTTCTTGAACACTGTTTACTGTTTGATGTCTTTAGCTGAAAATATGATCTGAAATAAGTGAAAAATAATTGAATTTATTGACAATACATTTTGTTTTACAAATATTATGCAATCAGTAATATAAAATTTAAAGAGTGAAATATGAGAAGAAATATCGCTGAGTGGTAACGAGGCCCAAATTTGGGGTGTAAAGAATAGAACCACTGTTACCTGCCACGCATGTCGTAAGAGACGAGTAAGGAGGTTTGGCTGAAATCGGATGCACGTGTCCTAAACGTGTAGAAGTCTATGCGTTTATGGGTCTACCAAACCAATGTGCAACGTATACATGTTCTTGGCAAAGATCAAACATATCACAGAGAGTGATTAAAATTGGTGGTAAAGAACGAAAGCAAAGAAGAAGAAGAAAATCAACACAAAATGTTCTCTTCTATGTCTATGGTATATGGAAGACTTTCCTGTAACGCCTATTATGCTTTTATATGCTTTTCCCATTGTCTTGTTAAATGTGCATGCTTCACGCCCATACGTTGCCACTGAGAATTTGTCTGCTCTTATGGTATTCTGATCTTGGTTTTCCTATCAGGTATATCCCGTACTGTTTTTATGTGTTTAATTGTTTGTAAAGAAATGATTGTTCTTCTTTTAATTTCATTGAAGAAAATGTCCATCTCTTGTTATCAGAGAAACTAGATATTCAAAACTGTTCACATTTTCTATATTCTCTCTATTGACAAAAAATAAAATTTGTTATACTTGTTTTATCATTTGTCATTATTTTTGTATTTGTCACATTGAGATACAGTTATTTTGTTGGGTTTTTTTCTTTTCTTTTCTTGCGCTTCCAATATTAGTGTCTCACTTCCTTTGAGAATCTGATAATAGCATACTATTAGACGTGAAGGATTGCGAACGAAGAACTCAGAGAAAGAACTAAGCCGGTACCAGTGGAGAAAGAGTTAAGGAAGAGACGCTGACGATGGATAGGACAGACATTGATAAGACTAACCGGAAACATTTCAAGGCAGGCACTGTTTTGGAACCCGCAGGAAAAGAGGGGGAATGCCTAGATATACTCGGAGTAGAGAGCTGGAGGCTGAAATTAAAAGGATAGGTAAAACATGGAAAGAATGGAAGGGATGGCAGGAGAGAGGAAGAGCTGGAAGAAGTTCGAAGACCTGTGCTTCGTTGGGAGTTGAAATCTGAAGAAGAATTGAACGGCAATTGAGCCAATGCGGAAATCGTGTATGAGCATCAACTGTCTTCTAACATCTTTTAAATATCATAGAACTGCATGTCCATCTTAAACAATCCTCGGACTAGTTAGTGTTCAGAGATTAGGGGATCTCTGTGCCGTTGTGGTATGGTGCTCGTCATTCTGTCCAAAGATTGTTCACATGGAGGAGTAATAAGGATACTTTTCCAGAGATCGTTGATATCAGTGTAGGTTAGTTCCAGCTCTTACTTTTATCCAAGACGTATGATAAAATGCAAGTACCATCTTCAAGAGGAACCCGTAAAAGAACCCTTGTATCAAAGACACTCGCCCGCGTGCCCAGCGTGCTCGTAACGCGTTGGACTATGGGTAACTAGTCCTCTGTAAGTGCGGGTTCAACTCCGCGGACTGGCAGAAAAGCTACAGGTTCCCAGATTTACGGTGTTCGTGGCACCGAGCCGAAGGGTTACGATGTCCATGACACCGAGCCCAAGAGCTTTCAGCTCAAGTGCTTCTGGATCGGGAAAAAAAAATCAAAGCCACTGTCCGGACAAAATTGATAAATAAGATTAAAATAATTTCTTTTTTAAATCTTCCATATACGAGATGTAGCCCAGCCATCGGAGACGTCTCTCCTTAAGGAAAATGTACGTGGTGGAAATGTCTGCTCTCTAAAATACTCACATACGTGTATAAATATATATATATAAATATATATATATATATATATATATATATATATATTTCAGAAAAAGCAATATTCATTCAATAAAACTTATAACGACAATCATATTTATCAACGACAGTTACAATCAAATTATATTTCATAACGCATAGTTTACAATCAACATTATATTTCATAACGCACTAGTTTACAATCAACATTATATTTCATAACGCACTAGTTTACAATCAACATTATATTTCATAACGCACTAGTTTACAATCAACATTATATTTCATAACGCACTAGTTTACAATCAACATTATATTTCATAACGCACTAGTTTACAATCAACATTATATTTCATAACGCACTAGTTTACAATCAACATTATATTTCATAAGCACTAGTTTCAATCAACATTATATTTCATAACGCACTAGTTTACAATCAACATTATATTTCATAACGCACTAGTTATAATCAACATTATATTTCAACGCACTAGTTTACAATCAACATTATATTTCATAACGCACTAGTTTACAATCAACACTATATTTCATAACGCACTAGTTTACAATCAACATTATATTTCATAACGCACTAGTTTACAATCAACATTATATTTCATAACGCACTAGTTTAGTTATAAACATTATATTTCATAACGCACTAGTTTAGTTATAAACATTATATTTCATAACGCACTAGTTTAGTTATAAACATTATATTTCATAACGCACTAGTTTAGTTATAAAATATTATATTTCAACGCACTATTACAATCAACATTATATTTTCATAACGCACTAGTTTACAATCAACATTATATTTCATAACGCACTAGTTTACAATCAACATTATATTTCATAACGCACTAGTTTACAATCAACATTATATTTCATAACGCAATTAGTTTACAATCAACATTATATTTCATAACGACTAGTTTACAATCAACATTATATTTCATAACGCACTAGTTTAGTTATAAACATTATATTTCATAACGCACTAGTTTAGTTATAAACATTATATTTCATAACGCAATTAGTTTATTATAAACATTATATTTCATAACCACTAGTTTAGTTATAAACATTATATTTCATAACGCACTAGTTTAGTTATAAACATTATATTTATAACGCAATAGTTTACAATCAACATTATATTTCATAACGCACTAGTTTAGTTATAAATATTATATTTCATAACGCACTAGTTTAGTTATAAACATTATATTTCATAACGCACAGTTTAGTTATAAATATTATATTTCATAACGCACTAGTTTAGTTATAAACATTATATTTCATAACGCACTAGTTTAGTTATAAACATTATATTTCATAACGCACTAGTTTAGTTATAAACATTATATTTCATAACGCACTAGTTTAGTTATAAACATTATATTTCATAACGCACTAGTTTAGTTATAAACATTATATTTACAAGTACTAGTTTGTTATAAACATTATATTTCATAACGCACCAGTTTAGTTATAACATTATATTTCAACGCACTAGTTTAGTTATAAACATTATATTTCATAACACTAGTTTAGTTATAAACATTATATTTCATAACGCACTAGTTTAGTTATAAACATTATATTTCATAACGCACTAGTTTAGTTATAAACATTATATTTCATAACGCACTAGTTTAGTTATAAACATTATATTTCATAACGCACTAGTTTAGTTATAAACATTATATTTCATAACGCACTAGTTTAGTTATAAGCATTGAATCATTTCTAAATGTAGAAAATAACATCAGAGGTAGACATTGTCACAGCGTGTATGTCGCTACTGTTTGTAATTGCACTGAGCGCACTGCTGTCTCTGGAAATGTTGAGCTAGAAAAACACTTTAAGAGACTTTATACAACTAATGCTGAAATATCAACATCAGTTTATGCCCATTAGAAAGAGCTGTCTAATATTGTTTAATTCGCTGTTAAATTCGTCTCACAGTTCTTCTATATGATTCATATCAGGGCTGTTTGCAGACTCAACTATTCTATTGACACCTGCTGTTATTTGAAATTATTTACTGCACGAGAACGGTGTGGTGTTGCATTGCCATATTAAAGATTTTCCAATAACTGGCAACGTTGTGATGACAATAGGATTTGAATTTGTCACAGTAGTACACCACAACAGCTCGTCATTATGGCCAGTGTGCGGTTCCACCAAAATTAATGTTTACTGTGTATTTATTATTTTATTAATTATTTGTTCATAATTATTACTTTTAACAAGATTAACTTTGAAACGTGAAAATATAATGCTAAAATATCATTTGAAATTAAAAAGGAAAAATCATATACAGTATGATATTGAGCGTCTTTCGTCCCTAATCAGTATATTTCCCACCTTTCCAACGCAATACATTTTTTAGAAACAGTAGAAATGTGGTCCATGCTTAGTAGGGGCACGTAAATTAGACCGTCTGTTAACTAGTGACATTTGACATCTGTCGTCTCTCTCTACTGGTTAGTTTGTACATCTCGTATAGCTATTTCATTCCTTCAGTAGAGAAATTCTTACGCGCCAAGCCAGTGCACAATTAAACTGTGTTATTACGCTAAAATAATTATGGGTGCGTAAATACTGAATGAGATATAAAAATAATAGAAAATAATTGAAATAATTAACTAACCATCGTAGAATAGTTTACGGTAATGGCCCGTTTCATCAATATACATTTCACGGCGAACCAACACCGCTCTTTTAGTAATTTGCACTACTTTTTCATCGCAGTCCGCGACGGAACACAAGTCAGCCATTGTGTTTTTCGATCGAATCGATGAAACAGCGTATAAACAATTGCTTCATATGAAATATGTGTCATTCATATAGTAAAACCGATTGTTCTACGTGTAACTGTAAAATATTCTACAGATCTGGAAAATTCTATGATTATATGTTAATTAGAAGCTATTTTGAACGAAATTTTTTCGATGGTCACTACCATTATTTTGGAACATTGAAAATTTCGCATGGGTACTACCCATAAACATTGTATTTACGTGAAACGACATTATTAACCTCTCTTTACTCATAAATTTTCATTACTAGAAACATTTTTCTCTTCTAATGGCAACTTTACGTCTGCACCTCGTCAATAACCTACCAGACTTACCATTTCTCTGTGCTACGAAGCCGGTTTGCTTTTGACGTCCAAACAACCGCTGCAGTTTGCGATCTTCTCGTGAATTCTTTTCGTCATTTTACTTGTGTCAACGATATCCAGCAATGCTAAATACAAATTTTTAATTTTCTTTTATATTTCAAACATTATTTATGCCTTTCAGTTGACTTTTGTATCAAGTATCAACCGTAATATTAAATATCCCACACTAGATCTAGTTGTCCAAAGTGAACCATTCGTCAGCGATAGACGGCAATAATGATTGGACAGATCTTTATCGTACACTATTCAGATTTACTTGAGAAGTCTCATATTATTGTATTGTGATTTCAGAATTAAAATAACTAGTGCATCATTTCAGTATCCTTTTAATTGTCTTTCTTAATTATAGGCATTTCATGTTTAAAAGTTGTGCCATTTAAATTGCACTCATTGCTTAGCTGCAATGAAGCTTTGTGACAAAATATAGTCTAGTAGCAATTTCAAATGTAACTATTGCAAGATCATCTACATTTTCTTTTTATGTAAACTTCTTCTGTGACTTTCAATTTGTTAGTGGTTGAACTAAATGTGATCATTTATATTTACTCAACATATATAAATGATTTACCAAATAAGTATCCAGCATGTTTGTATGTGAGATGTACATACATAAGTAAATATATAAAACTCACACTATTCAAAGAGTCACTCAGAACAGCACAGCATATTGCAGATAAATCAAGAAATATATGAATACAAAAATTAACCTCTGATGCTAGAGTGAATAATTTACCAATATGCTTTATTATTTTCTAAATTGTTTTGGTTGTGTGGAACATATAATGAGCACTAGATCAACAGTTTCAATAAATAATATTCATTATGATCTCCCCATGCAACTGGCTTCAACCTTGCAATAACATTAAATATATTTATTACTTTATTTTAAAAACTGGAGATAGAGGTTGTGTGAATAATTTACTCAGAAAGTGTTAAAGCTTGACCATCATTGCAAAACTAAGGTCAATGCATGGGGAAATTAGAAAGGATATTATTCAATGAAATTGTTGATCTAGTAGTCAATACATTTTTAAAACAATCAAGAAAGTTTTTGACAATAATGAAAACACACTGGTAAATCATTTACCTGTACTTCAACTATATAGAAATTAGGATTTATACAACGATCTGATTTGCTGTATCATTGTGTTTACTGTACCTTTGATTAATCAATTTTACTCAAAGCTCAGGTCCTACACAAAATTTTCAATGACATAAAATGTGCTTGTTCAATGTATGTTCATATAGAAGACATGATGCAGTATTTCATCACTAATTATCACATTTAGTTCAACCACTAACAAATTAAAAGTCACAGAAGAAGTTTACATAAAAAGAAAATGTAGATGATCTTGCAATAGTTACATTTGAAATTGCTACTAGACTATATTTTGTCACAAAGCTTCATTGCAGCTGATTGCAGCTAAGCAATGAGTGCAATTTAAATGGCACAACTATTAAACATGAAATGCCTATAATTAAGAAAGACAATTAAAAGGATACTGAAATGATTCACTAGTTATTTTAATTCTGAAATCACAATACAATAATATGAGACTTCTCAAGTAAATCTGAATAGTGTACGATAAAGATCGGGCCAATCATTATTGCCGTCTATCGCTGACGAATGGTTCACTTTGGACAGCTAGATCTAGTGTGGGATATTTAATATTACCGTTGATACTAGATACAAAAGTCAACTGAAAGGCATAAATAATGTTTGAAATATAAAAGAAAATTAAAAATTTGTATTTAGCATTGCTGGATATCGTTGACACAAGTAAATGACGAAAAGAATTCACGAGAAGATCGCAAACTGCAACGGTTGTTATGGACGTCAAAAGCAAACCGGCTTCGTAGCACAGAGAAATGGTAAGTCTGGTAGGTTATTGACGAGTTGCAGACGTAAAGTTGCCCTTAGAAGAGAGAAAATGTTTCTAGTAATGAAAATTTATGAGTAAAGAGAGGTTAATAATGTCGTTTCACGTAAATACGATGTTTATGGGTAGTACCCATGCGAAATTTTCAATGTTCCAAAATAATGGTAGTGACCATCGAAAAAATTTCGTTCAAAATAGCTTCTACTTAACATATAATCATAGAATTTTCCAGATCTGTAGAATATGTTACAGTTACACGTAGAACAATCGTTTTTACTATATGAATGACACATATTTCATATGAAGCAATTGTTTACACGCTGTTTCATCGATTCGATCGAAAAACACAATGGCTGACTTGTGTTAAATTTATTTACCGTCACGGACTGCGCTGAAAAAGTAGTGCAAATTACTAAAAGAGCGGTATCTTAATGCAAATATGACGCCGTGATTTGTGCACGACAATGTGCGCTTAGACATGCTGACCTACATATTCTAGTAAAGGGCTGATAACTTCCCGGAATAGACAAACAGTAGTAAATACTAAAATATGACATAACACAAAACCATGATTTTCCGGAAAATATGTGTCTGGAATCACCAACAAAATTGATCACGAGTTGCCACTTGATGTGTATGTTGTCAATTTAACACTGTATACAACAATCAATATAAATAAGCTTCTCTGTGCGTCAGGAGTTTGACTGAACGACAAGCATACAGATTGGTACCTTAAAAGCTATTTTGAAATGTCTTTTCAACGACAACAGTGTTAGCAGCATCTCTGCGCGCTGGCTGATAACATCTGCAGGTGCAGCTGTTTGATGTTGTCCTAGCCTCAGAATTAAAGATGTTCTCTCGAAGTTGTGACTAGGTAAACCTGTCCGTTATGGTTCCTCAACTCTCCAAGTCTGAACAAAGCTGCTGTATTCTGATGATAAATAAATTAGCTATCTAATAACACGTAATTAGTTGCCAGCTAATGAGACAGAAGCATGGTCCCTCAACTCTGCAAGTCTGAACAAAGCTGCTGTATTCTGATGATAAATAAATTAGCTATCTAATAACACGAATTAGTTGCAGCTAATGAGACAGAAGCATATTCTGCGAGATCTTTCTGTCATGCTAATATTTTTTCAGTAAGTTGTATCATTGCGTGCTATTATCGCGTTTTTTTTGTTGTGTACGAGCAGATAGTAAATCTTTTGTTAAATATGATCACTGGTAGATCAGGCATCACTGGTAGACCAGGCAAATCCCCACATCGGTTATCCTATGTATGAAAACAATATCTCGACTGTGATTAAAGTGAACAGCGCTTCTGGTTGCCAGCTAATGAGACAGATCTTTCTATCATGCTAATATTATCTGAGCAAGTTGTATCGTTGTGCGCTATTATCATTTTTTGTTTCCTGTAAGACCAGATAGTAAATCTTTTGTTAACAATGATCACTGGTAGAATCAAACATCCATCCACACATCGGTTATCCTTCCAAGTATGAAAACAATATCTCGATCGTTATTAAGCTAAACAGGAAAGAAGATTTAGAACAGTTTTTATCAGTTTGATGTTTTCTATAGAGCGACCCCTCCTTTCAAATTCTATTCTTGTAGTAACTCTCGTAGTGTCGATGCCGAAACAAGCTACATCTCACGGGCAATAATACTTTCAAAACACAAGTTATATTAATGGCCATGACAACTATGTGTTCACCCATGTTTGACGTGTTTGTGGCTCTTGGTCCGCTGAGTTTATTGTTAGGTCATCATCATCAAAGTGCGTATCCTTTATAGGACGTTGCTCTCTTTGTAGCACATTTGAAATTTACTGTCTCTTGCCAGTTCACCCACTTCGTCGATGGTCATGTTCATGGTTTATTTAATATCTTGTAGCCATCTTCTTCTTGGTCTGCCTCTGCGTCCTTGGACCCTGCCCTCTAGAATTGTTCTTTCCAGGCCATCTTGACGCTTGATGTGACCAAAGTATCTAATTTTTCTGTATAGTATGTTGTTTATCAGCCAATTCTCTTTAACATTTAGTTCTTTCAGGACATCAGTGTTCTTTCTTTTTTCTGTCCATGGTATTCGTAGGATCTTTCTGTAGCATTTAGTTTCGAAGGACTGAATTTTCGTTCTTAATTTTTGTGTAATAGTCCATGATTCACAACCATAAGTAGCCACTGGGAAAATGCATGCTCTCAATATTTTTAATTTTAGTATTTTGCTGGTGCTTTGCCACATGTTCTTCATTGTGTTTAACTTCTTGAATGCTATTGCCAGTCTTCTTGAGATCTCTTTGGAGCAGTCACCGTTATTGTTAATTATTGAGCCCAGATATTCGTATCTCTACACATTGGAGTTCTTCATTGTTTACTAGGATGTTAGGTGAGCCTTTTGCTTTGTCAGTTGACATGATTTTTGTTTTCTTGTGTATTCAAATAAAGATGTTGATCTTCACTATGTTTCTTGGTCGTCATGATTAGGTTTCCCAAACCTTCTTTGCTGGTGGATAATAATACTGTATCGTTTGGGTATGCATTTGCCGCCTATAGTGAGAGGGTCGTAATTCACATAGTTGGCATCGTCTTTACATTCCTCATGATGTTCTCCGCATATATGTTGAATAAGTATGGTGACAAGATACATCCCTGTCGTACCCCTTTTGAATCTCGAACCATTCGGCTATTTCACCTCCTATTTTAATGGTTGCCTGTTAGTTGTTAGATGTTAATTGTTAGGTCACTTTAGATAAATTAATGTCAACTATGAAACAACCACTGTCTTTACAACTAGGAATATTTGAGAGAAACGACTGGGAGAAGTAATTTACATATGCATCCACTACATGCAATACGATACAATAATAATAATAATGGTAATCCAAATAATGATCACGTACAGCAAGCACAGAGAGCTGAATAGAAAGTACACAATTTATACAAAACAGAAATAATTTTTCTACTGACTTTAAGGTAAGATACTTAACAACAAGATGAGAGCATCTTCATTATGTGTCGGCTTCAGCGACATAGGAGATGTATCAACAATTATACACTTTTATATCATATCCTTCGCGCCATTTCAAACCATTTATTACACTTCATCCTACAGTTTCAGTAAATTATTGTTTTAATATAAAACATATTGTCGGTGTTTGTGTTTGTTGTATGTGCGTGTTGAGATGTGACGTGAATGCGCATGTCTGTGTATGTGATCATGTGTATGATCGTGTGTGTGTGTGGTGTGCGCGTGCGTGTGTATCGAGCGCGCTGTATGCGTGTGTGTAGTGTGTGTGTGTGTTGGTGTTCGTGAGAAGCAAGAAAAAAACATTTCGAAAGCACAACTTTAGAATCATAAAATGTTGACATCTTATTCATGTCAGAATTTGTATGTCAACAAAACTATTGTCAAATCTTGACTTCTTGCTGTTTTCTTTTCTTTAATCTTGTTTTGCCTCACAGTGTTCGGATAAGAAAAGATTGCTATATTATAGAACGGGTTTTTGTGTATAAAGTATCTAAAACCGAAGGATTGAACTTCATTGCGCCGTGTTTGACCCCCATACCGCTCGGTCTCTCTTCACAGAACTAGCACGTCACCTGCCGAGAGTATTGCGCACAAAGCACGAACTCCGCAGCTTCGGCAACAATCCTAGGTACCTTTGGAAAAAAATGCACTCGTTAACAGAACGGCGTGGTCTGAATTCCTGCCTACTACCTTCAGATCGCAAAGCAAAGGCGTAACAACTTAGTCGCGCTTGTATATACGCTTCATAAACAGTGTTTTTCGTCGCCTCTGTTATCTCTGAGGTCCACCTATTTCTTTAACGAGAGTAGTGAGTTAATTAAGTTGGTTTTAAAATGTATATATTTTATAACGTGTTTAATCAACCACATATTATCTAATTGATCTTTCTCAGAAGTTACACGAGAACTTAGTGGTCCCATGTGTAAACGTGGAAAATCAATTAAAAAATCAGATAAAAATTTGTTTGCTTATCAAAACACACCAGGCAAATTTAGTACCAATAAAGAGCTTAATAAAAGGAGTTCAAATAAAGTTAAGTGAATTAAAAAGATGTGCATAATAATCATAATACTTGGATTCTTCGAATAGAGTTAGTTCTTATTTTTCATGTTTGTTGACCTATACGCTCTGATATAACCAATAAAAGGTTCGCCTAATGTTGAAAGGGTCGTGCCTCGGCTTAAAGAGGCTTTAATCCCCTACATAACAAACAAACAAACAAACAAACAAACAAACAAGATGTACATGTGAAAGATAATAATATAGAAAATCACGGTTTGAAGTTAAGTTCGTTATTTTTGCTAATTTAATATGTGGTTTTGTTACTTTTTTAAAAATCATCTTTGAAATGAAACATTTCACGCCCGAGTGGTTACCGGCGCCTAAATTGTGGCTGCCACTCATGTCGTAAGAGGCGTATGAGGTTTGGCTGAAATCGGATGCACATGTCCTAAACGTGTAGAAGTCTATGCGTTTAGGGGCCTACCAAACCAATGTGCAACGTATACACGTTCTTGGCAAAGATCAAACATCACAAAAGTGATTAAAATTGGTCGTAAAGAAAGAACGCAAAGAAGAAGAAGAAGAAGAAATATTTCATTCTTGTTACCATATGTCATCTGGCTTCAAGTTAAATACGTAATTTTTGCTAATTAAATATGATATTTTTTCTAATAAAATATGCAATTTTTGCTAATAAACTGTGTATTTTTTTCTTACAAAATATGTAATTTTTGCTAATAAAATATGATATTTTTTCTATTAAAATATGTAATTTTTGCTAATACAATATGCAATGTTTGCTAATAAAATTTGTTAGTTTTTGCTACTCCTTGTCGTCTAATTTGAAATTCAACATGTGATTGTAGTCTCTTTTAGTCATTTGATTTGAAATTCAATATGTGACTGTGCTTATAAAATGTTATTTAAAACTCCACAATACCCCAGCATATCAAGCAACCCAATGTGCATTATCTCTGACACCGATCATCAGTTAAACTTGCTACACTTAACTGCATAAAAGCAGAGAAAGACAAAAGGAAAGAAAGAAAATTTTTGCTAATTATATATGTGAGTATTTCAACTTTCTGCCCTATGATTTAAAGTTGAATATGTGATTTTCCTATTTCTTATCATCTGATTTATCACACATACAATATGTGACTCTTGCTACCGCCTGTCATATGAAAAAAAAAAAGTTAAATGCATATCCTTTACAGGACTTTGCGAATCAACTCCAGCTTTTTAACGCTGTGTTTGTAATTTTTCTAGTCATTATTACGTTCAGTAGTTTACCATTGCTTTCTGAACGGGTGGTGCCATCCTCCTTTTGTTAAAATCAACGCAAAACAATTTGCAACCAAACTGTCCGTAGCGTGGTTCGAACTCAGAACGTCGGGATTAATAGACCGAGTCACTATCCCATAAGCCACAGACGCCACCTTGTCATGTGAACAGTAGTGTAATATGTGATTCTTCAGTCAAAATATACTATGTACAGAAAAATAAAGTCTACAATACGGTAAGAATGTAAGTTAGTTTGTTAGTACAGGAACATTGGCGAAGAGATCAATATGAAGAAACAGAACAAATAAATTTTAAAAAGAGGCATGAATTGTTTGGTATTTTCTAAAAATCAAATAAATAATAGAAAGAACGATGAAAAAAAATGTTTAGATTATTTTGAAATGAAATATAAATCAAAATGTGAAAATAGCATTCAATGAAGAAAGAATAAGTTTGGTATCAATGAGAAATCTAGTACGGCAATGATATTTACATTCTGGAAACTATTTCAATTCATATTCGGAAAGTATGTTAGATCAAGTAAGGCAATGATATTTACATTCTGGAAACTATTTCAATTCATATTCGGAAAGTATGATAGATCAAGTAAGGAAGCGATGTTTACATTCTGGAAACTATTTCAATTCATATTCTGAAAGTATGATAGATCAAGTAAGGCAGTGATGTTTACATTCATGAAACTATTTCAATTCATATTCTGAAAGTATGATAGATCAAGTAAGGCAATGATATTTACATTTCGGAAACTATTTCAATTCATATTCGGAAAGTATGATAGATCAAGTAAGGCAGTATTTTACATTCGGAAACTATTTCAATTCATATTCTGAAAGTATGTTAGATGAAGTAAGGCAATGATATTTACATTCTGGAAACTATTTCAATTCATATTCGGAAAGTATGATAGATCAAGTAAGGCAGTGATGTTTACTGTCAGGAAACTATTTCAATTCATATTTTGAAAGTATGATATATCAAGTAAGGCAATGATATTTACATTTCGGAAACTATTTCAATTCATATTCGGAAAGTATGATAGATCAAGTAAGGAAGTGATGTTTACATTCTGGAAACTATTTCAATTCATATTCGGAAAGTATGATAGATCAAGTAAGGCAATAATATTTACATTCTGGAAACTATTTCAATTCATATTCGGAAAGTATGATAGATCAAGTAAGGCAATAATATTTACATTCCGGAAACTATTTCAATTCATATTCTGAAAGTATGATAGATCAAGTAAGGCAATAATATTTACATTCCGGAAACTATTTCAATTCATATTCGGAAAGTATGATAGATCAAGTAAGGCAATAATATTTACATTCTGGAAACTATTTCAATTCATATTCGGAAAGTATGTTAGATGAAGTAAGGCAATGATATTTACATTCTGGAAACTATTTCAATTCATATTCGGAAAGTATGATAGATCAAGTAAGGAAGCGATGTTTACTGTCAGGAAACTATTTCAATTCATATTTTGAAAGTATGTTAGATCAAGTAAGGCAGTGATGTTTACATTCATTAGACTATTTCAATTCATATTCTGAAAGTACGATAGATCAAATAAGGCAGTGATGTTTACATTGATTAGACTATTTCAATTCATATTCTGAAAGTACGATAGATCAAGTAAGGCAGTGACGTTTACATTCATTAGACTATTTCAATTCATATTCTGAAAGTATGATATATCAAGCATGGCAGTGATGTTTACTTTCATGAGACTATTTCAATTCATATTCTGAAAGTACGATAGATCAAGTAAGGCAGTGACGTTTACATTCATTAGACTATTTCAATTCATATTCTGAAAGTATGATATATCAAGCATGGCAGTGATGTTTACATTCATTAGACTATTTCAATTCATATTCTGAAAGTACGATAAATCAAGCAAGGCAGTGATATTTACTTTCATGAGACTATTTCAATTCATATTCTGAAAGTACGATAGATCAAATAAGGCAGTGATGTTTACTTTCATGAGACTATTTCAATTCATATTCTGAAAGTATGATAGATCAAGTAAGGCAGTGATGTTTACATTCATTAAAAAAATTCAATTAATACTTTGAAAGAAAGTTGGAGGTCGCTGTAGCAAAGTAGTTAAGATCATTACACCAAATTTAAGATGGAAGTCTCTAGCCAATGTCACTGTGTATTAGCAGATATGACTGCAAAACCTATCCTTTAAAACTGTCCACTGGCCACAGATCTCATAAAACTAATGTGGCTACCACACAGACCACCTTAGAGATGTGGTTTTACAGAAGAATGATGAGAATCTCATGGACTGCTAAAATGACTAATGTTGAAGTATTGAATGAGATCAAGACCTTCGAAAAGTAGCTATATGCACTGGCGTAGCTAGAGTAAACGTCACCCGGGGCGGTCCGCCCCTCGCCCCTTAGCTACGCCACTGGCTATATGGTGGAGCTAAAATCCTGAAACAATAAGCAGACTATATCAGAGAATCCGGAAATTTATTCTAAAATGAATGCCGATAGCAGAATAAGAAGATATATAAATATGATGCTACTTCTACCAGCTGCAGTCAATAAAGGGTTAATTTAATCCCTTACAAAGTTGTCGGCGCTAATGCTGCAAAAACAAAATCGTGATCTTTGTTCTAGCAACAATTCTGATGTTCTAATATGACTAATTAACTGAGAGCATAGAAAGGAGCCACAGGGATGTGGTTTTACAGAAGAATGATGAGAATCTCATGGACTGCTAAAATGACTAATTAACTGAGCGCATAGGAAGGAGACACAGAGATGTGGTTTTACAGAAGAATGATGAGAATCTCATGGACTGCTAAAATGACTAATTAACTGAGCGCATAGGAAGGAGACACAGAGATGTGGTTTTACAGAAGAATGATGAGCATCTCATGGACTACTAAAATGACTAATGTTGAGGTGGTGAATGAGGTCAAGACACAAATGAAGCTTATCATTAATATCAGAAAGAGGCAGTGATCCTTTTTCAGACATAAGATGAGGAAGGAGGTTTAGAACATGGCAACCGGTAAAATCGAGGGTAGACGAGACAGAGGAAGACAGAAAGAGAAAATTTTGGATAGCCTGACTTCATTGCACTGAAGAGCGTCAACATCTGAAATGATAGCAAATACCAGAGACAGAGATTTGTGGAGATCCACGATCGCCAACGCAAGTCGGCATCGCACCTGATGATGATGATGATGACAGGAAGTAGAGTAACATATCAACATTTAAAAAATAAATATTGTTTCCATTGTGATGATCAATCAGATTGAGATTCTCATCAGTTCTTCAGATATCACCAGAGGAAGGGGCAGACCAAGAAAAAGATGGAATAATGGAGTTACAGACATCTTAAAAGTGTTATTAGCAATAAAGGAGGCGCTGGATCTGACATTAAAAACGGACTGAGTAAGGCACGAAGTGCATTCATGACCCTTCAGACCGCCTGGAAATCTGCCCAATATAGCATCAGAACCAAGACTAGTATCTATAACAGCTGTGTGCTGTCAACATTGCTGTACGGATCGGAATGCTGGAGAATGACAGAACAGGATATGTCCAGACTCTCCACCTTTCATACAACTTGTCTGCAAAAAATCTTACGCGTGTACTGGCCGACTACTATCTCGAACCAAGAATTGCTTGCACGATGCCAACAAGAGAATATGGGCACTATCATCCGAAGACGACGCTGGAGATGGATTGGACATGTGATGCGCACGGAGACTGGCTCCGACACGAAAACTGCACTGAGATTGACTCCAGATGGTAGGCGAAAACGTGGAAGACCCAAGACGACCTGGAGGAGAACGATAGAGCAAGAACTGAAGGAAATGAATCATAGCTGGAACACGATACAGAGGAAGGCCATAACAGGGAAGAATGGTGTATGTTTGTTGTTGCCTAAACGCCAAGGGCGTAACAGGCTAAAGAGAGACATCTTAAAACTTCACAATACCACAGCATATCAAGCGAGAGAGAGTGCACTATCTCGGAAACCGATCATCAGTTAAACCTGCTACGCCTAACAACAAAAAAGCAGAGATGGGCAAAAGAAAGAAAGAAAGAATTCACAGAATAAAATGTGATATTTTCCACAAGATTGACACAATATATCTGTTGACTTGTGGTACCAACTCATTGACATAATAGCTTATGTTGTAGCAAGTACAAGATACAATTGTGAATCAAGAATCGTATGACTATACTCTGTCTTCATTAACGATTAACGTAACGGCAATGTTGGTAATCTAAAGCTTTTAATATTCATGTCGAGGTGTATGTTTTATTAAATAGGTGTTATTTTCCTTATGATTTGAATTGCTTTATCTCATCATTAGTTATGGATGTTTTTAGTTATTCTTCCATTCAATGAAAAAGTGCGATAAAATAGCAAACTAAGAAATGAACAGAGGAGACGGAATTGATACTACTAAACTTTTATTAAGGACTGAATGTTGAAGATGGATATAAGACACGATAAAAATGTTCAGCATTTCACACTGTCTACCTAAATCAAATTAATATAAAATTCTGATCAAACAAAATCATCGAGTTCCTTTCTTGAGACAACTAAAATAAAATAAACAGAATAAAATACAATAAAAAATATAACTGAATGGAGCAGGTCCTTGGGTGTAACTGGATGGAGCAGGTCCTTGGGTGTAACTGGATGGAGCAGGTCCTTGGGTGTAACTAGATGGAGCAGGTCCTTGGGTGTAACTGGATGGAGCAGGTCCTTGAGTGTAACTGGATGGAGCAGGTCCTTGGGTGTAACTGGATGGAGCAGGTCCTTGAGTGTAACTGGATGGAGCAGGTCCTTGGGTGTAACTGGATGGAGCAGGTCCTTGTGTTTAACTGGATGGAGTAGGTCCTTGTAGGTGATCAACACGATATAACTGTTGTACCATATGTCCCAGTTGGGAGAACGAAAGAAAAGTCAGCAAAATAGAAATTGACAGTGAAATCTGCAAACCTGAAATGGAACACTACAAATAGGCAAGGATACCTTATATAGAATAGAGGTCTATATCTGGTCAAGTCGTTACTTTGCGTTTCGAAGGTCGTGGGTTCAAATCTGGACCTCACCATTCAGTCAGAGCCAACCATAAACTTATGGGCCTTCATATATGCTCAGGTAAGAATTATGGGAAATCAGATCACATCTACACCACGTGATCTCGTATTCCAGTATCAGTGTATATAGACGAATTCATTTTAAAATCAACACAAAATGCTACTTCGAAGTTATATTATGCAACAAGTTAAGTTTAACAATAAGGAATATAAGTATTATGAATATTTGTCACCAATAAATAACCAAAGACTCACAGAATTTAGTAAAATTGCAAAAAAGCTTGCAGTGTTAGATCAAACATCTATATTTTCCAACCCCATTCTCTGATCTAGGTGAGGGATTCCCCAGTCAATTTTCTGGTCTAGTTATCTAGAGTTGGCTGTGCATCAGTTCTCATGAACATTTTTTCCTCGGAGATTCTAATGATTGTTGCTAGAGCACTGGAATTCGTGCTTTGTGCTATACTTTCAACAGTTGGTGGGCGTCCATTTCCGCGGAAAAGGCCCAACCATAATGGGGAAATCGGTGCAATAAAATCAATCCTGCTCATTGAAACCGTTTTTGTAACCATACACAGAATGAATGTAGATGGAGCAGTTTCAACTCAATCAATATCATCAACCCAAATAGTAGCTTGAAAATGTGCGCTAATCACATGTTGAGCCGATATTATCAACCTAAATAGTAGTTTGAAAATGTGCACCAATCACATGTTGAACCGATATCATCAACCCAAATAGTAGCTTGAAAATGTGCGCTAATCACATGTTGAACCGATATTATGAACCTAAATAGAAGCTTGAAAATGTGCACTAATCACATGTTGAACCGATATCATCAACCTAAATAGAAGCTTGAAAATGTGCGCTAATCACATGTTGAGCTGATATCATGAACCTAAATAGTAGCTTGAAAATGTGCACTAATCACATGTTGAACCGATATCATCAACCTAAATAGTAGCTTGAAAATGTGCGCTAATCACATGTTGAACCGATATCATCAACCTAAATAGTAGCTTGAAAATGTGCGCCAATCACATGTTGAGCCAATATCATCAACCTAAATAGTAGCTTGAAAATGTGCACCAATCACATGTTGAACCGATATCATCAACCTAAATAGTAGCTTGAAAATGTGCGCTAATCACATGTTGAACCGATATCATCAACCTAAATAGTAGCTTGAAAATGTGCACCAATCACATGTTGAGCCGATATTATGAACCTAAATAGTAGCTTGAAAATGTGCGCTAATCACATGTTGAACCGATATCATCAACCTAAATAGTAGCTTGAAAATGTGCGCTAATCACATGTTGAGCCGATATCATCAACCTAAATAGTAGCTTGAAAATGTGCGCTAATCACATGTTGAACCGATATCATCAACCTAAATAGTAGCTTGAAAATGTGCGCTAATCACATGTTGAACCGATATTATGAACCTAAATAGTAGCTTGAAAATGTGCGCTAATCACATGTTGAACCGATATCATCAACCTAAATAGTAGCTTGAAAATGTGCGCTAATCACATGTTGAACCGATATCATCAACCTAAATAGTAGCTTGAAAATGTGCGCCAATCACATGTTGAACCGATATCATCAACCTAAATAGTAGCTTGAAAATGTGCGCTAATCACATGTTGAACCAATATCATCAACCTAAATAGTAGCTTGAAAATGTGCACCAATCACATGTTGAACCGATATCATCAACCTAAATAGTAGTTTGAAAATGTGCACTAATCACATGTTGAACCGATATCATCAACCTAAATAGTAGCTTGAAAATGTGCACTAATCACATGTTGAGCCGATATTATGAACCTAAATAGTAGCTTGAAAATGTGCGCTAATCACATGTTGAACCGATATTATGAACCTAAATAGTAGCTTGAAAATGTGCGCTAATCACATGTTGAACCGATATCATCAACCCAAATAGTAGCTTGAAAATGTGCGCTAATCACATGTTGAACCGATATTATCAACCTAAATAGTAGCTTGAAAATGTGCGCTAATCACATGTTGAGCCAATATCATCAACCTAAATAGTAGCTTGAAAATGTGCACCAATCACTTGTTGAGCCGATATCATCAACCTAAATAGTAGCTTGAAAATGTGCACTAATCACATGTTGAACCGATATCATCAACCTAAATAGTAGCTTGAAAATGTGCGCTAATCACATGTTGAACCGATATCATCAACCTAAATAGTAGCTTGAAAATGTGCACTAATCACATGTTGAACCGATATCATCAACCTAAATAGTAGCTTGAAAATGTGCACCAATCACATGTTGAACCGATATCATCAACCTAAATAGTAGCTTGAAAATGTGCACTAATCACATGTTGAGCCGATATCATCAACCTAAATAGTAGCTTGAAAATGTGCACTAATCACATGTTGAACTGATATTATGAACCTAAATAGTAGCTTGAAAATGTGCGCTAATCACATGTTGAGCCGATATTATCAACCTAAATAGTAGCTTGAAAATGTGCACCAATCACATGTTGAACCGATATTATCAACCTAAATAGTAGTTTGAAAATGTGCACTAATCACATGTTGAACCGATATCATCAACCTAAATAGTAGTTTGAAAATGTGCACTAATCACATGTTGAACCGATATCATCAACTCAAATAGTAGCTTGAAAATGTGCGCCAATCACATGTTGAACCGATATCATCAACCTAAATAGTAGCTTGAAAATGTGCACTAATCACATGTTGAGCCGATATCATCAACTCAAATAGTAGCTTGAAAATGTGCGCCAATCACATGTTGAACCGATATCATCAACCTAAATAGTAGCTTGAAAATGTGCACTAATCACATGTTGAACCGATATCATCAACCTAAATAGTAGCTTGAAAATGTGCACTAATCACATGTTGAACCGATATCATCAACCTAAATAGTAGCTTGAAAATGTGCACTAATCACATGTTGAACCGATATTATGAACCTAAATAGTAGCTTGAAAATGTGCGCTAATCACATGTTGAACCGATATTATGAACCTAAATAGTAGCTTGAAAATGTGCACCAATCACATGTTGAACCGATATATGGTCTTTTCACATGGGCTGCTCTCTTTCGCTTTGCACTAAATATTTCAAGATTTTCTCCTAGATATATATATATATATATATTCCGCTCGTACCTTTGTACGTTACATAGGGCCTGCAAGTAATTTCTCCAAACCGCTCTGTTCTGAACAACTCGCTCAATCTCTTTCATGGAATTGAATCCGATATTTCTTGCCTCTCTCAGCAAAGTTCGTTTCGGGTTTTCCTTGGAAGTCCTCTCCTTCTAGAACCCTTTGCCTGCCACTTCAATGCCTGTTTATTTCTTTGATATATTCTTTGATCATTTCTTTTCAAGGTATGCCTAACATATCTCTATCTTCTTCTAATTATAAAAGATTTTACTAATGACTGTCCAGACATTCCTCTTATGTCATCACTTCTCCTGAATGTGCCCCATTTTATTTTAATCATGGTTCGCAGACATCTAGTTTCAAATACATTTAATTTACTCTATATCTTTAGTCATTTTCCATCTCTCGCTGGCATATGTTAGGATTGACACAACATTGAATTTGAAAATTCATAATCTACAAGTATTCATAATCTCGTAGTTTAAAAACTATATAACTTGCAGTTCCATATTTTATTTAGATTTTAAAATCTGATGTGGCTTTGACAATTCGTAGCATAATTTTTTTTTAAACATTTCCTGCGCAAAAGTGTTACACAGATAAATACACTACTCTGTTATTTTTATTATTTTGGATTCCAGGTTTATATCTGCAATATGTGTCTTCATTATATTTATCTTTTTATAGCTTATCTGTTATATAATCGTATCTTTATAGTAAACCAAAAAGTATATATGTATTAATGGGATAGTAAAAAGTTAATTGCATATCCTTTACATGACTTTGCGAACCAACTCCAGCTTTTTAACACTGTTTGTGATTTTTCTAGGCATTATTACGTTCAGTAGTTTGCCATTGTTTTCTGAACGGTGGTGTCATCGTCCTTTGTAAAAATCCACGCGAAACAATTTGCAACTGAACTGTCCTCAGCGTGATTCGAACTCAGAACGTCGGGGTTAATAGATCTAATCACTATCCCCTAAGCCACAGACGCCACAATTAATGTGACACCCACTGGAAAAATCACCAACACACAATATCTTTATGTTTTAAAAATTAGAGTGATATATGTTATCAGAACTTAGTAACGATCGTGATATAAAAAGAGTTTAGTGAGTTTGTTGTTTTTCTACAATATGACCGTTGACGGTTTCGTCAGCCTTCACTCAATAACATATTGATGGAATGGAGAATTGACTGTACCGGGAAATGAACACCATCTTCTGATACACATCTCTGTATCTAAGTGATTAAGTCGTCCGCCTTCCTTTCCGAATATCGTCGGTTTGAATCGGGACCTTGCCGTTCTGTTCACGAATACATTTTTTCCCCGTAGATTCTAGGATTGTTGTCGGAACTACAGAATTCGTACTTTGTGCAATACTTTCGGCAAGTGCGTGCAGTTAATACAAAGATGAACCCAACTATATGGGGAAAGAGAGAGACAGGTGCAATGAGGTCAATCCTTCGTCTCCAGACCATCTTTTAAGAACTCATTCAAATTAATATCATGATGTAGTTCCTGCAGCTGCATTGAGTGCCTTTATTAATATCATGATGTAGTTCCTGCAGCTGCATTGAGTGCCTTTATTAATATCATGATGTAGTTCCTGCAGCTGCATTGAGTGCCTTTATTAATATCATGATGTAGTTCCTGCAGCTGCATTGAGGGCCTTTATCTCAGCCCTGAAATTGGTTGAGAACTTGCCAGTGGCCAGAGCTAAGGTTAGTTCTACTCCAGTTTAGTTGGAGTACAACTTCCTCTTCTCCATGGTGGGCGGCATCTGTGGCCGAAGAATCCGTGTATGCATGTGTCAATGAGTCCAATTGGGTAGTTTTCGTTTGTGTTTTTCAGCGATGAGTCTTCTCTCCAGGTCTGTCTGTGTTCCTTTCCAATGCCATTTATTTCTTCTGAGAGCTCTCTGAAGCACACCAGCGTCCAAGACAAACTGAATGGCGTGGCTGATAATCTGAGGCAGACGGCTGAAATCCCAATCTAGTGAGAACGCAGAAGACAAACTGTATAGCGGGGCTGATAATCTGAGGCAGACGACTGCCTTTATTAGAGAATCTGAAATCCCAATCTAGTAAGAACGCAGAAGACAAACTGTTTGGCGGGGCTGATAATCTGAGGCAGACGGCTGCCTTTATTAGAGAATCTGAAATCCCAATCTAGTGAGAACGCAGAAGACAAACTGTATAGCGGTGCTGATAATCTGAGGCAAACGGTTGCCTTTAGTAGAGAATCTGAAATCTCAATCTAGTGAGAACGCAGAAGAAGAAGAAAAATGTATGTCACTGTGCTATGTCTACTTTCTAATCTCCGTAAATGTTGCTTTTTTAAATACTACTGACAATAATGTGACAATGGTAATGTAATATTATATTTAAATACTACTGACAATAATGTGACAATGGTAATGTAATATTATATTTAAATACTACTGACAGATAATGTGACAATGGTAATGTAATATTATATTTAAATACTACTGACAGATAATGTGACAATGGTAATGTAATATTATATTTAAATACTACTGACAATAATGTGACAATGGTAATGTAATATTATCCATAAAATCAATTCACATGAGCTTAACCCTTTGAGACTTTTCAGCTGATACACTGGCTTAGGCTGTTTTTAGAATGTCACTAAGCCGATATGTCGGTGTTTGTGTCTCCGATTAAATAAAAGAATATTTCTTCACACTAACGTTACTGAAGTTGATATGTAATGTGTCACACTTCAAAGAAATTATACTAGAGTTATAAATGTCTAAACAACTTGATATTGAATGTTAAATTTGCATTGCAAAATAGATGCATCCAGGGTCAAAATAATTACGGAGCGAAAGGGTTAAGTAGTTTTATTTCGTTCCAAAATTCTCGATCACACTAAGATTTAATTTGTACGAAATCTACCTGATGGATACAAGTAATTTTTTACAATGCAGTCTTATATACCTCACGACATTACGAATCCATGTTTAACTAATTGGTAGGTAGCTTAGTTGAGACGCAAAAACGTTTTTTTGTTATATAACTTTGTTACATGATAATAATAAATAATAATTCCTCTCGTACCGTTATACGTTACATAGGGCCTGCAAGTAGTTTCTCCATACCGCTCTATCCTGGGCAACTCGCTCAATCTCCTCCATGGAACTGAGACCGATATTTCCTGCCTTTCTCAGCAAAGTTCGCTTCAGGTTCTCCTTATGTCGACCTC
Source organism: Arion vulgaris (assembly GCA_020796225.1). Classification (NCBI taxonomy): domain Eukaryota; kingdom Metazoa; phylum Mollusca; class Gastropoda; order Stylommatophora; family Arionidae; genus Arion; species Arion vulgaris. Next base: position 30,115,309 of record CM036756.1, read on the forward strand.
TCTTTCTTGAACCCTTTGCATCCCACTTCAATGCCTGCTTTGATATTCGTTGATCATTTCTCCTCAAGGTGTGCCCAACATATCTCCATCTTCTCTTTCTTATAACAGTTGTCACTAGTGGTTGACCAGACATGTCTCTGATTTCATCACTTCTCCTGAATTCGTTCCATTTTATATTCATTATTTTCGCAGACATCTATTTTCAAATGCATTCAACTTGCTTTCTATATCTTTAGTCATTTTCCAACTCTCGCTGGCATATGTTAGAATTGATACAACATTTGAATTGAAAATTCTTAATTTAGTTTTAATACTATATAACTTTCAGTTCCATATTTTATTTAGACTTTTAAAAGCTGATGTTGCTTTGCCAATTCGTATCATAATTTCTTTAACATTTCCTGTGCAATCAAAATTGCTACCCAAATAGGTGAACTGCTCTGTTATTTTTATCATTTTAGATTCCAGTGTGATATCTGCATTACTTGCCATAGGTGTCTTCATTATATTTGTTTTTCATAGCTTATCTGCAGTCCCACTTTTGATGCTATAGATGACAAGTTGTCTGTTTTTCTTTGCATATCTTGGTTGTTTCTACTTAACAAGGCAATATCATCTGCAAAATCCAAATCTTCTAGTTGACTATTTTCTACCCAATCGATGCCAGTTTCGCCCCTGCAACATTTTCGCATCACCCAGTCAATGGCCACTCCAAACAATAGCGGAGATAGAATACAGCCTTGCTTTACTCCGGTTTCAACCATAAACCAGTCGCAGTGTCCACCATCAGTGCGAACTGCACACTGTGAACCATCATAGAGGCTCTTTATAATGTTTATTATTTTGTCTGGTATTCCATAGCATCTCAGAATATTCCACAGAGAGACTCTGTGTAGACTATCAAAGGCTTTTTAAAATCGATGAAATTTAGTATGAGTGGTTGTTGCTTCTCAATATGTTCCTCCAAAATTAGTCGTAGGGTAATTATTTGGTCTAAGCAGCTTCTCTCAGGTCTAAAACCAGCTTGTTCTTCTCTCAGGGTTGTGTCCACTGCTCCTTTGATTCTATTAAGAATGATTTTGCAGAAAGTCTTGGTCATTAATGATAATAGGGTGATCCCTCTCCAGTTGTTATAATCTTTGAGATCACCTTTTTGGGGGATCTTAACAATTATTCCTTCTTCCATTGATCTGGGACAGTTTCTTCTTCCCATACTTTATTAAATAGTTCTTGCACCTAGCTAATAGTTGTATCATCAGCCGCTTTGAGCATTTCTGCAGTAATGTTGTCATCACCCGCTGCCTTATTGTTTATCAAAGAATGGATTGCCTCCTTGACCTCAACTACACTTATCATTTCTTCGTAAATTGGTAGAGAGCTGTTTCTTGCCTCTTCGTTTAACTTGAGTAGTACTGGTGGATCAGGTCTATTTAATATTTCTTCAAAATGTTCTGCCCATCTTTTCTTCTGCTCGGTATCTGATGTTAGAACTTTACTGATGTTATATACGCACACCAAAATGATAACCAGAGTTTAGAGTTTACATTAATATACAAAATGGTAGCGACTGTTTGTAAAGGCGTAATCCATATTGCATATTATAAAAAGAAAGGTGACATTGTGAACAAATAATACCTTCCACTTCTATAAATGAAAATAAATGCTGTGTACATACGTCAATGACAGTAGTTAGGATACATTATGAACTGATTAATTCCACGGGATTCGTTTTGACTTGCACCTAATTGCATGTGGAACACGGAAATGCTTAGTTATAGACAAACTTGACAATCGTACTGTAAAATTTCGACAAGTATACTAAATCAACATCGCTGTTATTTTAGTAATAACATATAATAAAATTCTTAGAGAACTAAAGGTTTGGGTGGGAAAAAATACTTTAGGAAGATCGCCACTGTTACCTATATAAAAATGTAAAAATTAAGAATTATATAAGAATCTCAAGTGGGTGGTTTTATATCGGTCGGTAAAGATTATCACGAATTTTGGAACGAACTATTATTATGCAACTCCATGTGAACCACAACCGTTAATATAAATCGAGATAGTCGAAAAAAGAAACAGTAAGGGGGAAAATGTTTAGTATAATTACTTTATAAAGAATTTGTAATTAGTAATAATCCAAACTGAATGAAATTCAAGTTGAATCCATCAAAATCTCTTTCTCTCGCGATCCCAAACACATCAAAATGATAAGTTAAAGTGTAATGATAGATAAGTTACGCATGTTTGTATAGCCAATATTTATTATTTATGATAAAATAACAACGAATTTTTAAAGAGAATTTATTAGACAGTTTTGGTAATTTAGTATTGAGAGAATGTGTCTGTAGTAATAAGTGGCTATTGAAAACAGCAAACATGTGTTTACCTGTGTAAAGCAGAACATAGGCATGGCTATAGGTCTGCCAATCATCTGTGACATCAGAGCTTATGTAGATGACTGTTTAATTTAGATGCTAATGGCTTGAACTTGCACACGTCGCTTTATTCATTGAACTTGTAGAACAAGTAAAGTTCCTTGAATTTATACTCAATGTTTGGTCGTGGACACTGAATTTAAACACATTGTTTGGTCGTGGACACTGAATTTATGCACATTGTTTGGTCGTTGACACTAAATTTATACACTTTGTTTGATCGTTGACACTAAATTTATACACTTTGTTTGGTCGTTGACACTGAGTGTATACACACCTACACGGAAGTCAATGTTGAATTTATACACATTGCATGGACATCAACCTTTACACGGAAAGCTGACTTAATTATTTTAATTATTTCCTATTGTAGTGCTATTTTGTTTAACTTAATGCTTATTCTTCTATTTTGTTAACTTTTATAAGATGTATATGTCTGGATTTAATTCAGTCCTTCGGTTTGATTAAAAGTTTTAACCCTCTGAGATTATCATGTCTCTTCTTCACTGTCTACAAGTTTCTGTAGAAAAGCGTTCTAATGCTCTAACTCCGTCTAAACAATAGAGGAATGAAACTGAAATCATGTTACAAAAATGTATAAACAAGCAAGCACAAGCGAAGTATAAAAAAAATTCAAAACTTAACAACAGCTGTGCAAAAATGGCATCATTTAAAAGTGATTTCACAAACACTTGTCACATTTAGATCTGAATCACATACTATTGTGAAAATGATACGGACATTAGTTTCAAAGTTATTGAAAAGTTATCGGATATATTGTGTTAAATCCTGATTTAGAGATGGTGTCCTTCAACATTGCAAAAACGAAATAAAGTAAGACATTCATACAAGCATAGATCCTTAGATGGTTCTGTTTCTAATGTTGAAACAGGTTGACATTCTTCGTGAGACATCCACGCCCTCTTTCCTCGTATAACTGTGTTTCAAATGAGTTCGGGGACTTCTGTTTCCGCCTGTCAATCAAGACCTGGAGGCGGCCATCCAAATCATTCATGCTTAAATATTGGAAGAGATCGCCCCGTCGATGCAAAGCTGTCTTTAGACCATTTAATCGATCGCGTCGAAAGTCCGCCCACTTAGAAACTTGGCAATATTTGATATTCCATTTGGTGAATTCTTCTCACGTGGTACATAAGTATTAAGCAGTGACATCTGTAGAATAGGATCGTGTGACAGAAGACGATCCAGATTAAGCGAGCGATTTTCTAAGATTTCGGAGAGGAATTTGGCAATGTTGGTGGTGATTCTAATTAGAAAAATGATGAAAGCGATCACGAAGGATAAAGAACAAAAAGACACGCAGGGTACTGGTTCAGCTTTCATTGAAACTAAAGCCCAGAGATATAGATGAGTTTTAAATCTACTGGCTTTAATAGATAATATTATTCGAAGCGACGTCTCCTATTCAGAAGTAAATAACGCGGTTTGGGGGACAAATCTTAACGAGTGTTTGATGTCTAGTTCTCCCAAGGAAGTCTTATCTTATATTAACCACATTTGTCGTGGGGAAAGTTAGTTTTCTATCTTGTGCCAGTTGTGTTGCGCTTGACGTTGTCAGTTCATGCTTTCGCAGGGACTCTGAGATGATTTCCTATCCATCGTGTTCTTGGCCTGCCTCGTGCTCTGCGCCCTGAGTGTCGATTATTATAGGCACATGATGGTAGTAAATGTGGTTCCATTCTCATTAGATGGCCGAACCACTTGATTCTTTGCTTCTCGATGTACTGTATGCATGGTATAGTACCAACGATGCTTCTGATATTCTCGTTTCTCACTCTATCTCGCCTTGTAACGTTGACAGCTTTTCGTAGACATCTCATTTCACATGTTGTAATCTTTCTTTCTTGTGTCTTAGTCAGGGGCCATGTTTGGCACTGATAGCAGAGAGTTGGAATAAATATGCAGTTTATCAGTTGTCGTTTGACTGCCAAGTTAATACGTTTATTGAATAGTTTTTTGTTTTCATTACCGTATTAGAGGATCTCTCTTGTGTGGAAGTTAGTTGCTCGCCTCTAACTCCAAAGGTACTCAGCTCATTCCAGCAGGAAGTGATCGGGATTGTGTTCTAGAAATTCCTGATCTGAATGTAGGTGAGATCGAGCTCCTAGTCATATCGAAGACGGACGGTAAAACAACCATTAGCAGTTGAAAATCGATAAGAATATGATGCACAGTCTCTGTAATGACAAAATTAATTTAAAACTAAAATAAAGTTTCCTAAAAAATATTAAAATTACCGTGGGAATCCTCGCCGACTGTACAGAGTTAGTACACTGTCGCTGTGATCTTCATGTGTAAGTAAGAAAGATCGTAGTACACACGGTTATTCACTTAAGTGCATTCTGATAGTCCTATCAAACAATCTATTACCATATACTGACTCAAGTTGAAACAGACTGCTATCATTAAGATATATGTAAGTAATGCTACCTACTTCTTTTTTCGTTGCGTTCGTTCTTTACCACCAATCTTAATCACTCTTTGTGATATGTTTGATCTTTGTCAAGAACATGCATACGTTGCACATTAGTTTGGTAGGCCCATAAACGCATAGACTTCTACACATTTAGTATACGAGCATCCGATTTCAGCCCAACCTCCTTATTCGTCTCTTACGACATGCGTGGCAGTTAACAGTGATTCTATTCTTTACACCCCAAATTTGGGCCCCCCACCGTTCAGAAAGCAATGGCAAACTACTGAACGTATAAGTGGTGCCTAGAAAATCAACGACTTGTTTACTGTGGTTGATGGCTACGTCCTTTGGGATATCCCCGATTCTTTTTAAACCACTCGAGATGTATGGTATTAACAATATCCAGACATAAACTGAAGATGGAAGTCCGGGACATACATTAAGAATACAGAAACCAGATACTAATAGGTCTGAGGCCGAAAAACCAGATACTAAATGGCTCTGAGAACCAGATACTAATAGGGCTCTGAGAAAACCAGATACTAATATGTGGCTCTGAGGGCTCTAGAAAACCAGATACTAATATGTGGCTCTGAGAAAACCAGATACTAATATGTGGCTCTGAGAAAACCAGATACTAATATGTGGCTCTGAGAAAACCAGATACTAATATGTGGCTCTGAGAAAACCAGATACTAATATGTGGCTCTGAGAAAACCAGATACTAATATGTGGCTCTGAGAAAACCATATACTAATATGTGGCTCTGAGAAAACCAGATACTAATATGTGGCTCTGAGAAAACCAGATACTAATATGTGGCTCTGAGGGCTTGAAAACCAGATACTAATATGTGGCTCTGAGAAAACCAGATACTAATATGTGGCTCTGAGAAAACCAGATACTAATATGTGGCTCTGAGAAAACCAGATACTAATATGTGGCTCTGAGAAAACCAGATACTAATATGTGGCTCTGAGAAAACCAGATACTAATATGTGGCTCTGAGAAAACCAGATACTAATATGTGGCTCTGAGAAAACCAGATACTAATGGCATCGAACCTGGCTACATGAGGGCTCTGAGAAAACCAGATACTAATATGTGCTCAAGACAGATCTGGTTGAGAAAACCAGATACTAATATGTGGCTCTAGAAAACCAGATACTAATATGTGGCTCTGAAACCAGATACTAATATTGACACTTTCTCGAGAAAACCAGATACTAATATGTGGCTCTGAGGCTCTGAGAAAACCAGATACTAATATGTGGCTCTGAGATGGAATTCGGAGGTAAACTGACATCGGAATACTAGTGAGACATAGGGCGACGTACAACTGACATCGGAATCCTGCGAGACAGAGGCAACATACAAGCTGGACATCGGAATCCTAGCGAGACATGAGGCGAACGGTACAAGCTGGACATCGGAATACCTAGCGAGACATAGAGGCGAACAGTAGATATAGAAAGAAAAGAGGCGAAGAATACATGGAATGTCAATAATCCGGCTTGCTCAAGACAGATCTGGTTGGAGAAAGTTTATGGATGCCTTATGCTAAAGGATCTTAAGCCGAAGGATTGACTTCATTGCACGATGTTTAACCCATATGGCTCAACCCTTCTCCGCAGAAATGACATGACACTTGTTGTGAGCATTACTCAAAGCCCGAAGTTCTTACCTTCGGAACAACACTATACGTCTCTGGAAAAAAATGCACTTGTGAGCAGAATTGCGTGGTCCGGATTCTCTCTCTCGCGATCCCGATCTAGACTGATGAACCAATTTTTATCATGAGTTTTACCGTGTTTCTCGTCTCGAAGTTTCTGTTGTTTTGAGGCCAGGTTTCTTTTCTTATACCTGCTATCAGTTTTGACAATCTTGCAGTACGTGTTCTGCCGTCATGTCCGCCTTTTAGCAGGGGCACAGGCTAGTTGTGCCATTTAAAATTTGTTAAATATGTGGGCGCGGAGCTTGTTGTGGCTGGTACGAGGCGGAGTATGACAACTTGTTCACTACGAGACATACCATAGTACCCGTCGCTGTTGTTGTACTGAGGATGGTCTTTTGTCCATTTGTCTTTATAGTGCCAGCCGATGGTTGTTCTGGCTTTCTCATAATTGATCTCGAGATCAGTCTGAGGTAGTCGCCCGCCTTCGGTCCGGATTCAAATCCGCGATCTCCGGAACGCAAATCTCGACTTAACCACTTAGCCGCAGATACACGAGAAGCCTTATTCTTCAATGGGAGTTAAGAGAGGTAGAAGAATGTATGGTAGTCAGGTTAATCACAATCAATATGATCTTCTCTTCAAGTTTCAAAACAATCATAAATCGACCACAGAGTGTTCTTCAATGCGCTAGTTATTGTGTTAACATAAACATTAATATTGGTTAGGATGTGAGACAGTGGATTGCGTATTAGAATGTAGGTGAGAAAAAACATCAGGACCGGGTTACGATCTTTAGATGACCTTAGCAATTTCAAAATGTTGATGCCCTCAGATTTTATATATATACATATATATATTCCCGCCTGCCCAGCGTGTTCGTAGCACGTTGGACTCGTGTGACTAGCCCTCTGTGAGTGCAGGTTCAATTTCGCAGGCTGGCAGAAAGGCCACAGGTTCCCCAGATTCACGGTGTTCGTGGCACCGAACCGAAGAGCTGAAAGCTCAAGTGCTTCTGAATTGGAGAATTAAAAAAATAAAAAAAGACATTCATATATATATATATATATATATATATATATATATAATGTGTGTGATGAGGGTTGGGGAGATGTATGTTTGTGTTTGTGGGGGATATTGAATGAGTATGTTTGGGGGCGGTGGTAAGTATATGTGCACCTTGATTTATTCAACTCCATATTTATTATGTTCCATAGCTGATGCTGTTTTCGGCTACTCGATGTGTTATTTTCTGCACGTTTTGCATTCTATTACCTTTTCATAGTTTTCAATGATGACTGCAAGGTAGCAGAGGGGTTTGTTCATATTACTCTTTAAAATATCTCGTTACATTTTCTGTGTACAGTTTACAATTGAAGCGTTCAAATAAGGTGCTAATAACAAAATTCTTAGAACTCCCTGGACAATCATCAAGATGCGTATCCTTTATAGATCGTTGCTCTCTTTGCAGCGCATCTGAAATTCACTCTCTGTCTCTAGCCAGTTCGCTCACTTCGTCGATGGTCATATTCATGGTTTGGACATTCTGGAGGACTTACATATTGTGAAGCATTATAGACATCATCATGTCTCTGAAAATGAAGTATTTCGTTCACATTAAACGACACGGTGGCTTCTAGAGAAGAGTAATGAAAGACATGGTTTCCTGTGAGTAGAGGCAGGATAAGACCAAGACAAAAGTGGCAGCAGAACATTAAAGAAACATTGAACATAACGTTAGATAAGGCGGAAGAACTTTGCTAGAGACAAGAGTTTTTCAGATAGGCTGCGATGAAAGCTACGTTCTGCAAATGGTATGTTACTTGATGACAATTTAGTTATACATCACAGGAGCAAACGTTCTACAAATGGTATGTTACTTGATGACAATTTAGTTATACATCACAGGAGCAAACGTTCTACAAATGGTATGTTTACTTGAAAAGACAATTTAGTTATACATCACAGGAGCAAACAAACCTGGCAAGATAGATTATAGCAATACATATTCCGAAGTTAAATACAAATAAGATTCATACCTTTGTCAACGGATGTCTTCGACGTATTCTCAGACTGAGATGGAATGAAAGAGTTGCAAACACAGACCTGAGGATAAGAACCGGACAGGAACTCTCGTTGACCCAGGTTAAGAGGATAAAATGGCCATGAGTCGGGCATACCCTACGGAAGACACAATCGAGTGTGAATAGACAAGCACTTGAAAGAAACCCGCAAGAAAAACGTAAAAGAGGACGCCTTAAACAGACATGAAGACGAAGTCTTCTCCAGGAACTGAAGGATGATCAACTATCCAGGGAGACCATAAAGAAAACCGTCAGAGACCGAGAAAAGTGGCGAACAACTGTTGAGACCCTATGCTCCACAAGGAGCGGAGAGAAATAATTAAGTAATTCCTAGAACGTTTCCTTTTCTAATCAGACACGAAAGGACTTGTGGATTTATTTTCCCCTATCGACGTTCTACAAGTGTGGAAAGGAATTGACTCTTTAACCTATTGTATACTTGTGTAAAGAAATGTGATATGACAGATACTTCGTACCCAACGGTTTGCAAAAGCTGCAGGTATTTAAATTTATTTCGCTTAGCCAAAATTAGTTTCACAATTAAACCAAAACATATAACTTCGATACGGTACATGAAATGAAATCAATTGAAGTTTTAAATTGCTAAATTGCTACATTTTTCAATGATAAAAAAAGACTGTTTCATTGCTTGAAAAATTTCACCTAATGTGTTTCTGCAATGAAAACCTTATTGACATTTTTATAAAGACGGCGTTAAAAGAAACAAAAACCCGTTCGGGTTAGAATTTTTGCCCTTAGAAAAATAAACATGAAGAATTTTAGACACGAGAAAATCTCGCCCATTCAAAGTATTTATGTCAATCGACTATTGCCTGTTTTAAGTGTTGGAATAATGAACATTTAGTGTTGATGCTCTTCACCAAATGAATCGTAATTCTCACTTTTGACAATTAAGTGAAATTGAAGCCTATTCTTCTTAAATGAAGGACATGCTGTGCAGCCGTTGTCAATTGACTCCGTGCACAGAGAGTAAACACTACATATATTCTGCTCCATTGATTTGACAAGAGTAGCAAACAAAAAGAATCCACAAATGTTTGCAACTTAATTAACACTGGCATTCAGAATAAATATTTATCCCGCTGCCCTCTAAGCTTGTAACATCTCGGAGTTAAAGTGGGCCATTATTTGTCCTGTCTCGGTGCCCCTGTGTCAAGACTTGTTCCAATGTTCTCACCGTTCATTTCCGGGTAATCTCGTGACCCCATGCGCGGGAACAACAAACTCTGCGACGACCGGAAGTCGTTTGATTGGCCAGCAGAAGTTCCAGTATCGCTGCAGATTTCTTTAAAAGGATCTTCCATTAGACAAGAAGCCTGTAAGTGCTGGCGTTGATGCCTGACCAAGACAAAACACGTAACGTACTATTTGATCCTTCTTGCTTTAACGGCATCCAAGAATTTCTTTGAATTTTCTAATGTCTCGTTTCTTGTCCATTTTCCCTTCTATATTTCTTTGATTGTATACGATGGCTTCGTACATACAAGAAAACAGTTTTGACGGCATCCAAGAATTTCTTTGAATTTTCTAATGCCTCGTTTCTTGTCCATTTTCCCTTCTATATTTCTTTGATTGTATACAATGGCTTCGTACATACAAGAAAGCAGTTTTGACGGCATCCAAGAATTTCTTTGAATTTTCTAATGTCTCGTTTCTTGTCCATTTTCTCTTCTATATTTCTTTGATTGTATACAATGGCTTCGTACATACAAGAAAACAGTTTTGACGACTTAGACATAGAGTAAGATAAGAAGATATGTCAATTTTTACTTTTTTTCTAAACCCATGCAATGTACTTCTTCTTCTTCTTCGAACGCTCCATATCGACCACTTGTTAACCACTCTGTGTGATTTATATGTGATTTGTATGTGATTTATATGTGATTTATATGTGATTTGTATGTGATTTATATGTGATTTGTATGTGATTTGTATGTGATTTATATGTGATTTATATGTGATTTGTATGTGATTTGTATGTGATTTATATGTGATTTTGTGTGTGATTTGTATGTGATTTGTATGTGATTTATATGTGATTTATATGTGATTTATATGTGATTTATATGTGATTTATATGTGATTTATATGTGATTTGTATGTGATTTGTATGTGATTTGTATGTGTGATTTGTATGTGATTTATATGTGATTTATATGTGGATTTATATGTGATTTGTATGTGATTTATATGTGATTTATATGTGATTTATATGTGTATTTGTTATGTGATTTGTATGTGATTTGTATGTGATTTATATGTGATTTGTATGTGATTTGTATGTGATTTGTATGTGATTTGAATGTGATTTGTATGTGATTTATATGTGATTTATATGTGATTTGTATGTGATTTGTATGTGATTTATATGTGATTTGTATGTGATTTGTATGTGATTTGTATGTGATTTGTATGTGATTTGTATGTGATTTGTATGTGATTTGTATGTGATTTGTATGTGATTTGTATGTGATTTGTATGTGATTTGTATGTGATTTGCATGTGATTTGTATGTGATTTGTATGTGATTTGTATGTGATTTGTATGTGATTTGTTCATAAGAGCGATTCTACGCTGTGCCAGTTAGGTGTCTACAAGTAACCAGCACACCCGATTTCTGTGATGCTTTTTTATTTACTAGGGTAGCTTCCTAGGTCCTACATCAGTCGCCTTTTACGACACGCCTTGTAGGTCACAGTGGTACTATTCTTTGCTTTCCTTGTGGGCCCGGCACATACAATGTACTAAAACTGTTTGGAACATTTAAATCAAAGATTTGAGATCGCGAGAGAGAGAAAGAAATCAAAGATATGGCTGTGCCTTAAAAGATATCATACCAAGATGTCTGTAATCAGCGTAATCAACCTGTAATCAGAGTGACACAATAACTACAGTGGCGTAGCCTGATAATGCGATATAGGTGTTCTGCTACTTAAAATGAATATGTGTCCCTCCATTTTAACATATTTTTCCTTTTAATTGGAAAGTCAACTATATCCAATTCCGCACCAATAATTATTGAACTGGAAATTTGAAAGAAAAATAGTAACAGCGTGACCTACAAGGCATGTCGTAACAAAGGGCTGATTTTTTTTTTGGGGGAGGGGGTATGAAGGGTAGCTTTATCAGTAAATAAAAAGCGTTACAGAAATTGGATGTACTGGCCTACTTGTAGACGCATAACTGGCACATCACAACGTACAATCGCTCATAGGCTTAGATCACATGCAAATCACAAAGATTGGTTTAACAAGTGATCGTTATGGAGAAGTGGTAGAAGAAGACAACGGCTAAGACTGGAGAGTCTATCTTGACCTTGTGTAGATCAGGGTAACTGTGGATTTGATGCTGAAAACGACCTTTCAACAGACGCAGTGATTGCTAGAATAGTCATGATCAATTCTGCCAGTTTGAAACATGAACTGAGATCATTTTCAACTTAAACTGTAGTAATCATGAGCTGACTATTGTAGAACTTCTTCTTCTTTGCGTTCGTTCTTACGACCAATTTTAATCACTCTTTGTGATATGTTTGATCTTGCAAGAACGTGTATACGTTGCATTGGTTTGTGGCCTAAACGCATAGACTTCACGTTTAGGACACATGCATCCGATTTCAGCCAAATTGTAGAACTCATCCGAACAATAATACATTCATACGACTCATTCATTGTTCAATCGTACGAGCATAGTCGAACACTTGCATAGTGAACACTTCTACATAAACGTCTTTATATACGAAGTACTTTTATTGTTAGTTCTGGTTTTTTTCCGCACGCATTCGCTATGTAATACCACGTGTCCACCAATCCATCCCCTCATTCGTTTCACAAAATGTCATAGTTGTTAGAATCCAGAAAATAGTACGCGTTAAGACAGAAACCAGTCCTTTACAGAACTTTGTGAATCAACCTCAGCTTTTTTTAACGCTGTTTTTGATTTTTCTAGGCATTATTACGTTCAGTAGTTTGCCATTGCTTTCTGAACGGAACCAAATTGTCCGCAGCGTGATTTGAACTCAGAACGTCGGGGTTAATAGACCGAGTCACTATCCCCTAGGCCACAGACGCCACCGACTTATAGCTACTCTGTAAATATTTTCTAGTAAATATTGATGTGAATATTTAACAGAATAATTATTTTATTTTTCTTCTGACCTGGCATAGGTGTGCGGCACACCTAGCACGCAAGGATAATACGCGCATGAATAATTATCCGCAGCGTGATTTGAACTCAGAACGTCGGGTTAACAGACCGAGTCACTATCCCCTAGGCCACAGACGCCACCGACTTATAGCTACTCTGTAAATATTTTCTAGTAAATATTGATGTGAATATTTAACAGAATAATTATTTTATTTTTCTTCTGACCTGGCATAGGTGTGCGGCACACCTAGCACGCAAGGATAATACGCGCATGAATAATTATCAACCTGTAATCAGCGTGACACAATAACTATCAACATGTGTAACCAACGTGACACGAGAACTATCAACTCTAGACCCTGCGCTGCCCGCTTGCCCAGCGTGTTCGTAGCGCGTTGGACAACGTGTGACAAGCTCCCTGTGAGTGCGGGTTCAATTCCGCGGGCTGGCAGAAAAGCCACAGGTTCTCCAGATTTATGGTGTTCGTGGCACCGAACCGAAGGGTTACGATGTCCATGGCACCGAACCGAAGGGTTGCGATGTCCATGGCACCGAACAGAAGAGTTACGATGTCCATGGCACCGAGCCGAAGTAGAGCGACAAAGCTGAAAGCTGCTTCTGGATCAGGGCAAAAACAACCCTTCGCCATCAGCTTATCATCTAGTCTTCAAGTTGATTATGCTAGCCATTTGCCAATAACCAAACTGGGCTATAACCAGCATGTGTGTTTCTTGATACTCATACGACAATATCACACTTTAAACCTGTTTTAATCCCATAAAAGTGCTTAATTCCTAATTACTTGAATAACAAAACTCATTCATACAGCGACGTTGGTAGAAGATGTGTGGGATGACCACGAAACGTTTTCCAAAATTGAAAACTTAACTTCTAATCACGCTGATAAATCTTTTAACAGCATTCCCTAAACAAACATCAAAGGATCGTTTAAGTTTCAAACTTCGAAACTAAATTTCTAACAATTATGCTTTACATTCCAAGAGAAGATTATATCTGTTTTATTTTTAAAGATCTATAAGCCAAGATGTCACTAAAGACGTTTTGACAGATCCTCTTAACTTTTCCCTGGAGCTAGTGTGGTCGCTGTGTGTTGCCATTGATTCCGAGGGTAACTCAAACTGGAATATCCTAAAGAAAACAAACACGCGATTGCCTCTTCTGCCTTTAAGTTTTGAAAGATTAAATGGTGCAAAACTCAGCTCTTTTGCGCGCGAGATGATAATAAGTTCAGGGAAACAACATGGGCGCCGTGTAGTCTATCATTTGTTCCTGCTGAGCCTGGCTTTTGTTAGGAACACATCTATCGCGTTAGAAGCGCAAACATTTAACCCCTCAGAGCGTAGGCAGTGATGGATGTCAATGACATTACAGATGCTTTTAAACAAATAAAGGAATATAGAGCATCAGGGGATAGATATTAAACTTACGGTCCGAGGACAGTATGTGGACTTCCAGGGGAAAGCATGCCGTCCAAATGTTCTATTAGTTACTCTGCAAAAGTAACGTTGCTATAGTAGTAAAAGTTTCTTTGTTGATATGAATATCAGGAGCTAGCGGCGGAGCATCGACACAAATTGACGAAGGATCGAGAGTAGCGGAGACAATTATTTGATGCATTGAAAAACACCAAAAACTATAAATATAATGTTTTGCAGACTGTGGGAAAAGAATCAATGAGAACGATGTGAAACAAATCAAAGCTCTTGACAAATGTCTCTGAAAACTTGGTAACTTATCGTGACAACACATGGAAAGATTGCGGTAAACTCCGTACAAAAGGCCGATACAAATTCGACACAAATTGACAAATAAGCTTGATTATTGTTTTCAGTCCTGTTTTTTTTAAAAAAAGAACGAACCCACCCCCTCCCGCTCCCAAAACAAAATATTTAAAAAATAATAAATAACGGCTTGACAATGTATTTGTTGTAATTGACAAAATAGGGACATAATAATCAGAGACTAGAGTCTAAACCACCTGAGTGGTTACTGGGGCTCCAATTAGGGGTGTAAAGAATAGAGCCACTGTTACCTTCCACGCATGTCGTAAGGAGGTTGGACTTGGGGCTAGCTACCCCACCCTGTAAAAATCACTAGATAGCTACAGAAACCACAACCAGGAATATTCATAGTTTGCCACCCGAGGAAAGACCACGCAAGGAGGGACTCATGGCAAGAAAATGGGTAGAGATCTGGAAAAGATCGTCTTGGATAGGCGGACTTGGAAGGCCTTGGTTGTGGACCTATTCCTCCTAGGGGCAAGGGTGAAGAAGAAGAAGAAGAGTCTAAGCATTCATCTTCGGTTACAGAAGGCTCAGATGAGATGGGTCGGTCACGTTGCGCGGATGTCTGATAAGCGCATCCCCCAAAAACAGCATATGTACGGAGAGCTGAAGATCTAGATGGGGACAAAAGACCGGTTGGTGGACAGAAAAGATGATACAACGACAGTTAAGGTGTCTAAAATGCTTCGCTATATATAGCAACAAAATCAGATAAATATATCATTTTATTAGAGCTGTTTTGAAAATAGGTATGTTGATCTCAGGCTTCTTTTCGTGTCCTTGTCAACGCTGTATACCAGATTAGTATGTACAACACCCGAGTGGTGACCGGGGCCCAAATTTGGAGCGTAAAGAATAGAACCACTGTTACCTGCCACGCATGTTGTAAGAGGGGATTAAGGAGATTTGCCTGAAATCGGATGCACGTGTCCTTAACGTATAGAAGTCTATGCGTTTAGGGGCATACCAAACCAATGTGCAACGTATCACGTTCTTGGCAAAGATCAAACATATCACAAAAAGTGATTAAAATTGGCCGTAAAGAACGAACGCAAAAAATATGTATAAATGTGTATTCTAATGTAAAGATTAGTTGTTTGTTTTTCTTCAAATTCCGTGTTCCGTGTACAGCCAGTATTTGTTCCCTATATAACAATACGGACTCTTTCCTGGAACCCACGGTGAACGTAAAAGGGAGGGAAGTACATGGACAAGAGATTTGGAGGCAGAGATTAACGATATCCGGATGAGCTGAAGGAGCTGCAAGAGATAGATAAAGGTAGGAAGATTAAGCATGAGTTGGTTGATGTCTATGTCTCAACCTGGGTCAAAAAATGGGCCCAGCAAAGAAAACTATAAAAGTAAGAGACATTGTTTGGTTTGTTTCGCACAAATCACTCCTATTTATATTTTGAATATTCCACACCACTAAATCCTCATTCCAGTCACTAAATCCTTCGCTTGATAGACCACAGAATTAACTTTCCGTACGCGAATCCTTACTAAGCTTTGATAGTAGACACTGAGAGCAGAAGGAGTCAATAGTACAGATGACACGAGCAACAAGACCACGACAACGTGTCAAGATTTATTGAGCTGGTTTCTAAGAATACAGAAGTGTTCCTGCTGCGCGTGTCTGTGCACCCGTATAAACTGCCTTCCAGAAGTGTTCATGCTGTGCGTGTCTGTGCGCCCGTATAAACTGCCTTCCAGAAGTGTTCCTGCTGGCGTGTCTGTGGCCCGTATAAACTGCCTTCCAGAAGTGTTCATGCTGCGCGTGTCTGTGCACCCGTATAAACTGCCTTCCAGAAGTGTTCATGCTGCGCGTGTCTGTGCGCCCGTATAAACTGCCTTCCAGAAGTGTTCATGCTGCGCGTGTCTGTGCGCCCGTATAAACTGCCTTCCAGAAGTGTTCATGCTGCGCGTGTCTGTGCGCCCGCATAAACTGCCTTCCAGAAGTGTTCATGCTGCGCGTGTCTGTGCGCCCGTATAAACTGCCTTCCAGAAGTGTTCCTGCTGCGCGTGTCTGTGCGCCCGTATAAACTGCCTTCCAGAAGTGTTCATGCTGTGCGTGTCTGTGCGCCCGTATAAACTGCCTTCCAGAAGTGTTCCTGCTGCGCGTGTCTGTGCGCCCGTATAAACTGCCTTCCAGAAGTGTTCATGCTGTGCGTGTCTGTGCGCCCGTATAAACTGCCTTCCAGAAGTGTTCATGCTGTGCGTGTCTGTGCGCCCGTATAAACTGCCTTCAGAATGTTCATGCTGCGCGTGTCTATGTGCCCGTATAAACTGCCTTCCAGAAGTGTTCATGCTGTGCGTGTCTGTGCGCCCGTATAAACTGCCTTCCAGAAGTGTTCATGCTGCGCGTGTCTGTGCGCCCGTATAAACTGCCTTCCAGAAGTGTTCATGCTGCGCGTGTCTGTGCGCCCGTATAAACTGCCTTCCAGAAGTGTTCATGCTGCGCGTGTCTGTGCGCCCGTATAAACTGCCTTCCAGAAGTGTTCATGCTGTGCGTGTCTGTGCGCCCGTATAAACTGCCTTCCAGAAGTGTTCATGCTGCGCGTGTCTGTGCACCCGTATAAACTGCCTTCCAGAAGATCACAATTCTAACACCTTCCAAAGTCCCTTTGATGTTCATTTTATTTGTTTTTTTTCGTCTTGGAGTTTATGTAAGTCAGTTTATATAAGTCAGTTTATATAAGTCAGTCTATATAAGTCAGTTTATATAAGTCAGTTTATATAAGTCAGTTTATATAAGTCAGTTTATATAAGGAACTTTGCTGATCTTACCTTTTTGAGATTTCAAACAAAAAAGTAAGTTTCATCTTGATCTTCTTCAATGATCCAGCGGCACTTGAGCTCTTGCTCTTCGGCACAATGCTATATAGTGGTATCTGCATGTGTTTGTAAGTTACTCTTTTGTTCAGTATAATGTATTCCGTCTTTCTGGGCTTGGAGGAAGGAGGAACTTCCAGACGTCGTATAGTGTTTGGCACCTTGAAGAGGTGGTGGTGAACAATTTCATGTTGTTATGCACACAGCTGTTACACTGATGAAAAATCGACTGTAGCTTTTCTATCATGTCCATTCTCTTTTCATGGTTGTGTTTTGTGTCTAATTGTTATTTTCCCATCTCTTAATACTTCAGTCAGAAGACACAACATCCACATGTTTAACATGGTATGCCCAACTTGAGGTAGGGATTGCGTTCCAGGGTTGAACTTTATAATCACCTCCACACACAACAGAGAGGTGCAATAACACACGTCTGAGGTTGTTGTCCTCATCGCTTGCGATGGATGACTTTTATCATTTCATTAACACTTAAAATCAACGCTCGTATAGGAAGTGCGGCTACTACATTCGGCAAACTATCGAAGCGAGAGTGGGACCAAAAAAAATTGACATTGCAGACGAAGACTCAAATATATCGAGCCTGTGTAATTAGTTCTTTACAATATGGCCAGAAACATGGACAGCCTACTCAAGACACGAGAGGAGACTTAACATATTTCACCTTCGATGTCTCCACAAGATTATGAACATCAGGTGGTACGACAAGATAACCAACTCTGAAGTACTGCAACGTGCAAAACTGCCTTCCATCATGGGCATGATCAGCAGTAGACGACTAAGATGGTTGGGACATGTGAGAAGAATGGAAACTTGCCGCATACCAAAACAAATGTTGTTCTGTGAACTTTCGGAGGAGAAGAGGCACCAGGGCAGACCACTGCTCAGATATAAAGATGTCTGCAAAGCCTCAATGAAAAACTTTTCTATAGGTCCCAGCACATGGGAGGGACTAGCTGATTACAGAGTTTTGTGGAAAGCCAAATTACGAAAGGGTGCAGAGTCTTTTGAGAAGAGACTTATGTATGAGCTGAACGACAAGAGAGAAAAGCGAAAACTCAGAAGTTGTCACATTAAAACACTTGCCAATTGACGAAAAGTAAAGACGAAAAATGCCATATATATACATATATACATGTGTCTACCTCTTGCATCATTACCTTATATTATGGTTGTCAGCAGGGTCTCATGCCCCTTTACGAACTCACAATTGCGGGGTCTCTGTAGCCTAGAGGTTAAGTGCTCGTCTCTCGTGTCACAGGTAACCAGTTTGCTCCCTCGTGAAGCCATCGGAATATTTTTCCAGAGACATTGGTCCAACACGCCCAGTTCGATATTGATTAATCAATCTTTTTGCATATTTGTTATGTCGTTCTTTTCGGGCTTTACCAATATCTACAGCCATCTCCCTCAATCTGCAGTCTCATGTTTGACTGGACGCAAGAATGACTAATACAAGTTTGTTGCGCGGGTTAACGAGTTCTATACATATCATGATCGCTTTCAAATCTAAACTTGTCCGTTCTCAATGGCGCACATGATCTTTAAAACTCAATTTATCTACGAGCTTTCAATTCGAATGTTACCTACACTAAAACTCAACGTTGGCGGATAACACGCATGGTAAATGAAGCAACAGAGTTACACATCTCTTATTTAGAGTTTTCTAGTAAATCCACAAATCCACTTAGTCCAATACGCCGCCGTCTCCACCTTTAAACTTCTGCTTCATTAAATTCTATCCTCTAAGAGTGTTTTTTCATTTTAAGCCGACATGCTGTTTAAAGAGTGAACTTTTGGGTAAGACATGATTTCGAGTTGAATAGTACTGAGATCAGTGGCGGCTCGTGATCATTTTTATTTGTGGGGTCAGACACAAGTTGTCGGGGAAATCGTGGTTTTGGATTAGGTTATATTTTAATTTATAAAATAATAAATGCACGTACACATTAATTTTGATGGCGCCCGGCCCTACAGTCCCTTAATGACGAGCCGCCACTGACTGAGATGTAACAAAATAGAAATTCAGTTTTCATGATCTAGTGTTAGTTATGAATCTCATTTTAAAGACTTCTAATAGAACAAAATAAGAACAATATCAGCAGATACACGAATGTTCGAATACAGTATATCAATGACTCACCTTTTCTATTATTCAATAAAACGATATGAGGTTATCAGTTATATGAGGACTATCACCTTCGCACTCCGGACATGTCCATAGGTGCTCCGATCTCCACCTCAGCAAATCCAGCAGCGTCTAGCTGAACAACACGCCAGTTCGATGTTGATTAATCAATCTCTTTGCATATTTAGTATGTCGTTCTTTTCGGGCTGCACCAATATTGGCACCCATCTCAATCTGGTTACGATAGAAGGTAATAGTGCCAAGTGAAGACCAAGAAAAGATGGATAGACAATATCAAGACCACACTAAATCAACACAGATATAACACAATAATGGCAACTCATGTGGCACTGGAACGCAAATTAAAGCTCCAACCCATACTCTTAACTATAATTCCATTGTTTCCCTTGCTTCCATTGCTTCCATTGTTTCCATTGTTTCCATTGCTTCCATTGCTTCCATTGCTTCCATTGCTTCCATTGCTTCCATTGTTTCCTTTGCTTCCATTGCTTCCATTGTTTTCCTTACCTCCATTACTTCCATTGCTTCCATTCCTTCCCTTGCTTCCATTGTTTCCCTTGCTTCCATTGTTTCCTTGCTTCCATTGTTTCCCTTGCTTCCATTGTTTCCCTTGCTTCCATTGTTTCCTTGCTTCCATTGCTTCCTTGTTTCCATTGTTTTCATTGTTTCCATTGTTTCCTTGCTTCCATTGTTTCCATTGTTTCCTTGCTTCCATTGCTTCCATTGTTTCCTTGCTTCCATTGTTTCCATTGCTTCCATTGCTTCCATTGCTTCCATTGTTTCCATTGCTTCCATTGTTTTCATTGTTTCCATTGCTTCCATTGTTTCCACTGCTTCCATTGTTTCCATTGTTTCCATTGTTTCCCTTGCTTCCATTGTTTCCTTGCTTCCATTGCTTCCTTGCTTCCATTGTTTCCTTGCTTCCATTGTTTCCATTGTTTCCTTGCTTCCATTGCTTCCATTGCTTCCATTGTTTCCATTGCTTCCATTGCTTCCATTGCTTCCATTGTTTCCTTTGCTTCCATTGCTTCCATTGTTTCCATTGTTTCCCTTGCATCCATTGTTTCCCTTGCTTCCATTGTTTCCATTGCTTCCATTGTTTTCATTGTTTCCCTTGCTTCCATTGTTTCCTTGTTTCATTGCTTCCATTGCTTCCATTGTTTCCCTTGCTTCCATTGCTTACATTGCTTCCATTGCTTCCATTGCTTCCATTGCTTCCATTGTTTCCTTTGCTTCCATTGCTTCCATTGCTTCCATTGCTTCCTTTGCTTCCATTGTTTCCATTGTTTCCATTGCTTCCATTGTTTCCATTGTTTCCATTGTTTCCATTGTTTCCATTGCTTCCATTGCTTCCTTGCTTCCATTGCTTCCTTGCTTCCATTGTTTCCATTGTTTCCATTGCTTCCATTGTTTCCATTGTTTCCATTGCTTCCATTGCTTCCATTGTTTCACTTGCTTCCATTGTTTCCATTGCTTCCATTGTTTCCCTTGCTTCCATTGTTTCCTTGCTTCCATTGCTTTCATTGCTTCCATTGTTTCCTTGCTTCCATTGCTTCCCTTGCTTCCACTGTTTCCTTGCTTCCATTGCTTCCATTGTTTCCTTGCTTCCATTGCTTCCATTGCTTCCGTTGCTTTCATTGCTTTCATTGCTTTCATTGCTTCCATTTGCTTCCATTGTTTCCATTGCTTCCATTGCTTCCATTGCTTCCATTGTTTCCTTTGCTTCCATTGCTTCCATTGTTTCCATTGTTTCCATTGCTTCCATTGTTTCCATTGCTTCCATTGTTTCCATTGCTTCCATTGTTTTCATTGTTTCCATTGCTTCCATTGTTTCAATTGTTTCCATTGCTTCCATTGCTTCCATTGTTTCCTTGCTTCATTGCTTACATTGCTTCCATTGCTTCCATTGCTTCCATTGCTTCCATTGTTTCCTTTGCTTCCATTGCTTCCATTGCTTCCATTGCTTCCTTTGCTTCCATTGTTTCCATTGTTTCCATTGCTTCCATTGTTTCCATTGTTTCCATTGTTTCCATTGTTTCCATTGCTTCCATTGCTTCCTTGCTTCCATTGCTTCCCTTGCTTCCATTGTTTCCATTGTTTCCCTTGCTTCCATTGTTTCCTTGTTTCCATTGCTTCCATTGCTTCCATTGTTTCCTTGCTTCCATTGTTTCCTTGCTTCCATTGTTTCTTGCTTCCATTGTTTCCTTGCTTCCATTGCTTTCATTGCTTCCATTGTTTCCTTGCTTCCATTGCTTCCTTGCTTCCATTGTTTCCTTGCTTCCATTGCTTCCATTGTTTCCTTGCTTCCATTGCTTCCATTGCTTCGTTGCTTTCATTGCTTTCATTGCTTTCATTGCTTCCATTTGCTTCCATTGCTTCCATTGCTTCCATTGTTTCCCTTGCTTCCATTGCTTCCATTGCTTCCATTGCTTCCATTGCTTCCATTGCTTCCATTGTTTCCTTTGCTTCCATTGCTTCCATTGCTTCCATTGCTTCCTTTGCTTCCATTGTTTCCATTGTTTCCATTGCTTCCATTGTTTCCATTGTTTCCATTGCTTCCTTGTTTCCTTGCTTCCATTGTTTCTTGTTTCCATTGCTTCCATTGCTTCCATTGTTTCCTTGCTTCCATTGTTTCCTTGCTTCCATTGTTTCCTTGCTTCCATTGTTTCCTTGCTTCCATTGCTTTCATTGCTTCCATTGTTTCCTTGCTTCCATTGCTTCCTTGCTTCCATTGTTTCCTTGCTTCCATTGCTTCCATTGTTTCCTTGCTTCCATTGCTTCCATTGCTTCCATTGCTTCCATTGTTTCCATTGTTTCCATTGCTTCCATTGCTTCCATTGCTTCCACTGCTTCCACTGTTTCCCTTGCTTCCATTGCTTCCATTGATTCCGTTCCTTCCGTTGCTTTCATTGCTTCCATTGCTTCCATTGCTTCCATTGCTTCCATTGCTTCCATTGCTTCCACTGTTTCCATTGCTTCCATTGCTTTCATTGCTTCCATTGCTTTCATTGCTTCCATTGCTTTCATTGCTTCCATTGCTTCCATTGCTTTCATTGCTTTCATTGCTTTCATTGCTTCCATTGCTTTCATTGCTTCCATTGCTTCCACTGTTTCCATTGCTTCCATTGCTTTCATTGCTTCCATTGCTTTCATTGCTTCCATTGCTTCCATTGCTTTCATTGCTTTCATTGCTTTCATTGCTTCCATTGCTTCCATTGCTTCCATTGCTTTCATTCCTTCCATTGCTTTCATTGCTTCCATTGCTTTCATTGCTTTCATTGCTTCCATTGCTTTCATTGCTTTCATTGCTTTCATTGCTTTCATTGCTTCCATTGCTTTCATTGCTTTCATTGCTTTCATTGCTTTCATTGCTTTCATTGCTTTCATTGCTTTCATTGCTTCCATTGCTTTCATTGCTTCCATTGCTTCCATTGCTTCCATTGCTTCCACTGTTTCCATTGCTTCCATTGCTTCCATTGTTTCCATTGCTTTCATTGCTTCCATTGCTTCCATTGCTTCCATTGTTTCCTTTGCTTCCATTGCTTCCATTGCTTCCATTGCTTCCATTGTTCCCTTGCTTCCATTGCTTCCATTGCTTCCACTGTTTCCATTGCTTCCATTGCTTCCATTGCTTCCATTGTTTCCTTTGTTTCCATTGCTTCCATTGCTTCCATTGTTTCCCTTGCTTCCATTGTTTCCTTGCTTCCATTGTTTCCTTGCTTCCATTGTTTCCTTGCTTCCATTGCTTTCATTGCTTCCATTGTTTCCTTGCTTCCATTGCTTCCCTTGCTTCCATTGTTTCCCTTGCTTCCATTGCTTCCATTGTTTCCTTGCTTCCATTGCTTCCATTGCTTCGTTGCTTTCATTGCTTTCATTGCTTTCATTGCTTCCATTTGCTTCCATTGCTTCCATTGCTTCCATTGTTTCCCTTGCTTCCATTGCTTCCATTGCTTCCATTGCTTCCATTGCTTCCATTGCTTCCATTGTTTCCTTTGCTTCCATTGCTTCCATTGCTTCCATTGCTTCCCTTGCTTCCATTGTTTCCATTGTTTCCATTGCTTCCATTGTTTCCATTGTTTCCATTGCTTCCTTGTTTCCTTGCTTCCATTGTTTCCTTGTTTCCATTGCTTACTTTGCTTCCATTGTTTCCTTGCTTCCATTGTTTCCCTTGCTTCCATTGTTTCCATTGCTTCCATTGTTTCCATTGCTTCCATTGCTTTCATTGCTTCCATTGTTTCCATTGCTTCCATTGCTTCCATTGCTTCCATTGTTTCCTTTGCTTCCATTGCTTCCATTGTTTCCCTTGCTTCCATTGCTTCCATTGCTTCCATTGCTTCCATTGTTTCCATTGTTTCCATTGCTTCCATTGCTTCCATTGCTTCCACTGCTTCCACTGTTTCCTTGCTTCCTTGCTTCCATTGATTCCGTTGCTTCCGTTGCTTTCATTGCTTCCATTGCTTCCATTGCTTCCATTGCTTCCATTGCTTCCCTTGCTTCCACTGTTTCCCTTGCTTCCATTGCTTTCATTGCTTCCATTGCTTTCATTGCTTCCATTGCTTTCATTTCTTCCATTGCTTCCATTGCTTTCATTGCTTTCATTGCTTTCATTGCTTCCATTACTTTCATTGCTTCCATTTCATTCCATGTTTCCTTTTCCATTGCTTTCATTGCTTCCATTGCTTTCATTGCTTCCATTGCTTCCATTGCTTTCATTGCTTTCATTGCTTTCATTGTTTCCATTAGCTTCCATTGCTTCCATTGCTTTCATTGCTTCCATTGCTTTCATTGCTTCCATTGCTTTCATTGCTTTCATTGCTTCCATTGCTTTCATTGCTTTCATTGCTTTCATTGCTTTCATTGCTTCCATTGCTTTCATTGCTTTCATTGCTTTCATTGCTTTCATTGCTTTCATTGCTTTCATTGTTTCATTGCTTCCATTAGTTTCATTGCTTCCATTGCTTCCATTAGCTTCATTGCTTCCATGTTTCCCTTGCTTCCATTGCTTCCATTGTTTCCTTGCTTTCATTGCTTCCATTGCTTCCATTGCTTCCATTGTTTCCTTTGCTTCCATTGCTTCCATTGCTTCCATTGCTTCCATTGCTTCCATTGCTTCCATTGCTTCCACTGTTTCCATTGCTTCCATTGCTTCCATTGCTTCCATTGCTTTCATTGTTTCCATTGTTTCCATTGCTTCCATTGTTTCCCTTGCTTCCATTGCTTCCATTGCTTCCATTGCTTTCATTGCTTCCATTGCTTCCATTGCTTCCATTGTTTCCATTGCTTCCATTGCTTTCATTGCTTCCATTGTTTCCATTGCTTCCATTGCTTCCATTGCTTCCATTGCTTCCATTGCTTCCATTGCTTTCATTGCTTCCATTGCTTCATTGCTTCCATTGCTTTCATTGCTTCCATTGCTTCCATTGCTTCCATTGTTTCCATTGCTTCCATTGCTTCATTGCTTCCATTGCTTCCATTGTTCCACTGTTCCATTGCTTCCATTGCTTCCATTGCTTCCATTGCTTCCATTATTCATTGCATTCCATTGCTATTCCATTGCTTCCATTGCATTCCATTATGTTCATTCATTCCATTGCTTTCATTGCTTCCATTGCTTCCACTGTTTCCTTATGCTTCCATTGCTTCCATTTCATTTCATTCTTCCATTGCTTTCATTGTTCCATTGCTTCCATGTTTCCTTGCTTCCATTGCTTCCATTGCTTTCATTGCTTCCATTGCTTCCATTGCTTTCATTGCTTCCATTGCTTTCCATTGCTTCCATTGCTTCCATTGCTTCCTTGCTTCCATTGCTTCCATTGCTTCCATTGCTTCCATTGCTTACATTGCTTTCATTGCTTCCATTGTCATTCTCATTGCTTCCATTGCTTCCACTTTTCCATTGCTTCCATTGCTTCCATTGCTTTCATTGTTCCATTGCTTCCATTGCTTTCATTGCTTCCATTGTTTCCATTGCTTCCATTGTTTCCATTGCTTCCATTGCTTCCATTGCTTTCATTGCTTCCATTGCATTCCATTGCTTTCATTGCTTCCATTGCTTCCATTGCTTTCATTGCTTCCATTGCTTCCATTGCTTTCATTGCTTCCATTGCTTCCATTGCTTTCATTGCTTTCATTGCTTCCATTGCTTTTCATTGTTTCTTCTTCCATTGCTTCCATTGCTTCATTGCTTCCATTGCTTTCATTGCTTCCATTGCTTCCATTCTCATTGTCATTCCATTACTTCCATTGCTTTCCATTGCTTCTCATTGCTTCATTGCCATGTTACTCATTGCTTTCCATTGCTTCCATTGCTTTCCATTATTGCTTCATTGCTTCATTGCTTTCATTTCTTCCATTGCTTTCATTGCTTCTTCTTCATTGCTTTCATTTTTTCCATTGCTTCCATTGCTTTCATTGCTTCATTCTTCATTGCTTCCATTGCTTCATTGCTTCCATTGCTTCCATTGCTTTCATTGTTCCTTGCTTCATTGCTTCATTGCTTCATTGTTCCATTGCTTTCATTGCTTCCATTGCTTCCATTGCTTCCATTGCTTTCATTGCTTCCATTGCTTCCATTGCTTCATTGCTTCATTGTTCCATTGCTTCCATTGCTTTCATTGCTTCATTGCTTCATTGCTTCATTGCATTATGCTTTCCATTGCTCCATCTTCATTCTTTCATTGCTTCATTGCTATGTTCATTGCTTTCCATTGCATTCCATTGCTTTCATTGCTTCATTGCTTCATTGCTTCCATTGCTTATGCTCATTGCTTTCATTGCTTTCAGATTGCTTTCATTGCTTCCATTGCTTTCATTGCTTCATTGCTTCCATTGCTTTCATTGCTTCCATTGCTTTCATTGCTTTCCATTGTCTTTCCATTATCTTCATTCATTCATTGCTCTGTTCCATTGTTCCATTAGTTTCCATTGCTTTCCATTGCTTTCTCATTGCTTCCATTGCTTCATTTTGCTTTCATTGTTCCATTGCTTCCATTGCTTCATTGCTTTCATTGCTTCCATTGCTTCCCTTGCTATTCTCCATTGCTTCATTGCTTCCATTGCTTCCATTGCTTCCATTGCTTTCCATTGCTTCCATTGTTCATTGTCCATTGCTTCATTGCTTCCATTGCTTCATTCTTCATTGCTTCCATTGCTTCCATTGCTTCATTGCTTCCATCTTTCATTCTTCATTGTTCATTTTCATTCTTCCATTGCTTCCATTGCTTCCATTGCATTTCATTGCTTCCATTGCTTTCATTGCTTCATTGCTTCCATTGTCTTGCTTCCATTGTCATTCCATTGCTTTCATTGCTTCATTGCTTTCATTGCTTCATTGCTTCCATTGCTTTCATTGCTTCATTGCTTCATTTCATTCTTCATTATTCCTTGCTTCCATTATTGACTTCATTGCTTTCATCTTGCTTCATTCTCATTGCTTCCATTGCTTCATTGCTTCCATTTTCTGCTTCATTGCTTCCATTGCTTTCATTAGCTTTCATTGCTTCCATTGCTTCCATTGCTTTCATTTCTTCCATTGCTTTCATTGCTTCATTGTTCATTGTTCATTGCTCATTGTTTCATTGACTTCCATTAGCATTGTCATTGCTTCATTACTTCCATTTCATTGCTCATTCATTGCTTTATTGCTTCATTGCTTCCATTGCTTCATTGCTTTCATTCTTCCATTGCTTCATTGCTTCATTGCTTCTTCATTACTTCATTCATTTCCATTGCTTCCATTGCTATTCATTGCTTTACATTCTCATTCTTCATTGCTTCATTAGTTCATTGTTCCATTGCTTCATTGCTTTCATTGCTTCATTGCTTCCATGTTATTGCTTTCATTGCTTTTCCATTGCTTCCATTGCTTCATATGCTTTCATTTTCCATTGTTCATTACTCATTGCTTCATTGTTCATTAGTTCACTCCATTAGCTTTCCATTGCTTCCATTGCTTCTTCATTGCTTCCATTGCTTTCATTGTTATTGTTCAGCTTCGATTGCTTCCATTGTTCATTGCTTTCATTGTTTCTTGCTTCCATTGTTCATTGTTGATGCTTCATTCTTCATTGTTCATTGTTCCATTAGCTTTCATTGCTTCCATTTGCATTGCTTCATTGCTTTCATTGCTTTCATTGCTTCATTCTTATTGCTTGCATTGCTTTCATTGCTTTCATTGCTTTCATTGCTTCCATTGCTTTCATTGCTTCCATTGTTTCCTCTGGATTTCTTACAAAAATCTCATTGTTCTCATCTTATTTTAGATATTCCTACTGTCAACAATTGCTGTTTGATGCTCGTCTTGTCAAACTTTTGAAAGTTGTCAGGTGAAATGCACAACGACTATGTCAAGCTTCTAAAATGTCTTCTGTGTTCTACGTGTTTCTTTTTTATGTGAATTAATCACAAGGTGCAGATGTATTGAAAAGAGAACAAAATTATGACAAACTTAACTTGAATACACTCGTTGCGCAGTGAAAAGCAATAATATTTTTCATGTGCCATTTTTTTACCAGTACCAGATCGACTGAAAATGTGAAAGGCAGCAAATGTAGTGCAAAATGATTACTTTTCTCACAAATGTAACCAAGTTGTGATCAAGAAATCAGAGAAAGCTACATTTCCAAGATATATATGCAATGAAACTACTAGTATCAGCTTTTAGAAGACTAGTTAGGTAGAAAGTAGCCACTGGACCCAACAAAATCGTCATAGACATCCAACCAAGCATACAAATAGTAGAGACGCCTTGTCGTGTCTACAGTCATTTCCATCTTCGCTGCTTTTCTTTAGTGGTCGATGTTCTAGTAGTCAATGCTTTTATCGTGTCTAAGAATCCAGAAAAAAGTTTCTGAAAGCGAAATCTGGTCAGTCTCAATATGTTAAATAATGAACCTCAGACCTGACGCGTTCTTGAAGACATTGACATCATCAAATATTTGTAATTTTCTATAAATGTTAGCTCTGACAAGATACAGTGCCATAGCTAATATATTGTTTTTCACACCATGTATCAGTAAGGACTGATATTAACTGTGTAAATTTTATGACTATGTGTTGAGAACTTCACTTTACACCTCAGAGGTCATGTTGTAAAGAAATTTCTGTTAGATTTCCAAGTTTTCTAATTTATGAATTTCATAGCTGGCTGATGTGACGTTTTAACCGATTCTTTTTTAAAATTAAAACGAATTAGAAAAAGGAAAAATGAAACACCAACAAGAACATTTTTTACGTTAATGACAAGATGTAGCCACATTTAAACCAGCAGCTGTTGTTTTCCAATGATCATAATAATATTCACTTGTTTAGGTCCGTTAGGGATTAATTGTCTGACTATGTATGTTATGTCTGCTGTATTGGAAGTCTGAATTTTTTCGCTTCTGTTGTATCTATTGCTTGATGAAGGCCTTTTAGTCGAAACGTTGTTGTATATTGTTTTTGTACTTTACAAAACTACAGTACTTTGTTTTTGCGTATTTCGTTCTTGCTACATAGTGATACTGTAATCTTCTCTTATATTGATAATAATAACATTCTTCAAATTTGGAATCTGAATCTGTTCTACTCATAGTTAATTAGACATCATTAATATAATTAATGGAAGCAGCAGAGATGTGGTTTTACAGAAGAATGATGCAAATTCCATGGACAGCGTAGAAAACGAATGAGGAGGTTTTAAATCATGCCTGCACACAAAGAAACTTTATCAAAATAATCTTCTTCTTCTTTGCGTTCGTTCTTTACGACCAATTTTAATCACTCTTTGTGATATGTTTGATCTTTGCCAAGAACGTGTATACGTTGCACATTGGTTTGGTAGGCCCCTAAACGCATAGACTTCTACAAGTTTAGAACATGTTCATCCGATTTCAGCCAAACCTCCCGAGTCGCTTCTTACGACATGCATGGCAGGCAACAGTGGTCCTATATTTTACACCCCAAATGTGGGCCCCGGTAACCTCTCGGGCGATCAAAAGAATAAGAATCAGACAATCAAGGTTCTTCGGGCATATAATACGAAGAAAAGGTTTAGAACAGATGGAGACAACAGGTAAAATTTAGGGAAGGAGAGATCGTGGAAGACAGAGGGAGAAGATGTTGGATGACCTGAAATCATGGTTCTCTCTCTCTCTCTCTCTCTCTCTCTCTTTCGCCATTGTTCTTTTTGGTCATTTTGATCATTCTTATTATGATATATAAACAGCCTTTGCCAAGAACGTATTTTTACGTCACATCATTCAGCACCATTTGGAGCTCTGGTGCTTATCCTTCGGCGACGTGTCCGGTTTCAACCAGCCTTTACTGGGTTCGCTCTCCGTCAGCCTTTGGCTGTCCCCAGCCTACCCGCAAGGCAACAGGTTCCACGTCATGGTTCGACAAAGGATCGGCGTCAGAACTGATAATATGTACCAAGGAGAAAGAGTTAGGAAGAGACATGATCGCCTACGCCGGCAGTCATGGTACTTGATTGATTGAATATAATCAATATAATATAGAAGACATAATATAATAGTGATACACTATGTGAACTCCTGTCAATAGTACCATAAGTAAATGTTAAAAAACTTGTATATAGTTCATTCCTTTTTCATTCAGACTTGTTCCTTTTTTAAACAAATATGCAGCTTTGATTGCAATGCCCTTTTGAGCCCATTCTTGCCCGAGTGGTTACCAAGGCCCAAATTAGGGTGTGAAGAATAGAACCACTGTTACCTGCCACGCATGTCGTAAGAGGCGTATAAGGACTACCCCACTAGGCTAGCTACCCCACACCGTAAAAACACTAGATGGCTACAGAACGGAGAGCGAACCGAGTAAACGCTGGCTGAAACCGGACACATCGCCGAAGGATAAGCACCAGAGCTTCAAATGGTGCTGAAGATGTGACGTAAAACACATCAATGCTAAGGTTGCATGAATCAGATTTCCACCTGAATATAATTTGTGGGGAAATCTGGTACATCGGTCTGGGCGGTAATCGCGAGAGAGAGAGAGAGAGAAAGAGAGAGAGAGAGAAAGAGAGAGAGAGAAACCCATTCTAAAATACGACAATGCTCTCCAACGCAAAAATCGCATGGGGTTATGTAGTAAACGTCCCAATCGGTGAACTATAATTACAAATAATGAGCATACCACGTTCAAATATATCCAGTGTGACCGACATGCAAAAGACACAAATTGATAGTGGGAAATAAAACAACTATCTCTCTACCAACTCTCTGTTAGTAACGCCAAATGTGATCTCTGATTAAAACCCAAGAGAGAAATATCACATCATGTGAAAGTAACTGTTTAAGGAAACATGTGTTATAAGACAGAATAGAGTTTAGAAAAACGGAGAACATCATAAATATTTGTTGTATCACACAAATCTGAATCCAACAAAATGAAATAAATATTTGTTGTATCACACAAATCTGAATCCAACAAAATGAAATAAATATTTGTTGTATCACACAAATCTGAATCCAACAAAATGAAATAAATATTTGTTGTATCACACAAATCTGAATCCAACAAAATGAAATAAATATTTGTTGTATCACACAAATCTGAATCCAACAAAATGAAATAAATATTTGTTGTATCACACAAGTCTGAATCCAACAAAATGAAATAAATATTTGTTGTATCACACAAATCTGAATCCAACAAAATGAAATCAATATTTGTTGTATCACACAAATCTGAATCCAACAAAATGAAATAAATATTTGTTGTATCACACAAATCTGAATCCAACAAAATGAAATAAATATTTGTTGTATCACACAAATCTGAATCCAACAAATTGAAATAAAGATTTGTATCACACAAATCTGAATCCAACAAAATGAAATAAATATTTGTTGTATCACACAAATCTGAATCCAACAAAATGAAATAAATATTTGTTGTATCACACAAATCTGAATCCAACAAAATGAAATAAATATTTGTTGTATCACACAAATCTGAATCCAACAAATTGAAATAAAGATTTGTATCACACAAATCTGAATCCAACAAAATGAAATAAATATTTGTTGTATCACACAAATCTGAATCCAACAAATTGAAATAAAGATTTGTATCACACAAATCTGAATCCAACAAAATGAAATAAATATTTGTTGTATCACACAAATCTGAATCCAACAAAATGAAATAAATATTTGTTGTATCACACAAATCTGAATCCAACAAAATGAAATAAATATTTCTTATATCACACAAATCTGAATCCAACAAAATGAAATAAAAAAAACTGGTTCGGTAATCTAATTATTCTTTGTCTTACGTTCTTCTACTATGAATGCAGACGTAGTCAGTACGCCTGATATTGCGCTTCAGACTGATTTCTACGGCTTTTATTTTTATCAGTGTCCCTCGCCATTCAGGCATGCATTCTCCAACAACAGAAGTACTTGTAGTTTAGCTGCTTAAGTAATGATCAACGTGTATCTAATAAAAATGGAATCAGATCTACTAACATCCCACTCTTATACCAATTTACAACATGGCTTCAAGGTACGAGGAACACGGAGATCCCGATGTATCAAAAAACATCACATAAGCCATGCGACAATATAGGCAAACAACTACAGATACAACACATATGTCTTCTCCTAGCACATGTGAACATCGATAAGATAAGATAAGATAAAAAGCATGATTTTCTAACAGAACTCGTTTTCTGCAAAGATGATTTCAATAGAAGTGTTATACCGAAATTTGGATATGCTTATCTTCATCAACTATTGTATCTCAATTAATAATAGAATATTACTCAACTATACTATCTGAACTATTTATAGCATTTGAAGCAACTATACTATCTGAACCATTTATAGCATTTGAAGCAACTATACTATCTGAACCATTTATAACATTTGAAGCAACCATGACATATAAAACAACTATACTATCTGACCCATTTATAACATTTGAAGCAACCATGACATATAAAACAACTATACTATCTGACCCATTTATAACATTTAAAACAACTATACTATCTGAACCATTTATAACATTTGAAGCAACTATACTATCTGAACCATTTATGACATTTATAGCAACTATACTATCTGAACCATTTATGACATTTGAAGCAACTATACTATCTGAACCATTTATGACATTTATAGCAACTATACTATCTTAAAGCAATGGCAAACTACTGAAGGTAATAATGCCTAGAAAAACCACAAACAGTTTTAAAAAGCTGGGGTTGATACGCAAAGTCCTGTAAAGGATATGCAATTAACTTGTTAAATACTATCTGAACCATTTATGACATTTGAAGCATCTAAACGATCTGAACACTAGAGATCATGGGACTCATTATCGAGAAATGCAGAATATACAACATAGATGCATATTCTCTTTTCAACAGAAAAAAAACCCAATAATAAGAGGTGTTGATATGTTAGAGGACAATGAAATAAAATAATTGTCAGGCAGGTAAAGGACAAGAGTAGGTTAGAAATGGACAATTGGTTTCACTAGTTTTAACAGACAGATTGTTATTCCTAATGGTCTCCGCCTTCCCAAGTCTGTCTTCGGACATTGATAAAATTCGGAAAATTATCTACTGGACATTACCCAGGCACGTGTGACCTCATCGTTATTTTGCATTCATTGGTCTCGTCGAATGGATTGTAATAGATTATCTGACGAGCACTCGTTACACCCGATAATTACACTGTCCCTTGCTCTTCATTGTCCAGACCGCACGCTGTTTTAAGGGCATCTCCTCCCTTTCTGTTTATCAGTGATTAAACGAACCCCAGTGCTCTCTAATCCGATTGTCTAGCTTGGAGACCGTTAATCTAAGACCATAGTTTTTGCAGGAACAGTAGCTCCACAGAAGATGGTACAGTCTGTTGTGTCCAGACAGCCACGTCAGTCTAAGACTAGCCAATATTTAATTAGGTTCTCATTCCGGTCAACCTAAAACGTGCCCGTTGATAAGGGAACTCTGAAATTAAAACAACGCCGTTTCGGAACTGCTCCGAGTGGCTGGTGTCCTGTTTGACGGACATTTTTCCAAGTTGGAGTGTGCCGAAATAGTTGTAAAATAATGGGTAATTTGTTTATGGCTGCAGTGGTGCTTGTAGTTGGTGGTTAGCGTCGTCTGTCACCGATTTATGATGTTTGGGATACTCTATTAAAAGTTAGACGAACCGGATATCATGTCTATGGCTTCTGATCATTGCCGCGCAATTCAAGTACCGTGGTTGTCAGTCCAAATCATGACACCGTGGATGAAAAATGGACATAGAAACGCGCTCGTGACGCTCGCGCGCATGGCTACCATCTGGCCAATGAAAATGGCCTGTTTAATTACAAGTGACAAGTTTGTTGGACAAGAATAACAGTAACTTGGCAAGTCTAACGATTATTGCTCAACCAAACATTAGCCACCATTTTGGGATAAATAACATCACACAATATTTGGAACAAAGTAGATATCACTGTTTACTATCAAAATACATATAATATGTTCTTCTTCTTTACGTTCGTTCTTTACGATCAATTTTAATCACTCTTTGTGATATGTTTGATCTTTGCCAAGAATGTGTATACGTGGCACATTGGTTTGGTAGGCCCCTAAACGCATTGACTTCTACACGTTTAGGACATGTGCATCCGATTTCATCCAAACCTCCTTAGTCGTCTCTTACGACATGCGTGGCAGGTAACAGTGGTTGTATTCTTTACATCCCAAATTTGGTCCATGGTAACCACTCGGGCGATATAATGTGTTGATTTACGATGTGAAAGAAAACATCACGTGCACGAATCTTCGATCTCTTTCTTACTTTCAGTGCACGAACTCCGTAGCACCGGCAAGTGTCCCCGATGTAATTTTGAAGATGGAGAAGATTTTTTGTTGGAATTATATTTTTGATCTTTTCACGTGAATTTTGCCCACGCAACGGCTTTCCAGCCTAGTCTTTTCGATTTTGAGTTGCCACGGGTTCTTTTACGGGCTGAAATTGAACACGGGGCCTGTGTTTTATCGTTTGTCTCCGATAGGATTAGGAAGTCGATCTCACCAACACTGAAATCAGGGATCTCTGGGAAAAAATATTCCGATGGCTTCACGAGGGTACGAACCGGGTACCTTTGACATGAGAGGCAATCACATTACCTCTACTTCACAGAGACCCCCACGTTATCATTATTCTTGGAAAGAAATGTAGAGATTAGGGCAATATTAAAGTTGTATTTGCAATTAAACCGCTGATAGCAGATACCGCAAAATTACGATTATGTTGAAAGCACAGATGGGTCTGAACATCTTGAGTCAGGCTGAGGTTTCGTAGCTATAATTCGTTCCAAAATTCGTGATCACACTAAGGTTTAATTTGTACGAAATCTATCTGATGGATACAAGTAATTTTGTGCATGCAGTCTTATATACCTTACGACGTTACGAATCCATGTTTAACTAATTGGTAGGTAGCTTAGTTGATGCAAAAACGTTTTTTGTTATATAATTTTGCATAAACACAACAAAATGATCATCAAAGTTTAGAACTTACAGTAATACACAAAATGGTGGCGAATGATTGCAAAGGCGTATTCCTATTACATATTATAAAAAGAAAGGTCACATAGTGAACAAATGATACCTTCCACTTCTATAAATGAAAGTAAATGTTGCGTACATACGCCAATGACAGTCGTAGGAAACATTGTGAACTGATTAATTCCACGGATTCCCGATTTTGACGTGCACTGAATTGCATGTGGAACACGGAAATGCTTAGTTATAGACAAACTTGACAATCGTACTGTAAAATTTCGACAAGTATACCAGATCAATATCGCTGTAAATTTAGTAATAACATATAATAAAATTCTTACAGAACTAAAGGTTTGGGTGGGCAAAAATACTTTTGGAACGTCGTCACTGTTACCTATATAAAAATGCAAAATCAAGAATTTCTGTCAAAGTGGATGATTTTATATCGGTCAGTAAAGATGATCACGAATTTTGGAACGAACTATAGCATTTATTTTACGATCGCTGCGAAGCAGAATGAGTATAAGGGCAACTACCCCAGTATGAAGATGGGGCTTGAGGCCATTATTGCTGTCATTCAGTGCCTCTATCTTCTTCTTCCCCCTTTGCCCCGAGAGAAGCATAGATTCGCAACCAAGGTCTTCCAAGACCACCTATCCAAGGTAATCTTTTCCAGATCTCTCCATATTTTTTACATTCCGTCTCCTACTCCTGTCTCCATGTGTTCCTGGGTCTTCCCTTACCTCTATTGCACTGGGTGTTCCATCGAAGAGCCTGTCTCGTGATGCTGTCGGGGTCTGACTCTCAATTGATGCTTCGAAATGTCCCAAATGGCAAGCTGCGGTGTGAGTGAATGTCGTCTATTAAGGTCCCCTATAGGCTTATGTTGGTCTACTGCCCTGGACATGCTGGTATTTGCAGTAATTATAGAGCAGACTCTCTCTAATCAATATCACCGATCGTCAAGGAATTGAAGTTGTATAGAAGGGCCGTCTTTCGATTTCTCGTCAACCACTTGTTGGATGGAGGCGCTAAAATTGATATTGAATTCTTCCAACGATTTAAGAAGTTTGGAGTTACACGTTGTACAAATAGAACTGAATGCCTGATGGGCAGAGGAAGTGTTGTGTTTAATCAGTCAGCCACGGCAACCATCAGTGTACATACCTTATGACATCTGCTGGTGTAGACTGAGCACTTATGGGTCTGCCCAGAGTGATATATTTCTGTTCAGTTAAAAAGAAAAATTGTGGCGTCTGTGGCGTAGGGGATAGTGACTCGGTCTACAGTCACCCCGACGTTCTGAGTTCGAATCACGCTGCGGACAATTTGGTTGCAAATTGTTTCGCGTGGATTTTTACAAAGGACGATGGCACCACCCGTTCAGAAAGCAATGGCAAACTACTTAACGTAATAATCCCTAGAAAAATCAAACAGCGTTAAAAAGTTGGGGTTGATTCGCAAAGTCCTGTAAAGGATATGCAATTAACTTTTAGTTAAAAAACCCACCAATAATCTCTTCTTACCATGAGTCAGTTTTTCTTGCTATCAAAGTTACCCCTTCTTACCGTGACCTATCTCGTCTTGTTGGGAGTCATCCCTTCTTATGTTCACAGTAATGTTTTCTTTGCGTGAGACACATATCTTACCGTGAGTCACCCCTCTTCATACCATGCGAGTCACCGCCTCTTACCGAACATAATGAAAATCACCTCTTCTTTTTGCAAGAGTTACCTCTTAAAACTGCAGTCCCTTCTTCCTATAAGCAAAAACTCCTTCTTACATTCACAGTCACCACTTCTTACAGTTACAGTCACCACTTCTTACAGTTACAGTCACCACTTCTTACAGTTACAGTCACCACTTACGTCACACTCTCGTCACAGTCACCACTCCTTACAGTCACAGTCACTACTTCTAACAGTAACAGTAACCATTAAGGTACTACTGTCACAGTCCACCTCTAAGTTATTAGTCACATTCAATCAGTCAGTCTATGACTATCTATAATAGAACCCTCTCAGTTATTGCTATCATGGTTCTGAACTATATCTTCTTATTCTTCTTTTGTTGTCGCACTGCTACCCGGTGTTGTTGCCCAGTGTCGTGGTTTTCTGTTTTGACTTGCGCTGCGTTGTCTTGGGTTATTGTTATCTTTGTTCTTTGACAGGATTCTGCTATGCCATTTAACCATCTCTTTCGTAGTATTCCTCTCGCCTTTTTTCCTGATGTTCTGTTGTAGAAGACTCTGCATACTGTAGAGTTCGGATGCTTTCTCAATAAGTGGCCAAACTCCTTCTGAACTATATAGTACAGCAGTATAGTTATTTTCAGACATAAATAAATTCACACATAAAATGTTTGTGTACTTGAACAAACAAACAAAAACACAACAAAAACACAACAAAAACACAACAAAACGAATATATTCTTTAACTTGAAATATTTCACACTACACCGTTCCCCCTTATCGTGTCTATACGTTCTTTATTGTACTAATGATGGTCACCGGTTACAAAAGATGATCGCACGGAGAGGACATCACAGAAGAATTTAACATCGTTAGTCGCACCATATGATGACAGCCGCCCAAAAGAAAAGACTTGTTCTCAATTTGTTTCCACCAAGCCTGAAACATTCACCTTTCGCCCAGTCCAGGTGTATTCATCGAAAAGGTTTATACAGGTGCGCGAATGTCAAACTTGCCCTGGACGTCAATCACGGAAGAGACGGTCCTCACAGTCTTGTTGAGGCAGGATCAAGTTACACACATGAAACAGACCCCGCTCTCGCACCAGATGTAGTGACTTGTCTTTCTTGCCATTAGCGGCGATGTTTTCTGAAATGTCGATGACAGTCCAGTGAGATCGGTACAAAGTGTCTGTAATTCCTACCTGACCAAGGAACCTCAGCTCTTTTTGTCCAGGTCACACTTTTAGATACGTCCATTGTACGGATTATGCACATCTTTGAACATTCAGAAACGTTTCGTCAAAGAAGTAGTAACTCTGCTACAGGAGAGGACTGTCCCACATCAAGGGCTAATATCAAAGGATTCTTACTGATTTGTGACATTTGACAATCAAGGGTTGGAAAGTCCAAATCTGGTCCTTAGTGAAATATTGTTAGAACTACTCCCCCGTGGCATATCCCTTACATGACGTAGCCCTCAACCACAGTAAACGTGTCGTTGATTTTTCTGGACACCACTAATACGTTCAGTAGTTTGCCATTGCTTTGGTTACATTGGCTATTACACATGTGTATTAAAGGCGTGTGTAGTTTAAGCGATGGTAAGCTCGATCACAAGCCAAGTGTGCATGTTTAAGCTCCGTGTCAGTCAGTTTGGAAACAAATTTGTTTCCGTTGGTTTTACGAACAGTAAAAATAAACCTCACCGTTCAGAAAGAAATGACAAACTACTGAACGTATAAGTAGTACCTAGGAAATCGAAAACTCGTTTACTGTGGCTGCACGCCCGTCTGCCCAGCGTGTTCGTAGCGCGTTGGACTACGGGTGACAAGTCCTCTGTGAGTGCGGGTTCAACTCCGCGGACTGGCAGAAAAGCCACAGATTCCCCAGATTTACGGTGTTCGTGGCACCAACCGAGATTCCAGAACCGAAGAGCTTTCAACTCAAGTGCTTCTGGATCCACCAAAAAAAAAAAAAAAAAACTGTGGCTGCTGGCTAGGTTCTGTAATGGATATGCCACGATTTTCATTTGACAACGTTGGACGGACCTCACGTAATGCATAAGTGTTTGCCTATCAACTAGGCTAGTGTCTAGAAGTAATAAATGACAGGCACTTCATACCTTAAGGTCTAAAACGGCTGCGCGGAATTATATTTTACATTATTGACAAGACAACTACAAAACTTGTTAGAATTGGTGTTTCTACATTCACGGAGTACCTTGGAGGTGTAAAGTTTATTTCAGCTTGCTAATAATATCAGGGTGGCGTCTGTGGCTTATGGGATAGTGACTCAGTCTATTAACCCCGACGTTCTGAGTTAGAACCACGCTGCGGATAATTTGGTTGCAAATTGTTTCGCGTGGATTTTACAAAATGACGATGGCATCACCCGTTCAGAAAGCAATGGCAAACTACTGAACGCAATAATGCCTAGAAAAATCACACAAAAACTGAGGTTGATTCGCAAAGTCCTGTAAAGGATATGGGATTAACTTTTAATAATATCAGAGTCAGCCATGGGCGTTCGCATAATTTTGTCCATGAGGAAAAGGAGTAAATTAATTGTAAAATAAATATTAGGGCAGATTGCTACGCGGAAATGGAGAAGACCAGATTCGCATAAAATTGTTGTATCAAAAGTCATTTTCCGGGGGAGAGGGAGAACCCCGTTTTCTGAACTTATGGACGCCCTTGGAGTCAGAGCACTTATATAATAGCTGCTACGGCGATCATATTGTTAACTATATCTCAGAAAGCCGAGTACCAATTTTCAAATGTGAAATCTGGGGAATCCAGTACTGGGATTTGAACCAAAAATATATTTGGTTGCGATATAAGATTGATGTAGAGCCGCAGTAGCGTAGTTGTTAGTGAACTCGCTTCTTAGGTTAGTGATCCAGGTTTAATTCCACACACATTGAATTGTTTTCGACAGTAACAGCTCTCAGGTCGACCCAGACGTAACTAGGTACCAGGAAAAGTACTGGGAAGTAAAGGCGACCGTCGTGACGTTGACCACATCACCCATCGTGTGCCGACAGTCAATGCAAAATACGAGCCTAAAACTATATTACCCTATTTACCACGTGGTATAAAAAGAGTTTCGTTACTTTACTTATAAGATTGGTGCAAACGTCTCCTACGTATGGTGCCGGGCCCGCAATGAAAGCAAAGAATAGTACCACTGCTACCTACAAGGCATGTCGTAATAGGTGACTGATGTAGAACTTAGGGAAGCTACCCTAGTAAATAAAAAGCATCGCAGACTTCGGATGTGCTGGCCCACTTGTAGGCGCATAACTGGCACAACGTACAATCGTTCTTAGGCTCAGATCACATACAAATCACACAGAGTGGTTAACAAGTGGTCGATATGGAGCGTTCGAAGAAGAGAAGTAGAATCAAACAAATCAAGTGTCGACCTCACATCGACTGTAATTAAGCTTTCAAATGTTATCTCTTGTAATAGAGGTAAATTCCACCAAACTGTTCCTTGTCCATCTCTTAATGTTTTCTTCCATCTTATACTGTTCGATTTTTCGTCACAATAGTAATAATCTCCACTACTGTGGGAAACTGCCTTCAAGTATCCTGTTAGAGAGATGCTTACGATAGTAATTAGTATAGTCATGTCACGAGTGAGTTTATACACGCACTCTGCTTTGTTGATACAACCTACAACTATTCCGCTTGAGATGCTTCAGTACTAAGCCCTGCCAGCTGTCAATCATTGGACAGTCAGATCCTCTACATCACGCGCTGTTATATAGAATGATAATCTTGACCACAAGAGACGGTCAATATTTTCTTCCGTTCCAAAGTTGTTGTCTCTGCCAAAGACGGTGTCAACTTGTGTCTTATTGAGTCAATGCTCTGTCTTGGGAGATTTGGATAAATGTTTGTCTGTTTGTTGCTGGCAAGACAGTAGAATTCACAAATATTTAGCTAACGTGTCAGTTGTTGTGAATATCAACTGTTTTGTGTCACGGTATCTGGTTCCTTCTGTATTGTAACAATTTTACATGATATTAAGTAGTCTAATTAACTAATATTATACAGGGATGTGGCACCAGGGTGATACAGTTGTCAAACACTAAATATTGATCCTCACACCTTAGCACAGATCTCATCACAAAGATCTTATCACGTCATACATCCGCTACTAGCACAGATCTCATCACAAGATCTTATCACGTCATACATCTCAACTAAGCACAGATCTCATCCTTCAGCATATTTCAGCTCATCAAGATTTCACGTTCATCTAGATTTCACCGTTCATCATGATTTCACCGTTCAGCACAGATTTGACACTCAGCACAGATTTCACGTTCATCATAGATTTCACCGTTCATCATAGATTTCACCGTTCAGCACAGATTTGACCACTCAGCACAGATCTCACCGTTCAGCACAGATTTGACCACTAATCAGATTTCACCACTTAGCACAAATTTCACCACTTAGCACAGATTTCACCACTTAGCACAGATTTCACCACTTAGCACAGATTTCACCACTTAGCACAGATTTCACCACTTTTGTGGTTTGTAGAGACCGAAAAGGGAGAAGCTAACCAAGTACCCAAAATTAGCTATGCTGAAGTCGGATATCTCGGTTCGAAAGGTGCAGATACTATAGCTCACGATGAAAACTCACGATTCAGCACATTCTGTTCTCCGGACTGTATCCTGCTATAACCATCCAAAATTATTCTTAGTTATTATCTTCCTCGTCGTTCTCATACTCTCTCATTGGTTATACTTCTCATTGGTTATACTTTCATTGGTTATACTTCTCATTGGTTATACTCTCTCATTGGTTATACTTCTCATTGGTTATACTCTTCATTGGTTATACTCTCTCATTGGTTATATTGATTGATTGATCAACTCCCATATCAAATCTTCTTCTTCTTCTTTTGTTGTCACTCTGCTACCGGGCTGTTTTTGTCTTGCGCTTTTCTGGTGGCTTGGGTGATTGTTATTTGTGCGATATCAAATGCGGTATATTGTTTATATTATTCTACTAAAATTAAAAAAACACACGTAAACATCAAATGTAATAAGTGAAAATGATTTATTTTTAAACTATTGGTATATAGTAGTATACATCATCAAATAGCTTGTCCTGAGCAGAACTTTGACATCATAACAGTCCATTGAAATTTCTCTCTTTCATGGGCCATATGTCTTGTCTCTGCAGGCGTCATGCTCAAAACATCAGACAAGATTTTTTTTTTTTTTTCGATCCAGAAGAACTTGAGCTTTTCATCTCTTCGGCTCGGTGCCATGGACATCGTAACCCTTCGGTTCGGTGCCACGAACACCGTAAATCTGGGGAATCTGTGGTTTTCTGCCATCCCACGGAATTGAACCCGCACACACAGAGGATAGTCACCCGTAGTCCAACGCGCTACGAACACGCTGGGCAGACGGGCAGACAAGTAAGTATACAAGCTATTCTATCAAACAGACGGATGATCAAAGGGCAATAATTAATAAAATGCATGTACTATTCAAGTTACTGAGCGCTTCTCGGCCTTTTGGCTAAGATAAAGTGTAGTGTCCACTTGCTCGCGGCCAAACGGCGGGAGGTTTCTTAGAGCCAATAGGTAAATATTTACATTTAAACAAATTCCGAGCAGCTCTCATTCGATAGAGTGACGACACTCGAAGTTTTTAACACATTTTCAAAAGTTTTACATTTCTACCCGTTGCGGCACAATCGGGTAAGGGCTGATTGACAAAGAAAAAAACCATCAAGTGATGCGTTGTGGTCAATTAGAATGCAACAAATTATCCTCAGAAATAAAATTGCTACACTTCAAAGAGGAAGAATCATAGAGAAAAAAACCATCAAGTGATGCGTTGTGGTCAATTAGAATGCAACAAATTATCCTCAGAAATAAAATTGCTACACTTCAAAGAGGAAGAATCATAGAGAAAAAAACCATCAAGTGATGCGTTGTGGTCAATTAGAATGCAACAAATTATCCTCAGAAATAAAATTGCTACACTTCAAAGAGGAAGAATCATAGAGAAAAAAACCATCAAGTGATGCGTTGTGGTCAATTAGAATGCAACAAATTATCCTCAGAAATAAAATTGCTACACTTCAAAGAGGAAGAATCATGAGAAAAAACCATCAAGTGATGCGTTGTGGTCAATTAGAATGCAACAAATTATCCTCAGAAATAAAATTGCTACACTTCAAAGAGGAAGAATCATAGAGAAAAAAACCATCAAGTGATGCGTTGTGGTCAATTAGAATGCAACAAATTATCCTCAGAAATAAAATTGCTACACTTCAAAGAGGAAGAATCATAGAGAAAAAAACCATCAAGTGATGCGTTGTGGTCAATTAGAATGCAACAAATTATCCTCAGAAATAAAATTGCTACACTTCAAAGAGGAAGAATCATAGAGAAAAAAACCATCAAGTGATGCGTTGTGGTCAATTAGAATGCAACAAATTATCCTCAGAAATAAAATTGCTACACTTCAAAGAGGAAGAATCATAGAGAAAAAAACCATCAAGTGATGCGTTGTGGTCAATTATAATGCAACAAATTATCCTCAGAAATAAAATTGCTACACTTCAAAGAGGAAGAATCATAGAGAAAAAAACCATCAAGTGATGCGTTGTGGTCAATTAGAATGCAACAAATTATCCTCAGAAATAAAATTGCTACACTTCAAAGAGGAAGAATCATAGACCTAATAGATTTGACCAAATCCACCTCTTTCAATACATGTGAGCACACCACTCTGTTTCGTCACAGAAACAGGTACTACAGATTACTGTGTTCTGTCTATTGACTTCATATATCTGCTTCATACACACAAAAATACTCATATGGAACTGTAATCCAGACTTCTGAGCAACACTTCATTACTGCCCAGCTTACAATGACCCATGATGATGGCCACAGACCTGAATGTAGAAATAGAGGGTCTATTATTTCTCTCTACTTTCAATATTTTATAATTAATATTTCTTTTGCTGTATAAACT
Source organism: Arion vulgaris (assembly GCA_020796225.1). Taxonomy (NCBI): domain Eukaryota; kingdom Metazoa; phylum Mollusca; class Gastropoda; order Stylommatophora; family Arionidae; genus Arion; species Arion vulgaris. Next base: position 30,159,141 of record CM036756.1, read on the forward strand.
ATTATTGAAGTAACCATAGCATGTATTAGCATGTAGAAGCATGTATTAGATGACCCAATGAGTGGCTTCACTCTTCTTTAAAAATTAATATGACTATTACAGTATATACATTTAAAATGTCACTGAATCATGAAAACTCATCAATATGTAGACCTATAAACATTTTAAGTAAATGATCACAAGAAAAAAAATGAGAAGATGCCTTAACCTCAATGTTCCTGCCTCTCTGTGCAATGAGAATATTCCTGGGATGTAAACTTCAACTTTTCCCTGTACTATGTCTTCTAGTATTCTCATAATGTGGCATTGTTATGCACTCTTTCTCTTGAGTGGCAAAGTAACATAGAATACATAATCACAATGTATGATATAATTTTATCAGCTGATGTGAGAAAATGCATGGGGATGGGCAAGGTGTGTGTGGTGGGGGTGTTTGATGAAGATTACATCAGCTTCTTCTCTTCGTCTTTGTGTCTGCCCCATATCGACCACTTTTTAACCACTCTTTGTGATTTGTATATGATCTGAGCCTAAGAGTGATTTATGTTGAGCCAGTTATGCTTCTACAATTAAACCAGCACATTCATTTCCACTACGCTTTTTATGTACTATGGTAGCTTCCCTACCTCAGTCGCCTCTTACGACATGAATTGTAGGATGCAGTGTTACTATTCTTTGCTCCCCTTGAAGGCTCGGAAACACACTGGCGATATTACATCAACAAATACAATAGTTCTCTAATTTGCGAGACATTTTTTTTTTAAAATCCAGAAGCACTTGAGCTTTCAGCTCTTCGCTCGGTGTCATGGACATCGTAACCTTTCGGTTCGGTGCCACGAACACCATGAATCTGGGGAACCTATGGCTTTTCTGCCAGCCCGCGGAATTGAACCCGTACACACATAGGGCTAGTCACCCGTAGTCCAACGCGCTACGAACACGCTGGGCAGGCGGGCGAATTTGCTAGACATATGTATATAAACGATTTAATATGTCCTACAACATTAATTTCTATATGAGACTGCAACAATCAACAATTTTCAATGTTAACATGGTAATAAGATAGCTTGCTCACTAGCATATTCAGTGACTGATTTATCTATTGTCTTTCCCCAGGTGGATGACAGAATTGGATGTCCACTCTTGCTGTTAAGCATACGGGTTGGAGCTTTAATTTGTGTTCCAGGGCCAGATGGGTTACCCTTGTTGCGTTATATCCGTGTTTATTTAGTGTGGTCTTGATAGTGTCTATCCATTTATTTCTTGGTCTTCCCTTGGTTCTAGTACCTGATCTCTTTTATTGTATGCTATTATTGATGTATTCCATTCACACTAAATGTCCAAACCATTGCATTTGTTGTCTTTCAAATGTATTCGGTGCCTGACGTTATTCCCACTCTGCTTCTGATGTCCTATTCTCTTTTATTATTATTTTGTTATTATTTTATTATTATTTTATTATTATTGTATTATTATTTTATTATTATTGTCCATGTCCTATATTTAGTGACTGATCAAATAAAGAAAATAAAAACCAGTTATATTTCAGTATAAGTACTAATTTACTTATAAAGATATCAGAGGAGACAGAATGAGAAGCACATACATCAGTAGAATTATAGAAACGATATCTATGATAAAATATATATGGACAGACAACATATAATATGGTTCGACCCTCCCATGAGAATGAAGTCCAGCCCACTACCACTATGTCAATATACGCTCAGAACAACCCCTGCAACATGCTTGACCTAATAATGCAAACTTAAGCTTCGTAACAGTATCTAAACAACAAGAACTAATTTACTATAACAAAATCTACAAGAATGATAATTTATTGCAAAGATATTTATCTAACTAATTTTATATTGTAGTTATATTTGTATGGATACTAACATACTAAACTATGCAGTGGTTGGTCTCCTCTGCTCCATATAATGTCCCAGTTCATTGACACTTCAGACTGATCAAAAAAATTTAAATAAAGAATACTTAAACTTCAATATATTAAAAAGTTATATCATTTTCATGGAGGTCTCTATGGCTAAGTGGTTAAGCTTTTGTCTTGCATTCCAAAGGTCATGAGTTCGAATCCGGACAGCGCCATTCTGTTCACAAGAGTATTTGTTCCAGAAGCCCATAGGATTGTTGCTGGACCTACGAGTCTTGCTTTGTGCAATACTCTAGGCAGGTGGCGTGCCATTTCTGTGAAGGAGAAAAGGTAGAATCCTTATTTTAAATTTGGAGGTAAAAACGTAGCCGCGTAGCCTAAATGAAGTCAATCCTTTTTCAAGCTTTAAACCCTCTTAATCCATTTTTGATTTGACTAACAAGACAAATCTTTAATCATTTTATTCTAACAAGTTAAACCTTTAAAAATGACAATAATCTATTTCAAAACATTTAAATTCTAAAACAGACAAGATCTTATTTCAAACAACAGAGCAAATAATATGCTAATTCAAATATTTGAACTCTTAATCTCAAATGTTCTTATTTCAAACATTCATATTTTAAAATTGACAAATGTAACAAAAGCAACATATTTTGCTAAAAAAGTATATTACATTACATGAATTACATTATTGTAGCATGCTTTAAATCAACTGAAAATTAGTCATTTTGCTTAGGGATCAGTATGACATTGTGATAAATGATTTTCTGTACTGACCAAGAGGTCAAGTTGGTATGCCAATAATTTCTTAATGGTCAGTAGGCCATAATATAAAGAAAAATACTCCAAGAATAGGCTAATAGACTTTCACAAATAAAGAACAATAGAAGAAAATTAATTGCACATCACTGCAACCACACTCAGAGGAAGACAACAGAGATGGCTTGGATATGTGTGTAGATTGACAAATACAGATCTCCGATGGACGGGAGACTCAACAAAACCTGGGAGAAGACAGTGGAAATGGAGATGAGTGTGGACTGACATTGAATACCACAGATAGGAAGGCAGCAGACCAGTATATCCTTTGTGAATGTTTTTAATTTACACTATGACATGAAAAGGATATAGACAAATACAATTTGAGGGGGCTCTCAAAGGTAGGGGGAATTCTTATTTCAACGCTCCATATCAAAGTGTACAATTCAGCTGTAAAATAAAATATATTTTGAATAATTCTAAGCAGAAAGAAGCAACCAAAGAAAAACAAAATTATGAATGTTTACATTGATCTGAAAAATAAAATGTTACCATTCAGACTTCCAGTAGCAAGAAGTGGGTATCCAGGATGGAAGGCAACACTTGTTACCACCTCACTGTGACCTCTAAGACAATCAATGTATGTTCCTTTTCGAAGGTCAAAGACATACACCATTTGATTTTCAGATCCTGAAGCCAAATAATTTCCACATGGACTGAATGCAATTTGGCATGCATGAGCATTGTTAACATGGCCTTGTAAAGCCTGCACATTGGTTTTTGTACGCAAGTCCCACAATTTTATTGGATCAGTTGGAGATGCACTTGCTATCACATTGTGTGCTTCTGAATGTTGAGAGGCAAAGCAAGAACCTTCATTTATAACAACACAATGTGCAGGTCTAGAATGACACTCTGTGAATACATGAGCTAGTACAGATCTATTCAAATCATATATTTCCATGTTACGACCTGATGTCATGCATATCACTAAATGTGAAAAGAACATATTTACAGCTGTTGTAGCTGTGAATGAACAGCTGGATGTTTGCCAACTTGTTACAAGTTTGTAACGATTTCGAGATTGATAACGTTTAATGTCATCTCTGTCCGGTGTAATGTGGTATTTATACAGTAACAACTCATTTCCATGTGTTAGTAAAATGAATTTATCCAAGTAGAAGAACTGAGCATGTTTGATTTCCTTATCAAAACATTTAGCCTCTGTTGAGGTCATAGACTGAGCTTTTGAACTATTTGAATTTGAGTACTGTACTTTACTACAAGACATTGATGAGGGAGTCAATTTGGGCATAAATGAAGAGTTTATTTTGCTCGGATGTACTTCTTTCACAGAACCTTTGAGATGGGTTAACGACAAAATGGGATCACCACCTGTTTTGCTCCATAACAAAGCTGTCTTGTCATTAGATGATGTCAGTAAGTAACCATTATTGCTACTCCAGTGCACAGAATTTACTGCATGATTATGACCAACAAAAAATGTTGTGATGTGACTACTGTAAGGTGATTTTAACATTAGCGCACATCTATTTGAAAGAGCACAGCCCAAAGAACTGCCATCATCAGAGAAACGTAGATTAAATACAGCACTGCCATGCTGGTCAACTTGAAAGGTATCATAGTGACATAATGGTGGCCCTTTATTTGTATCATATTCAGCTCTCAACATTTTACCTAATGTAGGTTTAATTTTCTCAGGTTTAGTTTTTGTTGGTACATTCAAATTCAAAAGTTTGTTTCGAGTGGTCTCTGGCTTAAACATTGCTTTTCCAGGAGCCTGTAGATATCCTGAAGATTTGATTCTACTTTTAAAAGTAAGCGGTTGATTTAAGACACCAGGAGACTTCTTTTTTCCTGTTGCTACATCTCCTTTAGTAACTAGGTCTGTTGCAATAGGAGGCAACATTTCAGACATTAAAGGAGATGAACTTAACACTATAGATGAAGGAATAATACTAAGAATGTTTTCTTTTACTTCCAAGCATGGGAGGCTATTCTCTGACTTATCTGAATTTATCTGTCCTTGTCTATCAACAAGCTGCAACTGAACTACTTCTATTCGTTGCTCAAATAATGTTCCAACAACTGCCAACATTTGAGCGGGATCTATCTGACATGAAGCAGCATATGAAAGAGCCCCCACAGTTTTAGTGGAACAAAATGATCTGCTAGGCATTGGATTCTGAACATTTACTACACTCAAAACTTCAAACGTTCTTGAATTTATCTGGAGTATGGCACTTGTTGTAATGGCACAAATTAATGGTGGTTTTTCACTGAGAATATCAACAATACCAGAGCTTTCATTAATATGTGGATTTGGTTGCAATAATTCTTGAGCAAAATACACATATTCAACAGATAATACAGATTCACTAATCTCAATAATAGCAGCATTCTCTACACTATTATTAACGTCAACGGTAGGCTGTTTATCAAGTCTTTTACCAACACTAGTTATAGATGGAACAGTGTTATCACTTAATAACTTTCTCTCACACATCTTTCGTAAAGCTAACGATATGTTAATGTTTGAAAGTTGCCTGAAATCATTTCCATCAGTCAAATCAAATACTTTAAGATAGCCATCGGCAGTTCCAACAGCAATTTGTGGACTTTTCCAGCTCATACTAATACTGATTAAAGGTGATGCAGAAATGATTTTTGACCGAAACAATAAAATTGAATCTTGGGTATCCCAAACACAAAAGCTGCGGTCATCTGATAATGATACTAAAGTGGCAGAGAAGTGTGGGCAAAATGCTAATTTTGTAATCATTCCTCTGTGAGCTTGCAAGACAGTTAATGGACGTAACATCCTCTCATTGAAGATCAGTACTTTGAAATCTACACCTGCAGCAACAATGTCAACATTGTTATTAATACATACTGCTGTGACTTCACCTGGCACTGAGCAGAACTGCTTACATGTGATTTTCCCGTCAATTTCACCGAATAAATCCCAGAGAAAAATCTGTTCACTACATGCAGATAACAAATATTTGATACGATCATTGCTGAAACACAACGCACTAATTTCCCCTGAATGTCCGCTTAACTCAATCGGATGAGGAAGACTATGATGCGTTTGACTTTCCGTAACCAGTGATATTCTCCATAGCCCTATTACTGCTTTTGTTATTGGTAAAGCTATCCAGTGTCTACCAATACAAGGATCCAATCGCACAGGGTTTGCGTGCAATGGAAAAGAACATATGTGTGTTAAGCTCATATCTGAGTTGTTTACCGTTTTCAAAGCGAACTCAGAGCTGTGTGAAATGTTTGTTACCAACCACGCTAAAATCGGCATGAGAGTCACTTCCCTTCTTTGGTAAAACAAAAAGTTTTTGAAACTAATTTTTGTTCCTTGTATAATTGATTTATTCACAATCTAATATTAAAACAAAGGAAATGTGTACATTATATTACATGCAACGTGTTAGCCACATGCCTATTTGCTAATTAGCTAAAGCGTGTGTGCCATAATAAAGGGAAAAAGTTCATTTAGGGATTGTCTATTGTCTATTCCCAGGTGGAAGATGTAGTTGGCTGTCCTCTCTTGCTAGTGATGGGAGCTTTAATATGCGTTCTAGGGCTAGATGCGTTGCCCTTGTTGTGTTGTATCCGTGTTTATGTAGTGTGGTCTTGATATTGTCTATCCATGTTTTTCTTGGCCTTCCCTTAGCTCTAGTACCCGATCTCTTTTTATTGTATGCTGTTATTGGTGGTTGGTTGTATTTCATTCTCATTAATGTCCAAACCACTGCATTTGTTGTCTTTCGATATATTCGGTGCCTGAAGTTATGCCCACTCTGCTTCTGATGTCCTCATTTCGTAGTCTGTCTTTCCTGGTGACTCCACTGCCTTCCTCAAGCATTTCATTTCACACGTGGTGAGCTTTCTGTGATGTGTTGCTGTAAGAGACCAAGTTTGGCACTGGTAACAAAGTGTTGGTAGGAAACTACTTTTTATCATCTGTCTTTTCACTTCCATCTTGATCTTTGAGTGTTGTAGTAATGGTGCCAGCTGGTAGGTCACTGCATTTGCTTTTGACACCTTGTCTCTATTTCTCTATCTAGTTTTCCGTCCTCTGTAAAAATACTGCCTAAATATTTGAATTCGGAAACTTGCTTTACTCTGGTGTTATCTATTTGTATGTTTGTTTGGCTTGGTGTTCTGCTGATTTTCATGGTCTCGGTCTTTTGTTTGTTGATTTTCATGTTGTACTTTGTACATGCTATTAGCAATGAATTTATGTGATGTTGTAGCTGATCTTCATACATTAAACTTTGGTAGTCCGCAAAAAGCAATTCGATGATTTGGTTGTTTAATTGGTCGTCGTGATCATTGTCTATGTCAATAAGGTCTTTTTCGCACCGTGCCTCTTTCACTATTCTGTCTATATATATATATATATATATATATATATATATATATATTGAAGAGAAGAGGTGAGAGCACACAACTCTGTCTTACTCCTGATTTTGTTTCGAATGAGTCTGTCATTCCGTCTGTTGTTCTTATCACACTGTGGCTATTTGTGTATATTGCTCTGATATTGTCTAGCAGTTGTCCCTTGATCCCATAGTTTTCTAGTGTTTCCCATAGAATACTTCTATCTATTTTGTCAAATGCCTTTTCTTGATCGATGAATAATAAGTGTAGCTCTTTGTTATATTCTATTGCTTTTTCACTCAGTTGTCTCAGAGTGAATAGAGCGTCTGTGCATCCCACTCCTCTTCTAAATCCAAACTGTGAGGGCTTATTTGTGGGTCAGCGATGTGTCTTATGCGCTGTTCTAATATTTTTGCGTATATTTTACCAGTGTGGCTTAATAGTGAAATGCCTCTGTATGTTTCGCATTCTCTTTATTGCCTTTATTTTTCCATAATGGGACTATTACTGATTTTGCCAGTCATCTGGAACTTTTCTTTCTGTCCAAGCGGCTGTGAATATTCTATTTAACCATTTTACACCTATTTCTTTGCATGCTTTAATTGCTTCGTTGTGTATGCCATCTGCACCTGGTGATTTGTTGTTTGGGCTGTTCTTTGTTGCTGTTTCAATTTCTTGGATCAATATATATGGTTCTGTTTCTTCACTTTCCTTTGTTGTGTATATATATTCAGTTAATTTAGTAGGGTTGTAAAGTTCTTGAAAATATTCATTCCATCTGGTCATTCTATCTTGTCTGTTGAGTAATGGTGTTCCTTCCGTACTGTTTATGATAGTGGTAGGGTTGTAGCTATCGTCTCTCACTCTCATTGCCTTGACACTCTTAAACAATTATCTCGGTTTTGTCCTACATAAGTCTGTTAGATGTTCTCCATATTTGCACCATAAGTTTTCTTTCTCTTTCTTGACTATTCTTTTCACCTCTCTTCTGGCTAGTCCTATACCATTCCTCACATTTTTTTTTCATTTCTGGGACGTTGTTTTCCAGCTATATTTTTCGACTCGTTATACTTTATAAAATAATTCAATTAATTAGACCATACTCCATGCCAGCGGAGCTTACATCGTGAGGGAATCACCATATTAAAAGAGTACAGCATTTCATATGCTCTGCATGAAAATAGATACTATGGAACTGTTAAAGTGACAGGGTAACAGAAGTAACCAAATAAGATGTTGGAATGATTTGAAAACTCCAACATGATCTATCTCCTCCGCCAATGCCATCTACGATAGCTGGGTAACTTGTCAGGTGGAGGGCCGCCCTCGGATGGTTACGAATGGTCCCTTGGTCTCGAATAGTTACCGGGCCCCAAATTGGGGTGTAAAGAATAGAACCATTGTTACATGTCACGCATGTCGTAAGACGCGACTTATGAGGTTGGGCGTGGGGCTAGCTACCCCACACCGTAAGAAACACTCGATAGCTACAGAACGGAGAGCGAACCGAGTAAACGCTGGCTGAAACCGGACACATCACCGAAGGATAAGCACCAGAGCTCCAAATGGTGCTGAAGATGTAACGTAAAACAAATGCTAAGGCAGTATGAATCAGATTTCCACATGAATAGAATTTATGGGAAATCTGGTACATCGGTCTGGGCAGTGATCGCAAGATGGAGGGCAGTAAAACCCCAATGAATATTGTGTACATAGAAATGGCTCCTGCTAAAGGAACTTTGGAACCTTTCAAAGACTCTGGGCATGAATACACAAAAACTGGAAACATTTCCCAATGTGTAGGCCCAGCTAGAGGCATGCTCACGTTGATCTGAGAACAGGTGGTCAGACTAAGGCAGCCCACAGATCTAAAGCGTACCAGGAAAAATCAACAACATATCCCTCCTTACCCCAACACCCAAATAAATGTCTCTGGATACTAACAGACACCCATCACCATCAGATTTATGCCACTATGTGTATGTAATTTGGTCCAACATTAGTTCTCAGATTCTCTCTCTCTTGCGATTCCTTTTCTCAGATTCAAACAATGCCGTACTTGGCTACGAAGTACGTAACTATGAAGTGGTCTTGCTAACTTCGAACCTTAAAGTTAAGTAAAACGAAATTAGCTAAAACAGGATTCTTCAAATATTTGTTAATCAAAATTCATCACTTGAGTAATCCATTATTCGTCACTTTTACGAAAATATATAAAATAAAATGTTATATAGGATTTATAAATTAACATTACATTTTCTCAATGTAACTGGTTAGGGTGTACGAGTTGACAGACTATGCATTTCTTAAATATAATATTATGCATGAACTAATATACATCAGAAATCAACTAAGCCAACAGTGCAAGCTCTTTCTTTACCTTTCAACTCCCAACGGAGCACAGGTCTTCAACAAACTTCTTCCAGCTCTTCCGCTCTCCTGTCATCCCTTTCAATTCTGTCCATGTTTTACCTATCCTTTTCCTATCAGCCCCCGGCTCTCTTCTCCAGGTATGTCTAAGCCTTCCCCTACTCCTCTTGCTCTGCGGGTTCCAAAACAGTGCCTGTCTTGCAATGCTTCCGGTCGGTCTTCTCAATGTGTGTCCTATCCATCGCCTGCGTCTCTTCCTTAGCTCTTTCCCCACTTGTATCTGCTTAGTTCTTTCTCTGAGTTCCATCGTTCATAATCTTATCATACAATCTTAGTCCCTCTATTCTACGAAAACATCCATTTATGAAGGTCTTTAGTTTTCTGGTGGTTTCTTTTGTTATCTTCCATGTTTCCCAACCATAGAACAGCAGCGACTTCACATTTGATTGAAAGATTCTCAGCTTTGTGTTTGTTTTGATTTCCTTTGACTTCCATATCTTACTCAATGCAATAAAGTTTCCCATGCTTTTTGCATTCTTATCTTGACATCTTTGTTTGTTCCCCCTTCTGTGCCTATGCTACTACCAACGTATGTGTATGATTCTACATCCTATAGAGCTGTTTCCTCCAGCATAATCTGGTTTACATTTACTGCATTTATTCTCGTGACCTTGGTCTTTTCCCGGTGTATTTTCAAATTTAGTTGCTGAGATTTATTATTTAGAATATTCATTTTATCTTTAATCTGTTCATGATTGTGGGACAGTTATGTCAGATCGTCTTAGTGCTATTTACGGTCACAAATATAACTCTGGGTAACAACTATTATCTTTGATCACACATATAACTCTGGGTAACAATTAGTATCTTTGATCACACATATAACTCTGGGTAACAATTAGTATCTTTGATCACACATATAACTCTGGGTAACAATTAGTATCTTTGATCACACATATAACTCTGGGTAACAACTAGTATCTTTGATCACACATTAACATGGCCTAAATTTAAAATATAGGTAAAAAGCAACCAGATACCACACCCTCCTTGCATAAAACATACGCTCTGTTCTGTTATGTAGAGAAATAGGAAATAGTGGCTTACACGCACGTCCCAAACTCCAACCCATGACACAGGCACCATGTGTGTTCCACATTTTTGTTCCATGGAATCAAGGACAAGAACATTTTATCAAACATCCGTAATACTCGACACACTACATTAGAGATCAGATAAACATAGTGAAAAATGTTAAGATGACCATACAAAATATGTCATACGAGGATGAAGCTGATTTAGAAATACACTAGACTCAAGAAATAAACTATGATTGCAGGAAACCCTGATCCTTTACGTGGTGATCTAAATTACAAGTACTTCTGAAGTTGGAGTAAGGCTCGCCTTAATGCGAAGAGAAGCGAGCTTTCATGCAAAATTCAGTCAGAAGTACCAGTTAGGCACCATGACTACGCCTTAATTAATAGAGGAATTCATAACGTGATTATTTTCAGTATGCGGATATTCTTCTTCTTTCTTTTGTCGTCACACTGCTACCGGGTTGTTGCCCAGTGTCGTGGTTTTCTGGTTTTGTCTTGCGCTGTTCTGGTGGCTTGTGTGATTGTTATCTTTGCTCTTTCACAGGATGCTGCCACGCCATCTAACCATCTTTTCCGTGGTCTTCCTCTTGCCTTCTTTCCCGATGTTCTGTTGTAGAAGACTCTGTATACTGTGGATATTGTCATCCATTAATTATCCAAGCCCTCTTCCCCAATGGCTTTCTGAGACTACTATGTGTCCGACTCTCTAACAGAAGGTCTAAACATCGATTTTATAGTATGAGTGGGGCACCGTATATTGAGGCTTCCAACCTCATGAACGTACTTGAATCTACTGTTCTTTGTGTGCAGGTGTTCGTCGTATTCGTGAGAGAGCGGGCAGGGTTGCATCAACATCACCGATTGTTGGATAGGTGGGCAGTACTTATGTTGATCAGAGATCCCCTGTTGGCTGAGAACATTGTAATTTATACTGAATCTACATAGAGTTTTAATGAGTTTAAAATCAGACTGTTTCAGCTGAAGGACATCTCAGATGCAGAATGGGAGAGGGAGGGGGAGGGTGCTGTGAAAGCTAGTCACAAAACCACCATCGTAATAACATTGCACAAATGTAGGAAGACCTATGGGTCTGAATGTATCGTTGGTTCAGTAATCGATAACCAAAACGAGATCAGATTGTACATGTGCGGTCTTCACCTGTAAGGTTGACTGTAACCAGCGTAAACAACAACATGGTATCCATACAGTCATACACTTCATTTGTTTCAGTTACGAGAAGAATGTCGCGAAAGGAATACTAATGTTGCCATTTTTAAACGTAAAAGTCAATAAATAAATTTTCATAGTTAAGAAAACAAAAACATTTCATATCTTAATAGAAACTATTTTTTAACATTTTTAATTCTTTAAAATATTACGTATATTTTGAGCTATATGCTTTTGAGCAATCGGTTTTGGTTAAACTAGTACGTGCAGGATTGCAGACAGAATTATAAACCCGCAGTAAATAAATATTTTTTTTTCCGTGCAAGTCTGTGAAAGTTATCTAATTCCAGCGAACCATGGTGCATTCTGTTATGCAGCATTGGCAATCATTTCATTATTGAAACAGTATCAGTTTTACTTTTATCTTCTTAGGAATGTGTGTCTTACGATGGATTGGCTAGTTTGCTGAATCTGAGTAAATGAGGACGCGATTACACTTAGCTAGTTGTGTAAATGTATTGTAAGCTCATTAAAAATCATCAAAAAAAGTATCGGGAAGATGTTGTATGACTGAATCAAGCTTTATTTCATGTGATGGCAAGCAATCGTTGCAAGTAATGAGTGATTTCAGAAGAAAACAGCGAGGTCCTGCATGGGGTACCAAGTCGCGACAAGACAGAGAAGTTCAAAATGGGTATGGAGAGCAAGTACATCAACAGAAAGCTCAACGAGCGTCCCAGCGTATCAAATCTGCTAATTCAGTAGTGAGTTATAAGTTATAATTAGTAACAATCATGTGTGTAGTCATGTCTATATTAAATAAATATTGTTATTGACTGTTACTCAGTAACTAATTAATAACTTGTAACCATCAGATATTGTTTTAGTTTGTGCCTCCACTGTCATAAAACACCAAACTTACTAAATTTTTCCAGCAATTCATGACAGTATTATTGACAGTGAGTTAGTGTGTAGAGTGTGTCATTCTCATAAATTTGGTAGCATCAGACATTATCATATTGCATTTTTGTCATACCCCTTACGAAAATTTGCACCCACAATAGGTGACAATAGTAGCTTTCCTAAAAATCTATCCTATGCAAGGTGTCCAGCATCTGATGCATTCATTTAAAATTCATATATCACATCTGCAACCATCTTCTCTTTGACCGTTTTATTTTCTGTTCTGGTTAATCCTGTGATTGTCTTCTCCAAGCCTTCATGGCATTTTATTTGACCAAATTTACTGCATTTTTCATTGCTCTGCCCTTTTAAATATTCTATATGCTCCCAAAATTCATAAACTTCACAATCCTGGTAGGCCTATTGTTTCTGCTTGCTCTTTTCCTACGGAACATATCTCCGAATTCCTTGATAGTATCTTCAATCCTATAGTCACCACACTACCTTCATTCTTGAAAGATACTAACCACACTTTGTCTGTTTTTCTTCTATTAAGTTGTTGCCTGGCAGGACTTATCGTCTCTTCCTCCTTGATGTCTGTTCACTGTATACCTCTATACCTCATTCTGACGGACTCCAAGCTCTCCAGTTTTTTCTCGACAGGAGAACTAACCCTCTTGTCTCCACCTCGACTCTCCTTCGTCTTGCAGAACTAGTTCTCACTCTCAACTCCTTTCAGTTCAATGACCAGTTCTTCGAACAGATTAGTGGGGTCGCCATGGGTACTAAAATGGGACCCAGCTATGCTTTGTCTATTCATGGGTCATCTCGAACACTTAGTATGGAACACCTATGATGGCCCTCTTCCGTCCGTGTATCATAGATACATCGATGATTGTATTGGAGTTACCGATATGTCTGAAGCCGATTTGTCACGCTTCATCACCTTCATCAATGCCTTCAATCCTGCTATTCGGTTCACCTCTCACATCTCTACCTCCTGTGTCAATTTTCTTGACATCACTATCACCATCAGCCTATCCACTATCACTACATCAGTATACTACAAGCCTACTGATACACATAGCTTTCTTCTGTATACCTCTTCCCATCCCCAGGCCTGTCGTGACTCTTTACCTTTCTCCCAACTCTTACGCCTTCGTCGCCTCTGTAGTGAGGACGACGATTTTCTTGATAAAGCTCACAAGATGCTGGATTTCTTCCGCCAGCGCTTATACCCGGAGAATGTGCTTACATCTGCCATGCATCGGGTACAGCTAATTGCTCGCCAGGAGGCCCTCTCTCACATGCATAGAACCCCCAATTCTGACAGGGTTAAACTCATCTTAACTTTCCACCCTCATAGTTCCCTGGTGAAAAGGTCTTATTCCATCATCTCCCTATTCTTCAGTCTGATCCTGAGACACGTCCAGTCTTCCAACACTATCCTTTGGTGGCTTACAGACGGGACAGAAGCCTCAAGGATTTGTTGGTACACAGTCGCCTCAAGCCTAATATCCAGAGTCACTTTGGCACCATCCAGTGCGGACGTCGACGATGTTACACATGTGCATATGTAATACAGACCCGCACTGTCTCTTTTCCAAAAGCTACGTATGCCATTCAAGACAGTTTCACGTGTGAGTCCAGTAATATCATCTATGCCATCACCTGCAAACGATGCAACAAGTCCTATATTGGCGAAACCGGTAGGAGACTCAGTGACCGATTCGCCCAACACTTACGCGATATTTGCCAATGCTCTGCGACTCCTGTGGCTACCCATTTCAACGATACTGGCCATTCAGGAGTTGACGATGTCAAGGTCACAGCCATCCGATCATGTTCCTCCGATGATCGCAGTCGATTCGCCCTGGAGAACCGTTTTATTTCATTCTATGGCACTTTACGACCTCTTGGACTCAACGCATTACATTCCTATGCTTCTTAGTACTGTCTTATCTCGTGCCTTGTTATCTATATGTGTGTTTGCTCCATATATGTGTCATTTATCCACTATATTGTTTATTGTTTCTCTTCTTTTCCACTTTCGGTTTTTGTGTCCACTCATTTCGTTGTTCGTTTTTATTCCCAGATTTTCATTAGATAGGTTTATGTTTCCACATGTAATCGTCCATTTGTAGTGTTCCTCAAATTCGCATTCTTGTTGTATTATTTGCTTGATAAAGGCCTTTTGGTCGAAACGTTGCTGTTTATCGTCACTGTTTATGTATTTTGTAAAACTGTAATACTTTGTGTTAACGTGTTTAACCTTTTAAATAGTCCACCATCTTCATTGTTGAATTCTTCTTATCATATTTATGGATTTGTTTTATTTTGTGTTAGATCTTGAAGATTCTTCTAACATTTGTATTAAATGACATTGAAATGTTTCTCAGCTGATTTATCCAGGTCTCGTAGTCATCTAAGTGGTATTTAATGAGAAAACTACAGCACTATCAGCCTAGGAAACCACTTATATAGATGCTTTTAAGAATACAAATCAGAAGAATGATCAGCAGAAAAAGAACCAAAAATTATTATGAAAGCTGTGGGTTTATCAAAAGCAAGGGTACTGGCAATACCATATAAGTAAATTACACTTTTTCTTTATAGACAGCACCCATGCTTTCAATAAAGCAAATCATCACTGCGACACTGTCTTGATAGCAAAAAATGAAATAGAGCTCTAGGAACTAATTAATATGGTGGTGACAGAACGCTACAATAAAGGTCTAAGTCTGAATAGCGAGAAGACAGAAGTTGTGATCATTTCAAAAGGCTTACAAAGATTTTTTAAAAATTCTTCAAAATATTTTTACCATCCTCTAAATTATATTGGGGGAGGGAGGGGGACCCTCACTGGTGCTAGGAGTCTGTGCACTGTCGCTGGAATCTTCCTGTGTAATAAAGAGATTGGAGCACACATGGTTACTCACCGAAGTGCAATGATGATGGTCCAATCAATAAATCAAAAAGGCAAGGCTCCATCAAAATGCACCATCAAAGTAAATATGATGAAGCCAAGACAAGTCCATCACTTTACGTACCTTGGAACCCTGCTGACTTCAGATGGTAGTTGCTGATCAGAAATAAAGAGTACAATGGGTTGGGCAAAAGCAGCATTCCAGAAAAGGAAGAGCATTCTATGCAGCAAGTCAGTGTCAATTGAAGTCAGAAAGATTCTTCAGTGCTACATAGAGACAATACAGACATATGGATGGGAGACATCAACAAGTAATAACAACATAGCAAAATTGGAGCCCACGTAGATGTTGTTTTACAGGAGAATGCTAAGAATCCCACAGATTGTTAACATGACTAGTGTTGAAAGCGGTCAAAGGGTATAGAAAACTTCTTATCAATATAAGAAAAAAGACTGCCATTATTTTCAGCCATGTGATAAAGGGAGTTTTAGAACACATTGTGAGAACTAGTAAAATCAATTAAAAAGAGGAAGACACATAAAAAGTTCTAGGCAGACTGACTTTATGGATATGAAGCGTGTCAACATCCAGAATGGAGCCTTTCTAGAACAGCATACAACACAAGACAGTCACTCTCAGTTTACTTGATGAAGAATACCCACATGACCTCTGGGTCCGGGTATACACGGATGGGTCAGCAGAAAATGCAGTGAAGAATGGAGGAGCAGGAGTGTACATAGAATACCCAAACAACGCTAGAGATGCGATTAAAGTGCCAACGGGAAAATTCTGTCACAACTATGATGCAGAAATTCAGGCAATCAAGGTGGCAACTGAAAAACTGTTGAATACCAGACCCGATCCTCAACCTGTTGTATTTTTGACTGATGCAAAATCAGCACTCCAAGCACTTCAGTCAAGAAAATTGCCAGGTCTACAGACCCTACTGTCTAAATTGTCCAAGCATTGCAGGGTTGTCTTGCAGTGGATACCCTCTCACTGTGGAATACCAGGAAATGAAACAGCAGACCGATTGGCCAAGGAAGGTGCTGCAGGAGAGCAGCCGGATGTGCCAGTTACCTACCACCAAAAGAAAAGGATGATTAAATCAATGAGAAAGCCACAAATACCAACACAAGACGATTACTATAATATGAGCAGATTGGAACAAGTTGTGATTCTGCGCCTTAGAACAGGACACAGTCGGCTCCGCAGCCACATGTATAAAAAATTCAAGATTGGCAATTCAGCCATGTGTACATGTGGACAGGCAAACCAGACTGCAGAGCACATACTTCAAGACTGCCCCAAATATGATACACTGAGGCAAACTCACTGGCCTAACGAAACAACACCTGCATAAAACTACACTGACCTCTGTGTGAGCTACAAAAGACAGTGAAGTTCATACAAGAGACAACATTGAATATATAGACATATTTCAAGCGAACGAAAGGAAGGAAGGAAGGAACCTTTCTACACTATTCTCTGCAAGCGCTGCTGGATGGCTTATATTAGATAAACAGGCTTGCATCTTAGGGACCACTTCATCAGGCACCTCTGAGACATCTCTAACAGTGTATCCACCTTGGTTGCTGCACATTTAAATAATTCTAATCACCAAGCTTGGAGACATATCTCTGTCTGCATTGTTCCTCTTTTGACAACAGCCGCCAATCTCTGTTAATGCCGCTTGATAAACCGACATTGTCTCATCAGGTGTTTGTTGTAAGGTGCCTTGATTGATATATTTAGGACTGCATCCTCAGTATGTTTTCACAAAATAGATAGCATAGGTCATATGATAGCAGGCACTCTTCTCACATTGCTAGTTTCATCTGCTAGAAATGGCCCTGATAGTTGTAATTTGTTAGAACAGTTGTGTCTATTAAAAACAAGTAATGAACTCTTTTTCATCTCATGTGATATATTGCAAAGTATGGTGTTTTGCTAGTATTTGTCTTTGACTAATGGTACACAGTGGATGATGTGGTCAGTATCATGCTGGTCACCTTTATTTCCTGTTATCCATTTAGGGCTTGCTGACATAAGAGTCATTTACTGTTGGAGAGTTCCACTCCATCTGGTGATCAAACTTAGACCACTTGTTTAGGAAGCTATCATACTAACAATTGCTACCACCACTCCATAGTTGCTTCCTGTACTGAACTTTAATGTTATCCATTATATTTATATTATGATCATGTGTCAATAGTACTATATATATAATAGCTATATCTGTTGGGGGAGACTGAGCACCTATGGGTCTGCCCGAGTGCAATGACGTCAGTTTAGTAACCAATAACCAATATATTAATGGTATTAATGTTTCTAATATTTGATATTTATATTTACAGAATCAGCAGGGTCAAAAGTCAGATGACAGTGTTAGAAAAATAGTTCAGGAAGAGGGTCGTACTGCTCGAAATCTTGTGCAGTACAATGTCCCAGTATCTGAAACATTGGTTGAAAGCTCATGCAATATGGGTAAGTCACATGTTGAAGTAGCTTTGACGTGAGATATTCTACAATTATAGTAATGTTAAAAGTAATTCTTAGTGTTATGTATTAAATCCTATACAGTCATAGTTGGACAATAATCTCTATAGATGTCTAACTTCATGTTATTGACATGTCATCTCAAGAGACGGAACCAAAAGTTGTAAAGCTGAAATAGCATTTTGAAAACTATCAGAAATAGTTAAAAATACATCATAATTTTGTATACAACAAATCTTATATGAAAAGACAATCTGGTAATCATTTTGATTTCTTCTTGGAATGTTCCATATCAACCACTTGTTAAACCACTCTTTGTGTTTTATATGTGATCTGAGCCTAAGAGCGATATTACGTTGTGCCAATTATGTGCGTACAAGTAGGCCAGCACATTTGATTTCTGTGACACTTTTTATTTACTAGCGTAGCTTCTCTAGTCTCCTACCTGTCTCCTCTTACGTGCATTATAGGTCACAGTGTTACTATTCTTTGCTCCCTATGCAGACCCTGGCAATACACAGCGACTTTATTATAATTATAATTTATAGCTTTTTCCTTTTCATGTAATTGTACTTGTTTTCTGAGTTCTGGTGAGATTTAATAATAAATTATCACATTCAGATTGCATATCATTTCTGAAGATAATGAAGCAGTGAATATTTATGGAAATATTTTTCAGCTTTGAACATGTCACGCTCCTCCAGCCAACAGAAGCGCTCATCATCACGATCTAAGTCAAACCGTACACCTCCTCCTGGATCACGCTTTAGGCACAGATCTCTCTCCGACATGACAAAATCTCCCAGATCAGACAAGAAAAATGATCTGCGGGCTCGTTATTGGAAGTATATGTTTGATAACTTCCAGCGAGCTGTGGATTCCATCTATCAGACTTGTGAACAAGATGAGAGTGTTGTTGAGTGCAAGGTGAGTTCACATGTTTTATTCCAATGGATATAGATTCTTATTGCTAATTCTTCTAAAGTAATTATAACTTCATTCATGGGTATATTTGTTTCTTTATTATTTGATCCATTGATTTCAGTTCTTTTCGCCATATCAACATCCTCGCACATTGGACAAGTTCTTAAAGCTCCATCCTCCATTGCAGCAGCCATCACAATATTCTTATGTTCATAGTACTATTGACACAGCTCTCTCTACCCCACAGACATCACCAACATGCATGTCTGCAATCATCACCTGTTATAATCAAGTGTTTAATTGTTTCTGATTTGGTTTCCCATATGTGAAGCAGAAGGTATTTATGATGTCTGCTCATACTTCTGCCACTTGCAGTAGATGCCGTTCCAGCTATTTTACCTGCCCTATCATTTTCTTTCATATATGCATACCCAGACATGTAAATCTAAGACAATTTTTTAAGACAGGACTTCTGAATGTTGTTGATTTTGAAACTTGCCAGTATCGATCCTACTAATCACACTCATAGAGTCTGTTGCTATCTTTAGTAAATATGTCATTTATTGTTCTGCCTGCCACAAATTAATTAATCACACTTCAGTTAAACATAAAACACATATGATTATGTATCAATGCTTGTTCTAGGAAGTGATTATGATGTTAGAGCAGAGCACAAAAGACTTCAAGGCTCTCATTGAAACGTTGAATATGATGAAGGCATATGAGGACTCAGCTAAAGAGGGTGACAGACCAGCTGCAGTGGCATGGGAGGTCAGAAAGATGTCCCCTAACAAACATGCACCAGCATCACCAGTTCCTGGTCAGCAGCAGTGAGTGTTAACTCAGTCCTTTTTTTCGCACATATACTAACTATTCTTATCAGATTTATGAAATTTGTATTGTGTATTATCTGTCTTTCTCATTATCAACTCTTTCAGAACATAATGTTTTTAGTGATTTAAATATAAATAATTTTTAATTTTGATTCTTTAAAAACAGCATGTCTTATCTTGGAACTTTCTGAAGCAGAGAACAAAGTTTTTACTGTAAAATTATATGTTGCATATAAAATGACAGACAAATAAATATTGAATGCATCTAAAATATCAAAGCATCAGTATTGTAACAATAGTATTTGGTATTCAATTCTTTATGTTTAATAAAACAAGTTCAAATCAATGCAACCCTATTTGTATTGTCATTATTTTCTCTCATCAAGTCTTCAACAGTTTTTCCTTTGGATACAAAATATAATTTATGACACAATGGGATATTTATTATTTTGTGATACAACATCACATTTGGTTGTATTTTTTGTTTGTACATTGTAAATTTATTTCCTCTGTTGGTTACTGTATTCTTAAAAATGAAATATTGTTAGTTCCTTGTAAACTTGATATCTTCACCAGACCTGTGATAAACCTTGAGATGCCAGGAAATAGTTGGGCTGACAAGGTTAAAGGTGTAAGAGTAATTAGCTTTTCCCCCAGTCATCAAGACGAGGCTGAGGCTAACACTCAAGTGAAAGTAACCACACCTGAGAAGTGTGGACCATCTCCTAAGGCTTCAAGTGCTCCAGGACCCACAGAAGGTAATCTTCTCTTCATTGTCATCTTGTCTTACATTCCATTAAGTACATATACTTCATCTTGAAGGAGTACGGTAACTTATACAGCCTATAATCATGTTCTATTTTCATGTATTCCCCTGTGGTAGGGATTGTGTTTTAAGATTGGAATCTACAGTCACCTCCGCATACACCAGAGAGGTGCAGCAGCACATGTCTGAGGCTGTTGTCATCATTGCTTGTGATGGGCGGCTATTATTATTAATATCATTATATAAACACCGTAAGCTGCAAACTGAAAAAATAACACGAAACAGTCATGGGCATATTACAAAAGATGACTGCAGATTGAGTAGGTTGGAAACAATTTGTATGTGCTCTACTGGACCTCAACAAGTGTAATGTTAATTGTTTCATCAATCTATGGTCAATAACAAATGGATTGATGTATAAACTATGTTTGTGAGAAACTTGCAATCCTTGCAGGCTTAGTCTAGCTAAACAGGCTAGGGGTGAGAAAACTTGACACTCTTCCAGGCTAGGATACTATATTGATGTCATCAGCTCACATACAGAAACAGAGTTGGTACAGATGTTGAAACAGAAAAAAAAATAGTCATTGTCTTAGTAACTCGATTAACTCTAAATGGACCAGGGCAAAAAACATTTTTTACATCATTTAAAAAAATAATACATGTTTATACCAACAGCTGTTTTTAATTAAAACTTATTTTAATTTTATGGAATATCTACCACATATCAAAATATTTAGAATTGAATGCCCTGTTTATTTTTATTTGTGAAATATTACAAAATGAAAATGCACAATTTTAGTAAAGAGGACAGTATTTAAAGAAATATAAAATGAGATTAAAATTTTCACCTACCACTCAATTTGAATATATCCAATACATTTGCAAGCCGTAAAACATGCACACAAATCTTATCTCACTAACTCTGCATGTTCATCAATGTTTTCTATTTTCACACTTTTGCTATAAATGCAGCTGTTTTTAAATAGAATGTGTAACCTTATCATGTTAAGCTGTATGTCAATATCTGATTTGTAGTGCATAATTGGTTAAAATATCATGCCATGATGAAATGCAATCCATACAAACTCTTTAATGAAATTGATTGTGTGTTTGTCCTTCCCCATTTCTTTTCCTCACAGTGTTGTCTTGTCTTGTTGAAGATATCGACGAAGAAGGCTGGGAAACTGTACAGAGAGGCAGACTACGAGCCAGACAATCATCGTGTCAGAAATCAACGGAAAACTTAGCTCCTCATATGAAAAGTGCAAAGCGAAATTTGATGCGGTCACTGTCAGTGCCTGATCAAGCAAATATCAAAGGGCCCAAAGATAAGCAACCAACCCCACCACAAAAAACTTTGCGTGCTGTTTCAGAGAGGTATTTGCCAGCCTCTGAATATGCTGCCCATGAAAGAGCCCATAGCAGGGACAGTGAGAAAGAGAACATTCCGGTGAACTTAGGAGACAGTGTTGAAAGCCTCCTCTCCAGCACAAACACTGCTTCAGACTCTTCTACCACATTGACATACAGTAGCTCAGTCACTCCTGCCAAATTCATGGCACACTCTCAGATTACATCTCCTGACAGAAGCATGAAGGACTCCCTGGACTTAGATCTAGAAAAAGTATGTATTTTCTTACCCTATCGATGCATTTTTTGTGTAGATGTAGTACCCTATAACCAATCATCACAAATAGCAAAATGACTGTGAAAGTGTTCCTAATTGCCTCAAAAAGTCAGGAAAATTGACTGGAAAAGTGTGGCAAAATTAAGTTTTTCTTTCTGTTTTGATCTATTAATAAAATAAGGAAATTGTTCCCTATCATTTACTGGTTAAAACTTATTATTTAGCCATTGTTAGGGCATTATGCTATGTGATGTAGGTAATAGCGCCATCACAACGATGATGACAACAGCCTCAGACGTGTGTTGTTGCACCTCTCTGGTGAGTGCGGTGTTGACTATAGAGTCTAATTCTGGAACACAATCCTCTATCACAGGTAGGGCAAACATGATCAAGGTTGGACATGTGAG
This sequence comes from Arion vulgaris, assembly GCA_020796225.1. Taxonomy (NCBI): domain Eukaryota; kingdom Metazoa; phylum Mollusca; class Gastropoda; order Stylommatophora; family Arionidae; genus Arion; species Arion vulgaris. Next base: position 30,181,742 of record CM036756.1, read on the forward strand.
TGTTGTGAGTTCTGTCTTTTAGCTCAGCTCATGACATTCTGTTGGTGTCACAGTTAACATTGATTATGTTAATTGCAAGAAACCTGCACCATAGTAATTGTGCAGTAATGTCAAGTAGGCAATATTTCTGCAGGCTATCAGATAAATGGTTATCAAATAAAATTTTGGCTGAAATTGGATGCATGTGTCCTAAATGTGTGGAAGTCTATGCGTTTAGGGGCCTACCAAGCCAATGTGCAACCTATACTCGTTCTTGGCAAAGATTAAACATATCATAAAGAGTGATTAAAATTGGTCGTAAAGAACTAACGCAAAGAAGAAGAAGAAATAAATATTGATGTGTATATAAATTTGAACAGTTTATTTAATTTGTATTTTCAGACAAATGTCTTCTTTCTCCTTCTTTTCTCTAAACTGGTTTTGCCTCACAGTGTCAGGATAAGAAGAGAATTATAAAACATGCTTTTGTGTGCGCTTCATAAACAGTGTTTTATTGTCGCCTTTGTTATATCTGAGGTTAATCTTTTGCATGGACAGCCTTTTGCTTTGTATCCACTGTACCGGAGTAACATTGCTCTTTGTGGCAATCTGCTTATGTGGCCAAACCATTTAATTTGTTGTTTGTTGAAGACAGATGTGAGTAATCAAAACAGAAAAGAGTAGAAAATTTGATAAAAAAATTAATAATAAACAGATACTTGAATTTTAATAAGCTAATCTATTTTTAGGATTCTAGTTACTAATAAATAACAAATATAAAAAAATTAATTTTGTTAAAAATGATGTCCTTGATCAACCTATAACCATGATAGAATAACATTTGTACTAGCTTAGATATTGTTTTATCCCTTTTTTAAAGTCAGAACTAAGATTAATATATTACCACAGCTGTCTGCTGTCAACTTTATTATACATATGACAATGCTGGAGAATGACAAAACGATACATATTCAAACTTTTCAACTTGTCTGCAAAAGATTTTATGCATGTTTTGACCAAGAACTATCTTTAGTCAAGAACTGTGTACAGAGTCAGTAAGAGAATATGAACACCATCATTCAAAAGTGATGCTGGAGATGAATCGAACATGTGATACCCATGGAGACTAACTGTCACAAAAACTGCACTGAGATGGACACCAGAGGGTAACGAAAGCGTGGATAACCCAAAATGTTTTGGAGAACATTAGAACAGGAGCTGAAAGAAACTGGAACACAAAACAGAGGACGGTCAAGATCAAGGAAGAATGACATGCATTTATTGCTATTCTAAGCCAAGGGAATCACAGGCTAGAGAGAGAGAGAGTTAGGGATACTTGCATCTTATGATATATAACAACATATGGTAACCATTTACAATGTGTGATTTTTAAGTGTGATTTATTTAGTATAATGACTAAAATAATGTGATAAATATTCAATCTGCTTATTTGCTTTATTAGGATATAGACCTAGTTCTGGATGAAGAGTTCCAGCTGAGCAAACAGTTAGAGAGGGCACAGGAGTCTGCCCTGGCATATGCTGTCCAGGAGGAAGAAAGTTGGCTTAAAGAATTGGCAAGGGAGCAGAGCACTCAGGTTGATGAAGACATGGACATCGTCAGTGACTTAGGGGTTTGTTTCATTTCATTATTACCTTATTTGTTCCCTCTTGTGCAGTTATCCTATCATTATTTAAAAAAAAATTGTTTATATGTATTAAAAAATTATCCCACTCTCATCTTTTTTTTTCTCCAAAAGATCATTCTCTTATAGAAATATTAAATATTATTTGCATATTTCGTTATTGATTTTAATAAAAAAGTAGCTAACATCAATGTACTTTGTCAAAAAGTGCAGATATTGCATTATCAGTTCTCATCGCGCTCAAGAGCACTTAAGAAAGACAAAAATTTGTGTTACTAGTGGTTGATCAGATGTTTCTCTGATTTCATCACTTCTCCTGACTCGTCCCATTTTATGTTCACTATTTTTTGCAGCCATCTATTTTTAAATGCATTCAACTTCCTTTCTATATCTTTAGTCATTTTCCAACTCTTGCTTTATATAAAACACTAATAAACTGAAATCCTCATTATATCATAGCTGATACATAAAACATTCATAGGTACTGCTGGTCTGTTGCCTTTCTACTTATCATATGCCATATGGCACACTTGGCCCAACAATAGAAACTTGAGCCTGCAACAATGCTTCACTTTGGCTAGACTAAAATAGTAATAATAAGTGGCTCTATGTTAATCTTTATTTATTTTATTCACCTCACTAACATTCCTCTGCCTTTGTTTTCTCATCTTCCACAATTCTTTTGTGACTGCCTGCATTTCCATCCATATCACTCTTTATTTCCACTAGTGGTTTCACAAAATAATTCCAGCAGTAGTTTGTCTGACATTAAGAGACAGTACACACAGGATGTTGTCTTGGTTGAAAGAGATGGACATGAATGTAATTATGATGAACTTCCAAACAAATAAATCATTTAGTATTAATTAAACCCAAACGGAAGAAAAAAGGAATAAAAGAAAACAAGAAAAGTGAACATTGTTTTGGGAGTTTTAATTTCTGTGTTCAAGCATTGATTTATAATTGTAATCATTCACAGATTACCAGCAGCTCACTTGAAACGTCACAGACTGTAATCACAGACTGGGACTCACTGGTTGCTTTTCATGAAGGTATGATAAACATTATTCTTCTTCATCTTCATTTGTCATGAAAAGGGCTTATGTTTTGTTGTAGTTTACAGCAAGGGTGAGATATCTGTACCTTTCAGTACTAGTTTGTTATTTGTTTAAAGGCGAAGGATTGACTTTATTGCACTGGGTTTTTTCCATATGGCTTTGTTCCTGTCATCAGAAATGGCATGCCATCTTCTGAAGAGTATTGCACAACGCACAAACTCCGTAACTCTTGCAACAATTCTAGGGATCTCATGAAAAAATTGCACATGTCTCAGTTTAGATTCGAACCCACAATCCTCATAACGACAAGCAAATGTCTTAGCCACCTCACCATAGAGATCGCCAGCATGGTGAGGTCTGCTAAAGACATGAGACAGATCTGCTGAGAGGGAATCGAGCCATTCATCTTCAGGATGCCTCAAGATTGTAAGAGAGTCATTTCCCCCTCCAGAGTAGAGGACTGTCCAACTTGTGGTATCATACCCATCGCCACATTTAGTCTAACAGCTCTCTGGCATTTGTAAATCATTAGATCCCATATTACCCCATTAGAAAGTGTAACCAGATAAAACACTAACCTGTATTAGACAGTACAAACTCTAATAAACTGACACAGAGTTAAAGAGTGTAGGACTTACATATTCTGTCAGAGATCAGCAACAACAGCAGTAAAAGCTCTTCAGTATGTTTTTTTATTGGATTATCTTTATGAGAGCTGTAGAAGAACATTGGTTAGTACACTTGCCTTCTAGATGGGTGGTTTCAGTTTGATCCACAGTTAGAATGGAACAACTGGAAACTGCTCGCAAATTCAAGTTACTTCTCTCCACTCCTCGTAGAGCATAGGGCATCAACAGTTGTTCGCCACTCGACTCGGTCTCTGGCTGTTTCTTTATGATCTCCAGGGTAGTTGAGCACTCTTCAGTTCCTCAAGAAGACTTAGTCTCCAGGTTTGTTTAGGGCATCCTATTTTTCGTTTTCCCTGCAGGTTCTACTCAAGTGCTTGTCTAACGACACTCAACTGTGTCTTCCTTAGGATATGCCCGACCCATCGCCATTTTCTCCTCTAGACCTGGGTCATCATGGGTTCCTGTCCGGTTCTTATCCATCCATAGGTCTGTGTTTACAACTCTATTATACCATCTCAGTCTGAGAATCCGCCGAAGAGATCCGTTGACAAAGTTCTGAATCTTATTTGTATTTAACTTGGTGACTCGCCACATTTCTGAACTATACAGCAACACAGATTTCACATTGCTATCAAATTGACACAATCTAAATTGGCTACCATAGAACAACTGGGAAGTAAATGTGGCTGTAATATGTTGACCACACCAGCAAATGTGGGCTGTTGACGAAAGACACATATAGGCCTAATACCATATTCCTCAATATACCACATGGTATGAAAACAATTTTTTTTCCGTTTATTATTTTTTAAAACTGTAACAGATACCACTGCATATACACTACTTTTTCTGCATCTCCATTTTGAACTTTTGAAACTGTCAAAACAACTACACTCCTCATGATGTTTAACATTTTCTATATCCAGTCCTTCTATATTTAATGTTATGTAAAATATTTGTTGTAATCATGGGAATATTTTTGTATGCCCTCAGCCGAAATGAAACAGAGTAGCACAATGTCTTGGGGTGATCTGGTTGATGCAGAGGAAGCAAGGACACCAGGGCATGGAGTACATATGCATGAAAAGTTATCTTCCCCATCCAGGAAAAGGTATGCTCAATGTTTTTCTAATTATATTCTGTATATATTTACATATAAAATCCAGTATGCTAATGAACTAAATATGTTTTGTAATCATAACTAGAAAATGTTGATGTTACACAAGTAAGCTGACTTATCATCATCATCAAGTAGCTTGTACTGAGCAGAACTTTGTCACCCCAACAGAGAACTTTGCCACCCCAACAGTCCTACGGAATTTCTCTCTGTCATAGGCCAGATGTCCTGCCTTTGCAGCCATCGTGTTCAAACCATCAGTTACATCCTGAATCCATCTCCGTGGTCTTCCTCTTCTTATACTCATAGCTGATTTATAGTAAAGGAACCCTTTCATACCTTGGGGTATATAGGGCAATACAGTGTTAGGCCTGTATTTTTCATTGACCGTCGGCACGCGATGGGTGATGTGGTCAGCATCACGCCGGCCGCCTTTACTTCCCAGAGCATGTCTGGTACCCAGTTGAGGCTGGGTTGACCTGAGAGCCGTCGCGGTCGGGAAAAATTCCACGCCCACTATGGGAACTGAACCCGGACCACCAACCTTGAGAAGCGAGTTCACTAACAACTATGCTACCGCGGCTCTCGTATAGCTGATTTATACTTTTTCTTAAATGAGGCAGCTGCGCTTGGGCTCTTGCCCTTCGTCCCAAAGCTATATAGTGGTATCTGTATGTGTTTGTAAGTTATTGTTTCATTCCATATAATGTACTCCATTTATCCAGCATTAGAGGAAGAAAGATCTTCCTGATATCTGCCAGCGTTGGCATCTGAAAACAAGATGATCTGAAAAGAAGAACGGTTTCATTATGATGTACACACAGCTCTCACTCTGGAGTGTGTTACTGTTGAATTATGTTTTATGTGATTATTAAGTGTTGTGTTCAGAGTTGAAAAATGATGCTCTTATTTCTCCTCGTAATGTGGTTGATGTTGTCAATTGGGTTTAGGTTTGACATGTGTCTGTACTGTAATGGCTCTCAGGTTGGCCCAGCCATAATTGGGTACCAGGAAAAACACTGGGAAGTGAAAGTGGCTGGCGTGATGTTGACTACATCGCCCACCACATGCCAATGGTTAAAAATAACACAGACGTAACACTTTATTTCCCAATATACCTCAAAGTATGAAAATGGATTCCTTGACTTTACTTATGGGTCTGTAGACCTCTCTTCCAGTGGCCCATCTTTTCAGCCGTATTTATTTGTTCTTTTTAGGATTTGCTTTGTTGTATAAGCTGATTTATAAAATCAAATGACATATGGATATAAATCATTTTTATCAGTATCAGACATTGTTATCATGCATTGTCTGTTAATGATAAATTCTATTATAAGTTTCTCCAGGTTTTACCTATTTTTAATTTAGTTCTATGCAAGGTTTAGTAAATTGATTTTAAAATCCAACAATGTTTATTTAACTCTTTCCACGCTTTAAGCCGCACACTGCGCCACGGCGGAAGTCCGTTGCACGCTTTAAGCCGCACACTGCGCCATAGAGTTGCTTCCTTTATAAGAAGTCTTTCTAATTTTACTTCTACTATTTTACTTATAGTTCTTTTTAACCTTGTTATTCTATTGGGTTGTCCAGTTTTCTTCAATTTAGTATATAATAATATATATATGTTTATTTATTGACGAGTAGTTGGGATCGTAATTAAAAATTTTTTTTTTTACTTCCCTTGAATTAATTGCTTAAAATTTGAGGAAATAAATGGGCGTGGAAAGAGTTAAGTCAAATACTTAATTTGTGATAATCTAATTACAACATAAAAAATGTTCCAAAATTGAACAGAACCACATACTTCTTCTGCAATCAACTTCTGCTATGCAACTACTCCAGTATGTATCATAAACAGGGCGGTGCGATGGAGGTCTTTACTGGTTCCCCCATAGTTTGTTTTGTAGGGTTGTTTCTGTTGACCAGCTTTCCATTCTCACACTGCTCTAGCTGGGGCAGTCTTGCAGGATGTGCTCTGGGGACTGTTTTTTTTTTCCACTCGGCTGTACATTTTTGTCTGTAGCTGCGACATGATATTTTCTGATATCTATTTCATAGATCTCCTACAGAATCAAGAAGGCGTCATGAAGAAAAACAGGCTAAGGCTCAAGAACTTCGAGAAAAACTCATGCAAGAAAAGGCTGAGCGCTTACGGGACTTGTCTAAAAAGGTTCTGAGTTTGAAAGAAGTAAATAATTAGATTTCTAAGTTAATATCAGAGGGGTTATAGTGAAGTCAAAGATCAATTGTTATAAGAGAACGTGAACGGGCTGGAGATTCTGTTTTACATTAGCCAATACACACACATTATATTCGCATTATGTTCTAATGGTCTTCATCAGGGATAAAGGACAGCACACACAAAATAATCTAAAAATGCAATAAAGAAGTGAAAACTTAATTAACAAATTGTGTAGATGCACTTCATATAACAAAGACAGGTTAGAGACTAGATTACAACCATAACGTAAAACTGACATATTTTCCTTTATTACCTGTGTTTATAAAAGCTGAAAAGCACGTTAAACTATCAAGTTTTAATTGCATAGTAATATTTTGAAGTACATTGAGAAACAAAAGAGTGAAATGGTTTTGGCCACTTAATAAGAATGCAACCAAACTTCACTGTATACAGAGTCTTCTACAACAGAACATCAGGAAAGAAGGCGAGAGGAATACCACGGAAGAGATGGTTAAATGACATAACAGAATCTTGTCACTCAATAATAACTATCACCCAAGCCATTAGCAGGACAAAAATAGAAAACCACTACACTGGGCAACAACCCAGTAACAGTGGAATGACAAAGAGAGAGGGAATAAGAATAACACAAGACCTGTAAAAAAAAAAGATTTATTAAAAACAAAGAAAACTGAATAAATTCTATTGTCCAAAGCACAAACACTTTATATATATATATATATATATATATATATATATATAAACAGTAAGGTTGTCACGCTTCCTAATGACTTTAGTGTTTACTGGAGGTGCACTTTTAATTTAATTTCAATATTTCTTTCCATTAGCTATAGTATTGAAAGTTTGTTTAGTTATGTCCTATCTCAGGAGTACAACATACTTTTCTCATTAAGCTTGGTCATTACTACCAAACCAATGTGCAACGTATACCGTTCTTGGCAAAGATCAAACATATCACAAAGAGTGATTAAAATTGGTCGTAAAGAACAACGCAAAGAAGGAGAAGATTACTAGTTTTCATTTAATGTATAGTTGCCTTTTGCTTTTCAGTTCTCAAGACTTAGGTAATATCATTGCAGTTACTTAGGTAAATATCTTCACCATCTTCAACATTACATTGGGGACCCTCACCGGTGCTACGGAGTTCGTGCGCCGCAGCTGAGATCTTCCTGTATAAGAAAGAAATCGGAGCACACATGGTTACTCACTGAAGTGCAATGATGATGGTTTTTTCAATCAATCAATCAATCAATCAATTGCAGTTACAATTTAAGTTATAATTAGATTGATTGATTGATAGGACCATCGTCTTTGCACTTCAGTGAGTAACTATGAGTGCTCCGATCTCTTTCTTACACAGGAGGATCTCAGCGGCAGTGCACAAACTCCATAGCATCAGCAAGGATCCCCTGAACACAGCGCCACAGATACCCCGTATTTAAAATTACGATCCCAACTACTCGTAAAAACATATTATCTTATTAATGCAATTGATGTTCAAAACTGGAACAATCCAATTGATTACAATTGAAATATTAGATAGTAAAACATGAAGTAAACTAGATAGACTTCTTATAAGGAGACTCATGGCGAGTACAAATCATAGCATCAACGGATTCCCTCCAGGTCGTAAAGCGTGGAAAGATTAAGTTAAAACAATATTTTAAAATGCGGTAGAGTTTACAAAAGTGTTTAAATATCCGATTATTTCACTGTGACACATTATGTATAAATCATGTAAACTGATTGAATAAATGCATATAAAATTATACCCATCACTAAAAATTGCCACTAAATATCAGTTGTGAGATGATTGTTGTTGTGTGGGATGTACATAATGTAAAACACATGGTACAGTAAATTATACATACTTAAATGACATGCAAATTATACAATGTAAAAAATATTAAATATATTTACCAAAATAGATAGAGTTGACATTTTGTAAGCCCCCATAGAGTTTGGCTGCAAAGAGGACTTTTATTGAAACCAATCCATGTAAACACTTTGATCTCAAGAGCTTGGATTTAATATTAGAGGGGCTAGAAAAGAGTAGCACAACAGGACAAAACTAGTACAATAAGCAGATAATAAAATAAATTGTTACAAGAAACATTTGCTAGACACAGATGAGGGTTTCACTTATGTCCTTTCCTTCAGGGATACATTATCTTAAATTAATTCTTCACTGAGTTTGTTATCCTTGATAAGTTAATGTATCCTTTTCATATATTCTATCATGAGATGTGCTTTGTGCCACAGCACACGTTTATTCAATTTTTTTAGAGTATTAAAATTTATACTTTTTATATTAATAATAATTCCTCTCACACCGTTATACATTACATAGGGCCTGCAAGAAATTTCTCCATACCGCTCTATCCTGGACAACTCGCTCAATCTCCTCCATTGAATCAAGGCTGATATTTCTTGCCTCTCTCAGCAAAGTTCGTTTCAGGGTCTCCCTAGGCGTCCTTTCTTTTTGAACTCTTTACATTCCACTTCAATGCATGCTTTGATATTCTTTGATCATTTCTTCTCAAGGTGTGTTCAACATATCTCCATCTTCTCTTTCTTATAACAGTTGTCACTAGATTTTATATGAATATTAATATTGTAATCATCATATAGGTTATCCTGAGCAGAACTTTGACATCCTAGCAGTCCTTCTAAATTTCTCTCTCTCATAGGTCAGATGTTCCGCCTCTGCTGCCATCATGCTAAAACCATCAGTTATATCCTGAATCCATATTCTCCATGGTCTTCATCTTCTCCTCTTTGTAGGGATGCCTTCTTATATGATGGTCTTCTCCAACCCTTTGTGTCTCTTTATATGTCCAAAAGACTTCAATTTTCTAATTTCTATTTGTAGCATCGGCCAGTTGTCTTTGATTTTGAGTTTGTTCTGGATAGATCTATTTGTTCTCATCTCTGTAGATGATATATGGAGGACTCTTCTGTAATATTATAATACTGTGTTAAATATCAACTTTAAATAGTGGGTGGACTAAAGTTCCAATAATCCTTACAACTTTGCTAATAGAAATACTACTAAAAATAAAAACAGTTTCAACAAACAATTTGGCACCTGGTGTTGTTGGGGCTCAAGGAGCAAAGAATAGTAACACCGTGACCTACAAGGCATGTTGTAAGAGGCGACTTAGGTAGGGGTCTAGGAAAGCTAACCTAGTAAATAAAAGCATTGCAGAACCCGGATGTGCTGGCCTACTTGTAGGTTCATAACGTACATCATTCGTAGGCTCGAATCACATACAAATCACAGGGTGGTTAACAAGTGGTCGATATGGAGCTTTAAAAGAAGAAGAACAAACAATTGATCCTATATTCAATCCAATTGAAAATAGACATTTTGACTTCTTGAGTTTGGGAAAAATGTTAATCATTGACAGAGCTACTGTTTAAGTGATCTGATGCTAATACAGCTTGCTGCCTATGGGGTTACCTTGAGTGTATAGACAATGATTCTGAGCAGTTTTATAGTTACAATTTCAGTGTTTTAAAGAGTAGAGAAATTACCTCTATAGTCAGAGAAGGCATGTATGTATGATGAGGGACACTGATAAAAAAAAGAAAGCTGGTCTTCACGTAAAAATCAATCAGAAGCGCCATACCAGACTATGACTGAATTCATAGTGGACAAGAGCAAGAAGAAGTAGAGAAATAGTGATTTGAAGGTTCGAGTTACCACTGATCATTTTACCAGTGTTATAGTGATGGTTTCCTTTATCACTTCATACATGTATTCCTGTTGCCCGAGTGGTTACCGGGGCCCAAATTTGGGGTGTAAAGAATAGAACAACTGTTACCTGCCATGCATGTCGTAAGAGGCGACTAAGGAGGTTTGGCTGAAATCGGATGCATGTGTCCTAAGCGTGTAACGTCTATGCATTTAGGGGCCTACCAAACCAATGTGCAACGAATATACGTTCTTGGCAAAGATCAAACAAATCACAAAGATTTATTAAAATTGGTTGTAAAGAATGAACGCAAAGAAGAAGAAGATGTATTACTACTTCATCAATAACAATTTTCAGTGAATCAGCGAAACATTAAAAAATATAGGCAGCATTTAGAAAATTAGAAAGTATTTGTTGCTGTTATGACTAGCAAAGTTGACCTGAATATTTCTCATGGCCGGCCTTTTGCATTCTTCTTAGGTGGAAGAGGTGCGGGCATACAAGGAAGAACTGATGAGACAAAGCAAGACACTTCTGGAGCACAAGCTTCAACGAGCAGAAGAGAAACGACAATTGCAGCTCAAGTTGAAGGCAAGGAAGGCACACGAGGAAGAAGCAAAGGTTTGAATGTGATATTTTGAAAGATTGTTTTACGCAAAGTCTATTGTGGTTCAGATCTTCTAGTTACACCCTCATTGACCATTCCAAAGGCACAGTTTTATTGACTGTTAAAAAAGATAAAATACTTAGCAGAGTTTTGATGCATTGAGAGTCTGTTGTCAGTTTTCAACACAGCTGTTCATTAACATCCTAAGTTAATTTTCGTTCAACTTCTTTATTTATTTTGTCTTTAAAGATTTGTCTTCAGTTTATTTCATTAAAATATTCAGCTTGTAGAAACAAATAAGCAACAGTTAAAATGATTACACGCAATGCTTTTTATTGTTTTATTTGCAACACATTTTTATGTACTTCCTTATCGTAACACTTTCATCTGAATTCTGTTTTTAATTTTGTTGTTGTCAATTATCAGCCTCTTACTGGCTTTCAAATGTGAGCATTATGTACAATGCATGTACAAATGTTGCTACTGTTATATAAAAAAACATGGAAGCCTCTTGTGTATTCTCTTGTGTTTATATCACTCATCGCATGTCTGTTAAGCGCCTGCTTCATCATTGTTTCACCCCTTTGTTTTAAGTCTGCATTTTTATTTTTATTTGAGGCATCTCTGTATGTCTTTGTCAGTCATTTTTGTATTGCTTTGATCAGTGTTAAAGCCTGGCTCCTTGTTTCATTCATGGCCAGGCAAACGAGATAGCTTTTATCAACAGTCTAGAAGCACAGAACAAGCGCCATGACATCATGTCAAAGCACCAGGAGTCAGAAGCTCGGCTACATGACTTAATGGTATGCATGACTGTGCATCTGTGCTTACTTAGTTTTGCAAGTAGACACGTTGTACAGATTTATGCACAGATGGTGTTGTTTGTAATCATTTTCCAAATCATTTCTATTATTCTTTTTAAAATATTTCTTTTTTTTTCATGTCAGTATCTCATGACTCAAGTCTAGTAGACACTGACTTAATGTGTTCAGCCAAAAACTGTTACTAGTGTGTATGACTTTTACAGAGATTTTTATTGCCATGATATTGTTTTTCCATTTATCTCCTTTCCTATTTTACTTTTCTTGCTACTGGAGCATCACATTCAAGTTACTCTCATATTTCATTGTCACATATTTTGTCTTCTTCAATTTTTATGTTACTTCAGTTAATTTTTTTAAAAGTGGCACATTTATATCTTTAGTTATCATCATCATGTGCCATTCTGAATGACCTAGAATATCATGGATACATGATTGTGCTGAGTACTGGCTATCAAATTTTCCATGCAGACAAATTCAACTGTCCAGAATTTTCTCTCTTTGTTCTCTTTCTCATCCTCAGTTGATTTTGAAGATTGTCACAATGTGTTCTAAGTCTCGCTTTCTTATATGATATGCTAGAAAAATGATGACTATTAATGAGATCCCTTTTTGTGTTGATCTCATTCATTTTGCTAGACTCCATTTCTTTCTGGATATTGATTTAAGAAAAAGTCATTTTAAAATTGTGTCCGTTACTTAAGAAAGGTTTTTGGTTTAAGCACCATTATTATGTTTGATGTTGTACTCGATAAAATGAGCTTACTTTTCATTAAGTTCTTTTGTCATAACTGCTTAATCCACGTTTAGCATTCTGGAATGTAGTGTGCTTTTGTTAGTGCATTTATATATGTTAGATGTGCTCATTTTATGGTGTGTTCATGTTATGTGCTAATATAATAGTGAGAATTTCTAGTAGGATCTGATTTCTGTGTTTACAACAGATTTCAGTATTACTGGTACAGTATCCAAATCTAGTAGTCTTTCAGTTATTAGTTAAATCAGGACTATAATCATAGCACTCCGGACATGTCCATAGGTGCTTTGATCTCCGGTTCCACAAATCCAGCAGCGTCCAGTGGTCCATCACGCCAGTTCGATGTTGATTGATAGTAACACTTATCTTCGTTCCAGGGCACATGGGTGTCGTTGGCAATGAGAGAGCAGACAGGCTGGCTGACTCTGCCACCATATCAGCGGGCCAACCAATGGATAGAGCTGACATTTTGAACGCCCTCACAGAGTGTGGTCGCAAAGATGATTTTTTTGTTTAAACTAGTCCACGTCAACTGCTAGATTCCAAGAGCTTGAAATTAAAGATTGGAGTGACCAGAAAAGAACAGCATGACAGGAATGAATATGAGTAGGCTCATCTATCAAAATCAATCTGGTTTTGTCAGTCGCTGGACATTGTTGGAGATATTGCGAAGGAGATTGGAGCACCTATGGACATGTCCGGAGTGCAATGAAGATATTCCAAACTGAAACTGAATGTCTTTATTAATTTTATATCTTAGACTTACTCAAACCAAGCATTACATGTGTTCTTTTAAATGAAGTCGGTAGTAAAGTGGGTTAGTGTTGTCTTGACTAAGTTTATAAATGATAACTGGTGGATTTCAAGGAGCCAAAAATTACTTACTATGCGATAATGACTACAGCTGACGTTTTGACAGTTCTTTTAATTTGTAGTGCACTAAACCCTTGCTAGTCTTCCTTTGGTAAATCTGATTCTTTTTAGGATAAATGGACACTTTTTCAACACTAAATAGCCTAACACATTTCAACACTAAATAGCCTAACACATTTGTGGGTACTATCTTTTATTTTAGTTTTGTGATACCGAAAGAATGTTTTATTTTCAATGACTTTTTTCTGAAAGTGTACATATGTGATATAATCACATCAAAATATAACAAAAACATGCATCTAATAAGCACAAGTTGTACTCGTATTTGCCCATGGAAACTCAGGGGTGTATTTAACGCAAAAAATGCATAATTTTCTATATAAAAAATAGCCTACATTGGAAAATCTGTCCTGCCTGTATGTTGCCGGGACTCAAGGAAGCAGAGAATAGTAACACAGACATAATAACGTAACAGTAACATAGTAATAAGAGGCGAGTGAGGTAGGGGCCTAAGGAAGCTACCCTAGTAAATAAAAAGTGTAGCAGAAATCAGATGTGCTGGCCTACTTGTAGGCGCACATACAATTCACAAAGAGTGATTAACAAGTGGTGCATATGGAGCGTTCGAAGAAGAACGGAATCTGTCCAGTTTTGATCACAATTTGACAGTGAAATTGAATGGGACATGTTTGTTCTTATCTGTCAGACATTGTTGCAAAACACATTTTACTTTCATGGTCCTCATCCAATTTGTTTTAATGTTAAACTTAGTTGTGAAGTGTGTCATTTAAATTAATTTGAGCCTTTAAAGTAATTTGAGAAAATGTTATACTGCATCAAAAAGCTGTTAGTGTTAAAATATGCAAAATGTAATGACAGACAGCAAGTGTAACATTTTTCTATTAACAAGTGCAACATTTGATTGTGATGTAAAAAAGAAAGAGATGATGCAATTGTTGCATAGTAAGAGTAAGGCAAATTGTGGATCACCACCAGATTTTCAGATCTAGAAGAAACGTTAGAATGGATATTGTCTAGAATAAAACAGAACATTTGTCCTTCATGCATTGAAATTCTACTTAACGGTCTGGAACTTAAAAATATATTGTACATCATCATCATCAAGTAGCTTGTCCCTTCCGGAACTTGGCTCCCATGACAACAGGCCTGAAAAAACTCTGTTCTGTGCCAGTTGGCCGGTGTCAGCAGCAGTCATTCTCAGATCGTCAATGACATCTTGCACCCAATCGTCTTCTAGGTCTTCCTCTCATTCTTCTTTCAGGCACCATTCCCTCCAAAATTATTTTCTCCGGGCACTCATGTCGTTTGATGTGTCCAAAATATTGTACATACACAACCAAATTTAATGTGTCATATGGATGGGTAGTTTGTTTTATGAAGTAACTAAGTCTTTCAGTTTGTTGAAGAACTACTGTTGAGCAGCATGATAGGTGTTGCATACCTATCTCTGTTTGTTATTATCATCATAATTTAGCTTGTCCATGTCAGAAATTGGCTCCAATGGCATCAGCTCTAAATGCCTCTCTGTCTCACATTCTTCTTCACCCCTCGCCCACAGAGAGGCATAGGTCCGCAACCAAGGCCTTCCTAGCCCACCTATCCAAGGCCATCTTTTCCAGATCTCCTCCTTGCAGGGTCCTTCTTCTTCCTCGGGTGGCGAGCTATGAATTTTCCTGGTTGCGGTTTCTGTAGTTTTCTAGTGTTTTTTACAGGGTGGGGTAGCTAGCCCCATGCCCAACCTTCTTAGTCGCCTCTTACGGCATGCGTGGCAGGTAACAGTGGTTCTAGTCTTTACACCCCAATTTGGGCCCCAGTAACCATTCGGGCGGTCCGATCACATGCGACTGTCATATTACCTTTTTTCGTCATCAAATAGCTTGTCCTGGGCAGAACTCTCTTCACCCCAACAGTCCTTTGGAATTTCTCTCTCTCATAAGTCAGGTGTCTCACCTCTGCAACCTTCATACTCAAATCATTAGTTACATCCTGAATTTATATTGTCTTTGGTCTTTCTCTTCTCGTTCTACCGGCCTTCCATAATAAACTTCTCCAACCCTTTGTGTCTTTTTTTAAAGCCAAAATATTTCAATTTTCTTATTTGTAGCATCAGCCAGTTTTCTTCAATTTTGAGTTTTGTTTGGATAGATCTGTTTGTTTCCTTCTCTGTCCATGGTATACAGAGAATTTTTCTGTAACACTTACATTCAAAATCACATATATGTTTTTTAACTGACTTATTAAATGTCCATGCTTCACACTCATATGTTGCCACTGGGAATATGCATGCTCTTAATATTGTGGTCATTGTTTCTTATAAGTTATTCCATAATGTTTTTAGTCGTTTAATTTTTTTGTAAGGCAATATTTGTTCTTTTAATTTCTTATTACTTTCTTTAGCTACCATATAGCTCCATCCTCCTCTTCACAGTTGTTGTTGATATTGTATGAATATGTGTGAATTTATGCAATCTTCATATGAAAATGGAAATTATAGCATATCCTTTACAGGACTTACCAATCAACATCAGTAAACGAGTCATCGATATTCTAGGCATCACTTATACATTCAGTAGTTTGCCATTGATTTCTGTCATATACATTTAAAAAATTCAGTCTCAAACAAGACAGTTCTTACACTGTTGACACTTAAAATAAATAATGGTATGTTTCAATATTTACTAAAATATTCTTGATTTGTTCCTTCCTTCCTGTTCGTTTGAAATATTGTCTATCTATTCAGTGTTGTCTCTTGTATAAACTACACCGTCTTTTGTAGCTAACACAGAGGGGTACTTAATTTGTATTTAGTTTCATCATTTTTCTGTATTTTGTGCTTTGTTTACTTAATTACGTTATAAAAGTGGTTTTTGTTTAACACACTACCTTATTTAGTATGTATAAAGGATTTTTTTCAGTTGGGGGCATAAAAGAAAAATCCTAACCTGAACAATTTAGCTGCGACTGCACTAGCCATGCGACCATTGAATTCCTCAGGCTCTCATCCCTTCTGTTCTACACCATCCTAAAAGGCGATACTACAGGCAGTAACTAAAGTTTTTTTTTTTAATAAAGCATAAAAGTTATTAGCTCATCGCTATGATCACATCAAATTTATTATCTCTATCATGAATTTAACATTGGAAGATTCAGAAATAATGGATAGAGATCTTATTTCAAGAAATTTTTTTCTGATTATTGAATATATGTTAATGTTGTCACCACAGGAAGAGCGCCTACGGAAGTTGGAAGAAAAGCAAGCGAAAGAAGCAGCTGTGGAGGAAAGGAGGAAGGCTTTAGAAGCAGACCGTAAAGCAAGGCTCCTTGAGATGCAAGAAAAGAGAAAGCTTCGAGATGCCAGAATAGAGCAGCAACAAATAGAAAAGGAGAAAGATCGTCTACAGGCGGTCAGAGCGAAAGGAAAGTAAGTTTATTTGAAACATCTAACGCATAACATAGTGGGTAGTTTTGTGAATGAAATTATTGTCAAATGTATAATTAAAAGAAGGTAACACGAAACAAACTTGGTAGTTTTGTGAATGAAATCATCAAATGTATAATTTAAAGAATTTAACACATAACAAACTGGTTAGTGTTTTGAATGGAATTATAAACTGTATAATTTAAAAATGTAAGACTTATTTTTAGTGTTCTGGTTAAAATAATCAAATGTATAATTTAAAGAATGCGATGCACACCAAACTGGTTAGTTTTGGGAATCAAATGATCAAATGTATAATTTAAATAATGCGATGTACACCAAACTGGTTAACTTTGGGAATAAAATAATCAAATGTATAATTTAAATAATGCAATGCACACCAAACTGGTTAGTTTTGGAAATAAAATGATCAAATGTATAATTTAAAGAATGCGATACACACCAAACTGGTTAGTTTTGGGAATAAAATAATCAAATGTATAATTTCAAGAGTGCGATGCACACCAAACTGGTTAGTTTTGGAAATAAAATAATCAAATGTAAAATTTAAAGAATGTGATGCACACCAAACTGGTTAGTTTTGGGAATAAAATGATCAAATGTATAATTTATAGAATGTGATGTACACCAAACTGGTTAGTTTTGGGAATAAAATAATCAAATGTATAATTTAAAGAATTCAATGCACACCAAACTGGTTAGTTTTGGGAATAAAATAATCAAATGTGTAGTTCTTAAAATGCAGTAGTTACCAAAATAAGTTAAACAGGTTTAGTCAATCATTTATAATTTTAGTTCAACAAGTTGGAAGAGTCACTATAACACAGTGGTAGCAAGCTAAATCTACATACCAATCTACGCTGTTCACTTCTTTGTTAGTTTCCAAGTCTATACAGCTCAAAATGGGTATCTGACTGTCTGAATTGGAGAATTTTGAATTGTTGCCGGAGTCATTGTGCATGTGTTCTGATTCTGTTGCTCTCATCTTGCTGGAAAGGACTGAGCACCTATCGATGCAGTGTTGTTGGTTCTAACATTTTACAGTTTTCACTCTATCTTCTTTTTCTTCTTCTGTGTTCTCACTAGATTGGGAGTTCGGATTCTCTAATAAAGGCAGCCGTCTGCCTCAGATTATCAGCCACGTCATACAGTTTGTCTTGGATGCTGGTGTAAGTGGGCCACCTCTTTCTTCTCAAGTCTGCATACTGGGGGCAGTTCTGTAGGATATAGTTCCTATGATTTCTGCTTCCCGTTTGTGCCGACCTCTTCCGCAGTAAGTTTTGGCCACCCTCGTGATGGTAGGTCTGACATTCTTACAGGTGGCTAACTCTCCGAGGCAGATTGGCGACCGTAGAATCCGCTATCCCATTCCTCATTGTGAGGGTCGTTGCACCATGTTATGCGCCTTACGGCCTGGAGCATCAGTTTTCTGCAAGCATTTGTTTCGGATTAGCATTCCCTGGTGGACACATGCATCCGATTTCAGCCAAACCTCCTTAGTTGCCTCTTACGACATGCGTGGCAGGTAACAGTGGTTCTATTCTTTACACCCTAAATTTGGGCTGCGGTAGCCACTCGGGCGACTCTATCTGAAATAGAGTGCAAGATATGTTTATGCTCAGAGTTGGTTAATATGCTAAGTAGAATAGTAAAAGTAAGTTAAATAACCCTTTTTCATACCTGAAGGTACATTGGTTAATACAGTGTTAGGCCCATATTGTTATTTGGCCACCGTCACACGATGGATGATGCAGTCAACATCATGCCAGCTGCCTTTACTTCCCAGTGCTTTTCCTGGTACCCAGTTGAGACTGGGTCGATGTGAGAGTAATTACGTTCTGAATAAATGTCCAACACCCACTGTGGAATTGAACCCGGACCACTAGTCTAAGAAACAAGTTCACTTTCACTAACAACTGTGCTACTGATGTTCTCTAGTAAAATAATGTTTCTGTAAATTTTATTTAAAGTGAAATACATCTCCAAAAAAAGTGTTCAAGCAAGAAACATGAATTTAACAACTATTTATGTAGTGTTTCATGTAACATCTCAATGACTTTTATTGTATATATAAAGAGATCGTAAGTTAAGCTAGTTATTAATAATTTTTGTCCACAAATTATCAATTATCTTTAATAGTTGATTATACTATTTATATTGTTAAATGGCTTTTTTAGTTTATCTGAAATTTGTTTTATTAGAGAGAGAGAAGAGAGAATGGCTGCATTAAATGCAATGCAGGAGGCCCAGAAGCAAGAACTTCAGAAGAAAATCCAGCAGAAGGTATATTTTACTTTGATCTAAAAGAGATATTGCTAGGGTCATTACCAACTTAATTGTTCATTGTTTTTGGCATATGTTAATTTTATCTATTTTGTTGTGACATTGTTTTAAGCATTGTTTGAGCTACTATTCTTCATGTCTAATAAAGAACTGTGATTAATCAATCAAGTGCAACGCCTACAGGCACTTATACTTTCAGTAGTTTGCCATTGCTTTCTGAACATTAAACTTTGTATTGAATCGATCAATGCCCTGACGCGCCGGCGTAGGCTATCATGTCTCCACAACTCTCTTTCCCTGGTGCAGTTAATCAGTTCTGATGTCGATCTTTTGTCGAACCATGATGTCAGACCATCCAACATCATCTCCTTCTGCATTGTGTTCGTTCTTTACGACCAATTTTAATCACTCTTTGTGATATGTTTGATCTTTGCCAAGATCGTGTATACGTTGTACATTGGTTTGATAGGCCCCTAAACTCATAGATTTCTACACGTGTAGGACTCATGGATCTGATTTCAGCCAAACCTCCTTAGTTGCCTCTTACGGCATGCGTGGCAGGTAACAGTGGTTCTATTCTTTACACCCCAAATATGGGCCCCGGTAACCACTCGGACAATCATCTCCTTCTGTCTTCCACAATCTCTCCTTACCTAAATTTTACCCGTTGTCACCAAATATTCTAAACCTCCTCTTCGCATTATATGTCTGATGAACCTTCATTATGAAGAATTGTGATACCTGAGAATTTTGTGTACACCTGTGTAGGAGTGAGAAATAAACATCTGCTGTGTCCTGTTCAGATTCTGATTATAATTGTCAGTTCTCTGTAGATGTAGAACATTCTTCCTATTCTCTCAACTCTCCTAGAAGCATAAGGCATCAACAAATTTCCTCCAACCAGATCTGTCTTGAACAAGCCAGCGTATTTCATTCTGCCTCTTCTCTATCTCAGTCTACAGTTAATCTTGCATGTATTTCTAGGTCTTTCCCTACCCCTCTTTCTACCCGAATTCCATTTGTATGATAGTAGGTAGTAGTAATCTTTGAGGTATGCAGTGTGTGTGTGTCTGTTCCCATTGTTTCTTCTGTACTGTGGGGTTACTTGGATCGCTTTACTGTGAAAGTTGTGGGCAAACCAACACATTCAGTGGGACACAATTTTAAGTTTTGATAATTCAAAAACCAACTTTATAACGATTAAATTATAATGACAATCTTGATTGTAAGAATCTGCGGTCACATTTCCAAAGGTTTTAGAGTGACCTTATTTTTCACTAGAAAAATCTTAGTGCAATGATAGCAACAATAAAGAAATTGAGTAATGTGTAACAACTTATCTAGACTTTTTAATAATCTCAGAATAATACAAGCAAAATCAATGAGTAATGTAACAAATTATTCAAACTTTATTTTCAGAGTTCAGTTCAGTGCATGAAAAAATAAAAGAATGTAGTATTGTAACAAATTATTTCTTTGCTTTCCATGGGATTTTTTTTCTGAAGAATACTGAAAATCTCATGAACAGCGGAGAAAACAAATGATGAAGTTTTAAAGATGGCTTGCCCAGAAAGAAACCTTATGAAAAAATAAGAATCAGGCAATCAATTGTCTTCTGGCATATCACACAAAGAGAAGGTTTAGAACATGTGGTGACAATAGATAAAATACATGGAAGGAGAGAAGCAAAATGAAGGTAGAGAGAGAAAGAAGATGTTGGATGGTCTGATGCCAGAACTGGCTAACTGCCCCAGGAAGAGAGAGATGTGGAGAGACATGATCGCCTACGCTGGCAGGCATGGCACTTGAGTAAACAAATTATTTCAACTTTTTAATATAATTATTTTAACGATTTGTTCTTTTCTTGATGTTTAAATTAACAGCAAGATGAAACAACACAGCGTCACGAAGAACACTTGCAGCATATTCGTGACCGTGCCTTTGAGATGAGCATTATGAGACATTCAACAGAGGATCATAATGATGCTCCTAAGTTGACACCGTATGATAAAAATAAGCTGTGCATTATCTGTAATGTACTGGTAAGTTCTTGACTTATAACATAACTCTACTCATAACTTCTGAATTTATAACATAACTCTACTCGTAACTTCTGAATTTATAACATAACTGTACCTATCAGTTCTGAATTTATAACATAACTCTTCCTATCAGTTCTGAATTTATAACATAACTGTACCTATAAGTTCTGAATTTATAACATAACTGTACCTATTAGTTATCAGTTTTGAATTTATAACATAACTGTACCTATCAGTTATCAGTTCTGAATTTATAACATAACTGTACCTATCAGTTATCAGTTCTAAATTTATAACATAACTGTACCTATCAGTTATCAGTTCTGAATTTATAACATAACTATACCTATCAGTTATCAGTTCTGAATTTATAACATAACTGTACCTATCAGTTATCAGTTCTGAATTTATAACATAACTGTACCTATAAGTTCTGAATTTATAACATAACTGTACCTATCAGTTATCAGTTCTGAATTTATAACATAACTGTACCTATCAGTTCTGATTTATAGCATAACTGTACCTATAAGCTTTGAATTTATAACATAACTACCTATAAGTTCTAAATTTATAACATAACTGTATCTATCAATTCTTGATTTATAACAACTGTACCTATAAATTCTTGATTTATATCATAACTGTACCTATCAATTCTTGATTTATAATATAGCTGTTTCTATAAGTTCTGAATTTATATCAAAGCTGTACCTATCAATTCTTGATATATAACTTAACTGTACCTATAAATTGTGAATTTGTAGCACAACTGTATCGATGAATCTACCAAGAGTACAGCAGTTTTTTTAGTGACAAATAACCACATATTAATGCAACTGTGTATTCACAAACTGTTACCTTGAATTTAGATGAAGTTTGCAGAAATATCTGGAATTGAACGAAAGAAAAATATCACAGATAATAGACATGTAGAACATAAGAAGCCTGTATCAGGAAAAACTTCTCATGATCAGTAACGAAATGGAAAGAATAACAATTTCTCAATAATTATATCATGATCATTAGGTTACAGAGTCTGAAAACTGGGGATATAGTCATCTGATCATGTCTCTCCACTGTGCCATGTTCTTGATTGCTCGGATTAGGTCAGCAGTAATCTGAAACTTGATGTCAAGGCGTGATGGCACAATAAAATATTTATATAGGCATACACAATTTACCTTTTTTATGTCACATTTGTCAAATTTCCTTGATTGTTGTGAACTTATATGTGACACAGAATTAAATCATATTAAAATACCCATGAGCTCTGTTTTCTATACAATTATTAGATACCATCTGAAGTCTATCTCCTAAGTCATCTGCGTAGGAAGAAACATCAGCAAGCTTTAAGGATAACAATTTGGGAAAGAGATGACAAAACAGGAAATTGAAGTAGATTTAAGTCTTGACTTTAAAACAAAGAAATAGCATCTGCTACTGAGAAATAATGACAGTATATTGTTGCATTGAATAAAATTTGTAGCATATCCTTTACAGGACATCTGCTCCTGAGAAATAATTACAGTATAATTGTTGCATTGAATAAAATTTGTAGCATATCCTTTACAGGACATCTGCTCCTGAGAAATAATGACAGTATATTGTTGCATTGAATAAAATTTGTAGCATATCCTTTACAGGACATCTGCTCCTGAGAAATAATGACAGTATATTGTTGCATTGAATAAAATTTGTAGCATATCCTTACAGGACGTCGCTATCAACCACAGTAAACAAGTTTCAATTTTCTAGGCGCCACTTATATGTTCAGTAGTTTTGCCATTGCTTCTTGAACAATGAGGTCTATTTTTACTATTCATAAAAATACATTGAAACAAATTTGCTTCCAAACTGTCTGCAATGGAGTTTGAACCAGGTACACTTGGGTTGCTATCATGCTTAGTACCACTTAAGCTATAGACGGCCACTTGTGCATAAGATAAACATTAAAAAAAATAATGTACCATACCTCTGAAGTCAGAGGGCCTGTATGGCAGGGGACACTGATATGAAAAGAAAAAGTGAGCCTTCACACAAAAATCAGTCAAAAGCACCATACCAGACACCCTGACTATGTCTGAATTCATAGTGGGCAAACACATAAAGAATAATAATAAGTGGTACCATGAAAAATTGGATGTTCTAGTAAGTCTTTGATTTTTAAAGAGAAATAGCAGTGAGTAATATTCATGATCATTTACCTACAGGAAGCATTTAACTTGAAGCATATAGTGGATGCACCAGATAACAGTATACATCCAAAGATGATCACAGAAAAGGAACGACAGAAGTCGTTGAAGAAGAGATGCAAGAAACTGCGACAAAGGATGGTCACAAGGTAAAGTCTCTATTTATGTGAAGTCTTAATTAGAAGACATGCTCTGGCAGATGGTGCTACCTCTTTCAACTAGATCCTTCCATAGGTGGTGAATAATTCTTCTATCCTTATGTCTAGAGGTTGACCACTTAAAAATTGGTGTTTACTATTTTGCTCTGGGCAACGACTCTCCGTTCTACTCTTCTCAGCTGTCAAGGTTTCTTTTTCATGCTCAATTTGAATACAGGGCTTACGTTTATTGTTAATTTCTGATAGGACTAGATACTTAATCTCGCTTACACATCTTCTTCGAACACTCCATATCAACCACTTTTTTAACCACTCTTTGTGATCTGCACCTAAGAGCGATTGTATGTTGTGCCAGTTATACGCCTACAAGTAGGCCAGCACATCTGATTTCTGAGAAAGCTTCTTATTTACTACGGTAGCTTCCTTTTGCCTCTACCTCAGTCGCCTGTTATGACTTGCCTTGTAGGTCACAGTGTTACTATTCTTTGCTCCACTTGGGGCCCTGGAAATACACAGGCGCCTCGCTTACACAGAAATCAGGGATAACTGGAAAATAGGCAGATTGCTCTATATTGGGCACAAACTGGGTACTTTTGGAGTGTAAGATCAACCAGAACCAACTATAAACTACTAGGGCCTTCGGCTCAGGTAAAAATTGTGGGAAATCAGACCCCAACTACACCACGTGACCTCGCATTCCAGTATTGGTGTATATAGACGAATTCATTTTAAAATCAACACAAAATGCTAACTCAAGCCATATTATGCAACAAGTTAAGTTTAACAATAAGGAATATCAATATTATAAATATTTTCACCAATAAATAACCATAGACTCACCGAATTGAGTAAAATTGCAAAAACGCGTGCAGTGTTCTATCAAACATCTGTAATTTCCAGATCCATTTTCTTATCTAGGTCAAGGAAACCCGGCCAATTGTCTCGTCTGTGCTAGAGCCTGGCTGTGGATCAACACAGTACCTTAACATCATAGAAACCTTTGTATTTTATACAAATAGTTCAGATGTTAGCTTATTCTCAATTTAAACCCACTATAAAATGTTATGTATTCCTTGACAGGGGACTGGAATATGAAAACTCCTTGGCAAACAAACAGCAGCTGGCAGATTCTGAGCAC
Organism: Arion vulgaris; assembly: GCA_020796225.1. Classification (NCBI taxonomy): domain Eukaryota; kingdom Metazoa; phylum Mollusca; class Gastropoda; order Stylommatophora; family Arionidae; genus Arion; species Arion vulgaris. The sequence goes on from CM036756.1 coordinate 30,206,405, forward strand.
AAAGCAAAGTGAGTTTTACTGCTACTTTGTGTGTTTCACCTCATTCATAACTTTATAGATATTTTATGAGAATCGAGATGTCACTTGTTTATTGTATTGTTTTGCCATGTGTAGGTTTGTATTACAATATGAAATCTCATTCATGGGCTAACTTCATTTTAACACTTTCGCTGCCACCGACGACAAAAGTCAGGCGAAGTATCAACTCCCTTTTTCTGCCGCCGCCGACTTTTGTCAGCGGACATGTCATCGATGTCTTTTTAAACGGGAGTATCGTTTGCAGAAACGGGGTGCCGTTATGTATACTTCCGTATTGTTCCGACGAGCTCTCCAAAATGGCGGATCTAACATACACGCGTAAACGCAGTATAAGTCCGATTTTTAGCGATTTTTCGTAAGTAAACAAAATTTTCAAAATGGACGGCGTAGTTGATGAATAGTGATGTCCAAAAGACTCTTTTTGGACTTTTTAGCCAGTGGTAGTGTTAAAACGAACTCTGAATGTGATGTGAATTTGAACTGTGATTCACGTGACAATGTTTATAGATCGATAGCAGACATTCCCAGGGGTACAGGAGTAGGTGATGGACACCCATCTTGAAAACGACAGCATATCATACTGTGGATAGGTATGGGGATATCAATTACTACAATAACTTGTGGATTATAAGGAATATATTCCACATATAGACAGGTTAGTAGCTCATTAATATATGAACACTATTCCATAGTTTAAAAGTCCTAAATTTATTAGTTTATTTTTTACGATTTTTGAAATTGTCACTCTGAAAACTGATCATGACGAAAAATAGCGTGGCAGTGAGCCAGACTTTGTTGAAAAATGGCTGGCAGCGAAAGTGTTAATGGATTGTTAATTATTTCATAATTTTTTCAAATCTGATAATCTCATATTGTATGTCACTGGAACTATCTTATAAATAATAGATGAGATTGCTCACATTGCTAGACATTTATTTAAAAAACATTCTCTCGTTCCGTGAATTTTCGATAAATATTGGATGGGATTGTTCATATTGTGAGACAGTTATTTAAAAAACATCCTCTCTTTTCGTGAATTTTCTATAAATATTGGATGAGATTGTTCACATTGTGAGACATTTATTTAAGAAACATCCTCTCTTTCCGTGAATTTTCTATAAATATTGGATGAGCTTGTTCACATTGTGAGACATTTATTTAAGAAACATCCTCTCTTTCCGTGAATTTTCTATAAATATTGGATGGGATTATTCACATTGGGAGACAGTTATTTTAAAAACATCCTCTCTTTCTGTGAATTTTCTATAAATATTGTGAGATATTTATTTAAAAAAACTTCCTCTCTTTGTTAATTATCTATTAAAAATGGTAAAAAATGATCAAGAAATAATGTATCCCAGACTATATAATTTGTGTTTGAAAGTCGAAAGTTCAATTTTCTTATTGTATTTACTCTTTATTGGTAAATGAAATACAAGTATTAACTGATTAGCTACTGAATTGAAAAACGGATTGTGGCTGAATATTAGGTCTTATATTTGGTCACTGTAGGTGTATGTACAAATTCAGCTGCAGTTTTCTTAATTTTTAACAGATTTTTATGGGTAATATACCATTTTGTAGGTAAATGAATTTTCTTTAAGATCGTTTTTAAACAAATAAATAGTGATACTTCCAGCAGCTTATAGTAGCCAATCAGTTATGTATCTGTGAATGCAATTTGTGAGTTATACCAGATATTACAGAATAGAAGCTGACATTACTGCCTTCAGAATCTTAGAATCACTTTTCTCGACACCAACTCTCAATTAAAAAAATATAGCCTGTGCTGTAACTTTGTAGGATTACATGAATTTGCTGCTATTATACACTAAGATAGGTAACAAACTTATCCCTTACTTCCGTGTCTTTTAGTCTATCCACATCGAACCTCTTTTGGAAGTTTTTCTGTTGTCCTGTTTTTCTTAGTTTAAGTTTGACATAAGCTGTGACTAGGTGGTGGTCGCTACCAACATCTGCACCTCTCTTGACTACAACATCTAGCAGCGAGCGTCTCCAGTGTCCATTGATCATTATATGGTCTATTTGGTTTTTATCTCTGCCATTAGGGAATACCATGTTAATTTGTGGATATCTAAATGTTGAAATAGGGTTCCTCCTATAACGAGATTGTTCATGCTGCAGAAGTTTACTAAACTGTTCATGCTGCAGAAGTTTACTAAACGTCTTTTAAACGATAAGTTTATAATGCAGATAAAGAACAGATTCCAAGCCCTAGAAAGTAATGAAACTACGGATGAAACTGACAACATAGATAGAACATGGGACAACATAGCATCTATATATAGCAAGAGCAGTGAAACATGTCTAGGGTACCGCACAAAGAAAAGAAAAGAATGGATAACACCAACAACATGGAAAATAATAGACAGCCAAGAATATTAAAAATAAATTGTTAGAAGCAAAGTCCGAAAGACTGAAAGCAAGATACCAAGAACAGTACAAAAGCGCAAGTAAAGAAATCAAACGGGCTGTGAGAGCTGACAAAAGAATGTATGTTGAAGACCTGGCAGTGCAGGCAGAAGAAGCAGCAAAAAGTGTGATCAGGGAACAGTGTACAAAATTACAAAGCTAATAAGCGGAAAACATTACAGGAGATCAAATACTCTCATAAAGGATAAGAATGGAATACTATTGACAACGGAAAAGGAACAAGAAATACGATGGACAGAGCATTTTAAAGAATTGCTAAATAGACCACCGCCAACGGTAGTAGCAGACATACCAGAACCAACAGAGGAATTAGAAATTGGCATTGAAACACCCAGCCGGGATGAGATCATTACAGCAATTAAATCTCTTAAGAATAACAAGGCACCAGGGAATGATAACTTAAACGCAGAACTATTCAAAATAGACCCAGAACTTGCAGCTAATATATTGCAACCCTTGTTTACTACTATATGGAATACCCAAATAATACCTGATGCATGGAACAGAGGAGTCATCATCAAGATCCCCAAGAAGGGCTCCATTGCCGATTGTAATAATTGGCGTGGAATAACACTGCTTTCTGTCCCAAGTAAAATCTTAAGCAAAATCATCGTACAACGTATTACTGATGCTGTGGATAAGAAACTAAGAAAGGAACAAGCAGGATTTCGTAGAGGACGGAGCTGTATAGGCCAAATATTTGCTCTTAGAAATATCATAGAGCAATGCACAGAATGGCAAAGCAAACTCTATATCAACTTTGTAGATTTTGAAAAGCTTTTGATAGCATACACGCAAAGTCTATGGCGTATCTTAAGATGGTATGGAATCCCACTGTGTTTTATAAATATTATAAAAAGCTGCTACAGCAAGTTTGCATGCAGTGTTGAAACTTCAGAACTAAAGTTTGAAGTAAAAACAGGCGTAGCACAAGGATGTGTTATGTCAGCCCTATTATTCAACACTGTCATAGATTGGGTGATGCGAAAAACAACGGAAGATAAGGCAAGAGGTATTAGATGGACGCTCACATCCACTCTGGAAGACCTAGATTTTGCAGATGACATCGCACTCCTATCTCATACACATAGAGATATCCAGGAAAAGACCTGCCGCCTTAACCAATATAGTGAGATGGTTGGGCTGAAAATAAATCAGAAGAAAACTGAAGTAATGACTCTGAACATAGCAACCCCAGCACCAGTCAAACTAGAAGGTAAAACCCTCCGAGATACAACCGCCTTCACATACCTTGGAAGTGTTATTAGCAATGAAGGAGGTGCTGGATCTGACATTAAAAACAGACTGAGTAAGGCACAAAGTGCATTCATGACCCTTCAGACCGCCTGGAAATCTGCCCAATACAGCATCAGAACCAAGACTAGTATCTATAACAGCTGTGTGCTGTCAACATTGCTGTACGGATCGGAATGCTGGAGAATGACAGAACAGGATATGTCAAGACTCTCCGCCTTTCATACAACTTGTCTTCGAAAAATCTTACGCGTGTACTGGCCGACTACTATCTCGAATCAAGAATTGCTTGCACGATGCCAACAAGAGAATATGGGCACTATCATCCGAAGACGACGCTGGAGATGGATTGGACATGTGATGCGCATGGAGACTGGCTCCGACACGAAAACTGCACTGAGATGGACTCCAGAGGGTAGGCGAAAGCGTGGAAGACCCAAGACGACCTGGAGGAGAACGATAGAGCAAGAGCTGAAGGAAATGAATCATAGCTGGAACACAATACAGAGGAAGGCCATGAACAGGGAAGAATGGTGTACGTTTGTTGCTGCCCTAAACGCCAAGGGCGTAACAGGCTAAAGAGAGAGAGAGAAGAGATAGGTAACAAATTTTGTTCCATGTATTATGTTATTTATTCGCCTTGATATTATTGAACATTTCTCTCTCTCTCTGAATATTTATACACTGTTTTGCATATATTTATTCTCTCTATCCATATTAGATTGCATAAGGTTATCAAGGACATCAACAAATACTTGCAGTTTCATGATTCTGGTCCTTGGCCACAGAACAAAGTATCTGCTCTAGACAGAGCTCTTGGGGAAGTTGGACGCATCTTGGAGAAAAAGGTGAGCAGATGATTTAATAAAACCTCTTATCTCTCTCTCTCTCTCTCTCTCTCTCTCTCTCTCTCTAGGCTGTGACACCCTGGCGCTTAGGACTGCAACAAATGCACACCATTCTTTTCTATTCTTGGCCATTCTCTGTATTGTGTTCCAGCTATGATTCATTTCTTTCAGATCTTATTCTACTGTTCTCCTCCAGGTCATTTTGGGTCTTCCACATTTTTGTTTACCCTCTGGTGACCATCTTAGTGCAGTTTTCACGACAGAGTTTTTATGTGTATCACATGTCCAATCTATCTCCAGCGCTCGCTTGGATGATGATGATCAAATTCTCTTGTTGACACTGTGCAAGCAGTTCTTGGTTAGAGATAGTATTTAGCCAGAAGACGCATAAGATCTTTTGCAGACAAGTTTATGGAAAGTGGAGAGTTTGGACATATTTTTTTCTCTCATTCTTCAGCATTTCCTAGGCCCCTACCTCAGTTGCCTCTTACGAAATGCCTTGTAGGTCTCAGTGTTATGATTCTTTGTTCCCCTTGCACACCCTGGCAAAACACAGGCAGTTGAATGTTTCACTAATCTAGGTATTTTTTTGTAATCCAGTGATCAATGTGGAGATTAACCACTTCTGTTATATACATAGTAACCACATTTTTAACCTAATTCTCTTGTTGTTTTTCATCGAACTTTTCCCATTGTTCTGATATAACAGACACATTATGTTAGATGATCTGTTTGTTTTGTGACTCGTATAATTTTCAACATTAATTTTAGTTATCATTTCAGTTATTGATATATTCAGAAAAATACTGTAACTTGTTATTTACTATTCTCAGAATGCCAGTGATCAAGCTAGCTGTAAAACTCTTGGTGGCTTTAATTCTCTTACTCGAATTCTAATGACTATTGAAGATGCAACACTAATATTGCCTTGTGTTATACCGTCCAAGTAAGTTGAAATAGTAGTTTCTTTATCTGCAGATCATGTTATTGAAAAAAATTGTTTGAAAATTATGCCAAGAGCATAATATTTCTATATATAAAGGGTTTAACACTTTCGCTGCCACGCATTTTTCAACAAAGTCTGGCCCAGTGCCACGCTATTTTTCGGTATGATCAGTTTTCAGAGTGACAATTTCAATAAATCGTAAAAAATAAACTAATAAATTTAGGACTTTTAAACTATGGAATAGTGTTCATATATTAATGAGCTACTAACCTGTCTATATGTGGAATATATTCTTTATAATCCACAAGCTATTGTAGTAACTGATATCCCCATGCCTATCCACAGTACGATATTCCGTCGTTTTCAAGATGGGTGTCCGTCATCTGCTCTTGTACCCCTGGAAATGTCTGCTATCGATCTATAAACATCGCACATGAATCACAGTTGAAATTCATATCACATTCAGAGTTCGTTTTAACACTATCACTGGCTAAAAAGTTCGAAAAAGAGTCATTTTGGACATCACTATTCATCAGCTACGACGTCCATTTTGAAAATTTTTGTTTACTTACAAAATCGCGAAAAATCGGACTTATACCAACGCTTATCACGTGTATGTTAGATCCGCCATTTTGGAGAGCTCGTCGGAACAATATGGAAGTAGTACGTCACGGAACCCGCTGCCAGCGATACTCCCGCTTAAAAAGACATCGCGACGGCATGCCCGCCGCGACTTTTGTCGGCGGCAGTGAAAGGGAGTTGGTATTTTGCCAACTTTGTCGCCGGTGGCAGCGAAAGTATTAAAGCGAAAGGATTGACTTCATTTCACCGGCTTTTACCCCATATGGCTCGGTCCATCTTCGCAGAAATGGCATGCCACCTGTCGAGAGTATTGCACAAAGTATGAACTCTGTAGCTCCGGCAACAATCCTAGGGGTCTCTGGAAAAACTGCACTCGTGAATAGAAGGCAGCGGTCCGGATTCGAACCTTCGACTTGCAAGGCAAAGGGCGTAACCACTCAGCCACAGAGATATGTATACATAACTATGCTAGGGACTATTTCTCTCATTTCTCTATTCTATAAATATACAAGTTTCTGATAGGATTTAACAATTTCTCATAATTTGTGGTACCCCCTTTTTAATTTGATTCCCACCAACGGTTGACCTCTTTATTTTCATCAGATGTTTTTTCCACTCTGTTGAATACAGACCAATGGGTCCTATTAACAGTGTTCTTCATTACTATTCAATTTGACATACTCTGTTGCATTTTTATTTACCCCACCGGCTAGCTGGCTCAATTTTCTAGTCTAGTGAAACCTTCTTAGACCTAACTCTATTACTACCTGGTCAGTTTCTATGTTTGGTTTGCTTAAAGAAATTTAAAAGAGACTTTACTTTTCAATTCTTCCTTTTTTCTTAACTCTGTTAATATTCTTTAATTTTCTAATTCTTCCTTTTTTCTAACCTGTATTTGTTTTTTTCCTTTTCTAATTCCTATCTGTATGCTATATACTTTGTGATTGGCAAGTAACAATGCCCACACTGTTACAGTGTATCATCATGGCAAACATTTTAGAGAGATATACAAACGATCTCTCAGAGTTTACATCATTTACACCACTTGTCTCTGGTATCAAAATCAAGTGTTCATTATTTATACCACTTTGTCTAGTTTCAAAATCAAGTTTACATCATTTACACCACTTGTCTTTGGTATCAAAATCAAGTTTCCATATGCTTAACCTATGAGTCTTTGACTCATGCAACAGATGTTTACAGACTGGCTTGAAAAACAACTTGATAACTGTCATTTACATCTGTTCAGTAACAAAATGGGCACTTGTAGACCATCTCATCAACAGGCTCAATTAACCCTTTATCAGTATAAGAACAAACATAACTCCTCAGTTATATTTAAATTTGCTTTCTTGTCAATGTTTTAGAGTAGGTTTTAACTCTTTTTCCCCTGAGATAATGTACTGGATATATTGCTCTTATTTCCATTGTTTATGATAAATTGTTTTGTACTGTTGTTGCTGTTACTTGTAGTGGAGACATTTATTTTAGTTAGCTTGTTGATATGAAACAATTGTTTCGTTATTCGTTTTTAGTCACAGATTTTCATTTTAGGGTAGTTAGGATTTTATTGTTGTATTCCATATGTAGTGTGCTGTGAAAGAAGTGAAATTAGTCACTTCTGTTGTATCCTTTGCTTGATAAAGGCCTTTTGGTAGAAATGTTGCTGTGTATTGTTTTGTAAATATAGTACTTTGTTTTTACATGTTTTGCCATATAAAATTGCCTAGAGAAAGCAACAATGGATACAGAATCCCTACATGAACCATCAGTAGTCTCTCAAGACTCAACAAAATAACATCACTATATATGAAAGTAAACTTGCTACTTGCTTCACATTAAGCCATGTTAATTATAATGTACTTCTGTCTCTCTAGGCCATGATGCCTGAGGATTTTGGATGCCCTGGAAGCACAATAAATGGAGGTTCTGACAGTAGCAGTGAGATCAACAGCTTGCCCTTTGACCCTGTATGCTCAGGCCTCATGCAAGTTTTGAGTACAGTCTTGTCATGCTTAGCCAAGAACAATCCTGCCAGCAACTGCAGCGAGGCCAGTTCAGAGCGCATGAGTGGAACAGGAGATGCATTTACAAACAGGGGGAATGACATCATTAGGTCAGTATTTTTTCATGTTCTTTGTTCTTCTTCTTCTTCTGCGTTCTCACTAGATTGGGATTTCGGATTCTCTAATAAAGGCAGCCATTAGCCTCAGATTATCAGCCACGCCATACAGTTTGTCTTGGATGCTGGTGTAAGTGGGCCACCTCTTTCTTCTCAAGTCTGCATACTGGGGCAGTTCTGTAGGATATAATTCCTATGATTTATGCTTCCACGTTTGTGCCGACCTTTTCCCGCAGTAAGTTTTGGCCACCCTCGTAATGGTAGGTCTGATATTCTTACTGCGTGGCTAAATCTCGAGGCAGATTGGCGACCGTAGAATCCGTTATCCCATTCCTCATTGTGAGGGGTCGTTGCACCATGTTATGCGCCTTTACGGCCTGGTGCATCCGTTTTCTGCAAGCATTTGTTTCGGGTTAGCATTCCCTGCTGGACACATGTATCAGATTTTAGCCAAACCTCCTTAGTCGCCTCTTACGACATGCGTGACAGGTAACAGTGGTTCTATTCGTTACACCCCAAATTTGTGCCCAGGTAACCACTCAGGCGTGTTCTTTGTTCAAGTCTTATGTAAACTTTGTGTTTTCTCTGATCAGGACAGTGAGAAACTCATGAAAAACTAGCCGTTTGATTGAAATATTTGTAGCAAAAAAACAATTAAGAATAACAGAATAAGTGATGGATATGTAGTATTATAAATACATTGGTTTGTTGGTTACTGAACCAAATGTAACATGCCATGAACGGCCACGGCTGAGAGAACAGTTAGCCAGGTGACCACAGTTGCAACCCTACCAAAATGAAAAGAATGGATCCTAATAGATGACAACATGGCCAACAACCGCAACATTATCATTACTCTTGGAAGAGAATGTAGAGATTGGGGCAACATGAAGGCTGAACTTAGAGTGTTATCATCAGAATTTCATATATCTTTATGTGTCCCAATATTGAATGTGTCTCTATTTGACCTCCTTCAACAATACCCAACTTTTCCATAACTTCTTCATTTGTTTGTTTCTATATCCATGAAACATGCCCAATTTCTCTATATTTTAAAGACTATGTTTTAAAAAGTAAATGTGGCAAATCATATAATAACATTTGTTTTTTCACAAAAATATTGTTAAAATACATTTTTAAACAGAAGAGTAGGATGAAAAGCCGCTGACCAGGCAAAATTCATTAGTAAAATCCAAAAATTAAATCCCTACAAAATATTGACATCATCTTCTAAATTACATTGGGGGCATCGCGCTGCTGCAGAGTTTGTGCACTGCCACTGAGATCTTCATGTGTAAGAAAGAGATTGAAGCACATGTGGTTACTCACCAAAGTGCAATGTTGATGGTTCAATCAATCAATCAATCAATCAATTTCTGAACCCAAGTGGTTTTTTTTGGAACAGTTGTTTTAATACACCAGTTTATTAAATGCAGTCTGCCGGGACGATGATTTGAGGATCATTCAAGAATGTAAATTTTTTCTTGAAAACATTTTTGAGATAACTATAACTTATTTGAAACAAATGAACAGTAATTCATGATTATTTCCCTTGCATTGCAAATGTTACTTTATAAACTACTCAACAATCTGTGTGATGTCTCCTACATTCTGTTTTGTACTCATACCAACATAAGCTACTTCATCATAGCTAGTCAGTTAAGAGTGGAACTACCAAGTTGAAATATCTTCACCATCTTCAAAATTACACCGGGGACCCTCACCGGTGCTATGGATTTCGTGCACTGCAGCTGAGATCTTCCTGCGTAAGAAAGAGATGGCAGCACACATGGTTACTCACCGAAGTGCAGTGATGATGGTCCTATCCGTCAATAAAACTTCTGAGAGAACTGATAAGAAATGTATACGCTCATCTAGCCACAGAACATAGCAGCATTCATACCTTTCATAATCTATTGTGCACATATAGATCTGCCCATTTTGCTGTGAAGACAATTCTGTTAATAATTAATCACCAATTATCATCTTATACGTAGGAATTCTTTTCAGTTTGACTGTATGAAACACATCCTTTGGACATCATTTGTTAATAGTCTGTTGAGATTGTGAAATGAGTGTGACTTTTTCTTTATTTTTTTCTCGAATCCAGTTTTGCCTCACAGCATCAGGAAAAAAAAAAGATGTATAAAATGGGCTTTTGTGTACACTTCATAAACAGTGTTTTTTATGTCACCTCTGTTATCTCTGAGGTCCACCTTTTGTGTAAACAACCTTTTGCTTTGGGCCCACTGTATTGGAGTAACATTGCTCTCTGAGTCGCACTGTCTGTTGGTAAGCTGCTTATGTGGCAGAACCATTTAATTTGTTGTTTCTTGATGAAATTCAATACTGACATTGTACACACTTTTTTGTTGATGTCTTCATTTCTAAACTGATCCCTTCTTGATACTCCCAGCATTCTGCTAAACACTTCATTTCTGTCATAGCTAGTTTTCTCCTATCGTTTGATGTCATCATCCAGGTTTGGCACTGATAGCATATTGTTGGGAGGAAGATTGTGTTGAACAAAATTCTTTTACTGTTCATGGTGACAGGTTTGCATTTCAAAATTGGCGCCATTTGTCCTATGATTTGATTTGCTTTATTTCATCTATGTTGGATTTCATAAGTTATTCTTCAGTTTGCTGAAAAAACGCTCCGTACGTTTGTGAGGTCTTTGACTTGTTTTAATGGATTTGTTTGTCAATGGAGATATTGGTAGTATTTTCTTCTCTAGTGAATGTCATTACTTTGGTATTGTTTATGTTTTTTCTCATATTGTATTCCGCCTGAGTGGTTACCTGGGCCCAAATTTGGGGTGTAAAGAATAGAACCACTGTTACCTGCCATGCATGTCGTAGAGGCGACTAAGGAGGTTTGGCTGAAATCGGATGCATATGTTCGCTAGGGAATGCTAACCCAAAAAAAATGCTTGCAGAAAATAGATGCACCAGGCTGTAAGGTGCATAACATGGTGCAACGGCCCCTCACAATGAGGAATGGGATTACGGATTCTACGATCGCCAATCTGCCTCGGAGATTTAGCCACGCAGTAAGAATATCAGACCTACCATCACGAGGGTGGCCAAAACTTACTGCGGGAAAAGGTCGGCACAACGGGGAGCAGAAATCATAGGAATTATCGCCCGAGTGGTTACCGGGGCCCAAATTGTGGGTGTAAAGAATAGAACCACTGTTACCTGCCACACATGTCGTAAGCGTGTAGTCGACTAAAGAGATTAGGACTAAAGCGGTGTTTACATGTCCTAAACGTGTAGAAGTCTATGCGTTTGGGGGCCTACCAAACCAATGTGCAACATATACATGTTCTTGGCAAAGATCAAACATATCACAAAGAGTGATTAAAATTGGTCATAAAGAATGAACGCAAAGAAGAAGAAGAAGATAGGAATTATATCCCACAGAACTGCCCCAGTTGCAGACTTGAGAAGAAAGAGGTGGACCACTTACACTAGTGTCCAAGACAAACTGTATGGCGTGGTTGATAATTTGAGACAGACGGCTGCCTTTATTAGAGAATCCAAAATCCTATCTAGTGAGAATGCAGAAGAAGAAGATATTGTATTCATTGCGTGTTAACTGGACTCTGTTAATGTAACAACTAGGGGTCAATATTCAGTTATCAGTGATGTGATACTGAATCATCATATACAGAGTTTATCACTAATCACAATATTTATAACTCATTCTGGTACGAATAAATCAAATACAAGGAAAATAAAGACTAGGAAAAAGCTGCAAGAAATAAAGATAAGAAGAGTTGGCATGAGTTAAGGGTCTATGCCTCAACCAGGATTTAAAAAGGACAAGAGATTGAGAGCTTATACTTAGGTTATATCATCAAGTCCTATGGTCACTACGGGGATTCTTATGTTGTGGAATAAAGGCAGATTTTTCACGCTATCTTCTTCTTCTTTGATCGCTCCATATTGACCACTTGTTAGCCACTCTGTGATTTGTATGTTATCTGAGCCTAAGAGCGATTGTATGTTGTGCCAGTTATGTGCCTGCACATCTGATTTCTGTGATGCTTTTTTTTTTTACTAGGGTAGAGTCCCCAGATCCTACATCGGTCGCCTCTTACGACATGCCATGTAGGTCACAGTGGTACTATTCTTTGTTTCCCTTGCGGGCCCCGACACCACACAGACGTTTCATGCTATCGACATGTAAGGCACAGACTTTTTGTTAATGTCACTCCTGAAAGAAAATAAAAGCAGATGCCGGTATCGTAACTTGAACCCACATACCTAAGATTGAGAGACACATATTCTAACAACTATCACCCAGTCATGGGTCATAGATTAGATTTGTGAACAACTGAAACCGAACTAAAAGAACTCACAAACTATCTCCACAATCATAATGTGTATACAATCATCCCCTTGTGTACTACATAGAAACTAGTGCATGATAATATGTATATATAAATACAGGAAAGATCATGTGAATTGATTAGAAGTTGTCATGATTTTTGTAAGATAGTCTGTTATAGGAACCCCCTGCACTCTGGTTAAGAATCTAGTTTGCTTACAAATCTGATATGAGCTTTACTACTCCTACCACAACATTGCCAATATTTACTTAATCAACCCAATTAGTCAGTTGATTACTAAAACAAATGAGATACAAGATTTGATAAATAGATGCGTGCACAGAAGAAAAGGATTAAAATACTATGACAAGATTGATAATCTATCATACTAAACCTCTATGGATCAAAGTTGCGTAAAATAACCGTCACCAGAGTTTTTCACCAAGGATACCTAATCAACTTACCATGCCCAGAATAATGGCCTGTACAAATCCTCACTATACAGTTGCTAAATCCGCATATTTCATTAGGGGTATTTTGTTTTTCTCAATTGCACTGCGGTCAAAGTAAATGGTAAGATTCCCATCCACAGTTTTAATTTTGGCATACTTAATAAGTGTGACTCAAGAGAAATGAATGTTTCATAAATATGAATGGATAATGAGTTTGTTTATTGTTGTGTAGCTGTGTTTCTTCAAAACGGTGGAATAACTCACAATATACAAAATGTTAATACACATTATTCAAGGTTGAAGGGTAGGTGTTACAGCATTTACTCACATCGTTGATTTGATTAGTGCATGTCATAAACAGTCACATGACATTCATAACAGATAAGGCTGTTAAGTCATACGGGCAAAAAGCTAGTGAGAAACTCATGGAATGAACCAAACAATCATCGGTAAAACAAGAACTTAAGAACTAGCGTTGTGCAGGACATAGCATTTAAAAGACAATCTATTAGTTTATCAAGGCGGGTTTTGTCCCACAATTAAGAGAATCAAAGGAAGATATAAAAACAAATGAAACTGGTAACACATAAGACACTGAGTGGGAAGAAATGAAACTGGCAACAGATAAGACACTGAGTGGGAAGAAATGAAACTGGCAACAGATAAGACACTGAGTGGGAAGAAATGAAACTGGCAACAGATAAGACACTGAGTGGGAAGAAATGAAGCTGGCAACAGATAAGACACTGAGTGGGAAGAAATGAAACTGGCAACAGATAAAGACACTGAGTGGGAAGAAATGAAACTGGCAACAGATAAGACACTGAGTGGGAAGAAATGAAACTGGCAACAGACAAGACACTGAGTGGGAAGAAATGAAACTGGCAACAGATAAGACACTGAGTGGGAAGAAATGAAACTGGCAACAGATAAGACACTGAGTGGGAAGAAATGAAACTGGCAACAGATAAGACACTGAGTGGGAAGAAATGAAACTGGCAACAGATAAAGACACTGAGTGGGAAGAAATGGAACTGGCAACAGATAAGACACTGAGTGGGAAGAAATGAAACTGGCAACAGATAAAGACACTGAGTGGGAAGAAATGAAACTGGCAACAGATAAAGACACTGAGTGGGAAGAAATGAAACTGGCAACAGATAAGACACTGAGTGGGAAGAAATGAAACTGGCAACAGATAAGACACTGAGTGGGAAGAAATGAAACTGGCAACAGATAAGACACTGAGTGGGAAGAAATGAAACTGGCAACAGATAAAGACACTGAATGGGAAGAAATGAAACTGGCAACAGATAAAGACACTGAGTGGGAAGAAATGAAACTGGCAACAGATAAAGACACTGAGTGGGAAGAAATGAAAAGGAGCACAGGACAGAAAACAAACTATCGTTACTGCCTGTACTACCGCTATTTAGGGCGGTGTAGGACAGGTGGGACGAGCGACTGAGGAATTTAATGGCTGCATGGCTAGTGCAGTCACAAAGCTATTTAGGCTAGGATTTCTCATTTATGCCCACAACTGGAAAAATCTTTGGCCGTACCGTGAATTGAATACTGCTTTCCCGCATGGGTGACACCCTCTAATCCATTCGGCCAGACGCTCAGCGGGTCAGAAAAGAGGAGCAATTGTTCATCGATGATCTGTGCTCTCGTGGAAGTTTGAGTCATTATTATTTATTATTATTAGAGAAAGAAATCAAACAATAAATATAGCTCTTCTTGGCATTCTTCCCTTCCATGTATCCTTCTTAGTCATTTGTTCTATTTTGGCTTCCCATTTGCAACAAATTGCATACAAAATAACAACTAATAAAACAAACATGATAAATGATACAGAGAAAAAACCAGTTTATAATATCTTGCTTTCTTCAATTGTCCATAACCAATTTTGTGTGTGTGTGTCAAGACTTGATATATATCCCAATATCAATATTTCCCTGTTTATTCAGAACGTATATAATTCATCTCGTACCGTTATACGTTACATAGGGCCTGCAAGTAATTTCTCCATACCGCTCTATCCTGGGCAACTCACTCAATCTCCTCCATGGAACTGGGACCGATATTTCCTGCCTCTCTCAGCAAAGTTCGCTTCAGGGTCTCCTTAGGTCGACCTCTCTTTCTTGAACCCTTTGCATCCCACTTCAATGCCTGCTTTGATATTCGTTGATTATTTCTCCTCAAGTGTGTCCAACATATCTCCATCTATTCAGAACTTAGCAATGACTAAATTTGTTTTTAATATTTGCTTCCTTTGCACGAAATGCTTTCCATTGTATTATATGTTGCAATTTCATTAGTTTAATTTCATTCTTCCAATTAATTACCCGACTCGTAGAAACAGACGTTAGATAACTTGACAGTGGTTGAACTATGACCTGTACACGTTGACAAGAGATAGGAAACGGATGAAATCAGAACCAACAAGTATCTATATGACGAATTCATTATTAAAGCTTTACTTGTGAATAGCGCATTACTTGAAGTACGTTGCTGTCAGTGGAAGACTGCACTTTGACCGTTGAGTTTTAATTTCCTGTGAGTAGGAAACGGCGACAAAAGAGTGGAGAGCTCATGCTTGAACAGAGGAGTAACTGAAGCGCAGTGTTCACCCGAAGCAAGACATGTCTTTCTTTTACGACAATCCTTCTTTCATTCAGTCATTCATTCTTGTTTGTGAGGTTCAATATATCTTCGCTGAGTGTGAAACGAAGTGAATATCCAGAATTCTATTTTGTTAGATCGAAAGAAGAAATCCAGACAGTATAAAAAATATTCTGGTATTGAAGAAGTGAGGAAGAGAGAGAGAGAGCTTTGATGGTGTGTCGTTCTCGCCGCATTGATCACCAACTTCCGACATTTTATGGCGTGTTCGCGAGAAACGGATGCAGAAATCCGGACTTCAAGGAAGCTAGAGAAGAACGGGGGGAAAATGCGGATGGAAAAAATGTCTAAAGCAGAACTGGTGCTGGGACAATGATTGCTATCTTATTCATTTGCGTGAAACCAATGTTGTTCGTCCTCTTCGTCCAAGCTCTCTGGTTATTGACAATTTATTGTAAAGATGGCGTTCAAGGCGGCAAGCAAAGATACTGGTCTAATTGATAAAATATTACTTCATTTCCTACAATGCTGGTGTCGCTTGGTCGCGGGGGCTGGAATCCAACGAACCAGGGCTATTTGTCCACTATGTTCATTTCCTGCTCCAGAAGATGGTGAATAACGACTATCCATTTTCTTCCCACCACTAATGGCTCTTCAATAGGGACTTTAATGCTGTTGACCTTAGAGAAGGCGTGGCACATTTGGTCTTTTCATCTCAGCACAGCATTCAGTCACCCCCAATCATTTTTGTTGTTGCTATCTTCACAATTATATTTTAGTATTTTCTCTCTCTCTCGGCCTTTCCACTCATACCACACTCAGACTTTGTTCCACGTCTTTCCCTCGGGGTGTTTGTTGACTGAGATGTGCTTGATGAAATTAATGACTTGCGTGAGTAAATTGGCGGAGAGTCTTGAGAGCTGCCAAGTGAATCAAGGTCCTAACTAGGGCCGTTGTAAGAGGAAGACCTCTGTAATTATATCACAATTATTTCATCATTTAATCGGAAGTAACTTGAGGAAGTGGGAGAGACTGCTTCATGACAAAACAAACCCTGGTCTAATAACTATAGGCTTGTCTACATGTTCCTATCGGCTTATTATACAGGCAGATTGTTGATCAGTCACTTTGAACGTCCTGCCTGCTGTCGACCTATTCATTTGAATTTCATGGTTTACATTTCAACAGATATTTCTTTTTCTTCGACTTTTTAAAAATCTTCTTCAAACGCTCCATATCGACATGTTGTTAAACCACTCTATATGATTTGTATGTGATCTGAGCCTACAAGAGATTATAAGTTGTGCCAGTTATGCGCCTACAAAAAGGCCAACACATCCTATTTTTGCGGCCCTTTTTATTTAATAGGATAGCTTCCCTAGACCCATACCTCAGTTGACTCTTACGACATGCCTTGTAGGTCACAGTGTTACTATTCTTTGCTTCCTTGCGAGCGCTAACAACACACATACGAACATAGATTTGAGTAAGTGGTTAAGACGTCTGCCCTGTGTTCTGAAAGTTGTGGGTTCGAATCCGTATTCAGTCGTCGTTCAGTTCACATCTGCATATTTTCCAGAGATCCCTAAGATTGTTGCTGGAGCTACGGAGTTTGTACTTTGTGTAACGCTCTAGGCACATGATTACGCTGATGTTATTGGACAAACACACTCGATGGTTAAACTTTCGCTGATGACTTTTCTATGACTACCATTGCCACTCTTTCTTACGATATTCACACTCGTTCTTCCAAGCCATTTTTTTCGTTACTGCTTATTACTCATCTGTTATTCCATCTATTCTCCTTTCCAGTGGCGGGCTCGTGATAATTTTTTTCTGGTGGGGATAGACACATATTTTTGAAAAATCATAGATTTTGGTTTTTATTTTTTAATTTATAAAATAATAAATACACGTTACACATTATTTTGGTGGGGTCCGGCCCCACTGGCCCTTAATGACGAACCGCCTCTGCTCCTTTCTCTTTATTCCATGATCGATTGTTCAGGTATTCTTTCTTTCACTAACTTTTCGTTTGCTCTCTCGTCCGCATTCCATCTCTCTCGTTCGACGTTGTCATATATCTTCTTGGCGACTCATCAAGTCATTCATTCTGCTCTATTCTTTGTCTTATTACTTGTTCTTCGCTTCGACTTCTTTATAAACACTTTCACACTATCGAGCCTATGGTCTTATGCAGGGGCGGCTCGTCATTAAGGGCCAGTGGAGCCTGACCCCACCAATACTCGAAAGGGGGGAAACTTTCCGGAATAGACAAATAATAGTAAATACTCCAAGAACCATGATTGTTCCAAAAATGTGTGTCTGGCCCCACCGAGAAAAATGACTACGAACCGCCTATGGTCTTGTATTTGATCTCTTCTTTATCTTCTTTGCGTTCGTTCTTTACGACCAATTTTAATCACTCTTTGTGATATGTTTGATCTTTGCCAAGAACGTGTATACGTTGCACATTGGTTTGTAGGCCCCTAAACGCATAGACTTCTAGACGTTTAGGACACGTGCATCCGATTTCAGCAAAACCTCCTTAGTCGCCTCTTACGACATGCGTGGCAGGTAACAGTGGTTCTATTCTTTACGCCCCAAATTTGGGCCCCGGTAACCACTCGGGCGGTACTTGATCTTATTATCGCCCATCCCGTTACTTGTATATATTGCTCTTTGCGTCCCGTCCAACACCTACAGCTTCCACAAACGATCTCAATTGATATCGTTCTGCAGCAGGTCTATTAATTGTTTTCTACGTAAGGTCACAATCTTTCAATTCTCTTTCCACCTTTCTTCTCCATGGGGGTCTTCGTTGCCCTATCGGTTAGCTACTCGTCTCTCTCTCTGGAAAGGTACTCGGTTCATTCCATCGTGGAGACATCGGGATATTTTATTCCAGAGATTCCTGATCTCCGTGTAGGTAAAATCGAGTTTCTAAACCTATCGGAGACGGGCGATAAAGCGTAGGTCCCGTGATCAAGTTGAGCATCTAAAAGAACCCTTGGCAGTTCAAAATCGAGAAGAGTAGACTGAAAAGCTGCTGCCCTGGCAACATTCATTCGAAAGATTAATAAAATAAAATGGCTACAAAATATTTTCACCATGCTCTAATTTACATCGGACCCTCTCGCCGGTGCTACGGAGTTCGTGTACTGTCGCTGAGATCTTCCTGTGTAAGAAAGAGATCGGAGCACACTTGGCTGCTCACCGAAGTGCAATGATGATGGTCCTATCAATCAATCAATCACTCTCCATGATTTCTGTTGATGTCCATGCTTTTTTTGCTATCCACTATCCATCGGAGAGCTGTCCTAGCCAATGTCCCTACGGACATACATGTCAAATTCACATCCATCTTTGTTTTCTAGTAATGGTTTCCAATGATGCACATCTTATTCGTGTTCAAAACTCTTCATTTGTTATCGTATTTGCCCGAAAGATCTGCAGGATTCTTCTTAAGAGATTTATTTTAGGAATATCTTCAGTTTGTGTATGATGTTGGTGGCGTCTGTGGTTTAGAGAATTGTGACTCGGTTTATTAACCTCGGGGCTCTGAGTTCGAATCACGCTGCGGACAGTTTGGTTGCAAATTGTTTCGCCTGGATTTTAACAAAAGGACGATGGCACCACCTGTTCAGAAAGCAATGGCAAACTACTGAACGTAATAATGCCTAGAAAAATCACAAACAGCGTCAAAAGCTGGGGTTGATTCGCAAAGTCCTGTAAAGGATATGCAATTAACTTTTTGTGTATGATGTTGTGGGTCATCCATCACTATATGTTCAGCATGAATGTCGTATGTTATTTTTAATATGTATCATGTGGTAATGTGGCTGTTCTGGTAAATCCGATTGTCATGATCTATCTCATATATACATATATATGTTTTTTATGTCCTCTCGTGGGACGGATTAACCTGATGATGACTCACACATCAAATTTTCATCCACTTGAATGTAGTTGCGTTATGTTTGTCTGTGTGTGCGTAGATGACTAGTGAGCCCGATGCGGACCTGAAATGTTCTTGTACAGTGTGGGCAAGGTATACTTGCACTTGTGGAAAGTTTTACTGCCTTTCTATTTTGACGTTTTTGTTCCATTCGTGCTGTTCTACCTGCCTCGCAGGTCGAAGAACCGTGATGAAGAAGTGTGCGCCAAGCTGATCTGTTTTGAGTAGCATTCTCCCAGTTGTCGACATCTGTGCCAAATGATTTCATCAGGTTCTTGAGTGTGTCTTTGAATTGCTTTTTCTGACCACCCAGTGAGCATTTACCGCTATGCAGCTCACCATAAAAGAGTCGTTTGGGTATTCTGCAATCCGCCATTCGAGCCACATGTCCTGCCCATCGTAAACGGATTAGCGTAATGCCTAAGCGATAGCCCATCGACTCGGGCACATGAGAGTTGTGGGTTCAATCTCACACTCGACACTCCACACGTGAGGAAAGCAATTGGTTCTCCTACCTAACACTCGACGTGCTACACGTGAGGAAAGCAATTGACCCTCCTACCTCCTGCTCACTAGGACCTAAAAATGTGAAGTGGCACTTCAAACCCTAAGGTTGGAAAAAGCTACGAAAAATTATATTTTTATTTTATGTCCTTAGGTTCTTATTCTCTCCCCCTTCCATCTTCTGTGTTTCTCTTTCTCTGTATGGTTCATTTCGCATTCCATATTGTTATCTTTGTTTCCATGTATCTTTCTCACGCTTTTACTTGTAACAATATAACAAAACATAATATCACCATATTCATTCGTACGTGCTGTTTTATCAAATTGCAACACATTTCCTTGCCTGATGGTACCAGCATATCGTGACATGCTAAAATCTGGAACAACTCAGTGATCAATACGCAACTTAATTTTCTCAATCGGCATCTTACTTTTCTAATGGGATCTGACAATATTGGTTCAGCTTCCGTTACGTTGTTTCATTTGTTGCTGGTCTAGAACCCAACCATCCAAATTGTTTAATGAGTAGAATCAATTTATGACGCTCATATAGGTGCTCAGTCTCTTTAAGCTAGATTAAAGGGGCAGCTGCAGTGCACTTACAAATAGCTCATGCAATGGTTCTAGAATATAGTTTAACAAATCGTCTTCTTCTTCGTTCGTTCTTCACGGCAAATTTTATCATTCTTATTGTGATATATTATTGATCTTTGACAAGAACGACAATTTTATCATTCGTATTGTGATATATTATTGATCTTTGACAAGATCGACTGACGTTGAACCCCTGTTGAAATTAGGCCCCTCACTTTGTGTATGCTACCATACACAGTGTAGGTCAGGGTAACTGTTTTTCTCCTACGGGAAATGTTTGAGTCTGTCTCGCTGACAGTCAGTCCCCCACACTTCCCTCCGTGTGTACAGCGTTTCGCCGTATATCTGGGCTTGGATCTGCGCCAAAGAGTCGTTTGTGCTGCAGCCTTTTTTTACTAAGCGTGGTGTTCTTTTTTTGCATCGTATGATGAACACATTAATAATCATTGATCGTTGCAAATTGTTCTGACTGGGTGTGGTCGCTCCGGGTTAGGAGCATTAACAACCATCCTTCTAGGACTAGTCAGTGGGATGGTCACTTGTCATCTGCTTCGTGTGTTTATTGCTCGTTAACGATCATTTGTCGCCTTATATTTGGGCATTATGATCTACGTCTATGAGCATGTCTATACTGTGCTCCCTTTCTGACTTGAAGTCGTTCCGGAATAGGAATATTTCTCAGTCGTTAGGAACACATAAGCTTGTCACTCGCTACGGCGTTCTACTCGTGTAGGTCACCGTGAAAAGTGTCAGCCTTCACCAATATTTGGATTTGGACGACCTGTCAAACCTTTACACTGTCGGCCTTACTTTTCAACCCCTGTGAGTTTATTCCGGAGAAGGAACATTCCCAACTTTTCCGAGACTCGTGTCGGCGCTTGTCAATTTGCAGCTTCTACTCTGCATTTTCATTGACTCCGGGAAACACTGGACTAGAGCTGCGCACAGTTAATCCAGAGGGTCTTTTCAATCGGCGCTAGCAACGGAATTGAAAATTTTGCGCTCGCCAAATATCACACACCCCAGTTCTTCCGGGGATGTTAGTTGTTAATAGCAACATTCCCAGGAAAACCAGTTTCGTTAGGCGCTAGAACGCAACTTTAGTGTTTGCGCTCGGCCAACCTTGCTCAATGAATCCATCTGTGCTAGGCCTCTGATACGGAGTCTACTGCAATCTTCCCGTGTGTCGTTATGATGCGTTATAGTGCTCTCAGGGACAGTTGTCTCGTTTCCCATCGTTCTCGTGGACTTGTGCCATACAGCTAGCAAGTTTAGTGCGACCACTGACTCCGGAGGAGTTGTTAGTCGTTCACAGACTTTTTCTCACGTTTGCCTTGCATTTGAGCAACTTTTCCTCGGACCTCGGCCAGGAAATGCGTGCATTTGTTCAGGGTTTTGGACATGTGCTATGTTTCTCTGCTTGCACTACTACCACTACCTGTAGCTCTCCCTCGATCCTTACCCTCTTAGTCAGACATGATCCTTTGTCTGTTTCCAGGGTCACCACGTGGAGGTGTGGTAGGATCTTGATTAGTGCCAGCTCACTAATCCTGGCGCGACGTCCCTATGTGTCTTTGACCCCGTTTTATAAATGAGGACTTGGTCTCTGAACTGTGTATATCTTATGCTCATTTGCACTACTGCACTCCAACCTCCTTTATAATATTTTTGTTTGTTCATTATTTATGTGTTTATTGGTATCCAGTCTTACTGTAGTCTTCCTTGCTTTCCATGTAAAACCATCATTTATGCTACAGTGTAATGAAAAAGAGATACAGCCATTGAATAAAAAAGAAATGGACTGACCACTTTAAAAAATAGCAACACAAACAAAGTGGACAGGCGTCAGTGTAACTGACAGTCATTCTGACAGTCTTGATAGATAAAGAGACAGTAAACAAATATTAAGTGCCTCTAGAAAAAACAATTGATCAAACACAGGATTCAAACCACAACCTACATGACTTCTTACTGCACACAATATGTCTAGCCCTTCAAATGAGCGTTTTTCAAAGCACAACCAGCTAGCTTTCCAAAGAAAGAGCTTCACTTAGTCGTGTCTTTTTAAAACAGCGTCCACTACAGAACATAGAAAGATCAGGTTAGATTCGACCGGCAAGTGATTGCACAAACAAACTCCACTCAAACTCTTTCAAAAGTCGGTTACAAATATTTAATATAGATAGAGCAGGGCCGCTAAAGTCGAAAAAAGTTTGACTCCTACTGGGGAATTTTATCCCGAAACCCCGCGCCTACAATCACTACGCTTTCTATGCGTTATATTCCAGTCTTTTAACTATTTTATTACCACCAACACATGAGTGTCCAGGACTACATCTCTGTAAGAGCTGCTTGTGATTTAGCAGCTGTCTAGGCCGAAAATGCGGAAACGCACCGAATGCGATTGTCCTACAACTGTAGGGGCTTAATGGGGGCGCAACGTTCTTGACAAGGGCTGTTTATATATCACAATAAGAATGACCAAAATGGCCGAGAAGAACGATCGAAAAGAAGAAGAAGAAGCTATCTTTATACAACATCAACTCGTCTAGAACACATCCGTCCGCACTCTATCGAAGAGTAGTTTTGTGTTTTATGAAGGGAGGAAATAAATGTTCTTTCATCTCTCTCAAATTTCCCCAGCTTTTTCATACCACAGGGTATGAAGTGCATGTCACTTCATATTTCTAGACCCTAGTGAGCAGGAGGTCGGAGGGCGAATTCCTTTCCTCGCATGTGGAATGCCGAGTGTAGGATTGAACGCACAACCCTCTTGTGTCCGATTCGATAGGCGACAGCATATGCATAACGCTAATCCGTCCCACGTTCTTTGATCTACCTTATTGAAAGCATGTACTCACGTGCACATCAACAATTTTGTAAAGAGATTAGGTAATTTCCATATCTCTCGGAGAAGTGCCGTTGATCATAAACAGTGGCTGATGCTATGTTTTGCATCAATCATATTTGAAGCACTCCATCTTGTATTGGCTTTGTTGAGAACCATGTCAGTAGCTTGCTTATCTCACCGCATATGTTTGCCTGAAGTACGTGAGCGGTGTGGTCTTGGTCAGACTCTTGCAGCATATCCAGCTTATGTTTTCTCTGCGATAACAAAAGCAGTGATAACCAGCACTTTCTCATTCTCATGTTACATAGGTTACTAGAGATTAACATGTTCCCTGATGTAAATTTGTTCTGATTTCAGCCTTGCACGAACGGCGAACGATATTCATAGCAGTGTTCCATGATTAGCGGCGCCATGGCCGGCATGAGTAAAGTAATTCAATGTAAATATTTGTAAGACGGTTGCTAATCTGCTCCGTCCTCTCTTTGTTTTTTCTACATCATATTCTAGTATGACATAGAAGACAAAACATTAGAGAAAGCTAGTGGAAACAGATAAAAGATACACAAGGTATACATAACTGATAGCGAGAATGAACGTGAGAGTGGTGTTACTTGTCTTGTCTGTGTTCACAAGTTCACAAGCTTCATCTTTTGTGTTATTTTCCTATCTCAGGAGACTTTCTTATGTTTTTTTGGTGTTAGTTTCCTATCCCTGGATACTTTCTGATGTTTTTATTCTTTGACCAGACTTTCTGTTGTTTTTTTTTTACCAGACTTTCGAATGTTTTTATTTGTCAACCAGACTTTCGAATTGTTTTTTTTTACCAGACTTTCGAATGTTTTTATTTGTCAACCAGACTTTCGATTGTTTTTATTCGTCAACCAGACTTTCGAATGTTTTTATTTGTTAACCAGACTTTCGAATGTTTTTATTTGTCAACCAGACTTTCGAATGTTTTTTTACCAGACTTTCGAATGTTTTTATTTGTCAACAGACTTTCGATGTTTTTATTCTCAACCAGACTTTCGAATTTTTTATTTGTTAACCAGACTTTCGAATTTTTTATTGTCAACCAGACTTTCGAATGTTTTTATTCCTCAACCAACTTTCGAATTTTTTATTCCTCAAGACTTTCGAATTTTTTATTCTCAACCAAACTTTCGAATTCTTTTATTCGTCAACCAGACTTTCGAATTCTTTTATTCGTCAACCAAACTTTCGAATGTTTTTATTCCTCAACCAAACTTTCGAATTCTTTTATTCGTCAACCAAACTTTCGAATCCTTTTATTCGTCAACCAAACTTTCGAATCTTTTATTCTCAACCAAACTTTCGAATTCTTTTATTCGTCAACCAACTTTCGAATTTTTTATTCGTCAACCAAACTTTCGAATCCTTTTATTCATCAACCAGACTTTCGAATCTTTTATATTCGTCAACCAGACTTTCGAATTTTTATTCGTCAACAGACTTTCGAATGTTTTTATTCGCAACCAGACTTTCGAATCCTTTATGTATTATATAAACTTTCGAGATGTTTTTATTCAACAGTAAACTTTCGAGATGTTTTTAAATTCATCAACCAAACTTTCGAATGTTTTTATTCGTCACAAACTTTCGAATCCTTTTATTCGTCAACTAGACTTTCGATTGTTTTTATTCGTCAACCAGACTTTCGAATGTCTTCTAATGTAAATTTATATAAATTATCATTTGTGGGTTCTTTTTAACGTAGATCATTTCGATTTTGTTGTTGTTGTCATTTCGAAGTGTATGCCCTTTTCAAGATGATTCTCTCCACAATGAAGATTTGTGTAGATTTTCTTCACAGTGAAGCTTTGGGTAGTTTTACTCTCCTATAAAGCTTTGCAGTTGACCTCACTAGAGTTTTGAATAGTTTTTCTCCTCACTGAGCATTGAATATTACCACATGAGCTTTTGTTTCCTCTCACGGACCTTTAGGTAATTTTCCTAGTGTGCATTGGCTGGTTTCTCTCCTCACTGGAGCTTTGAGTAATTCTCCTCACTGGTTTTGTGTAGTTTTTTTTCACCTCGCTAGAGATTTGGGTAGTTTCTCTCCTCACTGGAGTTTTGGGTACCTTTTCTCCACAGGCGAGGTTTGGCTTCCCGGCTCTCTCGTTGTCGCGAATACCCTTATGCCGAGGACAGTAGACCCACGCGAGTCTCTGGAGGTTGGAAACCTCTATAGACGACATTCACTCATACCGCAACATACCGTTCTGGATCTTCCTAAGCATCAACTGAAAGTCAGAAACAACAACGGCCCCAGTAAACGAAGTCACAGATAGCCACTGGAGGACAGCAGTAACGGCCTCAACCGCCATCCTCGTCCTGACAGTAGTTGTCCTGCGTTCTCTGCAATGACCATATCATGCACGCTAGCCAGGAAACCCCAGTAGGTATGATGTTATACTTTGCTAAAACTACCAAGATTGTGTATGTGGCTGCACTTTAGTAAACTATCCACTTGTAGTACCGCTTATTAGGGCAGTGTAGGACATGTGGGACGAGAGCCTGATGAATTTACTGGCCGCGTGGCTGATACAGTCGCTTCGAAGCTGTTCAGGTGAGCAATTTTCATTTATGACCACAACAGAGAAAAATCCTCGGCCTTACCGTGAACTGAACACCGGACTCCTGGCATGGGAACCACGCTCAAATCCATTCGGCCAGATGCCCCTCTTCGGCCAGATCTTCGCCACTCTTCGGCCAGACGCTCCTTTTCGGCCAGACAGTTGATAATTGTCATAATTCATCACTTGTTTATTATTCATCATTGTATAACATAATTTTCGTACAGTCCTGTCAATTGTAATGTAACAATATATATATTGTTTTCTTCTGGTATATAGCTACATCATCAGTGTGGGAGTGATAGATAAACTGCGCACATATTTCAGCGCAGTACGAGGCCCAGTTGATGGCAACAAGAACTCGGCAGATTTTCTGTTGCACAGTTTGGGGCTGCTTATTGCCATGACTAAATTTATGTCTAAAAGGTCAGTTATGTCCAGCATTCAGTTATGTATTGTCTATTTATTCTCATTTAATGCTGTTATTTATGTTAGTTAACTGCTTTTTTTGTCTTATCTGATCAGTTCTCTGTTTTTCATTCATTAGTATTGTTATAAATAATCTTATGATTATTCAGTTAATGCTGTTTTTGTCGTTTGCTGTTTTATGTCATTATGCTTTTTATCTCTACACGTCTTATTTTATTCTGTATTGTTATAAAAACCTCTTATATATTACTCTTCATTGCATCTCATTTTGGTGTTTTTTTCTGTTTTCATATGTTATTTTTATCCCTACACGTGCTTTTTTTTTAATCTTTGTATGTGTTCTTAACTTCATTTTCTTCTTCCTCTTTTATTTTACCACTTTATCTCTTTGTGACCATCTGTTTGTGATCTGAAGCATCTGAGCGCCAGTCTGTTGTACTACTTCTACGACAACGCTTAGATATATGTACCATTCAGTCCAGCACATCCTATTTCTTTATGTGTATTTTTGTTTTCCTTTCTCTCACTGTGGTTTCATGATGATTTAATTGGTAAGAATTAAATTTAATATTTGTAAAAGCAGAATACAGTGGACGTCTGCAGCTAAGGGGGTAGTGAGCTCGATCACAACCCTAGCGTACCTGGTTCAAACATTGCGGCCGGCAATTTGAAAGCAAACTTGTACGCGTGGATTTTTACAAACTGTAAAAAAAGATCTCATCTTTCAGAAAGCAATGGCAAACTACGAAACTTATACGTGGTGCCTAGAAAATCGACGATTCGTTTACTCTGGTTAATGGCAAAGTTCTATATAGGATATGCCACGATTTTTTTCTTCTTCATATCCAGAATTAGACCCACCAGGGCAGCTGTTCTACAGCCTGATCTGATTTCAGCTGCAATGTATTCCTTAAATGTTCAACTTGAAAACTGCGCTTAAGTTTGTCATATGTCTCCAATAGGACTAGACACTCGATCTCACCTACTCTGAGATTAAGGATCATTAGAGAATATTTTGAAGGTTCATGATTGCACAAGTACCGAATATTGGAGCGGGAGCCGCTCCTTTCTCTCAAAGCCACATATGCTTACTTCAACACATCAGGTTCAAGATTGACACACATAATAGTTATAACATATGTACGATTGTACACCACATAGATACCACAGATGTCAATTTGACGACATATACATACCACAGATGAACGTTCATAACAGAATACAATGTACGATTGGTACACCACATAGATACCACAGATGTACAATGTACACACATAGATACCACAGATGAACGATGGTACACCACATAGATACCACAGATGTACGATGGTACACCACAAAGATACCACAGATGTACGATGGTACACCACATAGATACCACAGATGTACGATGGTACACCACATAGATACCACAGATGTACGATGGTACACCACAAAGATACCACAGATGTACGATGGTACACCACAAAGATACCACAGATGTACGATGGTACACCACATAGATACCACAGATGTACGATGGTACACCACAAAGATACCACAGATGTACGATGGTACACCACATAGATATCACAGATGTACGATGGTACACCACATAGATACCACAGATGTACGATGGTACACCACATGATACACAGATGTCGATGGTACACACAAGATACCACAGATGACGATGGTACACCACATAGATATCACAGATGTACGATGGTACACCACAAGATACAGATGTACGATGGTAACCACAGATATCACAGATGACGATGGTACACCACATAGATATCACAGATGTCTCTGATGCTGAAATTGTGAAGCGACATATTTGATGAATATAATAAATGTCTGAACCATTAACTACACAATGATGAACGCAGACTCAATGAAACGTACAGAGACTTTGAAACAGAAAATAACGAGCGAGACATGTATTATAGAACTACTGGGAACTAAGTGGTTAAGACGTTGCCTTGAGTTCCGAAGGTTGTGGGTACGAATTTGTTCATGGGTACTGTGCCGTTCTGTTCACGGTTGCATTTTTTTCCAGAAGTCCCTAGGATTGTTGCTAGAGCTACGGAGTTCATGTTTTGTGTAATACTCTCGGCAGGTGGCGTGTGCGGAGAGGGACGAAACCATATAGGTAAAAACCTGTTGCAGTTAAGTCAGTCAGTCCTTCGGCTGTAGACCCTTTCTTCTTCTTCTCGTTTGTTCTTTACGACCAATTTAATCACTTTGTAATATGTTTGATCTTTGCCAAGAACGTGTATACGTTGCACATTGGTTTGGTAGGCCCTAAACGCATAGACTTCTACATGTTTAGGACACGTGCATCCGATTTCAGCCAATCTGTAGACCCTTTAAAAATACAGATGCAAGGGTGAAATTATAATATAGGCGTAACAGTAAACAGATTACGAATAGGTCGATAGATAGATACAGATAAAGAGAGAATATTTGTTTAATAACGGTACCATCATTTTGCGTTTTATGAAAGAACGGAAGTGCAAGAGACAATGCTTCTGTCTGTGGGAGTATGTGTGTGGGGTAAGAAACATGGTCTATCTATTGTCTGTTCCCAGGTGGAAGATGTAGTTGACTGTCCACTCTTGCCGTTAAGCGTAGGGATGGGAGCTTTAATTTACGTTCTAGGGCCAGATGAGTCGCCCTTGTTGTGTTATATCAAGAAACATGGTATGGGTCTAGTAGTCTCAGTGAATGATTGGGTGTGTGTACGTGTGTGTGTGTTTAGAAACATGATATGGTATAGTCTCATGAGCGATTGGTGTGGTAGAAACATATGGGTCTAATAGTCTCAGTGAGCGATTGGTGTGTGTGTGTGAGTATGGGCACAAAGCATTGAACATTGCCTCTGGCACATTCTATCCGTCTAGTATGACAATAACTGCTCGAACCATTCAGCGCTACCACCCCTGCGAGTACCATACAGCTTCCAGCATGGTATCTGCTTTGATGGAGTTACTGGCCTCTAGGTGCTACAATATCTTCACACCGTCTGGCTATTCGGTCGCGCGCACGAAGCATGACCCCGTGACTCCTCACACCAGGGACAATCTGACCACTTTAGCAAGCAACGCCTCCCAGCTTTATGAGTCTGAACGTGCCACAAATATAGTCCCAAAAGACAAGTTATAAAACTGGAGTCGTTGTCACGTTCAATCCTTATTGTTTGTGTTACCGCAAATTATGTTGTTATTTCTGTTAGGATGTTATTAGTTATGCTGTTCCTACTCGTCACGTTAACACTATACCGGACTAGGGAAATGGTAATAGTCATCACCGTAGCTGTTTGTTCCTTAGATGGCAATCTGCGATTAGAGATGATGAATAAAAGGATGAAATACGAGATGATGAAATTTGATAACAGTAGTGCCATCATCAGATGCCGTCTCTGCGTCGAAGGTTGGCTGCAATGGAGCTCCATCATCCACTGTCTCTTGCCTTGATGTTGTACTCTGTCAGGCTGTAAATTGTCCGTCTCTTGCTTTCCCCCCTCCAACTTGTTTCTCAGTCTTCCTCTTCCTTGTCTTCCTTTTAACTTTCCCTTCTAATACTGTTTTGACTAATTAATCGTGTCTCTTTATGTGTCAGAAATATTTATTTGTTTCACTTGTATTTCTTGTAACATTGCGCCCGTGTGGCGCCCTGGCCCGCAAGGGAAGCAAAAAACAGTACCACTGCGACCTACAAGGCATGTCGTAAGAGGCTACGATGTAGGACCTAGTGAAGCTACCCTAGTAAATAAAAAGCATAGCAGAAATCGAAGTGCTGGTCTACTTGTAGGCGCATAACTGGCACAACGTACAATCGCTTTTAGGTTCAGATCATATAGAAATCTCACAAACTTGTTAACAAGATGTCGATATGGAGTGTATGAAGGCGAATTTAGTGACAATTTTGTTAACAAGATGTCGATATGGAGGTATGAAGCGAATTTAGTGTAACAATTCTTTCTTCTCTACTATTTTCTCTACAACTTCTTTATTTGTCGGTTTTCTCTCTCCGTGAAATACCACCTATTATTCATTTAACAGTAGACCTTCAATGTGTGGAGATGGCACACAATTTACTGCTGATTTAAATCAGATGTAGATGTATTATTTGTGTAAGGTTATTTCTGTCAGCTAGAGCTTGAACGGACACCCACTCACTCATACGCGCCTTTCAACGCTCTCTAGCAACGTATATCATAGTTATATTGTCCTGAATGGTTTTCGACCCGTATGTGTCCGATTGTTTCTGATGATCACCACAGATTGGAGCATCCATTAAAATCCCGGTGAGACTCTCGGCGCCCTGGGATGAAACGTGAGAAGTTAGTTCGTCTCATGAAAGATTAAATCGCTCCTTAAAATCGCGCGCCTTCTGTCCATAATTTAGTAGCGACAAATATCCGAGTCTGACAAATTCAACAACTCACGATCGACACGGCTGGAGGGACAGTCTTGTTTGACTCTCGCTTTGGGACATCTGCGAAAACCTAGTTCGTTGTTGAAGTTGTCTGCGTGCGTTTAAAATAGAATGACGGTTGATAAGGACGCGAGCAAGGGAATATTTATATGTATATACGTGTGTATGTGTACATACATGTAAATGTGTTTATTTATGTATACTATTGTGTAGGGGGGGAGGAGTATGTATACAATATTGAATATATCTTTTTACTGCTAACAAGATATGGAAATAGGATGAAGGAAATTGAAAGAACAATCATAGTCTTAAACAAATTAAACAATTAAAAACAGTATGGGAAGTTTTTAAAGAAATTAAACAATTACAAAAAATATGGAATGAAACTGATAGGAAAACAAAGATCAGAATACTTTCTCACTGCCGAAGAACTGGCTTCATAGTATCGGGTTTTACACCATATGGCTCGGTCTTCCGCAGAAAATGACACACCACCAGAGTATTGCACAAAGCACTAACTCCGTAGCTCCGAAAACAATCCTAGAAGTCTTTGGAAAAAATTCACCCGTGGACAGAACGGCAATGTTTGAGTTCAAACCTACAACCTTCGGATAGCAAGGCAAGGGTATACTTGAAGCATGCTTATTACTATAGTCTGTCCATTAATTCGTGAGCACGTTTGAAATTGATTTTCTCGAAAACTACCTGTTGGATCTCAGTGATTTTTGCATGCAGCCTTAGAATATCCATGACGCTAAAATAAAGCTAACCAGTAGTCCATAGATGCTACGGATTTTGCACATCGGCAAATTCCTTTGATCTTTTATGACAATTGCAAATACGGGGCTCAAATTTTAGATTTTACAGTATCCCTAGAATTTGTCCATGTCAATTCTATTCATAGGTGTATCTCCATATTAACTTGATAGGTCAAGTAATTAAGTGTGTTGCCCTTTATGTGCAATCGTGAACTTGGATACAATATGCAACAGTTAGTCCTCCCTTCGGTCACCATTAGACCCCAGGGTGTCTTAACTTCACCACAAATTGTATGATGGTAGACGCATTTGGATATGGAAATGTATACGTTGCTATTTCTCAGTCTGTAATCAAAATATGATTTGTATCATCCCGAATCTGACGATTCCATGAGGTTGATAATTGTTACTGGCTGGACAAATTGTAATCCATCTCGGTGCCAGTACTCGTCTTCCTCTCGGAGCACATGTTCAACACACTTCTTCCAGAACTGCATGTCTATCATTGAGAAGGACTCACGTGTCAGAACTTCAACATCACACATTTTAAACGTCCTGTTCTGTTCGGCAACTTGCCCTTTACTTTAGCCCAGACAAGCTCTATCGGATTGAGGTGAGCATGATATGGAGGTAGTCGCAAAGACGTGTGGCCGTATTCCGCAATGATTTTGTCAATATGAAACACCTTTGTCTTATTTGTCATCCTCACAAGGTGCAACAACTCGGTTTCAAATATGTATCATCGAAGCTGACATTTTCCTTAGCAAGCCAAGTCCTAATTTGATCTTTTGTATTTGATGCAGTTAGTACTTTGTCTTCCGCTGATACTGCGTTGTGATAGGATGCATTATCCATTACCAAGCATGATGGTCTGTTTAGAATTGGAAGTAGATCTTTCTCCATCCAGTGCCTGAAAATATATCCATTCATTTCTGTGTGGTAGTCCCTACCGTCGGTACTTTTTGATTGGAAAATAAGTCCAGCGTCATGGACATGACCTTCTTCACTACTTCCTGCATGTGTTAGTATAATACGCTGGCCTTTGCTGCTTGGTATTTTTCTTTCTGTTCACCGTCTACTGATTGCCATTCTTTAGCATTGGTGTGGTGAGCATTGACCCAGAATTCGTCCAAATATACAATATCATAGCCTTGCCTCCGCCGCTCACGGATCTGCCTCAGGTATTTACTTCGGTCAGCAATTAAATGTGGCTTTTCACAAATAATATTCCTGCCGCCTATAGTTTTCTGAAGGTGAAGCCGGCGGCTCTTACAATTTTTCATAGAGTACTTTTAGAAACGTCTATGCTGCAATCTGATTGCAGTTTTAATTTCAGTTTCCTGAGAGTAACAAGTTGATTTGTCGCAAACATTTTCAAGAGCTCCCGTCTTATGACATCTATGTCAAAGTCGTCAATTGTTCTTTTCCTTCCTTGCTTGACATTAGTGCACTTTGTGTCCTGTTTAATCCATCGGAAAAGGATTCTCTATTCAGACCAAGCGCCAGTTGCGCTCGTTTCTCAGGGTTATGAATATCGCAATATAGATGACCTCTCTTAGATTCCCTACGGAAGTGTTGGTATAGTAAAACTGTAACCTTCTGCATTGTTATAAATGTGCACTTCAGACTCATTATGAATGTGATATCAATGTCAGTTTTGATAAGCCAACAAATATGATACAATAGCTTCATACAAATAGCGAGATACGCCTATAACTATACAATGGTATCCCAATTATAACGTCATATGCTTTCCGCTTTCAAAGTCGACTGGGTTAGGTGCACGGGAATTCGTGAAACTCACGATATTTCAATGTTACCATAATGTATTTTTAGAACAACGCGTCTGTGTACCGTAAATCTGTTACTATTGTGTACAATCCGGTGAGGTTGATTTTAATATAACCTGAAGAAGAAATATTTCAAACTACATCAAATTTTCTTGGAAAAAATATTTCTCTAGCGTCATGGATATTCTAAGGCTGCTTGCAAAAATCACTGAGATCCAACAGGTAGTTTTCGAGAAAATCAATTTCAAACGTGCTCACGAATTAATGGACAGACTATAGTGGTAACGTATGGGTGGGAAATGTTGATGTTTTACAAGGCAGTGGAAAAGAGTATATGTGCTTTTGAATATAAGTGTTACATAAGAGTTTTCCTTATACCATAGACAAAGAAAAGAACAAATAGATCTATACAGAAGGAACTCAAAATCAAAGAAAACTGGCTGATGCTACAAATAAGAAGTAGAAAACATTTTACACATACACTTATAAAAAGACACGAATGGTTGGGGAAGACAATTATGGAAGGAGATATCCTGGCAAGGATGAGAAGAGGAACACCGCGGGCATGGCGGCTTCATGGTGTAATTGATGATTTGAGCATAACGACTGCAGAGACGGGACATCTAGCCCTTGAGAGACAAATTCCAATAGACTGTTAGGGTGACAAAGTTCTGCTCAGGAGAAGCTATTGGATAATGATGAGAATATGTCTATCCGACCACGTGTCTGTTATTCGTTCTGTAGATTTATTTGAATGTGAAATTTGTGCGTATTAATACACGCGACTGTTCTGGTAACTTATAATATGTCAACAAGCAAAATGCAATTGCATGCAATGTCCGTCGTGGAGTGAGTTATCTCGTTAAGAGATACACACAAAAACGTTTGCATGACCGCTTGCTTGTGTAACTTACAAACAGACTGGATGTTTCCGCTTGCTTGCTTAGCTTACAAACAAACGGGATGTTTGCTTGTTTAAGTGCAAGTTTTTCATCTAGATTTTATTTAACGGTTCCCATTGTTTGAGGTTTTCCGTTTGAGGACGCCGTGTTGTTTGACTTTAGCACGTCATTGACTAACTGGACAAATGAAAGTTCCATATTTTGTGAGCTTCCCTAATCGTTGAAAACTGTTTAAACTATCAACGTTATAGACTCAAATCTCTTGTCCCTTACCAGCAGCTACTGCGGTTTAAACGTTAATTTGGTGCTTTGTCTTGTTTGAGTACATACCTGGGGTTATATTATTGAATTACACGGTTTGCTGAACTCATTTAATACATCTTTTCATCAAGTTTTGTTTGGTAACGTTTGAATCAATGAACATTAATTGTAAACAAAAATGGAAACATGAAGAAAGGAAACTAATTAGGTTGAGCCGGTACACTTAAATGAAAGGTTGTGTTTTTTTTCTTCTAACATAGCTCTAAGTTTGACCTGATGATGGACTTGTACGCTGCAGTCAAGACAGTTGGATTTTACACACAATTATATCATTGGGATCATTTATTTTTATCTCTTTTCTCCCTCCCCTCATACAAGTTGTTTAATCAACTACATGCATCATCTCCGTCATCACCTCCCCTCATACAAGTTGTTTAATCAACTACATGCATCATTATCGTCATCACCTCCCCTCATACAAGTTGTTTAATCAACTACATGCATCATCATCGTCATCACCTCCCATCATACAAGTTGTTTAATCAACTACATGCATCATCTCCGTCATCACCTCCCCTCATACAAGTTGTTTAATCAACTACATGCATCATCATCGTCATCCCTCCCTCATACAAGTTGTTTAATCAACTACATGCATCATCTCCGTCATCCCTCCCTCATACAAGTTGTTTAATCAACTACATGCATCATCATCGTCATCCCCTCCCCTCATACAAGTTGTTTAATCAACTACATGCATCATCTCCGTCATCACCTCCCCTCATACAAGTTGTTTAATCAACTACATGCATCATCATCGTCATCCCCTCCCCTCATACAAGTTGTTTAATCAACTACATGCATCATCATCGTCATCATCTCCCCTCATACAAGTTGTTTAATCAACTACATGCATCATCATCTCCCTCATACAAGTTGTTTAATCAACTACATGCATTATCTCCGTCATCCCTCCCTCATACAAGTTGTTTAATCAACTACATGCATCATCATCGTCATCATCTCCCCTCATACAAGGTGTTTAATCAACTACATGCATCATCTCCGTCATCATCTCCCCTCATACAAGTTGTTTAATCAACTACATGCATCATCATCTCCCTCATACAAGTTGTTTAATCAACTACATGCATCATCATCTCCCTCATACAAGTTGTTTAATCAACTACATGCATCATCATCGTCATCCCTCCCTCATACAAGTTGTTTAATCAACTACATGCATCATCATCGTCATCATCTCCCCTCATACAAGTTGTTTAATCAACTACATGCATCATCATCGTCATCCCTCCCTCATACAAGTTGTTTAATCAACTACATGCATCATCTCCGTCATCACCTCCCCTCATACAAGTTGTTTAATCAACTATATGCATCATCTCCGTCATCACCTCCCCTCATACAAGTTGTTTAATCAACTACATGCATCATCATCTCCCTCATACAAGTTGTTTAATCAACTACATGCATCATCTCCGTCATCACCTCCCCTCATACAAGTTGTTTAATCAACTACATGCATCATCATCGTCATCCCTCCTCATACAAGTTGTTTAATCAACTACATGCATCATCATCGTCATCACCTCCCCTCATACAAGTTGTTTAATCAACTACATGCATCATCATCGTCATCCCCTCCCCTCATACAAGTTGTTTAATCAACTACATGCATCATCTCCGTCATCACCTCCCCTCATACAAGTTGTTTAATCAACTACATGCATCATCATCGTCATCCCTCCTCATACAAGTTGTTTAATCAACTACATGCATCATCTCCGTCATCACCTCCCCTCATACAAGTTGTTTAATCAACTACATGCATCATCTCCGTCATCACCTCCCCTCATACAAGTTGTTTAATCAACTACATGCATCATCATCGTCATCACCTCCCCTCATACAAGTTGTTTAATCAACTACATGCATCATCACCGTCATCACCTCCCCTCATACAAGTTGTTTAATCAACTACATGCATCATCATCGCATCACCTCCCTCATACAAGTTGTTTAATCAACTACATGCATCATCTCCGTCATCCCTCCCTCATACAAGTTGTTTAATCAACTACATGCATCATCTCCATCATCACCTCCCTCATACAAGTTGTTTAATCAATTACATGCATCATCATCGTCATCACCTCCCTTCATACAAGTTGTTTAATCAACTACATGCATCATCTCCGTCATCCCTCCCTCATACAAGTTGTTTAATCAACTACATGCATCATCTCCGTCATCACCTCCCCTCATACAAGTTGTTTAATCAACTACATGCATCATCATCGTCATCACCTCCCCTCATACAAGTTGTTTAATCAACTACATGCATCATCATCTCCCCTCATACAAGTTGTTTAATCAACTACATGCATCATCTCCATCATCACCTCCCCTCATACAAGTTGTTTAATCAACTACATGCATCATCACCGTCATCACCTCCCCTCATACAAGTTGTTTAATCAACTACATGCATCATCATCTCCCTCATACAAGTTGTTTAATCAACTACATGCATCATCTCCGTCATCACCTCCCCTCATACAAGTTGTTTAATCAACTACATGCATCATCATCGTCATCATCTCCCCTCATACAAGTTGTTTAATCAACTACATGCATCATCTCCGTCATCACCTCCCCTCATACAAGTTGTTTAATCAACTACATGCATCATCCCTCCCTCATACAAGTTGTTTAATCAACTACATGCATCATCACCGTCATCATCTCCCCTCATACAAGTTGTTTAATCAACTACATGCATCATCATCTCCCTCATACAAGTTGTTTAATCAACTACATGCATCATCATCGTCATCATCTCCCCTCATACAAGTTGTTTAATCAACTACATGCATCATCTCCGTCATCACCTCCCCTCATACAAGTTGTTTAATCAACTACATGCATCATCATCGTCATCATTTAGTGTGCACATCTCGTACTCTGGCTCACATGACAGTAGTTCTTAAATGCTTCTCTGACCTGCGTGAGTTGTCCGGCGTCTGTCGCAGTTACACTCAGCTCACCTATGACATATTCCACCAATCTTCCTCTTGGTCTTCCTCTCCTCCATCTGCCCGGTATTATATCCTCCAGAATGATACTACAGGTATGCATGTCTTTGATTGGTAAATCACATACATTCAACAGCTATATATTATGTTAGAAGGCATTTATCCGATATGTGATGTTACGTGCCGTATCAGAGGAAACGTAATTCATAAACGGGTGTCTGCGCAGAATAAAGTGACTGAAATAATATAATATGGTCATACATGAGGAGTTTATGGAGAGAACGAGACAGATCTCAGTGAATCAAGAGGTGGAGGAAAGACACTGTATAGGACACGTTTTGAGAAAAGCCAAGGGGAATATAACAAGCAGGGCCCTTTCTTGGAACCCGTAAGGCAACTGAAAGAGAGGCAGGCAAAAGAATGCAAGGGGAAGATATTTAGAGACAGAGAATAACGAAATACGAAAAATATGGATCTAACACTGATTGTATAGCTTGAAGGTTTTCTATATGATTTTTGTACCCGCTACAGAAACAAGTCACATGCCTTACCTGGGATTTGAACCATTGTTAGCATGACAGAAATCAGTGCGATATGCACTCGTTCTCCAGGACACTCATAGTTTATAATAAATTATTGACAAGAGGAAACAAGACTACACACGTTAAATACATTTAATACCATTGCGTTGGTAGATAAGCAATCTCAAGTCTAATCATTACAGCCAGAGGTGAGAGTTAATCAACGCACACTGTAACCTAAGCTAAGTAAAATTAAACAAGGAATTGCTCATATATATATATGATCAATATATATCAACGTATGGGTGTGAAGCATGGACATTTAATAGAGCAGTGGAAAAACATATATGTGCTTTCAAATATAAGTGTTACAGAAGAGTCCTTTGTATATCTTGGACAGAGAAGAGAACAAATAAATCTATCCAGAAAGAACTCAAAATCAAAGAAAACTGGCTGATGCTACAAATAAGAAAGAGAAAATTGAGATATTTTGGACACATAAAAAGACATGAAGGGCTGGAGAAGACCATCATGGAAGGAGCATACCGGCAAAGAGAAGAAGAGGAAGACCACGGAGAAGATGGATTCAGGATGTAACTGATGGTTTGAACATGACGGCTGAAGAGGCAGGACATCTGGCCTATAAGAGAGAGAAATTCCGGTGGACTGTTGGGGTGGCAAAGTTCTGCCCAGGACAAGCTATTTGATGATGATGATATATCATTATCATCAGGTGCCGTGCCAGCTGGCGTAGGCGATCATTGATCTCCACAAATCTCTGTCGTTAGTGTTTGCTATCAACTCAGATGTTGACGCTCTACCATGCCATGAAGTCAGGCCATCCAACATTTTCTCTCTCTGTCTTCCCCTGTCTCGTCTACCCTCGATTTTACCGGTTGCCACGTGTTCTAAACCTCCCCTCCTCATCACATGCCCGAAAAATGATGACTGCCTCTTTATTATATTGATGATAAGCTTTCTCTGTGTCTTGATCTCATTCAGCACCTCAACATTAGTCATTTTGGCAGTCCATGGGATTCTCATCATTCTTCTATAAAACCACATTTTTGTGGCCCTAAGAGATTTTTCGATCTGTGTGTTTATTGTCCATGACTCGCATCCGTATGTCAGTATTGGTTCTATGTAGCACTGAATATATATATATATATATATCTTAATCAACTGGGCCCATATGTCTTGGTTGCAGGATCAATGTTATTTAAAACTCTGCTAATTATAATAATTTGTTTAACCTTGGGAAGGAGATGACTGATCAGTTGATAAGTCCTTCATAATTTATACTTGCTTGTATCAAGTTCATGTAGTTAATCCCACCCACTTTCTCCTCAAATTTCCGCCAATCTGTCCACACCAGTGGCGGCTTGTCATTAAGGGCCAGTGGGCCAGGCCCACCAAAATAATGTGAACGTGTATTTATTATTTTATAAATTAAAATATAACCTAACCTAAAACCATGATTTTTTTCCGAAAATTTGTGTCTGGCCCCACCAACAAAAATGAGCACGAGTCGCCACTGGTTCACACTATCATTACCAGATCTGTTTACAATGAGATGGGATCCCTATTGTTTTCAAAGTTGTTTTATATTTATGACATAATTAGTATAGTGTTTCTCTGAGATTGTTTAGTTATGCAGTTTTATTACTCTTCAGTGATTGTGCATCTGTGGGGAAAAACCTGTTTACCTTTGTGTGGTTTCCTTCTTCGTTATGATGTCTGTTCCAGTTTTCTGCTTGCATGCACTCTTGCTAGACCATAGATTCTAAACTTTTCTGCCCACCACCCACTTTTCACAACATACATTTTGTAACGCCCCCTCTCACATTATAACAGTTTGCCAACGCCATTCCCCCATACCCCCACACACACACATATATACATGCTTTATTTTCTCTTTGATATAGAAAATTGAATTATATTTTGTGATACATAGTCAATTTTCAAATGATTATATGCATGAAATAGAAAATTGATGACAAAAATGGATCATGTAAGACGGGCATAAATGAATTAAAATGCAGAATTTAATTTTTAAAATGATTATTCAATAGGAAAATCACGAAAATAATTTATTTTAAAATATTTGTTATTAATTTTTCTTAAGGAGCCACCGACCCTAATCGCCTGAACACCCCTAAATTCTTCTGAACCCACTATCGCCCCCTAGAACGTTTCAGCGCCCACTGGGGGGCGGTACCGCCCACTTTGGAAACGCTGTGCTAGACAATTCTCCTGGTGTGATATCGATAATCTATTTGCTGTTACTTAGATTCAGAAAAGATTCCACTTCATTATTTCTCTATTGTATTAATTTGCTTTTCTATCTGTGTAGAGATATAATGGCTTACGCAAGAAAACACACGCTCAAGTTGGAAAAAGAGCATCTGGGTAAACATAAAAAACACCCCACAAAAATTGTCTTTGCAGCCTGTGTTATACCGTTATTAGAGCGGTGTAGGACAAGGGGGGTCTGATGAATTTAATGGCCGCATGGCTAAGTTCAGTCACCGTGACACTTCTTCTTTCTTTTCTCGAATCCTGCTTGCCTCACAGCGTCAGGTCAAGAAGAGATGTCTAAATCGGGCCCTTGTATGCGCTTCGTAGATAGTCTCTTTCGTCGCCTCTGTTATCTCTGAGGTCATCTTTTGCGTGGCCGGCCTTTTGCTTTGTACCCATTGTATCGGAGCAGCATTGCTCTTTGAGGTGCTCTGTCTGTTGGTAATCTGCTTACGTGGTCGGACCATTTAATTTGTTGTTTCTTGATGAAGTCTAGTACTGATGTTGTACCCACTTTTTCCTGATGTCTTCATTTCTCAACCGATCTCTTCTTGTTACACCAAGCATTCTGCGTAGACACTTCATCTCTGTTGTGACTAGTTTTCTTCTATCATTTGATGTCAGTGACCAGGTTTGGCACTGATAACATAATGTGGAGAGAAATTAAGATTGTGTTGAATCATTGCTCTTTTTGTGTTCACATACATGTTTAAAATTGGCAACTATTTGTCAATTTGTCCATACGTGACACTGTTCTGTTATATTTTCTTCATGCCCACGACAGAATAAAGTTATGACTACGGGATCGAACCATGGTCTCCTGAATGAGAGCCTGCTCTAATCCATTCGGACAGACGCACCAGAAGAACTGTTAACGGACACATTAATTTCTTATATGTGAGACTGCATGATAAAATAACTTCGCAATTTTGTCAAAGAAGAAAAGAAGACATGTATGCCGTCGACAGTCTTTTGTAGAAGAACCTGAAATGTGAACACTATGAAGTGAAGCGAACGACTACTTTCTTTGAACATTTTCACGTTGACTAATCAGAGTGAACAAAGAGAAGAGACTGACACTGATAAAATAACTTCTGCAATTTTTGTCAAAGAAGAAAAGAAGACATGTACTGCCGTCGACAGTGCTTTTGTAGAAGAAGCTCTGGAAATGTGAACACTATGAAGTGAAGCGAACGACTACTTTCTTTGAACATTTTCACGTTGACTAATCAGAGTGAACAAAGAAGAAGAAGACTGAAACAACCCCCAGCACATTTATCTCTTGCAGCGAGAACAATTTACAATTCTGACAGACTTTGCTCTTATTGATTTGTCAACTTTGTTGTTTGGTGTTTTTATTTTTAACCAAATGCTTTTAAATAATTGTCTGTAGAATTCGATTCTCTAGCCTTTTCAGATAAAGTTGGCTAGATTTAAGTGTAATCAATCATGTAACAGACTCAAGTCTATATGATAGTTAATCTCATAGATGAAGTGAACCAGAGCAGAAAGCAGAAGTAAACACAGAGAGTGGGAATTGAAGGCGCTGCTGGTGCACAAGTTGATGTCAGCAGAGAGATGGTAGTCAAACTACAGAAAATGTGTACAACATCCCAGTGGCACCTTTTGTTGGCATACAGCGATGGTGGAGTTTGCCCACCCAGTAGTGATTTCATTGAAAGCTCTCCCCTATATTTTCCGATATCTTGTTCAAAGCATTGTCCCTGGCGGTGAATACGAGCATTCACATACACGAACATACGGTCCAGATTTCAATGAACAACTCGTGTCAATAATGCCAAACGACTAGAATACCGCGCTCAAAAGAAACAAAAGAATACAGGGTAAAAAAAAAATAAAGAATTTACACAAAAAATACCTTAAATTGAAGATTTTTTTTTTAAAACGTAAAGAAAAAACAACAATAGATGGAAACACCGGCTTAGCTATGTTAAATATAACGTGGCGTCAGACAACGCTGATTTCCTGGTCATAGACGGGAATAAAACAAGCAACGAAAACCATGTTATGGGTCATTTATCTGTGGACTGATGCAGCAGCTAACTTGGTTTTGTTTGCTGTTGTGTGATGTAATTAGAACGTAAATAACGTGAATTGATCTCGTTTAGTCACTTCTGTTGAGAAACCAAGTAGAAAATGTGATTTCTCATTGCTGGGCTCAACATGTCATCTGGGTCATTTTTTTTTAAAGTCTTGTGTTGTGGTAGTATTTCTTTGATGTTGTCTTGACTGTCTGTCTTTGGGAATTCTATACCCATCTTCATCTTTGTCCGAGGCAATTCTGGGGCGAAGG
This sequence comes from Arion vulgaris, assembly GCA_020796225.1. Taxonomy (NCBI): domain Eukaryota; kingdom Metazoa; phylum Mollusca; class Gastropoda; order Stylommatophora; family Arionidae; genus Arion; species Arion vulgaris. The sequence goes on from CM036756.1 coordinate 30,249,315, forward strand.
GCAATGAGAGAGCGGATGCACCGGCAAACAATGCTGCGATCGAGAATGGGTCTTCTATGGGCAAAAGCGACACCATCAATGCTCTAGGAGAAAACATACGCTCTGACGATTTCAACAAAAATAAGTGGTTCTCCATCTCTGTTGCGCAAGTTATGCTTACCGATAGTTGCGACAAGACGCGAAAAGCATGAAAGAAACACAGCCGATACATTAACCAGTACAGAACGGGAATTGTTAGCCTAAACACATTGAAATACATGCTTGAGAGAAGATCGGAACAATTAAGGACATGTCAGATGTGCGATGAAGATGATCCTCAAATGAACAATGAGCTATTTCACACCAGACCTTCTCCACAAGACAGTGAGCTTAGCAGTTGCAGATCAGGGCCGTGCCGTGATATGATACAGAGAGACGGCCGCATCAGGCAGAACCGTAAGGGGGCGGTATAAGCAGCGAAATAGCATAAGCTATTTAACAGAAAAACACTTAAGGGCGGCATTTCGACGACTTGCATCATACTGAGAAAATATACCGCACGGCCCTGTTGCAGATGGTACCGTCTACTGTCATACGGTAGCAAATATATATAGCAGCGACAAAAATGTGAAAGATTTAGTACCAACAAAAAAGAATGTTTTGTGTGAAAAGTCACTATAGTGGCTGGTGGTGTCATTGGCGCACATTTATACGCCACTCTAGTGGTTCACGGTGTTGGTTGAGTTGAGCAATGCTTTTATTTGATATGTCACTGCGTTGAACTTAATGTATCTTGTTTGAATTTGTATGTAAAATTTTGAAATTCTTTAAACGTCAACTCTGCCCACCTGCCCAGCGTGTTCGTAGCGCGTTGGACTGCGGGTGACTAGCCCTCTGTGAGTGCGAGTTCAATTCCGCGGGCTTACAGAAAGGCCACAGGTTCACCAGATTCACGGTGTTCGTGGCACCGAACCGAAGGGTTACGATGTCCATGGCACCGAGCCGAAGAGCTGAAAGCTCAAGTGCTTCTGGATCGGGGAGAAAAAAAAATGTGAACTGTCGTCTTAACCCACCAACCAAACCTTATCTACAATAAGACACGAGCATATGAAGACATTTATGACATGTAATGCTATAAAGACATATAACAGAGCAGTTCACATATTTGGGTAGCAATTTTGTCCCACTGCACGCGTGATTTATAAAAGAAAAGAAATTATGCTACAAATTGTCAAAGCAACATAATTTTTAAAAAACCTAAACAATCATAAAACCTAAATTCCAGCGTTGTCTCAGTTCTAAGATATTCCAGAGAGACAGAGAGAGAGAGAGTGAGTGAGTTAGTTAGTTAGAGTTGGTTATGTTGGCTGTTGGTTGGCTATGGCTGGCTGGTTGGTTGGTTGGCTGGTTGGTTGGTTGGTTCACAGAATCACAAAGCAGGCATTGAAGTTGAGGGCAGATGGTTTAATAAAATAAAGAACGACATAGGGAAACCATAAACATACTTAACAGAGAGATTGAAGAGAATGTAACAATGTGAAATAACAGGAAGAGTAGAACATTGTACAGAGAGATTGTAACAATGTGAAGTAACATGAAAGTAGAACAGAAGAATGTAACAATGTGAAGTAACATGAGAGTAGAACAGAAAGAATGTAACAATGTGAAGTACATGAAGAGTAGAACAGAAAGAATGTAACAATGTGAAGTAACATGAAGAGTAGAACAGAAAGAATGTAACAATGTAAAGTAACATGCAGAGTAGAACAGAGAGATTGTAACAATGTGAAGTAACATGAAGAGTAGAACAGAAAGATTGTAGCAATGTGAAGTAACATGAAGAGTAGAACAGAAAGAATGTAACAATGTGAAGTAACATGCAGAGTAGAACAGAAAGAATGTAACAATGTGAAGTAACATGCAGAGTAGAACAGAGAGATTGTAACAATGTGAAGTAACATGAAGAGTAGAACAGAAAGAATGTAACAATGTGAAGTAACATGAAGAGTAGAACAGAAAGAATGTAACAATGTGAAGTAACATGCAGAGTAGAACAGAAAGAATGTAACAATGTGAAGTAACATGAAGAGTAGAACAGAAAGAATGTAACAATGTGAAGTAACATGCAGAGTAGAACAGAAAGAATGTAACAATGTGAAGTAACATGAAGAGTAGAACAGAAGATGTAACAATGGAAGTAACATGCAGAGTAGAACAGAAAGAATGTAACAATGTGAAGTAACATGCAGAGTAGAACAGAGAGATTGTAACAATGTGAAGTAACATGAAGAGTAGAACAGAAAGAATGTAACAATGTGAAGTAACATGCAGAGTAGAACAGAAAGATTGTAACAATGTGAAGTAACATGAAGAGTAGAACAGAAAGAATGTAACAATGTGAAGTAACATGAAGAGTAGAACAGAAAGAATGTAACAATGTGAAGTAACATGAAGAGTAGAACAGAGAGATTGTAACAATGTGAAGTAACATGAAGAGTAGAACAGAAAGATTGTAACAATGTGAAGTAACATGAAGAGTAGAACAGAAAGAATGTAACAATGTGAAGTAACATGAAGAGTAGAACAGAGAGAATGTAACAATGTGAAGTAACATGCAGAGTAGAACAGAAAGAATGTAACAATGTGAAGTAACATGAAGAGTAGAACAGAAAGAATGTAACAATGTGAAGTAACATGAAGAGTAGAACAGAAAGATTGTAACAATGTGAAGTAACATGAAGAGTAGAAAAAAGAGAATGTAACATATGTGAAGTAACATGCAGGTAGGTAGACAAAGAATGTAACATTGTAACAATGAAGGTAGACAGAAGAATGTAAATGTGAAGTAACATGAAGTAGAACAGAAGAATGTATAAATGTGAAGTAACATGAAAGTAGTCAGAGATTGTAGCATTGAAGTAACATGAAGAGTAGAACAGAAGATTGAACAATGTGAAGTAACATGCAGAGTAGAACAGAAAGAATGTAACAATGTGAAGTAACATGAAGAGTAGAACAGAAAGATTGTATCAATGTGAAGTAACATGAAGAGTAGAACAGAAAGAATGTAACAATGTGAAGTAACATGAAGAGTAGAACAGAAAGATTGTAACAATGTGAAGTAACATGAAGAGTAGAACAGAAAGAATGTAACAATGTGAAGTAACATGAAGAGTAGAACAGAAAGATTGTAACAATGTGAAGTAACATGAAGAGTAGAACAGAAAGATTGTAGCAATGTGAAGTAACATGCAGAGTAGAACAGAAAGATTGTAGCAATGTGAAGTAACATGAAGAGTAGAACAGAGAGATTGTAACAATGTGAAGTAACATGAAGAGTAGAACAGAAAGATTGTAGCAATGTGAAGTAACATGCAGAGTAGAACAGAGAGATTGTAAAAATGTGAAGTACCACGAAGAGTAGAACATAGAGAATGTAACATTATGAAGTAACATGCAGAGTAGGTTGACACACAGCTACTATTGTAACAATGAACGGCTAATGTGTAATTAGCGTGACGGCATATGATAGTGGAGAGATATTATAATATTGTGTAGTTAACGTAAATGTGTCGGATGGTGATCTGATTATCAAGCATTGAATAATTCATATGGAATTGAATACTGAAGATAAGACACTCTTGCAGAACATCGACTCAATGTGCCCTCATCTTCAATCTCGTGAATGAAGTATCGATATTGGCTCATGAATAATGCGTTGTGATTACAACGTCGTGCTATTTACATACGCTGTCGATATTCATGTTAATCCCAGATTTGTAATCGATGACAATAACAATTACCCGCTCGATATGCACAACAGTTGTATTTGTTTGCTGGTCCGGTCCAAGGGCTTTTGATTCAGTATCGAATTGTAGAGCAGCGGCTTTAATAAATCATATCGTTATGAATAAGTGCACGGATACAGCAGAGAGGACATCAACAAAATGCAGGTTTCAATCTAGTCTTTCAATCGTCAGATCTTTCCTTATCACTTTTCTCTACATGTTGTCGTTTTTTGTCTTCCTCTTTTCACACACATCATTTCCTCCCCATCATTGTTGGTGTTGCTTAGATTCATTGGAAAAACAACAGAGACTCAAATGGTTTGGTCACTTGGTAAGAATGAACCCAACTACACCAGTTGCAAGAGCGTACAACCTGAAAATGGAATCATCAAGAGGAAGGGGCAGACCAAGAAAACGATGGATTGATGAAGTTACAGACATCTTAAAACTCCACAATACCACAGCATATCAAGCAACCGAACTTGCACCATCTCGGAAACTGATCATCAGTTAAACCTGCTACGCCTAACGGAGAAAAAAAGTAGAGGACAAACAAACAAAAAAGAAAGATTGTTGATGTTTAACTGGATCTGTATATTGTATTTCGAACTTTGGGAAATTGATACTTTCCGAATGCTGCTGGAACTGTTCTCATTATGCATATTATCTTTCTTTTATGTTTTCTTTCTTCGTCCATTTTCATTTGATTGTGTATATGATCAAATCTTGTTTTACCTCACAGAGCTCACAGAGTTAGGATAAAAATAGATTTCTAGAACGGACTTCTGTGTGCGCTTCATAAATAGTATTCTTATTGCACTGTATAAGTCTTCTTCTTCTTTGCCATCGCTAGTTTGATGATTATACTCAGGGTCGTGCGGTATATTTTCTCAGTATAATGCAAGTCTTCGAAATGTCGCCGAAAAATGTTTTTTCCTTAAAATAACTTTCTATTGTAATTGTGTTTTGGTTACTTATGTCGCCCCTCTTACGGTACTGCCTGATGCGGCCGCCTCTCTGCATCATAGCACAGCACGGCCCGGATTATACTGTTAGACGCGGTCTTGTGATGAAGTCGACTGTTGTCTGGAGCTCATCTCTAGTATCATGTAGTATTTAATGTAATGTTGGGTTGTATGGCCAGCATTCCTTTCTAGGGGGACATATAGGGACAGTCTTGCAGGACATGTTCTGTGGTTAAATACGATTTGTAATTTCGAAGTATCTTTTGTTTATTAAGTTTACATCAAACTCATCTGCTAAATTAATCTAGTTGTTCCCCTTGCTTTAACTCTTTCAAATGAAACGAAGCTTCGTAGCTACTTTCATTTGATCGCACTTTTACGAGAGATAAAATCTTGCAATAAAATCTGACTAAAGTAGTTATAGAAAGACTAGGAAAATGGAAGATAACATCAATGTAACACGGTGGGTAGACGTAACAGGTACAGTGAGAATGTAAAGATAACATCATGTAACACACGGTGGGCTTAGACGTAACATAGGTACAGGTAAGCATGTAAAGATAGCATCAATGTAACATACAGTGGGCTTAGACGTAACATAGGTACAGGTAAGCATGTAAAGATAGCATCAATGTAACATACGGTGGGCTTAGACGTAACATAGGTACAGGTAAGCATGTAAAGATAACATCAATGTAACACACAATGGGCTTAGACGTAACATAGTACAGGAAGATGTAAAGATAACATCAATTAACACAGTGGGCTTAGACGTAACATAGGTACAGGTAAGCATGTAAAGATAACATCAATGTAACACACAGTGGGCTTAGACGTAACATAGGTACAGGTAAGCATGTATTTAACAAGAAGACATTCATAGAAAAATCGAAAGTATCCGACACATATAGCAGAGTCTCTGTGACATAGAGGTTATGTGCTTGTCTCTCGTGTCAAAGGTACCAGGTTCGATCCCTCGTGGAGCCATATATTTTTCCAGAGATCCCTGATCTCAGTGTAGGTGAGATCGAGTTCATAGTCCTATCGGAGACGGACGATAAAACGTAGGTCCCGTGTTCAATTTGAGCACTTAAAAGAACCCTTGGCAGTTCAAAATCGAGAAGCGCAGGCTGGAAAGCCGCTGCCCGGGCAAAATTCATGAGAAAAGATTAAAAAAATTAAATTCCTACATAAATATCTTCACCATCTTCAATATTACATCGGAGACACTCGCCGGTGCTACGGAGTTTGTGCACTACAGCTGAGATCTTCCTGTGTAAGAAAGAGATCCGAGCACACATGGTTACTCACCAAAGTGCAATGATGATGGTCAAATCAATCAATCAATCCATCAATCTAGAGAAGAGAGTATAATTATAGATCTCTACTCATGCTTCATTGAGTATTGGAAAGTATTTGATTGCGGAGAACATCAGGAATTGGGAAAATAATATAAGTAATTGAATTTTCTTTACATTTAATACAGACCATAATAGAACTTTATAATGATCAAATGGCAGCTGTAAGAACGTGCTATGATACATCAGATTAGTTTACCAGCTTGTACAAGCTTTCTTTATACCGTGGCCTCCGATAACATACGGTTGGCGGATTCAGGTAAAAATTCTAAGAAATAAGACCATAATCGTCGCGTGACTTGCATTCCAGTATTGTTGTATAAAGATGAATTCATTTTAAAAACAACACAGCATGTTAAATCAATGTTATATTAAGTAATAAATTAAGTTTAACAATAAGGAATATCAGTATTATTATTAGTTTTCATCAAGAAATAACTATGGACTCAAAGAATTGAGTAAAATAGCAACAACAACAAACAACAAAAAAAACAACCCCGTACAATGTTCTCTCAAACATACAAAAAAACCAGCTAACTAAACAGGAATTTTCGATTTCTTGTCTGAGCTATTCGGCCTTATAATTCGGGTGCCACGGTTTATACATACACATTTGACAAGAAAACTTATCTCCAGAAATTACCTGTCAACAATACTTACCAGTTCATGCGACGGTATCTTCGGTGATATAAATCCGGCGATGATTTAAATTATGGTAATAATTGATATTATTGTAACAACCGTGTGTTGGTTGATGTGTATCATGACATTTTTTTTGGGTGTGTGTGCGATATGCTGATTGTTGTGTTGTATTTATTTGGAGGATAGTGGTTAAAGTTTCAATAAATAACTAGTGTTTCTTGAGGTGGGGGAAGTGGTTTGAAGCTGAAGGATTGACTCCATTGCACCAGGTTTTACCCCATATGGCTCGGTCTCCGCAGAAATAAAACGCCACCTGCCGAGAGTATTGCACAAAGAACAAACTCCATAGCTCCGGCAACAATCCTAAGGTACTCAGGAACAGAACGACGCGGTCCGGATTCGAACCCACGCCTTTCGGATCGCAAGAAAGGGGCTTAACCACTTGCAACTGATAAACCCATTGAACAGACAAAAACCAGTGACCACCAAAGAGCTATTAGATTGTTCTTGAATACAGTAATATGCTACGTGAAGGACTCAATGGGTATGTGAAATGAAAATCGGGGTGTATCTTTTGTAGGTTTTAGCCATCAACCACAGTAAGTGTCGATTTTGTAGGCATCACTTAGACGTTCATTAGTTTGCCTTTGCCTTCTGAACCGTGAGGTCTTTATTTACCATTCGAAAAATCCATGGGAACCAATTTGATTCCAAACGTGCCCACCGTGGAGTTTGAACCAGGTACGCTTGGGTTGTGATCGAGTTCACTACATACGCTACATACGCACACTCATGTAATGAGACGCTCGCGTGATATGTATGTATTTGGTCATAATACATTTAACTCTTGTTACAGTGTCTACGCGTATCTATCTGTCTCATGAAGATTTAGTATTAATAAATACACTGTTAACTTTGCAGAAATGTTAACGTATTTGACACGAAAAGACCGGAAGACCCGACACAGTTAATCTACACGTTTGAAGTGACAGAGCTGGTAGGCATCGTGTCCCTGCTCTATGGTATGTTGCTGCACTCGGCGCCCTAGCCGCAGCATGGACAGCGTCCCTCGGGAACTGGCTGTTCAGCCCGTCAGCATCATCCTAGCAGGCCTTCGTATGCTTAACCACATGGCTGTGCTCGACCTGCAGATGTTACAGGTAAAATATATTGTTTTGTGAGTGTGTCTGTTAGTATATTTCCCTATGAGTGTGTCAATGTCTACTATTGCGATTATGTGTTTGTGTGTGTTTTTTCAATGTTGTACTCTTTCGTGTATACGTGTGTAGTCTTGCTCTCTTGCTGTCTCTTTCAATCACACTATACGTGTGTATGTCTCTTTGTTTAGTGCATTTGTCTTTTTCAAAATATGTTCATGTGGTTTTTAGAAGAAAAAAATTTTTCTTGACATTTCATCATCTATTTTTCTTTGAATCAAGATTGCACCGTGATATTGTACACTCATGTACTGTGCCATCACTGCTAGAATCCTCGCTGCTCAGTGATATTGTACACTCATGTACTGTGCCATCACTGCTAGAATCCTCGCTGCTCAGTGATATTGTACACTCATGTTCTGTGTCATCACTGCTAGAATCTTGGCTGCTCAGTGATATTGTACACTCATGTACTGTGCCATCACTGCTAGAATCCTCGCTGCTCAGTGATATTGTACACTCATGTTCTGTGTCATCACTGCTAGAATCCTGGCTGCTCAGTGATATTGTACACTCATGTACTGTGCCATCACTGCTAGAATCCTCGCTGCTCAGTGATATTGTACACTCATGTTCTGTGTCATCACTGCTAGAATCCTGGCTGCTCAGTGATATTGTACACTCATGTACTGTGCCATCACTGCTAGAATCCTCGCTGCTCAGTGATATTGTACACTCATGTTCTGTGTCATCACTGCTAGAATCTTGGCTGCTCAGTGATATTGTACACTCATGTACTGTGCCATCACTGCTAGAATGTTCAGTGGTTTAGAAAACTTGTTCTGACATTCATCATCATTTTCTTGAATCAGATTGCACCGTGATATTGTACACTCATGTACTGTGCCATCACTGCTAGAATCCTCGCTGCTCAGTGATATTGTACACTCATGTACTGTGCCATCACTGCTAGAATCCTCGCTGCTCAGTGATATTGTACACTCATGTTCTGTGTCATCACTGCTAGAATCTTGGCTGCTCAGTGATATTGTACACTCATACTTCATCACTTAGAATCTGCCTTGTAAGTGAATTGTAACACTCATGTTCTGTGTCCTACTGCTAGAATCCTGGCTGCTCATGATTTGTCTCATGTACAAATGTGTACCATCAGCTAGATCGTAGCTGTCATAATTTGCTACACTCTAGTACGTGATATACACTTGAACTTTATCTCGTTAAGTTTGAAATTCAAACCTGTTAATAATTAAGCATACATACCATGTGGTTTGGAAAGAACGGTAATGGAAGGCATTATTCCTGGAGTACGAGACAGGTGACGACTAAAACGTAAGTGACAGCAGGACATCAAAGAAATCTTGAACATGACGCTGGAGAAGGCGGGAGAACTTGCTATACACAAAGAGTTATTCAGGCGGGTTGCGACGATCTACAAGGGACATACTACTACTACTTGACTATCTTCAATATGTCTTCAGTGGTACATATTCTAACATTGACGTTGAATCCATCCAGCGATTTAAGGAGTTTGGAATTACACGTTGTTTAAGTAGAGCTGGATGCTTGAGGGGCAGAGTGAGAAGTGTGTTTAACTAGCGAGCCACAGGTACCATTAGTAATCATACCCTTCGACATCTGCTGAGGGAGACTGAGCACCTATAGGTCTGCCCGGGAGTGGTGCTACTTCAGTGCAGTAACCAATAACCAATATCCATGTCTATAGACATATCATCTGTGTACAAAATGTCATAGACATATCTCTGGTACATACATGATCATAGACATGTCATGTCATCATCATCATCATCATGTCAATTATTATTGAAACATCTCAAATGATGTTTCATTAGCGTGTGTGTCCTACGCTGTACACATATAACACAACAATGGTAGAGTTGGTGGCGATGATACAAATATACGAATACATATTTCGTACCTCATGTTCAGGACTACAACGGATGCTACCAGAATACCGACTTCAAGAGAGCACTAACAGAAATTACATCAGAAATGAGAATATAACTAAACAATTCTACTATTTGTGAAGTTAATTTGGTCTCCATGTCTGGTATTCTTCTGTTCCTATTCACCGCTTGTGCGCCAATAACTGTATCGTAATCGTTTTGTTTTCCCAACAGGCCGGGAATGTGGAAACCACATGTGCATAATATCAACTATCGCTTGTAGTTATTATACGTTTTGTGTTCGTGCGAATTTGACTAGAATCGGTTGCAGAATCTTCCCGCTGCACAACTGTATGTGTTTAGTTTGTTGCCGAACCAATTGCTGCCCTTATCAACAAAGAAGTTCAACATTACCTTGTGAATAATATTAGTGAACCGATGCCTGTTTGAGTCGGGACAATCTTCGACTTGCACACTTCCTGCATGCGCATCTCATCATTGCTAGGATGAGTATTACATCTGTTACCAACATGGCATCAAAGGAGAATGTGGTTGTATCGTCTAGAGTTGAAAATGTGGAGGTTAGCAGGTGTGAGATATCGGATGTTGTTCAAACATAGACACATTGAGTTCAATGCCAATAGTTACCAATAAACATGTAGTTCAACTCAACGCATCACTTGGTTTACGAGTAAAACAAAGATACTGTACTATCAATGGGCAATTATATATATATACAATTTGGTCTTCTTCTTCTTCACCTTTCAACTCCCAACAGAGCATAGTTCTTCCAGCTCTTCATCTCTCCTGCCATCCCTTTCAACTCTTTTCATGTTTTACTTATCCTCTTAATATCAGTCTCCAGCTCTTCATCTCTCCTGCCATCCCTTTTAATTCTTTTCATGTTTTACTTATCCTCTTAATACCAGTCTCCAGCTCTTCATCTCTCCTGCTATCCCTTTTAACTCTTTTCATGTTTTACTTATCCTCTTAATACCAGTCTCCAGCTCTTCATCTCTCCTGCCATCCCTTTTAACTCTTTTCATGTTTTACTTATCCTCTTAATACCAGTCTCCAGCTCTTCATCTCTCCTGCTATCCCTTTTAACTCTTTTCATGTTTTACTTATCCTCTTAATATCAGTCTCCAGCTCTTCATCTCTCCTGCCATCCCTTTTAACTCTTTTCATGTTTTACTTATCCTCTTAATACCAGTCTCCAGCTCTTCATCTCTCCTGCTATCCCTTTTAACTCTTTTCATGTTTTACTTATCCTCTTAATACCAGTCTCCAGCTCTTCATCTCTCCTGCTATCCCTTTTAACTCTTTTCATGTTTTACTTATCCTCTTAATATCAGTCTCCAGCTCTCTTCTCTAGGTTATCTAGGCCTTCCCTTACTCCTTTTCCCCTGTGGGTTCCAAAACAGTGCCTGTCTTGTAATGCTTCCAGTCGATCTTCTCGATGTGTGTCCTATCCATCTCCAGCGTCTCTTCCTTAGCTATTTCTCCATTGGAACCTTCTTAGGTCTTTCTCTGAGTTCCTCGTGTATATATATGTTATCGGGTTTCGCCCCACGCGGGCCCACGTCTCCTCTCTGGATCCACCTCTCCTCTCTGGATCCACCTCTCGTCCTTTTTTGTTTATCCGTTCAGCTTTTCCCATCGGCCGGGAGAGATGTGCATTAATTGTCATTCTGGGATTCCGCTCGTCTGTGATGCGGGCAGATCTCATCCAACGTGACTACGTCCGTATCGCTACCTACGCCAGAGTAGCTCTCCCTCGATCCCTACCCGCTGAGCCAGACAGGAACCAATGTCTGTTAACAGGGTCACCACGTGGAGGTGGGGTAGGATCTTGATTAGTGCCAGCTCACTAATCCTGGCGCAGCGTTGTCCCTATACGCCTTTGAGCCCCTCCCTTTCTAAAAATCTTTTGTAAGTTCTGTCGACATGTGCTTGCACGCACTCGCCCCTCCTCATGTGTGCTGCAAACAACTACACTGTTTACAAATAATAATTACTTAGTTCACCATCCTGTTCACAACATGCTCCAGCTTTGTGTTATATATTTGAAACTTGCAGTACGTTAATATGGGAAGAAAACTAGTCAGTGCAAACTATGCTAGAATGCAGAAGAAAGAAAGACAAAAGGGGCGTGGTCCGATGTTGACACTGATGACTGTTTATTATTCCTCTCGGAAGGGTAAAGATATAGTCCGAAATGACCTCAGAAAGCGATAATAGCCCCATTTGTCTTTTTATGTGTTGTATTCGGGTATACGTTTGACATATATATATATATTTCTGAAATCTTGTGATATTCATGTCTTGTTCGTTTGATCTGGATACGGGCAATGTGTATACAAGCAGTTTCTGCTGATCAACTTTCGCAAAATGTTAAGCGAAGTTCAAGGTAAACAGAAAGTGGTTGCACATTTTCGCAATCCTGTCGTTATGAGGGGAGAGTAGTGCTCGTGATAGATAAGTGTTTAAAAGGGGGTTTTAAAGTCGAAGAATTGACTTCATTGCACAGAGCTTTACCCCATGTGGCTCGGTCCCTCTCCGCAGAAATAGTACGACACCTGACGAAAGTACTGCACAAAGCACGAACTCCTTAGCTCCGGCAACAATCCTAGTGGTCTAATGTATTTGTGAATAGAACGGCGCGGAAGAACAGATCGGCGCGGATGAACAGATCGGCACGGCCCGGTTAGTGTTTATTCGCCTAAATTATTTTGTTATATGTCGTAATCAATGATAGTTTTGTTTTTTGATATGTATGATGTTCAGAAAGTATCAGATCTTTGACTCGAGAAAGATACAATCTGGTTTGATAGTCTAATCCCTTTCAAAGCTCTTTCCTTGGACAACTCGTACTTCTTCTAGCGATTTCCCCATTGCTGGAAGCATTTCAGTAAGATCAATTTAGGAGTGGAGTATTGCTTGACTGTTGTGGTCTGCAGAATATCTTCTCGTGACTCAAATCGGTCCCATCTCTACTGGATAATCAGCGTTAGGGACAACCAAAACTCGCCAGGCTTCATGTTGGGTAACGACGCAAACAAACAGACTTGTGGGTAATGGGAACTTGACGGCCCCATCATGACAACGCGCCCGCCAATTCATCGCATCAGATTTAGACTATCGTAGCCAAACACAACATTCCTATAATTGGTCAGGTTTTCTTCTCTTCTGACATGACTACTTACAATTTGTTACTGTTATCTAATCTGAGGAGCGTCTGGCGGAATGTATTATAGAGCGGCTCTCATTCAGGAGACCTGTGCTCAATACACGGTAAGACCAAAAATTTGTTTCTCTTGTGGGCATAAATGACAAATCCTAGCCTGAACAATTTCACGACGACTGCACTAGCCATGCGACCATTAAACTCATCAGACTCTCTTCCCACATGTCCTACACCGCCCTAAATAGTGGTACTACAGGCAGTAACAACAATTGTTGGTTTTAAAAAAAAATTAATTAATATCTAAGCTGAACATGTGAAAAAGACCTGATTTGAATCATGAGAATATATGCGTGACGTAACGGTCAAGCTACACTACATTCTTAAATAAACCTTTCTGAAATGCTTCTAACAGTGTTGAAACTGCTGGGAGAAATATCTACAACAGCGTTTAATTCTCTATAGTAGAGCTAGCTGGTTGTCTTCTTATAAACGCTCGTCTAAGGGCTAGGCAAAGGGTGCTGATGTAAGAAATAAGGATTTGTGGTTCAATCCCGTGTTTTGGTAATTTGTTTTTTTTCCGAAAGCACCTAATACTTATTCACTGTTTATTTATTGATCATATTCATTGGCTTCTGTACTTCCCCTGGAGTTCTTACAACTCCTTATTCTCTCCATTGAATTCTCTTGTCATGTTGCTAATTTCACCTCCATATGTACAATCTAAGCTAGGTAGCAAACGTAGCATAATCATTTCGATTTTAATGCAGTTATATAATTTATTATTCATGCACAGATTCCAATCTTACTTAACATCATTAATCCTCTCCGCTCCTCGTGGAGCATAGGGCCTCAACAGTTGTTCGCCACTCTTCTCGGTCTCTGGCTGTTATTTTATGGTCTCCCAGGTCAATTGAGCACTCTTCAGCTCCTCAGTAAGACCTCGTCTCCAAGTCTGCTTAGGGGCGTCCTCTTTTTCGTTTTCCCTGCGGGTTCCACTCGAGCACCTGTCTAGTGACACTCGACTGTGTCTTCCGCAAGGTATGGCTATCCATCGCCATCTTCTCCTCTTGACCTGTGTCATCATAGGTTCCTACCCTGTTCCTATCCACAGATCCGTGTTTGTAACTCTATCATACCATTTCAATCTGAGAATCCGCCGCAAACATCCGTTGACAAAGGTCTGGATCTTATTTGTATTTGCCCTAGTGACTCGCCAAGTTTCCGAGCCATACAGCAACACCGACTTCACATTTGAGCTGAAAATCCTGAGCTTTGTTTTCGTGGAGATGGCAGCGGACTTCCACACCATGTGCAGGATCGCAAAGGCCTGTCCGGCCTTCCTAATCCTAGCCTTAATGTCCTCATCTGTACCTCCTGATCTGCTGATCTTACTACCAAGGTAGACAAATTCATCCACATCTTCTATGTCCCTTCCCTCAATCAGTATTGGATCTTGCTGTATGTTGTTGCTACGCATTACTTTAGTTTCTCTTGACTGATTTTAAGGCCGACTCGTTGTGCAGTTTGTGCCAGAGCATCCACTTTTTCCTGCATGTCTTGTAGTCTATGCGAAAGCAAGGCGAGATCGTCCGCAAAATCCAGGTCTTCTAGCTTTGACATAAGTGTCCACTGTATGCCTTTTCCAGACCTGGCGTAGGCTGTGCGTGTGACCCAATCAAGTAGCACCAAGAAGAGGAGGGGGACAGCAGGCATCCCTGTCTAACACCAGTAGTGACCTGGAACTCCTCTGACAGTCTTCCATCATGAATAACCTGGCAGGCAAACCCCCATACAGCTGCCTGATGATGTCGACAGTCTTCTCCGGCACCCCATAGTTTCTTAGGATCCCCACATTGATTTCCTATCTATGCTGTCAAATGCCTTCTCAAAATCAACAAAGCACACGTAGAGCGGAGCCTGCCACTCCATTGTTTGTTCCACTATGATTCTTAAGGTGGCTATCTGGTCATTGCAAGATCTATCTTTCCGGAATCCCGCCTGTTCGTCCCTAAGCCTCTGGTCTATAGCGTCTTTCATCCTGTCCAGAATAACCCTAGTGAGGACTTTGCTGGGAATGGAGAGCAGCATGATCCCTCTCCACTTGTCACAATTTGACAAATTGCCATTCTTTGGCTACTTACAATTTGTTACTGTTATCTAATCGGAGGAGCGTCTGGTCGAATGTATTATAGAGCGGCTCCCATTCAGGAGACCTGTGCTCATTACACGGTAAGGCCAAGAATTTGTTTCTATTGTGGGCATAAATGACAAATCCTAGCCTGAACAATTTTGCGCTACTGCACTAGCCATGCGACCATTAAATTCCTCAGACTCTCTTCCTACCTGTCCTACATCGCCCTAAATAGTGGTACTACAGGCAGTAACAACAATTGTTGGTTTAAAAAAATAGTTAATTAATATCTAAGCTGAACATGTGAAAAAGACCTGATTTGAATCATGAGAATATATGCGTGACGCAACGGTCAAGCTACACTACATTCTTAAATAAACCTTTCTGAAATGCTTCTAACAGTGTTGAAACTGCTGGGAGAAATATCTACAACAGCGTTTAATTCTCTATAGTAGAGCTAGCTGGTTGTCTTCTTATAAACGCTCGTCTCTAGGGCTAGGCAAAGGGTGCTGTTGTAAGAAATAAGGATTTGTGGTTCAATCCCGTGTTTTGGTAATTTGTTTTTTTCCGAAAGCATCTAATACTTATTCACTGTTTATTTATTGATCGTATTCATTGGCTTCTGTACTTCCCCTGGAGTTCTTACAACTCCTTATTCTCTCCATTGAATTCTCTTGTCATGTTGCTAACTTCACCTCCATATGTACAATCTAAGCTAGGTAGCAAACGTAGCATAATCATTTCGATGTTAATGCAGTTATATAATTTATTATTCATGCACAGATTTCAATCTTACCTAAACACTTCACGAAATTTAACCTGTTCAAAGTGGCACTTTATATATACTCATCTCAAGTGTCATGTCTGTCGACGTAAGCGATCATGTCTCTCCACAACTCTCTCTGCTTGGTGCACGTAATCAGTGCACGAGCTAGTGTCGAACCATGATGTCAGGCCATCCAGCGTCTTCTCCCTCTGTCTTCCGCGATCTCTCCTTCCCTGAATTTTACTGTTGTTACCAAATGTTCTAAACCTTCTCTTCGCATTATATGCCAGAAGAACCTTGATTGTCGGATTCTTATTCTTTTGATAAGGTTTCTTTGTGTGCAGGCCTGATTTAAAACCTCATTTGTTTTCTTCGCTGTCCATGGAATTTTAAGCATTTTTCTGTAAAACCACATCTCTGTGGCTTCCAATGATCGTATTGATTGTTTATTCATTGTCCATGATTCGCTGCCATACAAGTTCGTGTTAAAATAGTTACAAATTAAGAATGAACAAAACCTCTGAAGTTGGAGACGCTTAACAACATCGCATGTATGGCGGGGTGGGGTGGGGTGGGGGGAACACACTTATAATAAGGAAAGCATGCTTTACGCAAAAATCAGTCAGAAGTACCAAGCGCTCTGATTGCGCCTAAATTCACCGCAAGAAGAAGAAGAAGAATGCACACAAATCATGTGTGTGTTGACAGTTGTATATCATCGAAAGGAAGTGTTACAAACATGTCCGATCAATCATTAAATATGAATGTCTCACTAAGTAGGAAGAATGAACCATTATTAAAAGCGAATATACAGAGATCATTATCTCTATCGCCTTCTATTCTGTCTTTTGTACTCCTCTGCTTGTATCCCGCTAGGCGTTGCAGGTTTAACTAATGATCGGTTTCTGAGATAGTGCACACTCGGTCGCTTGATATGCTGTGATATTGTGAGTTTTAAAATATCTATAACTCCATCAATCCATCTTTTTCTTGGTCTGCCCCTTCCACTTGATAATTCTATTTTCAGATTGTACACTCGTGTTAAAATTGTTGCAAATGAATCATGAACAAAAACACGGATTTTGTTGATGTGTGTTTTAAACGTTGTAAATCATGGAAGAGATCTGTTACAAAGATGTCCAATTAATCATGAAAAATGAGACACAGTAGAAAGAATCAGGCATTATTAAAAGAGAATATACAGAGATAATTATCCACGACTCCAAACAAATGTTGTACACAAACTGTAGCATTATTAAACACATAATAAACAATATCATTTCTGTGTCTCTTGACAAACGAAGGAGATCAAATGCTTGTCGATTATGGAAAATGATAGAATAGATTTATGTTCTGTCAAGTTGATTCATTGAATAGAATAGAATAGAGTACTGTTGTTCGTGCGATCTCTGTGTGATAGTAAAATAGAAAGGACAGTAAAGCAACAGTTGACGAAGATAACAAACAATACAGAAATATTACAAGTGATCCAGAGAACTCAGTATCAATCGTGGTCAACGAATGTATTATAGGATATGCCGGACGGGAACATTCAGGGATGATTGTTACAGAGAAACAACGTCATCCGGTGTTAACAATCATATGACATATTGTGTCAGAACATGGCAAGATTGTGAAGAAAATAGTACATCCTTTTTTGTGTGTGGTTATATCAGAGTTCTTTTCTTTCTCAAATCCTGTTTGCCTCACAGCGTCAGGTCAAGAAGAGATTTATAAAACTGTTTGCCTCACAGCGTCAGGTCAAGAAGAGATTTATAAAACTGTTTGCCTCACAGCGTCAGGTCAAGAAGAGATTTATAAAACTGTTTGCCTCACAGCATCAGGTCAAGAAGAGATTTATAAAACTGTTTGCCTCACAGCATCAGGTCAAGAAGAGATTTATAAAACTGTTTGCCTCACAGCATCAGGTCAAGAAGAGATTTATAAAACGGGCCCTTGTATGCGCTTTGTAAATAGTCTCTTTCGTCGCCTCTGTTATCTCTGAGGTCCATCTTTTGCGTGTCCGACCTTTTGCTTTTGTACCCATTGTATCGGAGCAGCATTGTTCTTTGAGGTGCACTGTCTGTTGGTAATCTGCTTACGTTGCCGAACCATTTAATTTGTTGTTTCTTGATGAAGTCTAGTACTGATATTGTACCCACTTTTTTCTGATGTCCTCATTTCTCAACCGGTCTCTTCTTGTTACACCCAGCATTCTGCGTAGACACTTCATCTCTGTCGTGACTAGTTTTCTTCTATCGTTTGTTGTCAGCGTCCAGGTCTGGCACTGGTAACATAATGTGGGGATAATATATATCAGAGTGTGTAGACCAAAAAAAAATTATAAGAATGAACTTCTTGCTGAGAATCCAGTTTAGAATTCAGTTTAAATAAAAAAATAACCATCTTCAAGTATTTATGTATGTATATGAAACAAGTGGCGTTTGTGGCTTAGGGGATAGTGACTTGGTCTATTAACCCCGACGTCTGAGTTCGAATCACGCTGAGGACAGTTTGGTTACAAGTTGTTTCGCGGGGATTTTTTACATAAGGACGATGGCACCACCCGTTCAGAAAGCTGTAGTTCAAACTACTGAACGTAATAATGCCTAGAAAAATCACAAACAGCTCTTAAAAAGCTGGGATTGATTCACAAAGTCCTTTAAAGGATATTCGAGGAAGAAATAAGCCACAAATGGCTGTAGAAAAATAACTAAACATGATAACAACTTGAAACCAGTTTATTTTTATACATACATTGTCCCTTTATTTCTCAACATAATTTCCACCAACATTGATGCACTTATCCCATCGTTTTATCAATCCTCCCAAACCGGCTGCATAGAACTGCGGGCTGTTTTCTTAAGCACGTTTTCACTTCACATTCAACTTCGGCGTCATTCGCGAAATGTCTTCCGCCAAGGTGGGTTTTCAGTGACCAAAAGGTGGAAATCGTTAGGGCTAAGTCGGGACTGCAAGATGGATGTTCCAGAACTTCCCACCTTAGTTGGTTAATTTTCTCCTGAGTTAATCGAGCCGTATGTGGTCTGCATTGTCTTCAAGAAGCAGCACTCCTCTAGTCAGCAGTCCTGGACGGTTTTTTTCGAATTGCATCATGACGCATCAATATAACTTCACAGTACGATTCAGAAAGTACGATTCAGAATTCACATTGTCACATTTCTTCTTGAAATTGGTTAAAAACACCCCTTGACAACCCCAGAACACCATCAACATAACCTTCCCTGCTGATGGCGTATCCTTGAATTTTTGGGCACAAGGTGAAGAAGGATGTTTCCACTGCATTGAAGCTCGCTCTGATTCGGGCTGGTAGTGATGCACCCATGATTCATCCCCAGTAACAATCATGTTCAGCATGTTATCTCCTTCATCTTCGTATCGACAGAGATGATGCAAGGACAGGCCAAATCGGTTAATTTTGTGTTCCTCCTTCAATTGTCTGGGTACCCACAATGAGCCCACTTTCTTAAATTTCAATCGATCATGCATTATGCTGTATGCTGAACTATGTGAGCACCATATCGCAGATGCTATAGAGTCTATCGCTACTCGTCTGTCACCTCTAATCTTCTCCTCCACACGCTGCACGGATGCTTCTGCTGCAATCGCAACAGGACAACCAGATCGGATTTCATCAACAATTTTAGAGCGTCCTTGAGAAAAGTTATCTATCCCGCTATGCACCGCTTTACGGGACAAACATTTGTCAATATAAACAGGAAGCATTTCCTTATGAATGTCATTTGCAGACAGTCATTTTGCCCAAAAAAATCGCACAACAGCACATTGCTCTTTGGTTGTACCCTCTGTAAGTAGATTCACCATTTTATTTATGCTCTGCGCATGCGCATGAGACACCTAGCGCCACCTGACGAACGGGAATATAAAGTTCGATGTTGCTGTCACCTAATGACACCTTTAGAAAACACCAACTACATTTACCTACCATCCAACAGAACTTTGTGGCTTACTTATTGACTTGCCCTCGTACAATTAACTTTTTTAAATGTGAAACAAATGCCCGACTGCCCAGCGTGTTCGTTGCGTGTTAGACGACGGGTGACAAGCTCCCTGAGATTGCGATTCAATTCCGCGGGCTGACAGAAAAGCCACAGGTTCTCCAGATTTACGGTGTTCGTAGCACTGAAGGGTTGCGATGTACATGGCACCGAGCCGAAGAGCTGAAAGCTCAAGTGCTTCTGGATCGGAAAAAACATGTAACAAATTTAACTAATGTAAACCATATGCTAGAAATAGAAGTTGAGAAATAGAGAAGAAAGTTTGTGTGCTGTGTGTGATATGAGATGAGAAAATAAAACTGTAGTACTGTAGGATAGATATACAATGTATCGAAGAAATCGGTCTGTCTGTGCGGGCCTAGTGCCAAATAACAGAATCCAATCGATGGCCTTAGCGATAACTGGCACAACGTTCAATCGCTCTTAGGCTCAAATTACATAAAAATCACACAGAGTGGTTAACAAGTGATCGATATGGAGCGTTCGAAGAAGATATATATATATATATATACAAACATACACACAGTGCATGACATACATACATACATGCAGGAAAAAACATGATTGCATGACATGACATTGACATGCATACGTGACAAGCATTCATACACACTTTACTTATTTTCTGTTTCCAATTTAATTGCCGTAGTACCTAGAACCTCCCTCTGTGTATTTCAAATAGGCGATGGTTAGCATTAAGTGCATTCCTAACCAGGAGTTCTGTCACACATGACTAGCAGTGTTTAACTACTTCAGTAGTTCAGGAGTGGAAGACAAAACGAAGCAAAATAATATGAAATTTTCTTTCCTTTATTCCAATCCACCTGAACCGTGACTAGAAAAAAAATTGTGCAGTGTTAAGAACAAAGAAACAACCAAGCAAAAACTATTAGCTGATGACTTTATTGACAATTACCAGAATGTTAAGGACACCACTGTCAGTCCAGGACACCACTGTCAGTCCAGGCGGGACTAATCGTATTGTAATCTTGTTGCGCTGGAAGGTGCCGTCGCAACCACACAAACCGTGTGATTAAATAAGCAGTAGCAGGATTGTGTGTAAACATTTATTCTGCTAGACAATCCTGGCACCATGCAGAGATGATGTCAATGAAAGTTTGAGTCTTCGTTTGGGGCATGACGAGCGTGACACGTTCCGGGCTGTCCACAATGTGTTCCTTTCACAGAAGGGTTGAAAATTTCATTCATATATCTGTCTGTACATCCTACTTCTAAGCCTTGATTTGTTTTCAGAATTAAAAGTGTGTAGGGTTATGTATGTTTTACGGGTCATGACATGGTCTTTGGCAGTCAATATGTTTAGTCTTAGAGACAATACAGTATACCCTTTAAAATCGGTTCAGTCAGTGCTTTAAAAAAATAATTAAAACACATTTTATAAAATACATTTTTAAATATAAAAAAATATTGAATATATATGTAACAAAGTATTGTGAATATTAACATGAATAACAATAATAACAGATGTAAACTTAATCCTGACTAAACTTTTAGTTGTTTTACAAATATTGTTCTAATGAAAACTTTAAGAAATCAACACTGTTATGTAGAAACATATTTTTTAAAACAATTCTGATTAACGTTATGGCCGGAAGAATACAATAGGATGCCAGGGATATATCACATGAACACCAAGGAGCACGTGAGCACTGCGTTGAACAGCGCTGGTGTACAGAGTATGATCGACTTGAAGACCATGTCCAGAGTGAAAGAATACATAAAGTTTTAGGATGTAGCAGCTCACGGGTCAAGGAGCTATTTGTAGTATTACGTAACATAAATTTGTACTAAATGTAATTACCCCCAAAGTAAACAAAGAATATAACTGCTCTGAATAATGAAGTTTTGTTTACAAAGTCAAAATCCTATTACCAAAGACCCACCCTTGTATTAGATTAATAACGAACATTTGAGATGGCTAATGATCTCTCTTTTGGCTGTCTAACGTCAAGTTATAAACCTCATTTTATTCTCTATTTGGGATCCTACATTTGTAAACCCAATTTTATTCTTTTTTTTTGGGGGAAAGGATCCCTATCTTTGTAAATTTCATTTCATTCTGTTTTAGTAAACCTTTGCTTTGAAGAAGAGAAAACCCTAGATCTCTTTTTGTGGTTCTACTATTACATATATTTTTTTAAAAACTCCTTTAACTCATCTATATTTTTGGCATAATTCTTTAAAAAAAACAACAACTTGTATTGGGGTTCTATTTTTTTATCAACCTAGTTTATTTTTATTTTTTTGTAAAGGGAACTCGTTTTCATACCATAAGGTACATTGTGGAATATGCCGTTACCTCCGTATTTTACTTTGACCATCGGCACACGAAGGGGATGGGAATGTGGTCAGTGTCACGCAAGTCGCCTTTACTTGTCACTGTTTTTCTCATACTCAATTGAAGATGAGTCGATCTGAGAGATCATGGTGATCGGAAAATATTTCACTCTAACTATGGAATTAAACCCTCGACCACCCGCCTACGAAGCAAGTGCAACAACCACTACATTCTCACGTCTCTCATCCTCTACTTGTGAGCTACTTTACAAAACTCATGTTTTTCTTCTATGTGTTGTCAGACTTTATTTGCACTTATACAGACTAGGAATAAGTCAAACAGCTCTCTGCCAGTGTCAGCAGGCAGAACAGACACCAGAGCATATCCTGCAAGACTGTCCTCTTCTGTGTGAGCTGAGAAGCAACATGTGGCCACACCCAGTCGACCTGAAAACTAAGCTTTGGGGAAACCTGACAGACCTGAAGCTGTCTGCCCAGTTTGTGGTCCACAGTAAATTAAGCGCATGACCAGAGATCGCTGAAGAAGAAGAAGAAGACTTTATTTGCAAAAGAAAACTGTAATCGCATAATATACTGTGGTGTAGTAGTGTAAGGAGATATCACAGTGTAAGACTGTGTACAGTTCACTTACTCGCTATTGGTTATACGTCCATGTGTTGCCGAGGCTCGCCAGGGGAGAAAAGAATAGTACCACTGACCTACAAGACATGTCGTAAAAGGCGACTGAGGTAGCAACTAGGAAGCTACCTAGTAAATAGAAAACGTCGCAGAAATCGGATGTGCTGGCCTACTTGTAGGCGCATAACTGGCACAACGTAAATTACTCTTAAGCTCAGATCACATACAAATCACAGTGTGGTTTAACAAGTTATCGATGTGGAACGTTCGAAGAAGAAGAAGAAGAAGCTATTGGTTAATGAGCCGACCTCATAGCATTCTGAAAAGACTCATGTGCACAGTGTTTCTTAGTAATTGTATTTCCCACTAATTTGTCCATATTATAGACTCACAATCTAACCACATGTACATCAACCTGAAATGAAAACCGTGGTATATCCTTTACACGACTTCGCCATCAATCACAGTAAACGAGTCGTTGATTTTCTAGGCACAAGTTATACGTTCAGTAGTTTGCCATTGCTTTCTCAACGGAGAGGTCTATTTTTACCGTTCGTACAATCAACGGGAACGAATTTGCTTCCAAAGTACCCACCGCGGAGTTTGAACCAGATACATTTGAGTTATGATCGAGCTGACTATCGCTTAAGCTACAGACGCCCACCTAGAGCAGATTGAAACGTGTAATCTAACACGGAATCTTTTGATTGCGATGTAAATGGCTTCAGAAGCCAATTGACTATGCCTGATTTACTCAAAATACATCAACTGTGTTAGTGTATATTATATGTGTCATCGAGAAATGTTATAGCAAAGTGGTTAGAGCATTTGCTTTCTAGGCGTGTTGTCCTCTGTTCGATCCCAGTAGAAGGGATATTGTTTTTACCGCATTCGGCTCTGGGGACGACGCAGCTTTAATTGGGTACAAGAATCATTCTTGAAAGTAAAGGTGGCTAGACTGATGATAACCAGGTCACTCATAGTGTACCGTTCGTCAATCTTCTTCTTCTTTCTCCAACGCTTCATATCGATCACTTGTTAATCACTCTGTTTGATTTGTATGTGATCTGAGCATAAGAACAATTGTACGTTGTTCTAGTTATGCGTCTACAAGTAGGCCAGCACATCCGATTTCTGCCATGTTTTTCTATTTACTAGGTAGCTTCCTAGGTCCTAGCCTCTTACGCCATGCCTTGTATGTCGCAATGGTGCTATTCTTTGCTTCCCTTGCGGGCCCCGGCACCGCACGGGCGCCGTTGTTCAATAAATATACAGGTCTGACACTTTATTCTTCAATACAACCTATGACAGAAAAACGTGAACTTCACTTATGCAAACCATAAGAAACCACAAGAAACGTCAAGCTGCCAATTCAGTGGCAAATATGTAATAAGATGAACGTGGTATTGTTATTGTTGTAGTACAGAAATTGTGTTCATAGTTCATAAGTACGGTTCCAACTTCACTGCAACGGGTCACCCCATAATTGCTCCGTTCCTGTGTCAATGAAAATCACACGAAATGCTAACAACTGTGAAATGTTTCCTGTGTGAACTAATTCCAGAATGAAACAGCCGCGTACCACCACAAAAAGCAACCTGCACCGCATAAAATGCATATGGCCGTCGCTAATGTAGCAACACAAAACTGTTCATCACTTGAATTGCAATTCTTGTCGAAGGAACATCAATCATGACAAAATCCAGCTTTCTGCACTCGCAATATAACTACATACGGCAGATTGAGCTTGTTCGTCATAACCGCTGTCCGCTATTTTCTGAATACACACAACAAACGCACGGTTGACACAGCAAAAGCATTCCATGTAACAGTCATAGCTCACATCGTTGCTCAAGCACTAACTCAGTAGCTCGGCAAACGAAACCGGAAAATACCGGACCAAACATGGCGAAATGCGCTAGCAAAGTCGTGTTCAGAATCAAACAGTTCTGACTCTGAATGGCCCTCCCGCATTCCGCCATTGCTGGCCAGATTTTTGCACAATTTTTGCAGAAATTGTGTTGCTCAAGGCTAACAACCATTGATGAGACAGCTTATCGCTGGAATTGAACGTGGGTGGTGACGGACTGTGGTGAAGGCTAGACCTTGGTCGGTACAGACGGGTATGATCCAAAACAGATCACCTTGGCACAGTGCAGGTTTCCGTGGAGTGGCTTACACTGAATTATTGGATCCTCGTGTTCTCCCGCTGTTTGTTTACACATCAGTCAAGGGTGACGAGATTATACTGTTTGACGTAACAGGATGAGAAGCTTGATTCTGAGTTACTACTACGAACAGCCAGTTAGCGGAAATTAGGATGCTAAACAGAAGCCTATCGTCAGATAAATGAAAGCTGAGCTTGCAATTCAGTAAGAAATGTTCAAGGAAAATAAAAGGAAATAGTAAACTGGCCCCGTTAACAACTGTAGAAAATGTTTTTCTGGTAAAGAGTGCACTTTTCTCGAGATTCTAACAAGCTAACTTTCTTGTCGTGTGTGGTGTAGTCATTTTGTTTGTATGGTAACATGCACTTTTTCAATACCAGTCTTCTACGTGTTTCATCTCTTTTTGATTTGTGCTAGATAATCCAATTATTCGATCGTCTGCTCTGAAGAATCGAAAGTTACCCAACTAAAAATTGGTACCCGGACTGTCTGATTTTAGAAATCGAGTCATTGCCGGTGCTAATGTATAAGTTCTTTGTAACTAAGCAGAATAGAGGCACTGCTATAGTTTGTTGGAGTCACAAATGATGAGCTCTTCGAAAGAAAAAGAACGAGACAAATCTCAGTGAACCAAGAGTTGAAGTAAAGACGATGTCCATGGATAGTTAACTGATTGAAGTTGTTTTCCAGTCACAATTCAATAAACAATTCAAATAAAAGTCTTACCAACTTTCACCATCTTCAAACTTACATCGATGACTTATTTATAGAACATTGACTTATAGAGCATTGACTTATAGAACATTGACTTATAGAGCATGTCATCACCGGTGCTGCAGAGTTTGTGTACTGCCGCTGAGACCTCCTTCTGTAAGAAAGAGATCAGAGCACATAGGGTTATTCACTGAAGTGCAATGACGGTGGTTGTTTGATCAAAGGATAACATTCTGTAGTCACTGAGAGTCCCCCAGTGCATGGACACATCTGATCCGCATCAGGACATCCAAACCTCATATATAACGGACAAGCTGGACATACACGAACATGGACATGAAAACTCCATAACTTCCCCTATCGAAGACAGAACAAGTCAGCCCTAACAGTTGTGTAACTAGCACTATAACTAGACCAGAAATAAAAACAACTGATATGATTATGCACCATTATCTCTGAATGGTCTCTAAACCCTGGAGAAGATGTTGAGTAAGTAAATATTAAGGAAAACGGCATGATATTCAATAGTAAACTTAGTTTGTTTCTTTCGTGCCAAAGACGGCACATAGGGCAGAGGTTTTAGATCTCCATGTGATGCGGTTCGTTGCTAGCAGTTGGAGATCTTGTATGGTTTTACATCCCAATAGTTTACTTTCTTGTTGGATGGTTCTTCGAAGAGTGGTCTTTGGTCTTCCACGTTTTCCTTTCCCAACTGGTGTCCACATAAGGACTTGTCGATTTAGTCTCTTTTCGTCTGATCTAAGAACATGACCTAAATATTTCCACCTTCGTTTCCTTATAATATTTGATACGGGTTGTTGGTGTGTTCTATCTCTCATTGCGTTATTCGAAACGAAATCACTCCATTTTACTTTTAATAATTTTAGGAGACATTTATTCTCAAAGCTGTCCAGTTTCTTATCAATTTTCTTTGTTGATTTCCCACTTTCACAACCGTAGGTCAGTACAGGAATCACACATGACCTACATAATTTAACTTTTGTGATATACTAAGTAAATTACAGATATATATATATATATATATATTATATATATATATATATATATATATATATATATATATATATATATATATATATATATATATATATATATATGTATAAAGCATGAATTTATTGGTTTAATTCTGTTCTTATTCAATATTTGACAGAGAACTCTTGGTGAGGAAGGTTTGTCCCTTGAGTTCCGTCACATCGCAAGTTACCTCATCTGGTACTGCTCTCATGTGACTGCAGAGGAACTGCTACATGAGGTGGTACTATGCGTTGGCTACTTCTCTGTCCTTCACCTAGATAATCAGGTAAGTAACCAAGTAATGTCTCATACGATCACTCTTCTTTTTTTCTCTCTAATCATGTTTTGCATCACAGCGTCAGGATAAGAAGATATTTCTAGAAGAGGCTTTTCTGTACGCTTCAAAATAGTATTTTTCACCACCCTGTTTTTTCTCTGAGGTCTTCATTTTGTGTGAACGGCAATGATCAAGAACTTAACAAAATATTTGTAGGGAATAAAAACGAATTTATACAATACGATCTTCGTCCCAACATCGTTACTGGGCCGCATAACTGACGGGGAAACCCCTGACCTAGTTTCAGTGTGTGTGGGGGAAGCTGGAATGTATATATGTTTGATATAACACTGCAAGGTTTTTGCAATTTTACTCAATTCTGTGGGTCTATGGTTATTTATTGGTAAAAACTATTCATCATATTGATATTCCTTATTGTTAAACTTAACTTGTTACATAATATAACTTCAATTTAGCATTTTGTGTTGATTTTAAAATGAATTGGTATATATACAGCGATACTGAAATGCGAGATCAAGTGACCGGTTGGGGTCTGATTTCCCATAACTTTTACCTTGGCCGCAGGCCCTATGAGTTTATAGTTGGCTCTGGTTAAACCCTGGCTGTGAATGTTTGACTTGCATGTGGATATGAAACCTCCGTGACCTGATAGTAATCCTAATTTTGTCCTCCCATCACGTATGTCTTATACCTCTTCCATTCGTTTATCTTTTCTTCCTGTTCCATTCTATCCTATTTCTGGATCTCCACCCCAAGCTTATGCCATCAAAAGCCCTTGACATTTCAGTTGAACACAAGGTTCCGTAGCTCCCTGAGCTGATGCTAGAATGAATTATTAATTTCGGACTACAAAGCGCAACCAGGGTTTATGAAGTGGTGGAAGGCCGGTGGGGTGGAGCGATGCATAATTTTTCAGACAAGTATCTTTAGATTCTGTTTTCTCCCCTACCCTGCCCTAATCCTTTTACATTGTCAGACTTCTCTTTTACACGATCTAGCTTGCTCTCTATTTCGCTCTTGTACACTGTTTATCACTCGTTCATATACACACTGGCTGCCTCTTCCAAGCATTTATATGCACATGTTTTCTTCTTGTTTGTATACAGTCACTGTCTCCTTTTAGTATCTATTAACATTGTTGAGATTGATTGAATTATATGACTACCATCATTACACTTTGGTGGATAAGCATGTGTACTCCGATTTCTTTCTTACACAGAAATATCTCATCGACAGTACACGAACTCCGTAGCACTAGCGAGGTTCCCTGTGTAATTTTGAAGATATTTTTTGTAGGAATTTTATTCTAATATTGTTAATGAGTTTTGCCCGTGCAGCGGCTTTGCCATCTACTCTTGTCAATTTTCAAATGTCAAGGGTTCCTTTACGTACTCTTGAACGGGGCATTTACATTTTATTGTCCGTCTCCGATAAGACTAGAAACTTTTCCTAATCTACATTGAGATTAGGGATCTCTGGAAAATATGTCGATTAGTTTACGTGCGAAACGAACATTTAGAGTATGAGACGAGCAGCTTACTTCCACACCACAGATAACCACAGACATAACAAATATAGATGGAAATATAAAGGGAAATACTTTATCTGACAAGTTTCACTAATGTTGGCGTTATATCTTTTCTATTAATTCATATAATATCAGGTATTAACTAGTGGATAACGTCACGGATACGTTTTTGCTGTATTCTAGTATTGGGAGTCAGTATATAGCAGTGTCAGTATATAACAGAGTCAGTATATAGCAGAGTCAGTATATAGCAGAGTCAGTGTGTAACAGAGTCAGTGTGTAACAGAGTCAGTATATAGCAGAGTCAGTATATAGCAGTCAGTATGTAACAGTCAGTATATAGCAGAGTCAGTATATAGCAGAGTCAGTATATAGCAGTCAGTATGTAACAGAGTCAGTATGTAACAGAGTCAGTATGTAGCAGAGTCAGTATGTAGCAGAGTCAGTATGTAGCAGA
Source organism: Arion vulgaris (assembly GCA_020796225.1). Classification (NCBI taxonomy): domain Eukaryota; kingdom Metazoa; phylum Mollusca; class Gastropoda; order Stylommatophora; family Arionidae; genus Arion; species Arion vulgaris. The sequence continues at coordinate 30,278,390 of CM036756.1, forward strand.
GTCAGTATATAGCAGTTCTATTCAAGAGATTGAGCGAGTTGCCCAGGATAGAGCGTTATGAAGAAATTACTTGCAGGCCCTATGTAACGTATAACGACGGTACGAGAGGGATTACTTATTATTATATAGCAGAGCCAGTGTATAGCCGAGTCAGTATATAGCCGAGTCAGTATATAGCCAAATTTATATTCGTTCAATTGTCATCTTGTATCAGTTAGGCTTAGAGTGTACTACCACCTCAGACTAAGAAAGTGTATAGCACATACATACACTCTACGTCTAGTTCTATGTAGTATCGTTTGGTATCAAATGATACACACCTTGATGTTCTATTTGTCATGTTATGTTATCATCAAAGCATGTGTAGCAAGGGCAATAAGTGCTGTAAAGTTCTCATTTGTCTGTCATTCTTGCCTTCATAGATTCCGCACTCAATCATCTAAACTTTGTTCGCATTTCTCTCTTTTCTTTACTATTTCACTTTCTTTCTATCTCATGCTGTCTCTTGTACTGCTTCTCATTCTCAGTTGTTTTCTTAGAAACTCTCATTATTCATCTCTTTCACTTCTAACTCTATCGTTATCTCAAACTTTCTTTCTTGTTTCATGCTTTCTAAATAACTCTCATTCTCTTTGGCTTATCTGATTTGCTTTGTTCTATTCTACCGCTTTCTTTATATATATATTTTTCTCTCTCTCTCTCTCTCTCTCTCTCTCTCTCTCTCCAATTACATTCTTTCTCCTGCTCTCAATTATTTTATCTCCGTCTGTGCTCTTGATCTCTGTCTCAATCACTCTGACTTTCTCTCTGGCTTTCTAGTGCTTTCTTATGTTGCGTCTTCACTGCGAACAAACAATTGAATACAATCAAAGTAAACAGCTTATATTTATAGACCAAGAAAAGGCATTTGATAGAATAAACAGGTGCAAACTATGGAAGATCCTTGAAGAATATGGCGTCCAGGGACAACTATTAGGTAATATCATGGCCTTATATCAAGATAGCCAGCGTACAGTAAGAACAACAGAAGGAATGACCGACTGGTTCTCCATTACATCAGGTGTTAGACAAGGTTGTGTCCTCTCACCACTACTCTTATTGCATATATGGATAAAATAACTCAAGAGTCAAATTCAGATAATGATGAAATAAATGAACTGCTGTTTGCAGATGATCAGTGCCTGATACATCAAAATGAACAAGATCTACAACATCATATTGACACCTTGAACAAAAATTGTGTAAAACATGACATGAAAATCAACAACACTAAAACAGAAATAATGAATATGGGAAGAAAACATAATAATCTAGACATCCATGTCAATGGCACTAAAATAAACCAAGTGAAAGAATTCAAATACTTAGGAAGCATATTCACAGAAGACGGAAAACTGACGGAAAACTGGATAGAGAGATAGAGGCTAGAGTACAAAAGCAAATGCTGTAACCTACCAGCTAGCCCCATTGTTAAGGCACCCAAAAATTTCACAGGCAGCTAAGCAACAGATGATCAACAGCATTTTTATACCTACTTTGTGTTACCAGAGCCAAACATGGACATTGAGCAAAGCGCAGTCACAAAATAACTACATGTGAAATGCGTTGCCTGCGAAAAGTTACCAACAACACAAGAAAAGACAGAATCACCAGCATCAGCATAAGAAAGAAAGTTGGCACAAAACCGTGCTTGAATTACATAGAGAAACAAAGAATGAAGTGGTTTGGCCACTTAATAAGAATGCATCCAAACTCCACAGTATACAGAGTCTTCTACAACAGAACATCGGAAAGAAGGCAAGAGGAAGACCACGGAAAAGATGGTTAGATGGCGTAGCAGAATCCTGTGAAAGAGCAAAGATAACAATCACACAAGCCACCAGAACAGCGCAAGACAAAAACAGAAAACCACGACACTGGGCAACAACCCGGTAGCAGTGTGACGACAAATGAAGAAAGAAGATTCTCTTTCCTACTTCTCTCTCTGTTTCCCTCATCTCATCTGTCTCTCGTATTTGTTGTTTATAGTTTCAGTGAGGCCACTTTCTCATTCTGTTCCTGTCTGGTACCTCGGATTTCCCGAAACCTTCATGCATCGTCTCTTGACGTCCCTTGAGAAGTCCAACGCGACAGAGGAGAATCATTTATCCTCTATTTGAAGCTCTTTCTTCCTGCTGACAGTAACATACGGGGCACTAATCATTTGTCTTGGGTGTCCATGTGTGCCCTGGCTAGTCAAGACTCGTGAAAACTCCGTGGCCAGGATGAGAGGTCCCGCGACGGCCATGTCCTCCCACATGACCCAACAATGAACGACGACACGTCTAATAAACTTCCAATCATCCCGATACAAACAAAAACTCTTTTCCTAGCTGAGCACTGAATTCCTAAGGGAACAAGCCGTCTCCTTTCATTAGTTTTTTCCTACTCCCGTCCTTTTAGTTATTGTCAACCTGAAATTCGGAATGTTCATTGTTTTGTCGGCGTCACTTGCCTCTTGAAACTATCATAATGTACTAGATACGCTTTATTGTGTATGTAATCATATCGTCATCACCACTTAAGGTGTCATCACCTTCACCACACAGGGTGTCATCACCCTCACCACGTAGGGTGTCATCACTCACCACAGGTGTCATCACTCACACACGGTGTCATCACCCTCACCACACAGGTGTCATCACCTCACCACGTAGGGTGTCATCACCCTCACCACAGAGGGTGTCATCACCCTCGCCACACGGGGTGTCATCGCCCTCACCACGTAGGGTGTCATCACCCTCACCACGTAGGGTGTCATCACCCTCACCACACAGGGTGTCATCGCCCTCACCACGTAGGGTGTCATCACCCTCATCACACAGGGTGTCATCACCCTCACCACACGTGGTGTCATCACCCTCACCACAGAGGTGTCATCGCCTCACCACGTAGGGTGTCATCACCCTATCACACAGGGTGTCATCACCTCACCACATATGGTGTCATCATCCTCACCACATAGGTGTCATCACCACGTTGGTGTCATCACCAGTTGGATGTCATCACCTCATCCACATAAGGTGGTCATCACCACGTTGGATGTCATTATCACGTTGGATATCATCATCACTTTGGATGTCATCACCACATATGGTGTCATCACTAACCACATATGGTGTCATCACTAACCACATTGTGTATCATCACTAACCACGTTGGATGTCATAACCACATTGTGATCATCATGCGTTGGATGTCATCACCACATCTATGATATTCTAATTGCCAATATCAATAACTACAAACAATCTGTTTTGAATGAATCAAAAGATGCGATAAAACGTGGTTTTTGTAAAGCAATAATGATATCTTACATCATATTAACCTCATAGCCGTATCGAAAGTTGGGTTGACCACACGTGATCTTCTTTACCTGCTGTTTCTTGCTATGGTGGTACACTTTGACAGACTGTTATTTCTAGACATTTGGGTGGTTTTTCTCAATTATCGAATGTTGGTTGTATTGAATTTTTAGCAAGTTCTGTTCCTTTGCCCTTATAGTACACCGACATGCTGTTGCCTAACCCCTCTAGATTTCCCTCTCAATTATATCTGTCGTCCCTACGTTCTGGTATCCTCAACTCTCTTCAATATGGTCTTACATAACGTGTAATATCTTTTAATGTGACCACAAACGGTTACTTTTATCTAACTATTATTTTTTATTCAACTAATTCTCTTTTCACTTTTATTTATTGCAACATTTCTTTATATGTTTTTCTTTCCTTCTTTGATATTCTCCCGACTCTTATATATATATATACAGTGGCGGCTCGTCATAGGCCTGTGGCGCCGGACCCCACCAAAAATAATGTGTAGCATATATTTATTATTTTATAAATTAAAATATAACTCCCAAAAAAATGATTTTTCCGAAAAATTTTGTCTGGCCCACCAACAAAACTACCACGAGCCGCCACTGTATATATATATATATATATATATATATATATATATATATATATATATATATATATCTCATCTGGAAATCCTTGATTCTGTTTTCCAGCTGTTAGTTTATTGTCCACGTTTACCCCTCCATATAGTAATTCTGAATATATGTAACATTTGTTGATTCTCATGTTCTGTGTGTTTATAATTGTAGTAGAAGTGTAGCTGCTAGTGTTACCATCACCTACTAAAGTTTCTATTTGTTAATATGTCACTTCAGTACACTGGAGATTAGGATGATGGCTAGTGCATCCCTCTTATGCAGAAAGTTATGTCAGAAGAATACAAAGTCCATTCATTAAGGATCTTCGCCAGTGCTACAGAGTTTCATGCATCTGTGATAAGAGTTTTTTAGTGTTTGTCATCGGCGTGTGGTGACGGTTGGTTTTGATTTTGCTTATTTCAAAATGGTTCAAGACGACCGGCGTAACGTAAGAATAAACGTAGAAATAAAAAGGACGAAGTTCAAGGCAAGGTCGGCAGCAGGCGCAGGACGAACACGTAATAATGGTGAATCTACAACACTAACCAGACTGCAAGAATTCCAAGTCAAATGCGATGTAGCTTGACAAAACACTATGATGGTAGCCAAAGAAGAATAGTAAACCAACAAAGAACCGGTGTCGTTAGTCGCCACACGCTGAGAGACATACCGAGAAGAGGATGGGAGCATTTATGGACTAATTGGTTCAATGTGCAATGATGATAATCCCACGACTAAACTAAACTAGTGCCAAACGCTTCCAATTTTTTAATTATCGTCCCAACATAACGATTGTTTGGTTTTTAAATCTCTCTCTCCTCTCTCTCTCTCTCTCTCTCTCTTTTCTCTCTCTCTCTCTCTCTCGCTGATGATGTTTGCAAGTTTGTCTGTGTCTCCGACTCTCCCATCTTCGCACCGCGCCCGCCGCGCCCCCTTCCCAATGAACTAAAATCAAACAAAAGGGCCTGACGTAGTTGTGACAGTGATCCTGACTGAACTAGTCTTGGTAGTTGTGACAGATTGGAGAGGTCGCAGATTCTCACAGCGGCATGCATGAGACCCAGAGACTAACCTGTCTACATTGATTTGCTATGATTGCTGGATTCTGATTAGTCTTCTTGATATTATTAATAATATTATTGTTACTGTTATTACTCGTACAAATAATGGCGACGTAAACCAATAAAGCTTCACATTGTATGTTCCGTCAGGACATAATATTTTTAATATAATAATTTGTGATTACACGTTTTTATTGTTGTTTAACTTTAGAATAGGCGTGGGAATAGACCTTCCTTTTACTAGAACTCTGAAAATACAATTCACGAAATTCAGAACAAATATTAACAGAACGGGGGAGACTTGACAGCGTTATATTGAAAGTATAGTTGACTTTTCAATATGTATATAAAATGTACTAGGAACAACTACTATAAGAAGAAAGAAAATGGAGATATGTTGGATACACCTTTGAGAATAAATGATCAAAGAATATCAAAGCAGGCATTGAAGTGTCATGTAGAGGGTTCAAGAAAAGGAGGACTACATAAGAAAACCCCGAAACGAACTTTGCTGAGAGGGCAAGAAATATCGGTCTCAGTTCCATGGAGGAGATTGAGCGAGTTGCTCAGGATAGAGCGGTATAGAGAAATTGCCTGCAGGCCCAATGTAACGTATAACGGCACGAGGGAATTATTAAATTATTATATAACATGTAGTGGGACGGATTAGAGTAATGCATACGCGTTCGCCTATCTACTCAGAAACAAGAGGGTTGTGCGTTCAATCCCACTCTCGAGGTTCCACATATGAAGAAAGGAATTGGCAATCCTACCTCGTGCACACTAGGGCCTAGAAATGTGAAGTGACAGACACTTAATATCCTAAGATCTGAAAAGGCTACGGGAAATTATATTTTATATATATATATATATTTTTTTCCCGATCCAGAAGCACTTGAGCTGAAAGCTCTTCGCTCGGTGTCATGGACATCGTAACCCTTCGGCTCGGTGCCACGAACACCGTAAATCTGGGAACCCGTAGTTTTCTGCAAGTCCGCGGAGTTGAACCCTCACCTACAGAGGACTAGTCACCCGTAGTCCAACGCGCTACGAACACGCTGGGCACGCTGGCATATTTTATATATAAAATATATCATACTCTATGGTTGGGAGATATTGATATTTAGCATAGTCCATACTGCGGGCTATCACCAATATATATGTTACATGTATAGTATAAGATGGTATGATGTATCGATGTCCAATAGATATGTTACATGTAGGGTATAAGATGGTATGAGGTATCGATCGCCAATAGATATGTTACATGTAGGGTATAAGATGGTATGAGGTATCGATCGCCAATAGATATGTTACATGTAGGGTATAAGATGGTATGAGGTATCGATCGCCAATAGATATGTTACATGTATGGTATAAGATGGTATGAGGTATAGATCGCCAATAGATATGTTACATGTAGGGTATAAGATGGTATGAGGTATCGATCGCCAATAGATATGTTACATGTAGGGTATAAGATGGTATGAGGTATCGATCAGCAATAGATATGTTACATGTATGGTATAAGATGGTATGAGGTATAGATCGCCAATAGATATGTTACATGTATGGTATAAGATGGTATGAGGTATCGATCGCCAATAGATATGTTACATGTATGGTATAAGATGGTATGAGGTATAGATCACCAATAGATATGTTACATGTATGGTATAAGATGGTATGAGGTATCGATCGCCAATAGATATGTTACATGTATGGTATAAGATGGTATGAGGTATCGATCAGCAATAGATATGTTACATGTATGGTATAAGATGGTATGAGGTATAGATCGCCAATAGATATGTTACATGTAGGGTATAAGATGGTATGAGGTATCGATCACCAATAGATATGTTACATGTATGGTATAAGATGGTATGAGGTATCGATCGCCAATAGATATGTTACATGTATGGTATAAGATGGTATGAGGTATCGATCGCCAATAGATATGTTACATGTATGGTATAAGATGGTATGAGGTATCGATCACCAATAGATATGTTAAAATGGGTCTAAAGATTTCATTGCGTCAGGTTTGGCCCCAGAACAGTTCGGTCTATCTACGCAAAAATGGCAAGACATAGGCCGAAAGTATTGCACAAATCACAAACTCTATATAGCTCTGGCAACAATTTTAGAGTTCTTTGGAAGAGAAAATGCACTCGTGAACCGCGGTCTGGATTCGAACCCACGACATTCAGAACGCAAAACAACGGCTTTGCCACTTAGCCACAGATGTGTTATATTACACGGTATTAGATGGTAAGACGTATAGCCAATAGATCTGCTACATAATATGGTAGTAGGTGGTAATTGCTATTAACATACGCAGACATGTATAAGAGTCCGCTACAGTGACAATTATACCTAGATATTAAGGAATCTATGTGGCGAAGTGGTTAAGACGTTTGATTTATGCTAGTTAGCTTGTGGGTTCGAATCTGGATTGTGTCATTTAGCTCAATTGTGTATGTTTTTCCGGAGATACTTAGTATTGTTGCTGGAGTTATGGAGTTCGTGCTGTGTGCAACATTCTCGACAGAGCTCAATTGTGTACGTTTTTTCCGGATATACTTAGTATTGTTGCTGGAGTTATGGAGTTCGTGCTGTGTGCAACATTCTCGACAGGTGACTTGCCATTTCTACCGGGACTGAGGTATATAGGGAAACACGACGCAATAAAGTCAATCCGTCCGTTTAGAAAGAAATGGGAAAAATAAGTAGAAATGGAAAAGATATACTTGAATGAAACCTCGTCTATGGAAACCCATAAGTATCACATAACACATAATAGTAAAAGAGGCAACAACATCAATAAGAGCTGTACACGGGCAGAACTCATAAGAACGATCAGAGATAGATTGAAAGTAAGTAAATGAAATCAAATGTTTGAAATAAACGAAGACGATTATGTCATGTTCAAAAGGCAAAAGTGGGTACAACATCAGTACTGAACTTCATCAAGAAACAACAAATTAAATGGTTCGGCCACATAAACTGACTACCTACAGACTGTGCATCTCAAAGAGCAATGATGCTCCGATACAAAGCAGAAGTCCGGCCACGCAAAAGGTAGACCTCAAAAATAACAGAGGCGACGAAAGACACTATTTAAGAAGTGCACACTAGTGCTCATTCTAGAAATCTCTTAATATCCTGACGCTGTGAGGCAAACCATGATTGGAGACAAGAAAGAAGAGAGAGAGAAAGAAAAAGGCAGAAATTTAGATTTTAAAAAAAATTCTGTTCCAGGAGCTATTTGGTGCTATTTGCAATCTGACTTTTTTTTTAAAACAAAGGACTTGCGGAAAGAAATTCTAAACGAAATAGGATACTTTTAATATTTCAAATTGTTTAAGCTTGAGGAAAAGATGTCCCTACTTTATAGTCGGTCACTATTAATATTTTCATTGCTCTAATGGTGGATTGGTCAGACAGATTACCAGATACTAGCTATAAGAGTCTTACGGTACATCAGGGCTGGCAGCAAACACCAGTAATGCTGTAAATTAATTCTAGAGATGTCAATTAACGTGAGTGATATTTTGACCTGAGGGTTTCTCCGTCTCTAATATACTTGTTTGCGCTTATAAAACCCTCGACCTTTTTTTTGTGTGATACCTGCATGCTTCAACCTGTAGTCATGCTCACCAGTGCGCGTGCTTGCGCTTGGAGAGCCGGGAGAGTATTAAGACATGCGGGCGCACGGGAAATAATGAATCTTCGACGTGTATCACAAATTAAAGGTTTGAAGCGCACATTTTGTTATCTCTTTCTGTATTACATTATTTGGTTGTCTCATTAATATGTATACCATGTCAATTTGAGATCAATAATATATATATGACAAGATTAACAGTACATTGTATAAATAAGTTGAAATATGCTGATAACATTGTCTTGTGGGAGTGCCGTGATAGTGTAGTTGTTAGTGAACTTGGTTCATAGATGCATGGTCCCAAGATCAAATCCCCTGGCTGAACAGGGATTTTTTTCTCACTCGTAACGTCTCTGGCACCAGACGCAATTGAGTATCGGAGAAACACTGGAAAGCATAGACGACCGACGTGGTGTTGACTACATCACCCATTGTGTACCGTTGGTCTAAGACAAAATACATAGCGAACACCATGAAAATTGACTCTTTACTTGTTGTCTTGTCACTCCTTGGGGAGGAAGGGGTCTCTGTGGCTAAGTATTTACTTTCAACGGAGTTAGTGCTTTGTGCAATACGCTCAGCTGGTGGCGTGCCATTTCTCGGAGAACGGCGAGCTATATGGAGTAAAACCCGTACAATAAAGTCAATCGTTTGGCTTTAAACTAGTTTAGAGCACTAAACTACCTCTAAAGTCACAGTAAGGCTCACCTGAGTGACGAGGGATACTGATAAGGAAAGCATGCCTTCAAACAAAAACAATCAAGTGCCATATTAGGCGCCATAACTTTGTCTGTATTTATAGCGGGAGAACGGAAAAACGCATAAAAGGAAATAGAAGTTGTCCAGGAACTAGTAAATATTGTAGTTGCTGAAAGTAAACATAAATGCGTTGTCCAGGAACTAGTAAATATTGTAGTTGCTGAAAGTAAACATAAATACGTTGTCAGGAACTATAAATATTGTAGTTGCTGAAAGTAAAATAAATACGTTGTCAGGAACTAGTAAATATTGTAGTTGCTGAAGTAAACATAAATGCGTTGTCCAGGAACTAGTAAATATTGTAGTTGCGGAAAGTAAACATAAATACGTTGTCCAGGAACTAGTAAATATTGTAGTTGCTGAAAGTAAACATAAATGCGTTGTCCAGAACTAGTAAATTTGAGTTGCTGAAGTACAAAATAAATACATTGTCAGAACTATAATATTGCTGTGCTGAAGTAAATAAATACGTTGTCAGAACATAAATATTGTAGTTCTGAGTAAATATAAATCTTGCCATGAACAGTAATTAGTTTGAAAGTAAACATAAATGCGTTGTCCAGGAACAGTAAATTTGGTTTAGTAACATAAATCATTGTCAGAACTATAAATATTGTAGTTGCTGAAAGTAAATATAAATACGTTGTCAGAACTGTAAATATTGTAATTGAAGTAAACATAAATGTGTCAGGAACTAGAAAATTGAGTTTCTGAGTAAACATAAATCGTTGTCAGAACTAGTAAATATTGTGTTGCTGAAATAAACAAATGCGTTTCAGACTAGTAAAATTGTAGTTTCAGTAAACATAAATGCGTTGTCCGAACAGTAAATGTAGTTGCGAAAGTAAATAAATGCGTTGTCGACTAAATATTGTGTGCTAAGTACTAAAAGTTGTCAGAACTAGTAAATTAGTTGCTGAAATAAACATATACATTGTCAGAACGTAAATATTTGTTGAAGTAACATAATCATTGTCCAGAACGTAAAATTGAGTTGTGAAGTAAATATAAATACTCATCCTGAACAAGATACAGTTAGTCACTAATAAAGCAAACTGATAATGACATCATTAAATAAGACTTGATCAAACAAGTCCATCAATTTAAATATATTGTAACGCTTATTACATTATATGTTAGATGCAGATCATAAATGAACAGAATAGGTCAGAACAAATCAATATTCCAGAAGATAAGGACATTGTGTGCAATAAGTTATTGCATATGGGGGTCAAAGAAAGAGAGAGAGAGAGAGAGAGAAAGCTCTGCAGTGCTACATAGAATCAGTATTAACTTATGGGAACACGTTATGAACAATAAATAAGCAGAAATATCTGGATTCCACAGTGATGTGGTTTTTATAGATGAGTGCCGAGAATCATATGAATGACTAAAACGACTCATTTTGATGTGCTGAAAAAGTTCAACACACATTTATCAATATAAGAAAGAGTTAGCTACTAGGAAAGATAGACTGTGAAACGAGGACATCAGAAGCAAAGTGGGTATAACTTCATGTTCCAAATATATTGAAAGACTACAAATGCAGTTGTTCAAATACAAATTTTCTTCATTGTGTTCTCTGTTAAAGATGATGTAAAAGAATGTAGTTGAAGCTAGTAACCATTTGAAAGTAAACTATAGCAATATCCTCACGAATTGTTTTAGCGAAAGTTTCTAGTTTCGTTCTTCTTATAATGGGAAGATTCTGTCCCAATAAAAAGCAGCCATAAAAATTAGGCCAAAAGTTGAAATTGTTAAGTTTTTACCGCAGTTCGCGCAAACAGATTAGTTGAATGAGTTAACACTAAACATATGTTCTCTCTCATTTTCATCCCAGATTTGCACCCGCAGAAGAATTTTGTATTCACACTCAATCTGGCCAGATTTTGATTCGATTAAGTTCTCAGAAGATGAACCTGACAATTTACTGTGCCGGTGGGTGCCTGGAACGTTCATAACTGGCAGCGTTATAAGAAACACGTGGGCGTTGCATCACCGTAGCCACGGGGAACCGCCTCTAAACTCCCATAAACAAACATCGGTTCTCTGTTCCGGCAAAGTGTGAGCATACAAAAAGGACGCGCGCCACGTCTCTTTCAGATGTACTCACTACGTTGCCGGATGATGGCTGCATTTTTTTGTTGTTATTACCTCAAATTGATTTACTTGGCCTATATTTAGGCGTTAAGAAAAATGATACCCCTGCTGTTTTCACACATCGTGCGAATTCTTGGGGCGTGGCCGGCTGATCATATGCACACGGTTCCCCATGGTTTCCTGATGAGATCTGGTGTTATGCTCCGGCATTTTGTCTATTCGTCCATCCATATGTCTATTTACTTCTTATATATGTTTATGTTGTACACCATCTATCACTCCACCTGCATGCAAGTCTAACTACATAATCGAATTTCTCTATATATCTTTCTGTACTTCATACATACGATTGTCTCTTTATGCGAGGGAGAAGATGTATAGCTTTTTAATATCTCTTCCTACAACTATTGTTGATGAATATCTAACAAACAGCACATGCTCTGCTGGTTTCTCTAGTCAGTGATGAGATAATCTTTTTTAATACAATAATTCTTTGCCCGCCGTTGTCGTCTATTTGTTCTTCCCATTTCCTATTTGACTTCACTCTCAAATGATTCATGCACGTTCATTTCCTCCTTAAGCTTAATGATAGTAGATTGAAAGAAATGCAGAGTATTTGTAATGTTATACCGTAATTTACACACGTATGCATACAAAGTGGGCGTTTGTAGCTTGAACTCGATCACAGCACAAGCGTACCTGGTTCAAACTCCACGGTATGCAGGTTGGAAGCAAATTCATTTCCGTGGGATTTTTTACGATAGGTAAAAATAGACTTCACCGTTCAGAAAGCAATGGCAAGCTACTTAACGTATAAGTGGTGCCTAGAAAATCAACGCCTCGTTTATTGTGGTTGATGGCTATGTCCTGTAAAGGATAAGCCACGATTTCCATTCATTTTTATACATTTCGCCCGTCTGCCCAGCGTGATCGTAGCGCGTTGGACTACGGGTGACTATCCCTCTGTGTATGCGGGTTCGATTCCGCGGGATGGCAGAAAAAGCCGCAGATTCCCCAGATTTACGGTGTTCGTGGCACCGAACCGAAGGGTTACCATGTCCATGGCACCGAGCCGAAGAGCTGAAAAGCTCAAGTGCTTCTGGATCGGGGAAAACAAACAAAAACAACATAGACGCACACGTCGCGCGCGTATGTTTGCGTATTAAGCATGAAAATAACTGCAAGTCTTGGATTGAAAGCTAAATTCTCGTCAACAGATATCTCCCTTGTGAACTATTCTGTCATATTAAAGCCAATATTACGCTAATAGATTTCATTGATAACACATCGATTGTTGTGCACCCCCTTTTCCTATATCTGCAGGTCTAAGCGACATATATGTAATGGTATCGGAGAGTTTAACATAATTATAACTGTCTTAACTCCCTGTAATACCACCTTTAGGCGACGTAGGAGAGGGAGGAGGAGACATACCGATATATCTAACGATATACTGATATACTTAACGATATACTGATATACTTAACGATACACTGATATACTTAACGATATACTGATATCTGAGGGTTTATGGAGAGTTGAACAAACATCTGTAATTATCTTCTTCTTCGAACGCTCCCTATCGAACACTTACACCACATTGTATCGATTTGTTTGTGATCTGAGCTAAGAGCGATTTTACGTTGTGCCAGTTATGCGCCTACAGGTAGGCCAGCACATCCGATTTATGCGATGATTTTATTTATTAGATCGCCGAGTCGTTACCAGGCCCAAATTAGGTGTAAAGAATAGAACCACTGTTACCTGCCACGCATGTTGTAGAGGCGACTAAGGAGGTTGGTCGTGGGGCTAGCTACCACACACCGTAAAAAACACTAGATGGCTACAAACAGAGAAGACGAACCGAGTAAACGCTGGCTGAAACCGGACACATCGCCGAAGGATAAGCACAGAGCTCCAAATGGTGCTGAAGATGTGATGTAAAATACACCAATGCTAAGCTTGATGAATCAGATTTCCACACGAATAAAATTTATGGGAAATCTGGTACATTGGTCTGGACGGTGATCGCTAGAGAGAGAGAGAGAGAGATTTACTAGGGTAGCTTCCCTATGTCCTTAAAAGAGGGTCGGTTCAACGACGTGGTGAGAAGTCCGGCTGGGGTTTCTTGGCTAATGCGCATGGTAGAGTTGTTGCAGAGCGAAGTGGGGCATACAGGACAACTACTTCTAGTATGAGGATGGAGGTTGAGGCGTTACTGCTGCCCTCCATTGGATCTCTGGGACTTTATTTACTGGGGCAGTTGTTGTTTCTGACTCTCAGTCGATGCTTCACAAGATCCAGAAGGGCAGGTTTCGGTATGAGTGGATGTCGTCTATAGAAATCTCTAACCTCCAGCGGCTTAAGTGGATATACTGTCCTGGGCATGCGGGTGTTTACGGTAATGAGAGAGTGGACAGGCTTCATCAACAGCATCGATTGTTGGGGAGTTGAAGATGGATAAGGGAATATTCTTCGGTCTCTTCGCGACTGTCTGTTGGATGAGCACACTAAAATCGATGTTGAATCGATCAAGCGATTTAGGCAGTTTGGAGTTGACCCGTTGTTCAAGTCGAACTGGATGCCTGAGAGACAGAGTGAGAGGTGTGTTTAATCAGCGAACCACAGGAACCATCAGTATGCATACTCTTCGATATCTGTTGGAGGAGACTGAGCACCTATGGGTCTGTCCGGAGTGCAGTGACGTCAGTTTAGTAACCAATAACCCTATGTCCTACATCAGTCGCCTCTTACGACATGCCTTGTAGCTTGCGGGCCCCGGCACCACATGGGCGTGTAATTATCTGAAAGTATTGATAAATTCAACTAAAAGATGTACATTCATATATACAGGGTGTTCAAGATAATAGCAGCCTGTGAATGGAGTCAATCTGGCATATATGTATGAAAATGAGAAGGTTCAGTTATGACGTAGTATAGGTCAAGGTTATGTGACGGTATGTAATTGTAGTGCGGGAAGGGGCGATGAACAAATGTGACGTAAAACGAGCTAGTCAGAACCGGTTTAAATAGTACATAAACATAACGCGATAGATTATCTGGCAACTTTCGATTTGTCAATGGGGCTGCTTTAATCTTGAACACCCTGTATATATATATGTATATGAGTGTATCAAAAGAGATGAACTAATAGATGTACAGGTATCTGATGGTATCCGAGAGTTGAGCTTATAAATTTAGTTAAAAAGTGGGTCTAAAGGTGGAGTGATAACTTTGCACTAGGTTTCCCCATATGGTTCTGTCACTCTTCGCAGAAATAGCACTCAACGTGCTGAGAATATTTCACAAAACACGAGACTCCGTAGTTACAGCGACAATGCTAAGGGATTTGTAGAAAAAGTGCATCCGTAAACTGAACGAAGTAGTCTGGTGGAAGGGGATGGGGGCTGTGTGGCTAAGTGGTTACGCCCTTGTATTGCGTTCCGAAGGTTGCAGGTTTGAATCCACACTGCTCCGTTCTGTTTACGAGTGTATATTTTCAAGAAACCCCCTTTTGACTATGAAACACCACTGCAGATAATTTTTCCAGAGATCGATGATCTCAGTATAGGTGAGATCGAGTTCCTAGTCGTATCGGAGACGGGCGATGAAACGTCGGTCTCGTGTTCATGTTGAGCATGTAAAAGAACTATTGGCAGTTCAAATATCGGGAAGAGCAGGCTGGAAAGCCGATGTCTGTGCAAAATTCATTAGAATGATTGTTTTTTAAAATCCTACAAAATATTTTCAGCATATTCCAAATTACATCGGGGACCCTCGTCGGTGCTACGGAGTACGTGCACTGCCGCCGAGATCTTCCTATGTAAAAAAGAGATTATATCACACATGGCTACTCACCGAAATGCAATGATGATTGTCCTATCAGTCAATCTTCATCAGATAAATATGCCATTCTCATCATGTAGACTGTACTGACACGTAGATTTATTACTATATTTCTATCTAGGTGATCATCCAGTCCGGGCAGCCCCCAACTGTACTTCAGCAACTGTGTGCCCTACCATTTCAGTATTTCAGCGACCCACGTCTTGTAGCGGTACTTTTCCCTACCCTCATCTGCTGCTGCTACAAGAACTCCAGTAATCGTGACATCCTAGAGCAGGAGCTCAACTGTACTTTGCTCGCTAATTTCATTGAAGTAAGTTAATCTCTATGTCTGGTCTGTTGACGTAAATGTATGTGTCTGTCTGGTTTGTTGACGTTATTGTATGTGTCTGTCTGTCCGGTCTGTTGAGGTTATTGTATGTCTGGTCTGTTGACGTCATTGTGTGTCTGGTCTGTTGGCGTCATTGTATGTATCTGTCTGGTCTGTTGAGGTCATTGTGTCTGCCTGGTTTGTTGACGTAAATGTATGTGCGTGTCTGGTCTGTTGGCGTCATTGTATGTGTCTGTCTGGTCTGTTGAGGTCATTGTATTAGACTGGTCTGTTGACGTAAATGTCTGCCTGTCTGTCTGGTCTTTGAGATCATTTATGTGTCTGTCTGGTCTTTACGAGTATTTGTTTCTTGTTGCTCCGCACTCTCTCTCTCTCTCTCTCTCTCTCTCACACACACACACTCATTCTCCAACGTTTAACACAACATACAGAAATAAAACTTGTAATTACTAGTTTCTTCACTGAGATATGTGTATTTATATGTTTATGTAACATTTCTACAAATGTTGATGCTCTTGTGGTGACAGTTTTCTCTAATCTAAACTAATTACTGTTTGGCGAGAAGTTATTTTGTAACAGGAAATTGCACATGAAAATAGCCTGGAGATTAAGATTTGCAAAACTAACTTTAAAATATAAAAATCTGTTGAAATGAAAAATGAAGTGAGAATAGATGTGTGAATATGTGAGCAGTTTAGTTGCTGGATTAAAATAATGTTTATAACGCATTTTTTGTGAGGCCGATGAAACGTTTTAAGGATGACACATTTGATATCTCTCTGCTCTCCCTAATTTTGGATCAAATATTGTGACAACGTCCATTTTCTATTCTGCCATATGTCTTTAGTTCTAATTGAAACTTGGTACCTCGTGTTCTCAACCTAATTGAAACTTGGTTCCTCGTGTTCCCAACCTAATTGAAACTTGGTTCCTCGTGTTCTCAACCTAATTGAAACTTGGTTCCTCGTGTTCCCAACCTAATTGAAACTTGGTTCCTCGTGTTCTCAACCTTATTGAAACTTGGTTCCTCGTGTTCCCAACCTAATTGAAACTTGGTTCCTCGTGTTCCCAACCTAATTGAAACTTGGTTCCTCGTGTTCCCAACCTAATTGAAACTTGGTTCCTCGTGTTACCAACCTAATTGAAACTTGGTTCCTCGTGTTCCCAACCTAATTGAAACTTGGTTCCTCGTGTTCCCAACCTAATTGAAACTTGGTTCCTCGTGTTCTCAACCTAATTGAAACTTGGTTCCTCGTGTTACCAACCTAATTGAAACTTGGTACCTCGTGTTCCCAACCTAATTGAAACTTGGTTCCTCGTGTTACCAACCTAATTGAAACTTGGTACCTCGTGTTCCCAACCTAATTGAAACTTGGTTCCTCGTGTTCTCAACCTAATTGAAACTTGGTTCCTCGTGTTCCCAACCTAATTGAAACTTGGTTCCTCGTGTTACCAACCTAATTGAAACTTGGTTCCTGTGTTCAACCTAATTGAAACTTGGTTCCTCGTGTTCCCAACCTA
Organism: Arion vulgaris; assembly: GCA_020796225.1. Lineage (NCBI taxonomy): Eukaryota > Metazoa > Mollusca > Gastropoda > Stylommatophora > Arionidae > Arion > Arion vulgaris. Next base: position 30,295,654 of record CM036756.1, read on the forward strand.
ATTGAAACTTGGTTCCTCGTGTTCTCAACCTAATTGAAACTTGGTTCCTCGTGTTCCCAACCTAATTGAAACTTGGTTCCTCGTGTTCCCAACCTAATTGAAACTTGGTTCCTCGTGTTCCCAACCTAATTGAAACTTGGTTCCTCGTGTTACCAACCTAATTGAAACTTGGTTCCTCGTGTTCCCAACCTAATTGAAACTTGGTTCCTCGTGTTCTCAACCTAATTGAAACTTGGTTCCTCGTGTTTCCAACCTAATTGAAACTTGGTTCCTCGTGTTACCAACCTAATTGAAACTTGGTTCTCGTGTTCCAACCTAATTGAAACTTGGTTCCTCGTGTTACCAACCTAATTGAAACTTGTACCTCTGTTACCAACCTAATTGAAACTTGGTTCCTCGTGTTACCAACCTAATTGAAACTTGGTTCCTCGTGTTACCAACCTAATTGAAACTTGGTTCCTCGTGTTCCCAACCTAATTGAAACTTGGTTCCTCGTGTTCCCAACCTAATTGAAACCTGGTTCCTCGTGTTCTCAACCTAATTGAAACTTGGTTCCTCGTGTTTCCAACCTAATTGAAACTTGGTTCCTCGTGTTACCAACCTAATTGAAACTTGGTTCCTCGTGTTCCCAACCTAATTGAAACTTGGTTCCTCGTGTTACCAACCTAATTGAAACTTGGTACCTCGTGTTACCAACCTAATTGAAACTTGGTTCCTCGTGTTACCAACCTAATTGAAACTTGGTTCCTCGTGTTACCAACCTAATTGAAACTTGGTTCCTCGTGTTCCCAACCTAATTGAAACCTGGTTCCTTGTGTTCCAACATGATCATGACATCGTATTCACTTTCTGAATTGATTGATTGATTGATTCATCATCATTGCACTACGGTGAGTAACCATGTGTGCTCCGATCTCTTGCTTACACAGGATGATATCAACTGCAGTGCACGAACTCCGCAGCAACGGCGAGGGTCCCAGATGTTATTTTTGAAGTTGGTGAAGATATTTTTGTAGGAATTTTATTTATGATCTTTTCTAATGAATTTTGCACAGGCAGCGACTTTCCAGCCTGCTTTTTTCGATTTTGAACTGTCAATTGTTCTTTTACGTGCTCAAATTAAACACGGGACCTACTTTTTATCGTCCGTCTCCGATAGGACTAGGAACTCGATCTCGCCTACACTGAGATCAGGGATCTCTGGAAAAATATCCAGATGGCTCAACGAGGAGCGAACCTTTGACACGAGAGACGAGCACGTAACCTTCATGCCACAGAGACTGTAACAAGCTATATAAAACAATACAATCAGATGCTGACTCGTACATCAATGTAATTTCTTTCTATATTTTCATTCTCTTTCCCCCTCTCCAGTAATCCACTCAGGGGCGGTGTTAAGTTTACACTCGGCTTGAAGGTTGCTTTGATTAGTTTCTGTCAGAGGTGGGCCCAGCTATCCGAAAGCTTATCTTCTTGTGAAGCGCTGTCAAAACATGCCTGTATGGCTTGTTCTGCCTGTGTCAGATCGTAGACGCAGGTTTGCCTTCTGCTTCATCTAAAGATCTCGGTTCAGGGAAATAATGAGTCACCCATCGGGGCCACTATCCTGGGGTTTCCCCAATCTCTAGTCGTTGTTAGTTTCTTTCAGAAATGTGAGATCGTATAAAACAACGTATGAAACCTTTAGATCATGTACGCACACACGTACTACTCACACACGAGCAATCGAGATGTTACCCGTCTTCGTCCGTGGTTAGCAAGATAATGGTACATGTGCTTTTATTTTTAAATGCAGCTCTTTATTGATTTTCATTTTAGCTAAAAAAAATTTGATTAGTCAATTTTAAAGTTTGGTGACATAAGCTGATATGCGAATTAAATCAAATCTTAATCAAAAAAATGTAGTAAAGTAAAGAAGCCATTTTTATATCTTGAGGTATATTGGGCAATACGGTGTTAGGTCCGTATTTTTCAGTGACCGTCGGCACATGATGGGTGATGTGGTCGTCATCATCACGCTGGAAAAACTTAATTATCGATTAAGCAATTAAATAAACAATATATTTTGTTTTATTTCTCATGATCTATCCAAATAATTTCTGACGATTTGTCAGAAATCCCTGTGTAGTGATGTTCATATTCACCTTGTTCATATCCAGAGGTCGTTTTCTTGGGAATAGGACCCTTCCGATCATAGGATCTCCACATGTTACTACTTTATTCGACTTTTGTGTATTTGTATAAATTATTCATATATGGAAAGACTGCAGTAAAACTATTTAGCAATGGCCAAACACGTAAAAATAAAGTACTGTAGTTTTACAAGATACAAAAACAATAAACAACAACGTTTCGACCAAAAGCCCTTTATCAAGCAAAAGATACAATAAAAGTGAAGAAATTCACTTTTTACACGTCACAATACATCTAGAATCAGACAATACAATTTATTTCCCTATACTTCTGTGGAATGTCTTTATTTCAATAAATTCACTCCAACTCTGCAGATTCTCTTAAATGATGTAATATCTCTTTAATTTTGTTGGTTTGTGTTGTTAGTTTTCCCTGATACTAATTGCTTGTACACGCCCTAACCGACTAAGAGCGTAGTTTGAGTGCATACAGCTATTTTGATTTATGCGCAATCTGTAGCTACCTTCTGTCTGTTCTGGATTAAGGCTTCACTTTCCTTATCCATTTTGCTTCTGATGTCTTGTAAATGTTTAACACACGTGTACTTGTTGTGTGTGAGTTCACTTTCCGTCAATATTGTCATGTTGCAAACACATGTGTGCTACCCATGTTTTATGAATGAAAACATTTATGTCTATGATGTGTTACATTTCAATCTCTGGATATAATGCATCACGATATTTAACAGAAAACGTTGGAACCGAAAATATGTTTTTATTGTTAGAGCTACCAGATGTGTTGAAGACAAAATGTTTCAGCTGCAGTGCAGTAAGCGGATTTGTTAGTAATTTTTTGGTAAAGAAATCCAAGGAAAGCTTACTGTTCATTCTTTTCATACTCTGTAGCGTAGAAGTAGATGCTCGTCTCTCGTGCCAAAGGTGGCTCGGTTCACTCCTTCGTGGAGTGTAGCGTAGAGGTAGATGCTCGTCTCTCATGCCAAAGGTGGCTCGGTTCACTCCTTCGTGGAGCCATCTGAATATTTTTCCAGAGCTCCCTGATCTCCTCAGTGCAGACAAGATTGAGTTCCTAGTCCTTTCAGAAATAATACGATAAAACATAGCTCCCGTTTTCAATTTGAACACGGAAAAGAACCACGGAAAAGAAAAATCGAGAAGAGCAGGCTGGAAAGCCGCTGCCCGGGAAAATTTTCATTAGAAAAGGATTACAAATAAAATTCCCACAAAAAAGCCTTCACAATTTCTAAATTTACATCGGGGATCCTCACCGGCGCTACGGAGTTCGTGGACTGCAGCTGAGATCTTCATGTCTAAGAAAGAGATCGGAGCAAACATGGCTGCTCACCGAAATGCAATGATGATGGTCCAATCAATCAATCAAATGATCAAACATTTCTCTGATTTCATAACTTCTGATTTCATCACATTTATGTTCATTATTTTTTTTTCGCAGACATCAGTTTTCAAATGTATTCAACGTACTTTCTTTATCTTGAATCATTTTCTGATAACTCTGGCTGGCAAATGTTAAGATTAATATAACATTGAAATTTCGTAATATTAAACTATATCACTTTGATTTACATGTTTTATTGAGATCTTTAACAGTTGATTTTTCTTTGACAAGTCGTAGCAATAATTCATTTTTTCTTATCTCTTGTAAAGCCGAAGGATTGGCTTCATTGCACCCGGTTTTACCCCATATGTCTCTGTCCCTCTCCGCAGAAATGGCACACCTCCTGCCGAGAGTATTGCACAAAGCACGAACTCCGTAGCTCCAGCAACAATCCTAGGGTCTCTAGAAAAACTGCACTCGTGAACAGAACGGCGCGGTCTGGATTCGAACCCACGACCTTCGACTCACAAGGCAAAGCGTTTAACCACTTAGCCACATAGACCCAACGTTTAAGCCGGAGGAATAAAATAGGGCGCCATGGATGTATCACACGGACGCCGTGGCGCTCGCAAACACCGCGTTGGACGGCGCTTGTGTGGGGGGAACTATCGACTTTGTTCTGTCAATGAAATTGTTATAGATATCTGAAATGTGAGAGAACAAGACGTAAGATCGACAGATAGGACTTTAATAAGAAAGAGTTTAGAACATATTACCCATCCCATCACACATTGCTTTCTGAACGCCCTTCCCTAGCATCATATTTCTTGAGTTGTACATGTTGTATATTGATTGACATGTGAGTGAAAGCGGACAGAATGTAGTTGTTAACCCCATGCTTTGTACGCAGCAACAGAAAAAAAAAACATAGAGCGTTTACATCTACATAAAACGAGATCAGAAAAATAAGGACAAGAATATACTAATTATTGCCACAACTGCATTCGTGTTGGACAGAATTACAGGAGAAAAAATATGACATCTTAAAATTATATCTTGAAGGAATCCAGCTTGAACACGTGTCTTTTGCCATCGAATCAAAGATCTTGAACTTATTTTCCTCAGACGATTCCACGAGGACAAAAAAGCTCAAAAAACAAAATACAATGTCCATTTTCCATGTAAATGTAATTGGTTAATGCACTCCTCACGTCCAGGCAGGCAAAGAGAATTAGAGAGCCGATCCAAGAGGCTCGGCAGGATCTCTCCAACTGTAGCCCGAGGCTGCGGCGAACACCACTCTTGTGATTGAGTTTTCTGTGATTTCTGAGAAATCTCAGAGCGGCTAATGACATTACTGACTGTCAACTTTGACTGAAATTTACTCTGTCAGCGGTTTAAAGTTTTCCCCTAGTTCCCGTGGGCAATGACCCTGTCTGTGGGTGTTTAAGTTTCCTGTGCAGGGTTGCCAGCGTGTGTTTGTGGGCGCTTGTGTTGTCACAGTTGTTTACATGCGAACACAATTAAACAAACATATATTGAAATATTCGACAGTACAGCCATTAGTGTGCACTTTATTCGTGCACTTTATTGATGCACTTGTTTAGTAGGCACGTCGTCCCAGGCTCGTAGTCTCCAGTAGAAGTGAGATTGTTTTTCTAGCTATCGACTCTCAGACTGTGTTTTTTCTATCTATCGGCTCTCAGACTGTTTTTCTAGCTATCGGCTCTCAGACTGTGTTTTTCTAGCTATCGGCTCTCAGACTGTGTTTTTCTAGCTATCGGCTCTCTGTGTTTTTTCTAGCTATCGGCTCTCAGACTGTGTTTTTCTAGATATTGGCTCTCAGACTGTGTTTTTCTAGATATTGGCTCTCGGACTGTGTTTTTCTAGCTATCGGCTCTCAGACTGTGTTTTTCTAGCTATTGGCTCTCAGACTGTGTTTTTCTAGCTATCGGCTCTCAGACTGTGTTTTTCTAGCTATTGGCTCTCAGACTGTGTTTTTCTAGCTATCGGCTCTCAGACTGTGTTTTTCTAGCTATCGGCTCTCAGACTGTGTTTTTCTAGCTATCGGCTCTCAGACTGTTTTTCTAGATATTGGCCTCAGACTGTTTTCTAGCTATCGGCTCTCAGACTGACAATCTCAAAAGTAAAAACCTCCTGTTTGATGTTACATTTCCTTTTATTACTGATGTTTGATGCTGTTATTGATACTGATGGGTATGTGCAGCGTAGTGAGAAGTCAGGCTGGGGTTTTCTTGTCTTGCGCTATGTTAGGGTTGTTGCAGAGCGAAGTGGACCATACAGGACATTTACTTCCAGTATGAGGATGGAAGTTGAGGCCGTTACTGCTGCCCTATTTGCTCTCTGAAACTTCATTTACTGGGCACGTTGTTGTTTCTGACTTTCAGTCGATGCTTCGGAAGTTCCAGAATGGCAGGTTGTGGTATGAATGGATGTAGTCTATAGAGGTTTCTAACCTACAGAGACTCACGTGGAGACTCACGTGGAGACTCACGTGGAGACTCACGTGGAGACTCACGTGGATCTACTGTCCTGGTCATGTGGGTGTTCGCGGCAACCAGAGAGCGGACATGCTTGCATCGAAAGCATCGACTGTTGGGGGGTGAAAGATGGACAAGGATGAAGTTGTTAGGTCTCTTGGTGACCTACTGCTGGATGAAGACACTAGAATAGACATTGAATCAATAGAGTGACTTATGGAGTGTGTAATTACACGTTGTACAAGTTAAGCTGGTTGCTTGAGGGACACACAGAGAGACGTGTGTTTAACCTGCGAGCCACATGAACCATAAGCATGCATATCCTTCGAAATCTTTTGGGGGAGACTGAGCACCTATTGGTCTGCTCGGAGTGATGTGACCACAACTGATTAACCAATGATAACAAATTCATTACTTAAGTAGTGGAGGTCTCTATGGCGAAGTGGTTAAGACGTTTGCATGTCGATCTGAAGGTAGACCAATGATAACAAATTCATTACTGAAGTAGTGGAGGTCTCTATGGCGAAGTGGTTAAGACGTTTGCATGTCGATCTGAAGGTAGTGGGTTTGAATCCGGATCAAGTCACATGTGCAAATTTTTCATGAGATCCCGAGGATTGTTGCTGTAGCTACGAAGTGTGTGTGTTGTGTGTGCCATCGATGCCGTTGGGACGGCGCCATATTTAGAAACCCGGTGCAATGAAGTATATAGACCCTTTAGACCATAGATTCACAAACTTTTTCGACCTACCGCCCACTTTGCACAACATAAACTTTGTAACGCCCTCCACATTATAACAGTTTGTCAACGCCCCCATTTATAGATGCTCTATTTTATCTTTGGTACAGAAAATTGATAAATATTTATGTAATACGTGGTCAATTTTCAAATGCTTATATGCACGAAATAGAAAATTTATGAAAAAATGGATCGTGTAAGATAGGCATAAGATGAATTAAAATGCAGAATTCAAATTTTAAATGATTATTCAATCGCAAAATTACGAAAATAATTTATTTAAAAATATTTATTATTAATTTCTTCTTTGAAGAGCTACCGACCCCTAATCGCCTGAACACCCCCCAAATTTTCCTGAACCCACTATCGCGCCTCTCCCCCCACCCTAAAACGCTTCAGCGCCCACTGGGGGCGTACGCCACTTTGGGAAATGCTGCTTTAGACTATCTAGTAGCGCAATGAGACATTTCCGTGAGGTAGTCCTTTATTTACTGCTTTTAGTAAAACAAATATATGTACTGAAATATTACAGCAGCAGTAGATAGATGATTAAATGATCTGATGGAAACTCTTAGAAAGAATGTCTCATAGCGTGCAGAGAGTAGCAAAATCACGGGACATAGCTAGGGAAACATAACATGTAACATAGCTTGTAAAGGAATTAAGGAAAAGGATGTAAAAGGAGGGGTCGTCAGTTTCTTGTCCCTTCGTATGTATTAGGAAGGTTTCCATTTTCTTGTTCGTTTGCTTTATAAAGGGTGTTCCATTTCAGGTCCGTATTATGTATTTCCTAGTAACATGATGCTATCATTTATTATTATTCCTCCTATTCCCCATCAGGGGTGATTGTAGTAGTTGTTGTTCAACGTAGGACGAGACGACATGTATTAATATAATGAACAAAGATTCATTTCTATATCTTCATATATTTAATGATGTTTCTACCTTGCAGCCTAAAACACATCTCGTCGGTATTAATTCTGCAAGTCAAGTCCATTCTCTGTTTTCTAGCAACAGTTACTAAATCGTCACTATTTTACTACACAAAAGCGTCATGTCTCGTATTTATGTGTTGCACTTCTACATAGAGAGTACAACACATAGTCTCAACTATTAAATAATCTAATTACACTACACTAACTATCTGGCTAACTGTCCATTCCTCCGCTGCCATCTGGGGAACTATGACAAGGAAATATCTGATAGCCTGGTCATCAAGTTGGATATGAGAAGGCTAATACTACCATCTAGGTTGATAAATCCCACTCTAAACAGAGAAAATGAATGTCTAGTAATGAATGTCTATTCACAAATCAGAGAATAGATCAACTTTCCAAAAGAGACCATATAGACATACTTCACCTCAGAACAGAGAACAAGAAAGTTAGACACCTCTTGTACGTCAATTAGACACATTTACCATTTGCTGTAACATGGCAGATTTAGTTATTGGTTACTGGACCAACATCATAGCACTGAGGACAGACCCATAAGTGCTGAGTCTTCTCCTACAGATGTCGAAGGCTACGTATACTGTTGGTTCCTATGCCTCGTTGTTCAAACACACTACTCTCTCTGCCCCTTCACGCATCTAGTTCTATATGTACTGGCAGATGTGATGATAGAACATTTCCTTCAAAAACTATCCACTGCATGCAGACGTGAGGAAAACAAATATTGCCTATACCCATGAACTTTGAAATGAAACTGTGTGATGGATCTTCAATCCAGCAACAGATATCAGATTATATCAGAAAATCCAGATATCTAGTCTCAAATGAGTGATACAAAAGTAAATGGTGGATGAAAAGAAGATTATACCATTTATGTATGATTTGAATGATATGTATTATTTATTAAGAATTGTTTACACTGAAAGCGTTCTCTATTTCTTTGTGTACAATTAGAAAAGTTATATGACTTAAATAATTTTCTTGTTTGTTTATTGACATTTTCTTTAGGAGAAACAGATGGAGCTGCACCAATCCAAATTGATGCCTTCCTCTGTCAAGAAAAGTAAGAATCAAGGTTTGCATGGTGTGGCCTTAGCTGCCAGCCCTTTTCAATTTTTATAACTTCACATCCTATTTTCCCTTCCACATTACTTATGAATTGCTATCAGTATCATTGTGTTAGAGTATTGACATACAAGGGACCATCAATTGGTCAGTTTGGTTTGTTGTGTAGGAAATGTGCCATCCAGGATGTATATTTAGCGTAACAGAATTGTTGATTAATCAGGATGTCTTCTAGATGTAGCTAGTAATGAATGAATGTCTAATAGATGTAGCTAATAATGAAAGTATGTCTCCTAGATGTAGCTTTTGTGTCATAGATGTAGCTAGTAATGAATGTCAAATAGATGTACCTAGTAATGAATGAATGTCTAATAGATGTAGCTAGTAATGAATGAATGTCTAATAGATGTAGCTAGTAATGAATGAATGTCTAATAGATGTAGCTAGTAATGAATGTCTAATAGATGTAGCTAAGAATGAATGTTCAATAGATGTAGCTAGTAATGAATGTCTAATAGATGTAGCTAGTAATGAATAATGAATGAATGTCTAATAGATGTAGCTAGTAATGAATGAATGTCTAATAGATGTAGCTAGTAATGAATGTCTAATAGATGTAGCTAGTAATGAATGTCTAATAGATGTAGCTAGTAATGAATGAATGTCTAATAGATGTAGCTAGTAATGAATGAATGTCTAATAGATGTAGCTAGTAATGAATGAATGTCTAATAGATGTAGCTAGTAATGAATGAATGTCTAATAGATGTATCTAGTAATGAATGAATGTCTAATAGATGTAGCTAGTAATGAATGAATGTCTAATAGATGTAGCTAGTAATGAATGAATGTCTAATAGATGTAGCTAGTAATGAATGAATGTCTAATAGATGTAGCTAGTAATGAATGAATGTCTAATAGATGTATCTAGTAATGAATGAATGTCTAATAGATGTAGCTAGTAATGAATGAATGTCTAATAGATGTAGCTAGTAATGACGAAATCCAAATGCATGGTAGATGGACTAAAAAACCTATGTTCTGTTCCGTATCTTCCCTCCTATGTTCTGTTCCGTATCTTCCCTCCTATGTTCTGTTCCGTATTTTCCTCCTATGTTCTGTTCGATCTTCCTCCTATTCTCTGTTCCTTCTCTTCCCTCCTATGTTCTGTTCCGTATCTTCCCTCCTATATTCTGTTCCGTATCTTCCCTCCTATTCTCTGTTCCTTCTCTTCCCTCCTTGTTTAAGATATCTTGTGAATTAAGAATAGGTTGATGTATATCCTTTCTATTCATCATTCGATGTAGCTACCAGAACATATAACATCATATAATACAAGTATTTTCTAATTCATGATGGGGAATTCCATGTCTTTTGAATATGTTGGTAGCTCATTGATATCTTTCTTCATCTGCTCCTCGCACATGTTTCCATATCTGTTCTTTCTATCGATCTATAAAAGCACTTTGTTCAGCTCTCACCTGTTAGACTCTCTCGTTCTATAATGTCAGTTATTAAATGAAATCACCAAAAATATTCCGCAGTATTGCCTTAAGTCTCGTTACTGTGCAGTCAGCTCCAATAGATGGAAGAATAAAACAGAAATTGTTAGGTTCAGAAGTTTTTCAGTATTTACTTATGACTTGTGCACACTTTTTCTCCTGGTAAAATGTGCTTGATAAAGATGTTTTAGTGAAAATGTTAGTTTAATCAGCTTTTGTAGCTTTCTAAAACTATCTCATTTTATATTAGACTTCTTTGCTATTGATATGGTATATAGTTTCTGTTTGGAATATCTTCATTGCACTATAAACATATCTATAGGTGTTCTAATCTCCTTTGCAATATCTCCAACAGTGTCCAAACTACGAGACTAACCGTACCAGTTCAATGTTGATTGTTGAGCCTACCTCATATAATTGTTGTGCTGTTCTTTTCTGGCCACTCCAATCTTCAATCCAAACTCTTGCAATCTAGCAGTTGATGCGGATTGGTTTCAATCACAATCCTCTTTGCTGCCACACTCTGTGAGGATGTTCAGAATGTCAGCGCTATCTATTGGCTGACCCCCTGATATGGTGGCATAGCCAGCCAGCATGTCTGCTCTCTCTCTCTCTCTCTCTCTCTCATTGCCATTGACATCCATGTGCCCCTGTATATAGTTTTACTGCATTATACCATATTTGCTGTTCCAACCGCAGATTCACTCTAACCACTTTATTTCTCTCGTACCAGTCCTTCTCTTCCTCTTTATCTCTTCTCTTCCTCTTTATCTCTTCTATTCTCTCCTGCATGCTTGATTATGTGTTATCTGATGAAAGCATGTTCCACTGCTCCCTCTGTCAGTAACATGATCTAATTTATCAAAAGATTGTAAACAGCTGCAAAATAACAGTAAAATAAACTCCAAACAACAAAATACAAAGTAAATTACAAAACAGATAAACTTTGGATGAAAAAATGCATGTATATAGAGAACATGAAGTACAACAGATCATACAGGAAAAACTTCATATTTTGTAGTAAACTCAGACAATCATATGATCATTGGAAGTCACAGAGATGTGGTTTTACAGAAGAATGCTGAAAATTCCATGGACAACAAAGAAAACAAATGCAGAGGTTTTAAATCAGGCCTGCACACAAAGAAACCTTATCAAGATTCTTCGCGGATATAATGCAAGAGAAATTTAGAACATTTGGTGACTACAGGTAAAATTCAGGGAAGGAGAGAAAGACAGAGGGAGAAGATGTTGGATGGCCTGAAATCATGGTTCGACAAATGATCGACGTCAGAACTGATTACATGCACCAAGCAAAGAGAGTTGTGGAGAGACATGATCGCCTATGCCGGCAGGCACGGCACTTGATTCATTGAACCTCAGAAGACTATTGTTCTTGCCAAAAATTGAAAACAGCTTGAAGGTCCATCACTGTAATCAAGAAAACCAGTGATAACTTTAAGAATATATGAATGACAATATCTAAATCATTTCACTACCACAAATTGCCTGTTTCCGGGGTCCGTAAGGGATGCAAAGAACAGTACCACTGCGACCTACAAGGCATCTCGTAAGAGGCGACTAAGGTAGGGGCCTAGGGAAGCTATACCCTAGTAAATAAAAAGTGTCACATAACTTGGGATGTGCTGGCCTACTTGTAGGCGCGTAACCATCACAACGTACAATCGATCTTAGGTACATGTCACATACAAATCACACAGAGTGGTTAACAAGTGGTCGCTATGGAGATGACTACAACAAACATTCTAAAGTACTTCAACAATTAGTATATAGATATTTGTAGATTGAATTGTCAGTTTACCCAACTAGATACAACAAACATTCTAAAGTACTTCAACAACTAATATATAGATATTTGTAGATTGAATTGTCAGTTTACCCAACTAGATACAACAAACATTCTAAAGTACTTCAACAACTAATATATAGATATTTGTAGATTGAATTGTCAGTTTACCCAACTAGATACAACAAACATTCTAAAGTACTTCAACAACTAATATATAGATATTTGTAGATTGAATTGTCAGTTTACCCAACTAGATACAACAAACATTCTAAAGTACTTCAACAACTAATATATAGATATTTGTAGATTGAATTGTCAGTTTACCCAACTAGATACAACAAACATTCTAAAGTACTTCAACAACTAATATATAGATATTTGTAGATTGAATTGTCAGTTTACCCAACTAGATACAACAAACATTCTAAAGTACTTCAACAACTAATATATAGATATTTGTAGATTGAATTGTCAGTTTATCCAACTAGATACAACAAACATTCTAAAGTACTTCAACAACTAATATATAGATATTTGTAGATTGAATTGTCAGTTTACCCAACTAGGTATAAAAGAAACATGATGATAATATGCTAAATAAACAGCATTAGAATAACTTAATTGACAAGAATTAATTGAGCAAAATATAAATAGGAAAGTTATCAAATTTCTGCTTATACAGCTTGTTAGTGTGACACTGTAGTGATGCATGTGAGGGTGACTGTGTAGTAAATATGAGTTCCAATAGATGAATCAATTAACAAATATAAAAAAAAAAGATTTATCAATGCAGTTTTATACTTGAATATATATAAACAAAATATACTTTTCAACATAAACAAAGGCTGATATGGACAAAGAAATCAGAAAGAATAATTTGCACGTTTTTTGGCAGTAGAAGCTAATAAGAGTACAGTAACAAAAAGGAAGAGAATAGAGAGTACTGTAACAAAAATGGAAGATAATAAAATACAGTAACAAAAAAGAATAGAGAGTACTGTAAAATGAAAGATAATAGAAGTACTGTAACAAAATGGAAGATAATAGAGAGTACAGTAACAAAATTGGAAGATAATAGAGAGTACAGTAACAAAAATGAAAGATAATAGAGAGTACTGTAACAAAATGAAGATAATAGGAGTACTGTACAAATGAAGATAATGAGAGTACTGTAACAAAAATGGAAGAAAATTTAGAGAGTACAGTAACAAAATTGGAAGATAATAGAGAGTACTGTAACAAAAATGGAAGATAATAGAGAGTTCAGTAACAAATTGAAGATAATAGAGTACAGTAACAAAATGAAAGATAATAGAGAGTACTGTAACAAAAATGGAAGATAATAGAGAGTGCAGTAACAAAAAAAGAAAGATAATAGAGAGTACTGTAACAAAAATGGAAGATAATAGAGACAGAAACACAAATGGAAGATATAGAGAGTACTGTAACAAAAAATGGAAGATAATAGAGAGTGCAGTAACAAAAAAAAGATAAACAAGTTAAGTAAACTAATTACATATGAAGGTAGATTAATTTATCTGAAAAAGATGATTACTATACACAACACGATGTAACTAAAATATGTGGTATTGAATGCATCATATCACTTGATTCAAGGTTCTGTCAGTTTGCATGCAAAATAAATGCTATGATTTAAAATTTTATGGAAAATATGATAATTGTCATGATATTTCCTTTCCTGCATCACAGTTTTGGTAGAGTTAAGTAATGTACCTGTGAAGTTTCTTAACTCAGTCAGTGCATGTGTGTGTGCTTTTTTGTGTGTGTGCATGTTAGAGAGAGAGGGAGAGAGAGAAGAAATGTGCAGACAATATGTAAACATAGACCTGGAAGACATATGTACAAGTTGCTTGTGCCTCACATGTGTTTGCCACATATTTATTTCCTGTGAGAGATTACCAGACCAGTGGATGTGGTTGCCATTTGGTGGCCACTTTGATCTTGTACAGCTCCCAGTGTAATGGTTGGCTCCTGGGAGTGGACATTTCTGAGCACTAGTTGTATACTGTAGTTAATTGTTTCTAGCTGACTGGATTCTATTTCTCATCTTCTCATATAACATAAGAAATATGTTGTGCTAACAACAGGTGTACTTTAGTTTTGTTATCCTTTTTTTGTTTTGAAAATGTTGATTGTTTACATGTGAATGTATGATATTCTTTGAACCAGTAAGCTCTAGGGAAAGCTACCCTAGTAAATAAAAAGCATGGTAAGAAATCGGATTTGCTGGCACCCATGGGTGCATAACTTGCACAATCACTCTTAGGCTCAGATCACATACAAACCAAAAAAAGGGATTAATAAGTGGTCGATATGGAGCGTTTACAGAAGAAGAAGAAGAACGAGTAAACTGGATGGGTTTAAAATGATGTTCACTAGTTTTTGTGAATGTTAGAAATAGAAACCGCCAATGTGTTGCCGAGACTCGCAAGGGGAGCAAAGAATAGTAACACTGCGACCTACAAGACATGTCGTAAGGGCGACTGAGGTAGGGGGCCTAGTTAGGAAGCTACCTAGTAAATAAAAAGCATTGCAGAAATCGGATGTGCTGCCTACTTGTAGGTGCATAACTGGAACAATGTACAATCGCTCTTAGACTCAGATCACATACAAATCATAAAGAGTGTTATAAGTGGTTGATATGGAGCGTCGAAGAAGAACAAGTAAGCTGGACAAGTAAATGATGTTCACTAGTTTTTGTGAAAGTTAGAGATAGAAACTACTGAAATGGATGACAAAATGTAAACTATTTTTAGATCCATCAGATTCTAAGACAGATGATATGGCATTGCTGCCCCACAATGACACACAGATTAAAGTTAACATGAATATTATAAATAACAAGTCTCAGCAACTGGGTTTGAAAATACACAAAGACAAGACCAAGGTCATCAGAATAAATGCAGTAAATGTAAACCAGATTATGCTGGAGGAAACAGCTCTACAATATGTAGAATCATACACATAACTTGGTAGCAACATAGACACAGAAGGAGGAACAAACAAAGATGTCAAGATAAGAATACAAAAAGCAAGGTGAAACTTTATTACATTAAGATATGGAAGTCGAAAGAGATCAAAACAAACACAAAGCTGAGATTTTTTCAATCAAATGTGAAGTCAGTGCTGTTCTATGGTTGGGAAACATGGAAGACGGCAAAAAGAAACCACCAGAAAACTACAGACCTTCATAAATGGATGCTTACGTAGAATAGAGGGACTGAGATGGTATAAGATTATGAACGAGGAACTCAGAGAAAGAACTAAGCAGATACCAGTGGAGAAAGAGCCACGGAAGACACGCTGGCGATGAATAGGACATACATTGAGAAGACTGACTGGAGGCATTGCAAAAACAGGCACTGTTTTGGAACCCACAGGGAAAGAAGAGTAGGGAATACCTAAACATACCTGGAGAAGAGAGCTAGAGGCTGATATTAAAAGGATAGGTAAAACATGGAAAGAATTGGAAGGGATGGCAGGTGAGAGGAAGAACTGGAAGAAGTTTGTTGAAGACCTTTGCTCCACTGAGAGTTGAAATGTGAAGAAGATGAAGAAGAATGTGAGACATTAAGGTCTGCTTACAACTGAAGATACTTAAAGACAGAATTCAAGAGAGAGGAATTATGCATCTAAGCAATACCTTCATTTCATTTATATGTAGGTCTACAAGGTGTGTCCTGTACCTGGCTCTGTCTCCAGCAGATGTGGGGTCAGCTAGGCTCTCTTAGGAAGGGTGAAAAGTGCTGATGACCTACAGAACGCACAAGCCACTCCCATTTGGTGTTGATCTGAAAACTTTGACCACAAGGTTTAAGCCCATCATCTAGGGGTTAGACTCCCATAGGCCAATTATTTTACCCTCAACGGCTTAGAGAAACGAACCAAAATAAAAAGCATCCAGAAACTGGATGTGGTAGCCTAGTAGTCTGTAAGAGCTTAACTGACATGATGAACTAACACCAAACTCGAAGCGAACTCACATCAAATTCAAAGCGAACTCACATCAAACTCGAAGCGAGCTCACGTCAAACTGGAAGCGAACTCACATCAAACTCGGCGAACTCACTCAAACTGGAAGCGAACTCACTCAAACTCGGCGAACTCACATCAAACTCGAGTGAACTCACATCAAACTCGAAACGAACTCACATCAAACTGGAAGCGAACTCACATCAAACTCTAAGCCGCTAATCATATACAAACCATTAAGAGTGGTTGAACAAGTGATTGATGTAATCAAACAAAAGAATGATTTTCATGTGACACATTGTTCATATTAGACTGATCTTAATACAACTACTGAGGTTTCATGTAACACCATGGTTCATACTTAGACTGATCTTAATACAACTGCTGCAGGCAGCACGGTAGAGAGAGATGACACCATGGTTCATACTTAGACTATTCTTAATACAACTGCTGCAGGCAGGGTATAGAGAGATATGATCAGACAACTTTATCACAAGTCTCTGTGCAACTTGAACAGAAGATGATGATTTCATGCTTATTTTTCTCTCTCTTTTTTTTTTAGATAACAAGGAAGTTCGTGACAACGAGAACAGAATGAGCTTTGTCTTGAGATTTCCAGGGGAACAGTGGGATGCAGGCTTGGAGTATTTCAAGGTGGAATCTTGACATCTTTTCCCTGATGTAGGAGCGTTAGTGCTAGGGAGCTGTTAATATTAAATACACAATACAGTGGGCAACATTAGATGTTAGGTTAATATTAAATACACAATACAGTGGTCAACATTTGATGTTAGGTTAATATTAACTACACAATACAGTGGGCAACATTTGATGTTAGTGCTAGGGAGTTATTAATATTAACTACACAATACAGTTGGCAACATTTGATGTTAGTGCTAGCCAGTTCTTAATATTAATTATACAATACAGTGGGCAACATTTCATGTTAGTGTTAGTAGTTATTATTAAATATATAATGCAGTGGGCAACATTTGATGTTAGTGCTTGGGAGTCGTTAATATTAATTATATAATACAGTGGGCAACATTTCATGTTAGTGCTAGCCAGTTGTTAATATTAAATACATAATACAGTGGGCAACATTTCATGTTAGTGCTAGCCAGTTGTTGATATTAAATACATAATACAGTGGGCAACATTTCATGTTAGTGCTTGGGAGTCGTTAATATTAATTATATAATACAGTGGGCAACATTTCATGTTAGTGCTAGCCAGTTGTTGATATTAAATACATAATACAGTGGGCAACATTTCATGTTAGTGCTAGCCAGTTGTTGATATTAAATACATAATACAGTGGACAACACTTATTGAATTTGAATGAATATAAACGTCTTAGAAAAATGTCTTCATTGATTGTCTCTTGATTAAGATACTGATGCGCAATTATTTCTAAAGTTGTCCATGTTTCACATGACATCTACATGATAGGGGGTGTGTCTCTGTTTTTGATTTCTCAGGTGTCTGAGTTATTTATTTTATTTCCTAAACATTGAGGAGAGGGGGGAAAATGTAAGTTGTGAAAGTGATCTCATTTTTATTTCTAAACCCCATATTGACCTAATACCCGTGGCTGTGCTGCCACCTTGCTGAAGACAGATGTGATGGGATGCAAGACATAAGTGTTGCAGTTTGTTTTTATGATCATTGGTACAAAAAACTACAAACCTACAGACAGTTGCTTATTCATGGTTGTTCTCCTGCCACCGCAGAAGAAGACAAAGAAAAAGAGATATGTTGATACATATTTTTACTGGTCCTGTTTTGTTCTCTGTAAGCGCTAATTGCTGTGATTTCCTGTCCAAAAATTAACACACATATCCTTTTCTCTTACTACATGTAGTTATAAACATATTGATATTAGTATGTAACCCATACTTTTTTCATTATTATGCAACATAGATGTGTAAACAGTCTTACTAGTTGGGCATCATATGTTATGGTAAACAATCATATGGGCGTGTGTATGTGTATGAGGTTCATATCTGATAATGATATTTCACATAGACACATATCAGTATTCTTGAGTTCAATCATTCACTATGCTATCCTGTGATTAAATGACTTTAAAAATTCATCATTGAGTATAGTTATCAGTTATATGAGGACTATCACATCATAGCACTCTAGACACTTCCATAGGTCCTCCAATGTACACTTCAACAAATCCAGCAATATCCAGCGCTCCAACACACCAGTTCAATGTTGATTAATCAATCTTTTGCATATTTGGTATGTCGTTCTTTTCAGGCTACACCAGTATCAACACCCATCTCTCTCAATCTCATCAATGAGTGGGATTCACAGCCATGAAACTCCTCTGATTGGAAAGACTCTTTCAATGCGTTAAGAATATCATTTCGGTCCATGGCAGCCTTGAGTATAGTATCATCAGTAAATATTTGACTGTGCAGTTGTGATTATTTATTTGTTTGTTTGAATGAAAGCATCAGCTTAATCTCTGTTATGACAGTTTGATCCCAAGTATGAACTGGATTTATCTGTTCCATGTACCAGTAACCTCTTCTTGTATATAATTCTAAACATGTTTGTCTATTTTATACGTACATATGCACACACTCACACATATGATGCATCTTGGAATAGGCCGCTGCACCTCCTGGCTTTACACATGTCACCAAGAGTGAGAGTCGTTTGTGGTTAAGAGACTAATACTAGCAAAGACATCACCGAAATATTTGAGAGAGAGAGAAAGTGTATATGTTTTTAGTGATCATGAGAAAATGATATATATTTATTTGCGTTTAGTTTAGTCCATACAATGCCATTTCTGTATTGGTTTACTTTACTTCCAGCATAGCTCTCTTGTTATTTGGCTACACATCGTTTGTTTTCATATTCTGACAGTCTGGTTAGTGTTGCAGATTTACCATCATTCCATGTATCATTTGCACTCCACTTTTCCCTTATGCCATTCAGAATATCAGCCTGGTCCATCGCTCGTCCTGTTTTTACAATATCCATTATTGAAAGCTTATCAGCCTGTTTATTCCCTGTACTTCTATGTGCCCGGGTACAAAAATAAAACTGATTTATCAGCCATGACCTACTCAGAGGGAAAGCATACATGGGTAAAAGTCTAACTCAGGTTTGGCCATTGCTTTAGTTACTGCTGTAACATCCATAATCATGCTGCTTATATTCACAACAGAACCACCACTATCTTCCTGCACAATTTCCTCTCCGACCTGAGCAGTAAAAGTCCATGAGCTCCACATGTGCAGAACAACAGATTCATCTGTGTGATTGACCATATCTATCGCCTGCAGACGAGTTTTCATAAATCAACATCTGAACATCTGCCTCCTTGACCACCAGGTCTTTCTTCTTTATCTGCATTCTCTATCCAGTCCAATGCATGCTGACAAGGATGTTAGTACTACCTGCTGGTACTCATATCCATATTTAACTAAGTTCAATTTCCTAAAGCGAACACACTTGTCTAATAATGTCCTTAACCTGAGCCATCCAAGATTTTCATCATTGTATCCAACTGTCATTTATTACTGATTTCCGTAAGCGTTGACTTGGAGGTAGGCGAGTGCTTATCAAATCCTTTTTCTGTCTTTCATTGTTGGAAAGTCAAGGAGGTACCGACTAGCCCTGAACAAGATATCTTGTGTGCATCCAAGTATGATGTTCATAGTCTTGATTTGTATTATTTCCAGTCTTTCTATCTTTGAATAGTTAAAGAGTCAGGATTGCCAGAGCATACTAAATCACAGACAGGACCATACCCTGGTATAAGAGACGTATGTGATGTTGCTTACAGTTTGTCACATCCATTACCCACAGCGTTGTCATGCCCTTAATAGCATTTATACCACATTATTTTTGTTCTGGGTAAAAACAAGAGTATGATGAGATTTTATGCAACTCTAGGTATTTCATTGTTTGAGACCTCTCCATCATCTCTAAACACAAAGTAACAATTGGTGTTGGAGTTTTAACAATATGGTTATTCAGACTATGTCCCCGCTGCCTTTGTCATGTTCACCAGTGCTACTGCTTTCCAGCACCACCTATTTATGCTGTGGAATTCTGACTGAAGTTATTCCACAACTTGCTCTCGATCTTTACGTAACAATATACCAAAATGTCGTCTGCATATGACCCTGTACTCCCCTGTCCCGTGATATGTTCACTTGTGATTGTTCACAGTGTGAGCGCTGAACAGCACCAATGCTAATGATAAACCTTGTGGAAAACATTTGTTGCTTGTTCAGAATTTCAGCAACCACAACTTGAACACTACTTTTCGCTGGAAGGGAACTGCAGAGATCTAATTGAGGACTACTGGACCGTTTTTTTAAACTGCTGATATAGTCTGTATAGTTTTTCTCTTAGGATAATTTATTCACAAGAGATTGGTATGAAAGTGACCAGGTTCAACTGTTGATTACATTATTTTAATAAAAATAATAATAACTCACCCAGTGCAAAACTTGTTAGTTGTAACCAGATCAGACTTTTTCACTGCTGAGTTATATTACATCATCATAATAATACCAAGTTTAGTCAAACACTGAGACTAAAACAGAAAAATATATATAGTCCATATTGGATCTTACAATATTTTCTAATATGTATTATATGATATACTGTGTATATATACATTTATATATAAATAAACTAGTTATGTGCATCATCATTTTGTTTGTATTTTTCAAACAACATTTTTATACATATATTATCATTCTTTTTGTGTGTGTTATTTATTCTATTGTCCGCAGTCATGGATTGAATTTGTGAAATGAAGTGAGAAATAAAACTTATCTTGTGATTACTGTTGTTTTTTTTGTGTGTGTTTTATTGTGTGGTTGTTTTTCATAGAATTATTTGGGGTCTAGACGTGTATCATTTTTGTTATGTCAGATTTGATGTTTCTTATGTGAGATCTGTTTGTTGTGTGGGATCTGATGTTTGTTGTGTGGGATCTGATGTTTGTTGTGTGGGATCTGATGTTTGTTGTGTGGGATCTGATGTTTGTTGTGTGGATCTGATGTTTGTTGTGTGGGATCTGATGTTTGTTGTGTGGGATCTGATGTTTGTTGTGTGGATCTGATGTTTGTTGTGTGGGATCTGAAGTTTCTTATATGAGGTTTGTTGTGTGGGATCTGATGTTTCTTATATGAGGTTTGTTGTATGGGATCTGATGTTTCTTATATGAGGTTTGTTGTGTAGGATCTGAAGTTTCTTATATGAGGTTTGTTGTGTGGGATCTGAAGTTTCTTATATGAGGTTTGTTGTGTGGGATCTGATGTTTCTTATATGAGGTTTATTGTGTGGGATCTGAAGTTTCTTATATGAGGTTTCTTATGTGAGGTTTGTTGTGTGGGATCTGAAGTTTCTTATATGAGGTTTATTATGTGAGGTTTGTTGTGTGGGATCTGATGTTTCTTATATGAGGTTTCTTATGTGAGGTTTGTTGTGTGGGATCTGATGTTTCTTATATGAGGTTTATTGTGTGGGATCTGAAGTTTCTTATATGAGGTTTGTTGTGTGGGATCTGATGTTTCTTATATGAGGTTTATTGTGTGGGATCTGAGTTTCTTATATGAGGTTTATTATGTGAGGTTTATTGTGTGGGATCTGAAGTTTCTTATATGAGGTTTCTTATGTGAGGTTTGTTGTGTAGGATCTGATGTTTCTAAATGAGGTTTATTTTGTGGGATCTGAAGTTTCTTATGTGAGGTTTGTTGTATGGGATCTGAAGTTTCTGATATGAGGTTTGTTGTATGGGATCTGAAGTTTCTTATATGAGGTTTGTTGTATAGGATCTGAAGTTTCTTATATGAGGTTTGTTGTATGGGATCTGAAGTTTCTTATGTGAGGTTTGTTGTATGGGATCTGAAGTTTCTTATATGAGGTTTGTTGTATGGGATCTGAAGTTTCTTATGTGTTGTTTGTTGTATGGGATCTGAAGTTTCTTATATGAGGTTTGTTGTATGGGATCTGAAGTTTCTTATTTGAGGTTTGTTGTATGGGATCTGAAGTTTCTTATATGAGGTTTGTTGTATGGAATCTGAAGTTTCTTATATGAGGTTTGTTGTATGGGATCTGAAGTTTCTTATATGAGGTTTGTTGTATAGGATCTGAAGTTTCTTATATGAGGTTTGTTGTATGGGATCTGAAGTTTCTTATTTGAGGTTTGTTGTATGGGATCTGAAGTTTCTTATATGAGGTTTGTTGTATGGGATCTGAAGTTTCTTATGTGTTGTTTGTTGTATGGGATCTGAAGTTTCTTATATGAGGTTTGTTGTATGGGATCTGAAGTTTCTTATGTGAGGTTTGTTGTATGGGATCTGAAGTTTCTTATATGAGGTTTGTTGTATGGGATCTGAAGTTTCTTATATGAGGTTTGTTGTATGGAATCTGAAGTTTCTTATATGAGGTTTGTTGTATGGGATCTGAAGTTTCTTATGTGAGGTTTGTTGTGTGGGATCTGAAGTTTCTTATGTGAGGTTTGTTGAATGGGATCTGAAGTTTCTTATGTGAGGTTTGTTGTGTAGGATCTGATGTTTCTTATATGAGGTTTGTTGTATGGGATCTGAAGTTTCTTTGTTTGTTTGTTGTATGGGATCTGAAGTTTCTTATATGAGGTTTGTTGTTTGGGATCTGAAGTTTCTTATGTAGTTGTTTGTTGTATGGGATCTGAAGTTTCTTATATGAGGTTTGTTGTATGGGATCTGAAGTTTCTTATTTGAGGTTTGTTGTATGGGATCTGAAGTTTCTTATATGAGGTTTGTTGTGTGGGATCTGATGTTTCTTATATGAGGTTTGTTGTGTGGGATCTGATGTTTCTTATATGAGGTTTGTTGTGTGGGATCTGATGTTTTTATGAGGTTTGTTGTATGGAATCTGATGTTTCTTATGTGAGGTTTGTTGTGTGGGATCTGAAGTTTCTAATGTGAGGTTTGTTGTGTGGGATCTGAAGTTTCTTATATGAGGTTTGTTGTATGGAATCTGAAGTTTCTTATATGAGGTTTGTTGTATGGGATCTGAAGTTTCTTATATGAGGTTTGTTGTGTAGGATCTGATGTTTGTTGTGTGGAGTCTGATGTTTCTTATATGAGGTTTATTGTGTGGAATCTGATGTTTCTTATATGAGGTTTGTTGTGGGGGATCTGAAGTTTCTTATATGAGGTTTGTTGTGTGGGATCTGAAGTTTCTTATATGAGGTTTGTTGTGTGGAGATCTGAGTTTGTTGTGTGAGTTTGATGTTTCTTATATGAGGTTTATTGTGTGGAATCTGATGTTTGTTATATGAGGTTTGTTGTATGGGATCTGATGTTTCTTATATGAGGTTTGTTGTATGGGATCTGATGTTTCTTATATGAGGTTTATTGTATGGGATCTGATGTTTCTTATATGAGGTTTATTGTATGGGATCTGATGTTTCTTATGAGGTTTGTTGTGTGAAATCTGATGTTTCTTATATGAGGTTTATTGTGTGAAATCTGATGTTTCTTATATGAGGTTTGTTGTGTGGAAATCTGATGTTTGTTGTGTGGGATTGAGGTTTGTTGTGTGGGATCTGAAGTTTCTTATATGAGGTTTATTGTGTGAAATCTGATGTTTCTTATATGAGGTTTATTGTGTGAAATCGATGTTTCTTTATAGAGCTTTTGTTGTGTAAATCTTATGTTTGTTGTGGGATCTGAAGTTTCTTAGTGAGGCTTTGTTATGTGGAATCTGAAGTTTCTTATAGAGGTTTGTTGTGTGGGATCTGATGTTTCTTATATGAGGTTTCTTATGTGAGGTTTGTTGTGTAGGAATCTATGTTTCTTATATGAGATCTGATGTGTGTTGTGTAGATCTGATGTTTCTTATGTGAGATCTTCTTCGAACGCTCCATATCGACCACTTGTTAACCACTCTTTATGATTTGTATGTGATCTGAACCTAAGAGCGATTGTACGTTGTCCCAGTTATGCGCCTACAAGTAGGCCAGCACATCCGATTCCTGAACGCTTTTTAAATATGGTAGCTTCTCTAGGCCCCTACCTCAGTCGCCTCTTACGACATGCCTTGTAGGTCGCAGTGTTACTATTCTTTGTCTCCTTCCAAACCCCGGCAACACACGGGCGATGTGAGATCTGATGTTTCAAAGTTGACATCTTTTGTTGTTTACGTAAGAACTGCTGAGGTTAATGGCAAGAGTTTCAAAGCATCCAATCTTCATACTTGCAGTACAGACTGTATTGAGTCGGTGTAGCTTGGCGGCAGTCATGTTATTTTCCTCACAATTGTATGGTGTAACATTTGTTTGATGCATGTAATCAGTTCTGACGTCGATCTTGTGTCGAACCACGATGTCAGGCCATCCAACATCTTCTCCCACTGTCTTCCACGATCTCTCCTTCCCTGAATTTTACCTGTAGTCAACAAATGTTCTAAATCTTATCTTCGCATTATATGCCCGAAGAAAACTTTATTCTTTTGATAAGGTTTCTTTGTGTGCAGGCCTGATTTAAAACCTCAACATTTGTTTTCTTTGCTGTCCATGGAATTTTCAGCATTCTTCTGTAAAACCTCATCTCTGTGACTTGCAATGCTCGTATTGATTGTTTGTTCATTGTCCATGATTCGCTACCATACATAAGTATTGGTTCAATATAGCACTGGAGTACTCGTTTTAACAATGTCATTGGTAGTGAGTTCACGCATAGTGTGTTCTTCATTTTCATAAAAGCTGCTTTCGTTTGAGCTATTCTACTCCTAATCTATGTTGTACATCTTCCATCTGTTAGAAATGTTCCCAGATGCTTGAATCGATGAACTTGTTGTGTTGTGTTCATTATGAAATCCATTAGGAAATATTAAAAATGAAATTCCTACTAAAATATCTTCATCTTCAAAATTACATCGGGGACCCTCGCCGGTGCTGCGGAGTTCGTGCACTGCAGCTGAGATCTTCTTGTATAAGAAATATATCGGTGCACACATGGTTACTCACCGAAGTGAAATGATGATAGTCATATCCAACAATCAATCAATTAACCACTGCAACGTGAATTTCTTTAATGTTATTTATGACGCGGAATTATCATAACGAATGGACCCAGTACGGTTGATTGTATAAACTCCGAACGTCGTCATTCTTTCAAGTGAGATCTGTTCAGAGTTTAAGTGTATTTGATGGCTCTCACACCTGTTCAGAGTTTAAGTGTATTTGATGGCTCTCACACCTGTTCAGAGTTTAAGTGTATTTGATGGCTCTCACACCTGATCAGAGTTTAAGTGTATTTGATGGCTCTCACACCTGTTCAGAGTTTAAGTGTATTTGATGTGCCATTTGGTGTGTTATGATGGCCCTCACACTTTGACCGCGATAAAAGTTAAGAACATTCCTATATTACATAATGTGGAATTACTTTTAACTCGTTCATACCATCTTGTATGTTGATATGGCCGGTATCTCATAACTAAAATGTCTTATAACTAAAGAGCGGGCGTCTCATAACTAAAATGTCTTATAACTAAAGAGGGCTCACAAAAGTCTATAACTAAAATGTCTTATATAACTAAAAAGCGGTCGTCCCATAACTAAAATGTCTTATATAACTAAAGAGCGGGCGTCCCATAACTAAACATTAAAACGATGTCTTCATGAAATGAAAATCGGGACATATCCTTTACAGGACGTAGCCATCAACAACAGTAAGCGAGTCGTCGATTTTTCTAGGCACCACTTATACGCTCAGTAGTCTGCCATTGCTTTCTGAACGGTGAGATCTATTTTTATCGTTCGTTAAAAATCCAGGGAACTGATTTGCTTCCAAAATTGCCCGCCGTGGAGTTTGAACCAGGTACGCTTCGGTTGTGGTCGATCTCACTACCGCTAAACTGACTCATCCCAATAATCCGCTGGGAGCGCGCGCCTCTATTCATTTGATTTAGAACTATCTTAGCGAAAATTCATTTACCTGCATAATGGTATATTACACATATAAATCTGTTTATAATTAAGAAAACTGCAGCTGAATTGATACATACACCTACAGTGGTAAAATAGAAGCGAAATTTAGTTCAGCTAAAACCTGTTTTTCAATTCGGTAGCTATTATGTGAGAAAACACTGGTAAGTCATAGCCAACTAAAACTTATGGGCCTTCGGACTCAGGTAAGAATTATGGGAAATCAGACCCCAACTACACCACGTGACCTCGCATTCAAGTATTGGTGCATATAGACGAATTCATTTTAAAATCAACACAAAATGCTAGCTTGAAGTTATATTATGCAACAAGTTAAGCTTAACAATTTTTTTTTTTCCGATCCAGAAGCACTTGAACTTTTCAGCTCTTCGGCTCGGTGCCATGGACATCGTAACCCTTCGGTTCGGTGCCACGAACACCGTAAATCTGGGGAATATGTGGCTTTTTCTGCCATCCCTTGGAATTGAACCCGCACGCACAGAGGGATAGTCACCCGTAGTCCAACGCGCTACGAACACGCTGGGCAGACTGGCAAAAGCTTAACAATAAGGAATATCACTATTATGAATATTTTTCACCAATAAATAACCATAGACTCACAGAATTTAGTAAAATTGCAAAAACGCTTGCATTGTTCTATCAAACCTCTATATTTCCGGCCCCCTTTTCTGATCTAGTTCAGGAACCCGAGTCAGTTGTCTGGCCTAGTTATCAAGAGTTGGATGTGGTTAAGTCCGTATCTTCTGTACTATAGACACACAATAAATGAATGGGATCAACATAAACCCTGCCTCCTTTACTTTCATTTCTCTGATGCAAAAATTGAGGATTGGTCGAGCAGAAAGCTATTGTGGTTGGATACACATTCCACACTGAAAATGTCAAACTTGTGACCACTTGTCTACAAGGTATGGTGACTAATCACCGTTCTATCACAGCTTTCTTTAAATTGCATCAAGTATTTTGAAACGAAATATGGAACTGCAAGTTATATAGTATTAAACTAAATTACGAATTTTCAATTCAAATGTTGTATCAATCCTAACATACGCCAGCGAGAGTTGGAAAATGACTAAAGATATAGAAAGCAAGTTGAATGCATTTGAAAATAGATGTCTGCGAAAAATAATGAATATAAAATGGAACGAATTCAGGAGAAGTGATGAAATCAGAGATATGTCTGGTCAACCACTAGTGACAACTGTTATAAGAAAGAGAAGATGGAGATATGTTGGGCACACCTTGAGGAGAAATGATCAACGAATATCAAAGCAGGCATTGAAGTGGGATGCAAAGGGTTCAAGAAAGAGAGGTCGACCTAAGGAGACCCTGAAACGAACTTTGCTGAGAGAGGCAGGAAATATCGGTCTCAGTTCCATGGAGGAGATTGAGCGAGTTGCCCAGGATAGAGCGGTATGGAGAAATTATTTGCAGGCCCTACGTAACGAATAACGGTACGAGAGGAATTATTATCATTATTTATTATTTTGAAACGAACCTTTTTTCTAGAAATTAGATGATCTCACGTAAAGAAATATTACTGGTAGACATTCCGTGGACTCATCACGGTATGGTTGACTCATCACTAAAGTCTTGAGTTTAGTTGCGTAATATAACATACACTGTCTGACCAGAGCCAACTATAAACTACTGGGCCTTTGGGCTCAGGTAAGAATTGTGGAAATCAGACCCCAACTACACCACGTGACCTCGCATTCCAGTATTGGTGTATATAGACGAATTCATTTTAAAATCAACACAAAATGCTAACTCGAAGTCATATTATGCAACAAGTTAAGTTTAACAATAAGGAATATCAATATTATAAATATTTTCACCAATAAATAACCATAGACTCACAAAATTGAGTAAAATTGCAAAAAGCTTGCAATGCTCTATCAAACATCTGTATTTTCCAGATCCCTTTTCTTGTCTAGGTCAGGGAATACCTGGCCAGTTGTCTGGCCTGTGCTAGAGCCTGGCTGTGGTCTGACACAGCGGCAGAAGCAGACACAAATCTTGGTTGTTTTATTAAGGTTTGGGACTATTTGCAATGATAAAGTGGCTCAATGTTTACTATGTCAAATAGTCTAACAAGTGCAGGGTGTAGCAGTGGATACGCAATCTACCTTGTCGCAGACATGAGACACACATTCTGGAGAATTGCTCGCAAAATATGGTCGCTGTAGTTTTGTATTCTAATTGATTCATTAAAATGACCTTAATCATTGAACTTCGGTGAGTCTGCTAAGATCCCTTTCCTACACAGGAAGCTCTCACCGGCAGTGCATGAACTCCGTAGCACCGGCTAAGATCCCCGATGTAATTTAGAAGATCGTGAAAATATTTTGTACGAATTTGATTAATTAATCTTTCTAATTAACTTTGCCCGGGCAGCGGCTTCCAGGCTAGTTCTTCTAGATTTTGAACTACCAAGGGTTCTTTTACTGCTCAATCTGAACAAGGGACATACGTTTTTATCGTCTGTCTTCGATAGGACTAGGAATTCGATCGCACCTACACTGAGATCAGGGATCTCTGGAAAAATATCCTGATGGCTCAACGAGGGAGCGGGCCTAGTACTTTTGCAACGTGAGGCGAGCACCTAACCTCTACGCTACGTACGCCCTTGTTCCCTTCTAAACCAACCGTCTGTTCAATTAAAACTTACTGTGGTTAATAAAACGCATTATTCGATCTGAGCTTTTATGTTTTGACCGTGAATCCTCTACGCTACGTACGCCCTTGTTCCCTTCTAAACCAAACCGTATCGGTTTAAACTGAAAGACCACCCCACTTACTAAAACGTACTGTCCATCTATATGGTACTTAATGATGCTATTGTACCAGATACTGAAATTCAAGAGATTTAAGTGGAATTTCGATATATGAACCTCTGACATCTTTTTACCTTCACGTATAAATATATGTGGGGAGACTGTTATAATGATGAGAGGACGTTACAAAGTTTATGTTCTGCAAAGTGGGCGATGGCCGAAACATTTTGGAAATCTATGATCTAGATCTATTCAGAAAAAAAACTCGTTACTGACTGAAGTACCGCATTTTAGGCCGGGACGGTGTAGGACAGGTGAGACGAGAGTCTAGGGAATTTAATGGCCGCATAGCTAGGGCAGTCGCCACGAAGCTGTTCAGGTTGGGATGTTTCATGTGTGCCCACAACAGAAAAAAAATCCTTGGAGTTACCGTGAATTCAACACGAGTTTCCCACATGGGATACGCGCTCTAATTCATTCGACTAGACACTTCTCTATCTAGATCTATACATTAAGTTAATAATCTTATCATTAATATATCTTTTTTTTCTCGCTAAAATGAAGTCACTAAAACTGTTAATGTTCATTAGATCGCCACAGACGGAGCCAAGCCTTTGTCGTTAAGTACTGCTGCTGAACAGTAGCTCCCGTGCACATGCAATAGAACTAACTGTACACACACGCTCTCTTCCCTGCCACGAAGTTTGATTGGTGCCCGCTAACCTTCGACCTTGCACGCGTCTCAGCTGGACAGTGGTTCTAGACACAAGTTCCAGGCACACGTCCGCCTTTTGATGCCGTCTCCTAAAACGAAAATATTATTTTCTCTCAGTACTCACTCACGTGCGCCATGGTTTCCTCATGCTGTAGCTTTTGACACATAAACAACGGGCAGTGCCGTCTCTGGTTTCTCGTCTACTACTTTGACTGACGGGGACAACGTTCTCATTGGGCAAAGTGTCAGAGCTTTGCTTAAACTGAAACGTGAGGTCAGTCTTGAATTATAAATGGTTCATAAAAGCACATTTACACTTGCATTCTCCACAAGAAGTTCATTCTTTTATCTTTGTTGGCCTACACGCTCTGATATTTTTTTTTTTTTAAATCGCTCTTAGGTTGAAAGGAGCGTGACTCTGCTTCAAGGGGATTTAATCCCATACACAACAAACGAAACAACATTTCTATTTGGATTCTCCTCCCTCAACGTGTTAATTCTTATTATTTATCTTTGTTGGCCTACATGCTCTGATATAACCAAAAAAGGCTCGTCCTTTGGTTTAAACGAGCGTGCCTCCTCATTAAAGAAGCTTTACTTCCCTATATAACAAACAAACCAACAAACACATTGGAACATGTTTGTGTATAACTTTGTTTAGAAATTTGATCCAAGTGTTTGCTTCCATGTCATTACGTACATCAGAAAGCGATAGTCAGGGGTCAGGGTCGTGCTGTGCTATCATACAGAGAGCCTTTCGCATCAGGCGGAACCGTAAGGATGGGAGGAGGGGGATAAGCAGCGAAATCAAAATCTCAATTGAAGGTTATTTAAAGAAAAACCGCTTGTGTTGTGCCGGAGCCACAAGTAACTCAGTCCGGATTCTAACCAACAACCTTCAGAACGACAGGCAAACATCTTAACTACTTGACCATAGAGACCCCCAGAACTTGTCATTATGTTCTACGCTACCTGGCTACTCATACGTGTTATGATGTTCTATGTTATATGTTACCTGACTACTCATACTTGTTATGATGTTCTATGTTCTATATTACCTGACTACTCATACGAGTTATGATATTCTATGTTCTACGCTACCTGACTACTCATACCTGTTATGATGTTCTATCTTCTATGTTACCTGACTACTCATACCTGTTATGATGTTCTATCTTCTATGTTACCTGTCTACTCATACCTGTTATGATGTTCTATGTTCTATGTTACCTGACTACTCATACCTGTTATGATGTTCTATCTTCTATGTTACCTGACTACCATACTTGTTTGATTTTCTATGTTTTCACAATTTATATTCATGGTTATCTCATACTTTCTTGTAGGTGGCCTTGTATTGTCATTTTCATTTTAGGGAAGTTATAGATTGAATATCTGCTTCTGTATGTTCTGTGCCGTATTTCTTCACTTCTGTTCTATCCTTTGCTTGAAAAAAAGGACTTTTATTCTGTGTATTGTTATTGTTTTTGTATTTTGTAAAACAGTGTAGTACTTTGTTTGTACGTGCTTCGCCATTTTTACATGAGCAACAATCATATGAATATAAAATGAAACGAATTCAGAAGTGATGAAATCAG
Organism: Arion vulgaris; assembly: GCA_020796225.1. NCBI lineage: Eukaryota > Metazoa > Mollusca > Gastropoda > Stylommatophora > Arionidae > Arion > Arion vulgaris. Next base: position 30,326,774 of record CM036756.1, read on the forward strand.
AGACATGTCTGGTCAAGCACTAGTCACAACTGTTATAAGAAAGAGAAGATGGAGATATGTTGGGCACACCTTGAGGAGAAATGATCAAAGAATATCAAAGCAGGCATTGAAGTGGGATGCAAAGGGTTCAAGAAAGAGGTAGACCTAAGGAGACCCTGAAACGAACTTTGCTGAGAGAGGCAAGAAATATCGGTCTCAGTTCCATGGAGGAGTTTGAGCGAGTTGCCCAGGATAGAGCGGTATGGAGAAATTACTTGCAGGCCCTATGTAATGTATAACGGTACGAGAAGAATTATTTATTTAAAATCATATACTACTTCCTTTTCTGTAGATCTGATCTTTGTCTGAAGAAGATATTGTTCGTCTCTTCACCGTGATAAGTAAATACTGACACTTGTTCATTATTACAATGTTACCATTTCTTCTTCATCATCATCATCATCAGGTACCGTGCCGGCTGGCGTAGGCGATCATGGATCTCCACAAATCTCTATCTTTGGTGTTTGATATGAATTCAGATGTTGACGCTCTACTGTGCCATGAAGTCACGCTGTAAAATTTTCTCTTTCTGTCTTCCTCTGTCTCGTCTACCCTCGATTTTACTAGTTATTACAATGTGTTCTAAACCTCGTCTCCTCATCACATGTCCAAAAATGATGATTGCCTCTTTCTTATATTGATAATAAGTTTTCTCTGCGTCTTGACCTCATTCAACACCTCAACATTAGTGATTTTAGCAGTCCGTGGAATTCTCATCATTCTTCTGTAAAACCACATCTCTGTGCCTCCGATGTCAGATTGTTTATTCCTGACTCATCCGTATGTCAGTATTGGTTCTATGTAGCACTGATAACTCCATCCGTATGTCAGTATTGGTTCTATGTAGCACTGTATAACTCACATCCGTATGTCAGTATTGGTTCTATGTAGCACTGTATAACTCACATCCGTATGTCAGTATTGGTTCTATGTAGCACTGAACAATTCGCATTCTGACCTCAACCGACTTTTTTTCTTAGGAATTCTAAATGAATGACTTGAATGAGTCTGTAGTTGTGTTTCATCAAGCTATTTCTTGAATGCTGGTAATTGTGTTAACGACTTCACCGAGTTGTAATAATTAACTTTTAAAATTGTTATCATTACATTTGTTTATTGGAAGCAGAAATAATTCACAACTCGATTTCAACAGATTTGTTGCCGGATATAGTGTTTTAGTGCTCTGTCGTCAACACTTTTAGCTAGCGTAAATAGACAAAGGATCTATTGGTTATACGGAAAGTGTGTAAACGTCGAATAGATATTGTTTATTTTAATAAGGGACCATTAGAACAATTAATGACTAATTTATGAACAGCTTATCGCATCTTCAAACGTAACAACTGTTATAAGAAAGAGAAGATGGAGATATGTTGGACATATTCCGAGAGGAAATGGTCAAAGAATAACAAAGCGGACAGTGGTTACCGGGGCCTAAATTTGGGGTGTAAAGAATAGAACCACTGTTACCTGCCATGCATGTCGTAAGAGGCGGCTAAGGAGGTTTGGATAAAATCGGATGCACGTCTCCTAAACGTTTACAAGTCTATGCGTTTAGGGGCCTACCAAACCAATGTGCAACGTATACACGTTCTTGGCAAAGATCAAGCGTATCACAAAGAGTGATTAAAATTGGTCGTAAAGAACGAACGCAAAGAAGAAGAAGATTGAAGTAAGAGGTAAAAAGTTAAAGAAAAAAAGGACACCCTAGTGAAACCCTGAAACGAACTTAACTGTGAGAGACGACAGATATCGGACTAAATTTCATAGACGAGATTGAGAGAGTTGCCAGGATAGAGCGATATAAAGAAATTGCTTGCAGGTCATATGTAACGTATAACGGTAGGATATAAATTTAATAATTATAATAATAATCACATCTTCTGTTAATTTATTCTTCTTTGTTTCTGCACGACTAAAGTGGGCTGAAGTTTCCTCTGAAATATTCAGAGGTAAGACAAACAAATGATAGTTATTAAAATTCATTGGCAGAGTTTTTATTCCCCTCTTGGGATACAGTTGTCAACCATTGAATGGAGAGCATGTCACTCACAGCTAGTGGATAAAAATAATATCGCCGACTTTAAATGGACGGTCTAGCATTATAATGCCAATTCAGAGCTGGCCAGAATGCCTCGATTCACTGCCATAATAATTATATGTCATTTTTTGACAGAGAAATCTGGAAAACCAGCTTGCTTTTCTCACGAATGTGGAGACCAGGGAAACGATGCTTCGAGAATTTCCCGCCCCGTGTCATGTGAAAGATTGGAGCCAATCAATCTGGCTCTCCTAGAATCTCTACTGCCTGTGTTGTTAGAATCGATCTCGCTTTACTTAAAGTAAACACAAGAGCGACGCGAATAAATCAAGAGCTCCCGAAATAAAATAAAATTAAAAAAATAGCATTAGTTACAGCGAAGGAAGAAAATCAATGAAATCATTTCAAGCCGGGGCAATTTTTATTTAATAGAAGAAATTTTTGTTTGTTTGTTCCGTTTCACAAACTTTTTCCTTGCTCAGGAGTTGAAAGAGCTTCTGATATGTCTCTCAGTCAAAGAAAACACAAGCCAGACATATTATAGCCGTAACTTTTTTTTTTTGATCATGCACTTTTATTCTTTATCCAAAGTTTTTCATAATTTCTTTATATATATATATATATATACACATATACATATACATATACACACACATACATACATCCACACACACACATATACACGTATATAGATATAATGCATACAAGTGCACACTCTCTTTGTCTCTTGTGTCTTTTTAACTCAGGTTGGAGCATAAACCCTCTTCTTCTTCTTTCTTCTTCTTTTGTCGTCACACTGCTACCGGGTTGTTGCCTAGTGTTGTGGTTTTTGTTTTTGTCTTGCGCTGTTCTGGTGGCTTGGGTGATTGTTATTTTTGTTCTTTTACAGGATTCTGCTATGTCATCTAACCATCTTTTTCGTGGTCTGCCTCTCGCCTTCTTTCCTGATGTTCTGTTGTAGAAGACTTTGTATACTGTGGAGTTTGGATGCATTCTTATGGCCAAACCATTTCATTCTTTGTTTCTCAACGTAATTCAAGCATAAACCCTCAAGCAACTTATACCAAGTCTTCCTATCTTAAGCTATCTCTTTCGGCTTCCTCCAGCTCTTCACTAATCTCTGCCTCCAAATCTCTTCTCCGTGTATTTTTAGGTTTCCTTCTCTCTCACTTTCTCTGCGTGTTCTATAAGAGGGCCTTTCTTGTTATATTCACCTCGGGTTTTCTCACAGTGTGTCTTATCCAGTGCTAGCGTCTTTTCTTCACCTCTTGGTTGACTAGGATCTGTTTCTTTCTGACTATAAGATCCTCATGTGTGACCATATCATACCATCTCAGTCCCTCTAGTCTGCACAGACACCAGTAGATATATGTTAGCAATTATTCGAGATTTTATTATACACTGTTCATGTTGCTGACACATATAGCAGAACTACTTTTACATTAAAGTTCAAAATTCTAATTTAATTTCTAGATTTGATTTCTTTGAAAATCGTGGCATATCCTTTACAAGAAGTAACCATCAACATCGGTGGCGTCTGTGGCCTAGGGGTTAGTGACTCACTCTATTAACCTCGACGTTCTTTCTGAGTTCGAATCACGCTGCGGACAGTTTGGTTGCAAATTGTTTCGCGTGGATTTTAACAAAGGACGATGGCACCACCCGTTCAGAAAGCAATGGCAAACTACTAAACGTAATAATGCCTAGAAAATCACAAACAGCGTTAAAAAGCTGGGGTTGATTCGCAAAGTCCTGTAAAGGGTATGCAATTAACTAGCCATCAACCACAGTAAACGAGTCGTTGATTTACTAGGCATCAATTATACGCTCAGTAGTTTGCCATTGTTTCTTAACGGTGAGGTCTATTTTTACTTTTCGTAAAATCCCACCACAGGAACGAATGTCCTTTCAAGAAGTAACCTAGCATCGGGAGTTTGGATAGGTACCTTAGAGTTGTGATTTGAGCTTGTGACAGTTTGCTTGATGTCTTTAGACTTTGCAACAAATATAAAGTATAATGCCAAAAACTCCAGCTTGTTTTTCTGAGTTCTTAGGATTGCAATAATTTACTATCCCATTAATAAAAACTTTTGTTTCTATGATACTTATATAACTAGCACAAATATTCTATTGCATATAAAAACTCTTCTTGTCTTCTGTGTTATACTTTTCTTTCTAAAGTTGTTTTTTTTTTTAACTTTTAAAGTGTTTCGCTTCTCAACCTTTTGGCTAAGGTCAAAGTGTAGTGCCCCAGTTGATCGTCATCAAAGGTCGGGGACCTTCATATAGCCAATAGAAACAACTAAATACATTTAAACAAATTTCGAGCAGCTCTCATTCAAAAGAATGAAGACGTTCAAAGTTTTCACGTTCAACCGTATTTGGTCCACTCGTTGTGGCACTCCGAGTTAGGGAAATTGTAAAATTATTTATCAGTGACTCTTATTTATTTGTTTGCTAATTTCGGTGGATATTTTTTAGATCAGCGGTTCTCAAATTTTACATTACCGCGCCCCCTTTTAAATGCATTTTGCTGCCACGAACGCCTCATGTTTCATATATGGAAATCGTCTAGCGATGGAGTTATCATTACACTACACCAACAGTCAAGCTGGCTGAGATTTTTCAGACTGCGGGAAACTATAAATTATTTTTTATTTTGTCCGATCAGACATTTCGACTCCGGTCTAGACCGGGTCCTTTGATTTCGCAGTGGAACTAGTTTGCCACTGTTTTTATAAATGTTTTTAAATTAATTTTTGTATTTTAAATGTCAAAGATTATAATATTTCTTCAAGTGCTTGTGGACCCTATGTGAGTACCTCGCGGACTCCCTGGGGGCCGGACCCAGTTTAGGAACCACTGTTCTAGAGAACCATCGCTAGAACTAAGAGTGTGACTTAGGTAAATGAGAACTGCAAGAATTTTATAGAAGTATCGTGGCCAATGAAATCAATATATTATAGGGTAACACATGACAGAGATATATAAAGGCATATGATGGTATATAAACCAAGTTGAAAGCATGTACACAAAATAACAGCGAAGTGATTGTCAGTGAGATGATGGTGGGCCACGAATAACTTCTTCACAGTCATTTTTAAATGAGTTCTAAAGCCGAAGGATTTACTTCATTGCACCGGGTTTTTACCACATACGGCTCCATCTCTCTCTACAGAAATGACATGCTATCTGCCGAGTGTGTTGCACAAAGCACAGACTCCAGCAACAATCCTAGGGGTCTCTGGAAATAAAATTCACCATTGAACATAAAGGCGCGGTCAGGATTCGAACACACGATCTTCGGATAACACGGCAAGAGCTTAAAAACACTTAGCCACAGAAACCCCCATTCGTTAATTTATCCCGTCTATCCTATCTCAATGTACAATGGTTGTCTGCAGGTCTGAGTGCTTCTAATTTGAGAACAGCTCCAATCGTGTTCGATCTCAGTGACCGTCTGCAAGAGGCTGAACACGTTGCCGGTACGTCGCCCAAAGTTCAGACCACCGATGAAGGCAAACAAGACGAAATTTAAGCCGTGCGTCGCCTATCTCAACCTGAAATGCAAACAAGTTGGCCGCCATGCAAAACAAAAGGCATCTCCAAATAGTAATGCAAAACTGTATTGTTCATATCCCTTAATAAAGTCATCTAAGACTTGTCGTATATTGACTTGTGAATATACTTCTTTATCCTGATTGAAGATAGTGTATGTACCCTGAGATATGGACACCGTGCAGGAAAGAAATATTGGTAGAATAGATATCAGAGATGGCTGGTTTGTCTTTGACACTGTCTACAACTAATCATTTTTGACAGCCATTTACTTCCCTTTATCGTTTGGCTTAAGTTATTATCCAATAACAAAGCAACTCTTAGTCAAATATAAGCTCAGGTAACATTCAAGTTCGTGATGTATAAAAGACGACAATCTGAAATGGAAGTTACCCAAGAAACGTCAGAACGATATTAGCGACAGAGTGTAGACGATAAAATGTAGAAGGATGTTAGCGACAGTGTTGAAGACGAAGTGGGGAACGATATTACTGACAGAGTGTAGAAGACGAAGGGTAGAATTATATTACTGACAGAGTGTAGAAGACGAAGGGTAGAATTATATTACTGACAGAGTGTAGAAGATAAAGTATAGAATGATATTACTGACAGAGTGTAGAAGACGGAGTATAGAATGATATTACTGACAGAGTGTAGAAATAAAGATAGAATGATATTACTGACAGAGTGTAGAAGACGGAGTATAGAATGATATTACTGACAGAGTGTAGAATGATATTACTGACAGAGTGTAGAAGACGGAGTATAGAATGATATTACTGACAGAGTGTAGAATGATATTACTGACAGAGTGTAGAAGATAAAGTATAGAATGATATTACTGACAGAGTGTAGAAGATAAAGTGTAGAATGATATTACTGACAGAGTGTAGAAGACGAAGTGGGAATGATGTTTGAGCGCAGAGTGTAGAAGACAAAGTGGGGAATGATGTTTGGGCGCAGAGTGTAGAAGACGAAGTGGGGAATGATGTTTGGGCGCAGAGTGTAGAAGACGAAGTGGGGAATGATGTTTGGGCGCAGAGTGTAGAAGACTGAATAGTGGGAATGAGTTGGTCGCAGAGCGTAGAAGAGTAAGGTAGAATGATATTACTGACAGAGTGTACGTTTGAAGGGTACAAGGTTTATATTCTAGTGAAAGCGTTTTGTTTATGTTTCTCTCTTTAATCTCTCTCTCTTGTAGTGTTCTCCCTTTTCCTGCCGTCATTCTGTTTCTGGCGTGTTTTACACTTTATAATATATATATATATATACATTTGAATATAACTAGATTTATACTTGTTTGATATATATAACTACATTTGAATATAACAAGATGTATATATGTATCAATATGTATTTGATACTATCTGCTTTCACTTTCTTGAACTATGTACAGATCAAAGTTTCCCCTAATAATTGTGTACAGAATGCTATGAAATATATTATGTCTCCGTGTCTCTAAACAGTTATGCCTATTTGTATTGCGTACCTCCCATGTGCTGCCGGGTCTGCAAGGGAAGCAAAGAATAGTACCACTGTGACCTATGAACTTTGTGACCCAGGCGAGAGTCCCCGATGTCATTTAGTAGATGATGAAAATATTTTACAGGAGTTTTAAAAAAAAAAAATCTCTAATGAATTTTACACGGGCAGCGATTTTCCAGCCGCCTTTCTCGATTTTGAACTGCCAAGTTTACTTTTAGGTGCTCGACTTGAACACGGAACCTACGTTTTATCGTTCTTATCTGATAGGACTAGGAACTCGATCTCACCTACACTGAGATCAGAGATCTGTGAACACATTTATCTATGGCTTCGTAAGAAGATATGACTAGGAACTCGATCTCACCTACACTGAGATCAGAGATCTGTGAACACATTTATCTATGGCTTCGTAAGAAGATAGGACTAGGAACTCGATCTCACCTACACTGAGATGAGAGATCTGTGAACACATTTATCTATGGCTTCGTAAGAAGATAGGACTAGGAACTCGATCTCACCTACACTGAGATGAGAGATCTGTGAACACATTTATCTATGGCTTCGTAAGAAGATAGGACTAGGAACTCGATCTCACCTACACTGAGATCAGAGATCTGTGAACACATTTATCTATGGCTTCGTAAGAAGATAGGACTAGGAACTCGATCTCACCTACACTGAGATCAGAGATCTGTGAACACATTTATCTATGGCTTCGTAAGAAGCAAACAGAGTACCTTGGGAAGGAGAGTCAAGCACATAACCTCTACGTCACAGAGAGGTGTAGGTCAAGCACATAACCTCTACGTCACAGATAGGTGTAGGGAACAATATATTATGTTTCGACGTATTACACTGAAAATGTGCAGAGTCCTGCAGTCGGACTCATCAGGGGCCATGCCGGCTAGCGTAGGCGATCATGGGTCTCCACAAATCACTGTACCTGGTGTTTGCTATCATCTCACATGTTGACGCTCTTCCGCACCATGAAGTTGGGCTGTCCAAAATTTTCTCTCTCTCTGTCTTCCTCTGTCTTGTCGCCCCTCGATTTTACCAGTTGTTACAATATGCTCTAAACCTTATTTTCTCATCACATGACCGAAAATGATGTTTGTTTCTTTCTGATATTGACAATAAGCTTTCTCTGTGTCCTGACCTCATTCAGCACCTCCTTATTAGTCATTAAATTTATTTTAACAGTCGGACTATGCATCTCAATTGAAGTAAATGTCTATTGTACATATTGCCACGTACAGGTTTTGAAATCCACTGCAGTCAGACATTAGTGAGGAGAAATGAAAATCGTGGCATATCCTAAAGGACGTAGCCATCAACCACAGTAAACAAGTCGTTGATTTTTCTAGGCACCACTTACACGTTCAGTAGTTTGCCATTGCTTTCTCAACGGTGAGGTCTATTTTTACATTTTGTAAAGATCCCACGGAAACGAATTTGCTTCAAAAATTGCCCACCGTGGGGTTTGACCCAGGTACGCTTGGTTTCGTGATCGAGCTCACTACCGCCTGAGCTACAGACGCTCACTTTGTGAGGAGACAGTGACGTAATGTACATTTATATTATGTTCAAGTGAATATTTTCTAACACACAGTAATAATAATGTCAATGTGGCCTGCCAGTGCGATACCGTCTCAGAACTGTTGGCCCTGCCAATACCCTGAGTCTGTTAGTGTTGGTGTTTGCTGTTCATCTAGTGTTACATGGTGTGGGTTTCTCTCTGTTCGACCCCGACTTTGTGACATGCTGCTGCTCATTGATCAGACTAAGCCACTTAAACTTTGGACTACTTTCAAGGTGGGTTCTTCTAGTACAGGGTTTGTGAGAGGAGGAAGGAGTGAAAGAATGAATGAGAGAATGAATGAGAGAATGAATGAGAGAAGGAATGAGAGAATGAATGAGATAATGAATGAGATAAAGAATGAGAGAATGAATGAGAGAAGGAATGAGAGAATGATTGAAAGAATGAATGAGAGAATGAATGAGAGAATGTATGAGAGAAGGAATGAGAGAATGAATGAGAGAATAAATGAGATAATGAATGAGAGAATGAATGAGAGAATTGTTGTAGTCAGGGGATTGCTGATCGTTGTAGTCAGGGCGTTTCATTGATCTGTGGTAGTCAGGGCGTTACTGATTTGTAGTCAGGGCGTTTCATTGATCTGTGGTACTTTCATTCCGAGCTTCCTATTTCATTTCATCAGCTTCCTTTTACTTCATTGAAGTAGATTCTCTACTTTGATGATTGGTTTCTAACTGAGATGGATGATAGTAGTATATGTGTGCACCTCGAGGTATGGTGAGGTCCCTACTATACTCTCTCCTTTACTTTACTGATAGTATTGTTCGTGCGTGCTACAACTATGTAATACTGCTCCATTATATGCTGGCAGTGTTGATCTCACTTTGTAGTATATAATCCCTACTATCGACGATGGTATACTAGTGATGACGCCAATACAGTGTGGTAACGTCCCAAAATCTTCCTCATTATATATGTTCCTTATGTACCATCGTGCATTGATGAAGGATGATGTTATTCTGGATTCTGTGTCTTCCTCTCCTCTCTTACATATGTGTACCGTACATTTCCTTTATTTGTTGTATGTATGGCCATTCTATGTATTAATGATGGCATTCTTCGAACTGAACTGTTACATAACAATTACAACACTCATCAGACGCCGTATATTACATGACAGTAATTCCGTTTTGGCAATCTTATATCATGTTTATTTACACTTTTACAGATGTTTCTCCGACCACGTCCGTCCATGTCAAGAGTCAATCTCAGAAGCTTGTTTTCCTATCTCGTCGCTAACTGACTGTCACTACACACCTACGTAGTTCTCATTACGTCAAAATGTCTTGTTGTTATGTGTCGCGCCTCTGCTTAGAGAGTGCAACACATAGTCTCAACTATTAAATAATCTAATTATACTACTCTAACTATCTGGCTAACTGTCCATTCCTCCGCTGCCATCTGGGAACTATGACACCCCCTGGAGACCTCGCCGTCGCCCTGACGGCGAAATCCCAGAAAAATCGCACAGGTAGTGTCCAGTAGGGTGATTAGAGTGGTGAGAGCTGAAAGGGAACAAGTCGCCTCACGTGTTAAACGTGGCTCCACAACAACTAACTATAACAGCCAACCATGGTCGAAAAGAAAAGAAAATCCTGACGGGATCTCAGGAAGACCCAAGTTGAATGAGCTACTTGGTAAGGAGTCACCACACGTCGAAGGACGTGACTCATCAACTGGCCATAGGTGACCATGGCTAACTTCAACAGTAACCCTCTGTGCTCTTGTGCTGAAACCATAGTACTAGAAATCAATCAGCATTACATAAATTAATTGGAAAATATGGAAAATATGCGTCTATGATTCCGACGGCGACCCAACAGCATAACACTTGGCCAATGTGAGGTGGCTGTACTGAGACATCCATTCCTCACATGAGGTAGTATTGGTTTGATGGCAGCCTGTATCAGTATGTCACTAACACTATGTCTTTCTTGCATGTCAGAGTCTTGTCACACTATCTGAAATCTCAAACAAAAACACAAGTTACAAATTGAAAAAAAGGAAAAAAAACATATATATAACGTTAAACTTTTCACGTTATATGTCCTCCTCGAGGCAATATTAACCAATCCCCAAACCCAGGGGAAAATAATAAACTCCCAAGATTTAACATATGACCAACAAATATGGAACAACTTATATATGATGCCTAATTACCAACATCATATATTAATATTAACCAACCCCCAATCCCGGGGCATAAATAATCCAAGAATCCAAAATACTCGGATCGACATCATTTAACCATGTCTAGCAATGAACGGTGAAAAGTTAATGTCTGCCATCGACATCAACCGACCTCAAATATCCCCACCATCATCAAATATCAAATAATTGAGTGGGGTGATTATCAAACATCTGCAATCCACCAACATGCAGCCTCAATAATGTTTCACAATCCACAATCCTCCACATGTAGCAATCACATTGAAGTTAATGAGACTTCATTGTCCGTTCAACCAACAAACGGAATCAAATAATATTCAAAATTTGACTCCACAATATATAACCACATGTATTATTAAAATTATTAAAATTACAACCCATCCAAACCCTACAAGGAATCAAGCCAATTCCAAAAGGATTTGCCTATCGGGCTCAATATCAGATAAACTCAATAAATGAGGAAGCACATTCTGTCCAGTAATCTTTAAGAACTCGACCAAAAACCCAATTATTCTCTTTTTTTTGGTTTAACATTATTCTCGAGCTACCCCTTACAATCCATCCTTCAATCTCAAAGGATTGAAATAAAACGCATGTATGTTCCCTATTTGGTTCGACCTCACTTTTGACTTCAGGCCCATTGTAAACCTTTTCTCAATCCACCAGGATCCAAACAAAAATCCAGGCATGTTGTGTATAAAACTCGGGTTCCATGTAGTTTTGTACAAATCATGGTTGTCCTCGTCATGATCTAAACCATTTCCTACGAGACCATCCCTGGGAGCACTGCTAACGATATCACTTGTGCCATCCCCACGATGTATACCCTGAAAGATATTGTCAAGAACAACATAGACCCTCAGCATGAAATAGAGAAGGCAAGGACTATGCTCTTGCTCGTAAATTGAAAGACACAACCCTTGCAAACCATGCTGATGTGAACACAGGGCCCTAGCACCAAAAAAATAGTATCAAGAATCAAATTACCACAGTATTCCATCTGAAACGCTGGGTCATAGGATGGACACAATACCTCCCCCAAAAAGTCGCATTGTTTATGTTATCAAGTAACTTCCGTTCAAATTGCACATCTTTTTGCACCTCTTTTTGCACATCAGAACCAGATCGTACTGACCAAATTTTAATATTAAAACTAGCATTGCAGTTCATATTTAGCTCATAATCTGAGTTCCGGGATTTGGCATCTGTCATGTACATTTTCGAACTTATTTGTAGAGAGGTGAATTTATTTTCGCCACCACTCTCTACTGGGGGTTTAACACTTCTAGTATGCTTGGAGGCACTCTCGCTGGATCCCAGAATTTTATATCGTCATTGTTGAACTCATCCTCTGGGATCTCAATTACTCGTGTTGTCGATTTTGACGTGTCCTAGGATGGAGACACCGTCAGTCGACTCGATTCTTGTACAGATCCCTAACCTGTTCCTGTTGTAAATTCTCTTCTGTGACTTCTCTAAGGAAGGACATGGGCCACCCTTTCTTTCTCCTCATCCCGCCATACAGACTGCTACGGTCAGGAATCTTCCGTTTAAATAACCGGCACTAGCATTAAAAAAAAACAAAGTAAAGAATCCAATAACCACTACAGTACTCAAGTTCACACACTTGGTCAGGGAGTTGCATAGCTTATAGAAAATGCTCCAAGTTTTCACATCTTTTGATGTGACGGCCAGATATTAGCAGCCGAGAGTGACCCATACCATCGACCGGAACGATCACATAATAACCTGATTGAATATCAGGCTTCTGGACTACTCGATATACCTGCCTAGAATACAGGTTTTCCAATTTGTTGGTGTCCCTGTTATGGCCTATTCTACGACGTACCAAGGTATTCAAAGGTATGATATCAATTATACCCTGTTTATTATCGACCCTTTTGTGGATCCGGGCTAAACGTTCACTTGCATCTCTATGCGCTTCTGCCAATTTATTTTGGTGAGAACCCATATCATCGCTCCCCGGAACATCAGGATGAAACAAATCGTCAATAATAAAATTAATTGGCAATTTGGGGTGTCTACCGAAAAGTAAATAATAAGGTGACCACCCTGTGGACGTATGTGGAGTGATATTATAACCCAGGACAACACTGGACACATGGCGAGACCATTCTAACTTAGCCGAGTCCTCCAATGAACGAAGCATGGCTAACAATGTTCTGTTGAACCTCTCGCATATGGCGTTACCTCTTGGATTATACGCAGTAGTCCTTGACTTTTTAATCCCATACTTCTGGCAAAGTGCCGATATAATGGATGATTCAAATCCTTTTCCCTGGTCTGAGTGCAATTTACTGGGTAATTGTTGTAGTCAGGGGATTGCTGATCGTTGTAGTCAGGGCGTTTCATTGATCTGTGGTAGTCAGGGCGTTACTGATTTGTAGTCAGGGCGTTTCATTGATCTGTGGTACTTTCATTCCGAGCTTCCTATTTCATTTCATCAGCTTCCTTTTACTTCATTGAAGTAGATTCTCTACTTTGATGATTGGTTTCTAACTGAGATGGATGATAGTAGTATATGTGTGCACCTCGAGGTATGGTGAGGTCCCTACTATACTCTCTCCTTTACTTTACTGATAGTATTGTTCGTGCGTGCTACAACTATGTAATACTGCTCCATTATATGCTGGCAGTGTTGATCTCACTTTGTAGTATATAATCCCTACTATCGACGATGGTATACTAGTGATGACGCCAATACAGTGTGGTAACGTCCAATATCTTCCTCATTATATATGTTCCTTATGTACCATCGTGCATTGATGAAGGATGATGTTATTCTGGATTCTGTGTCTTCCTCTCCTCTCTTACATATGTGTACCGTACATTTCCTTTATTTGTTGTATGTATGGCCATTCTATGTATTAATGATGGCATTCTTCGAACTGAACTGTTACATAACAATTACAACACTCATCAGACGCCGTATATTACATGACAGTAATTCCGTTTTGGCAATCTTATATCATGTTTATTTACACTTTTACAGATGTTTCTCCGACCACGTCCGTCCATGTCAAGAGTCAATCTCAGAAGCTTGTTTTCCTATCTCGTCGCTAACTGACTGTCACTACACACCTACGTAGTTCTCATTACGTCAAAATGTCTTGTTGTTATGTGTCGCGCCTCTGCTTAGAGAGTGCAACACATAGTCTCAACTATTAAATAATCTAATTATACTACTCTAACTATCTGGCTAACTGTCCATTCCTCCGCTGCCATCTGGGAACTATGACAGAATGAATGAGAGAATGTATGAGAGAAGGAATGAGAGAATGAATGAGAGAATGTATAAGATAATGAATGAGAGAATGATAGAGAGAATGAATGAGATAATGAATGAGAGAATTGCGAAGAATAAATGACAGAATTGCGAAGAATAAATGACAGATAAGCTGTATATGATGAAAAGACATGTACTCACATAAACCCGAGAAGGAAGGACATTCTCGTTGAAAATATACTTTGGGGATCTCTGGCAAAGTGGTCAAGCCATTGCCTTGCTTTCTGAAGATCGCAGGTTTGAATCCGGATCACGCCGTTCTGTTCACTCGTGTGTATTTTGTTTCAGAGATCCTAGGACTGTTATCGTAGCCGCTGAGTTCTTGCTTATTTTCATACTTGCTACGGGTGGTGTGCCTTTCATCAAGTTTATCATCAATATAAGAAAGAGACAGTCATCATTTTTAAAACATGTGATAAGGAGGGGATGTTTAGAACACATTGAAACAACAACTAAAATCGAGGGTTTACGAGACAGACGAAGACAGACAATTTTGGATAGCCTGACTTCATGAAACGGAAGAATGTCAACATCTGAGATTATAGCAAATACCAGATACAGAGATTTGTATAGATCCGTGATCGCCTTCGCCAGGCGCCACGGCACCTGATGATGATGAAGATACTTTTCCTGATTCAAATATGATGACAACTAAACTATACAATAAAGTGGACACTACAAAAGCAATGGGGACAAATGGAGGCATAAGAAGAAATGGAGAACTTTTAAAGAAGGACTCAAAAACATGCAAATGTTTGAGGTAGGAAGAAAAATACAATATACAGGGTGTTCAAGATAATTGCAGCCCCATTGACAATTCGAAAGTTGCCAGGTACAAATTGAGTTGTGTTCATTTACTATTTAAACCGGTTCTGACTAGCTCGTCCTACGTCACATTTGTTCATCGCCCCTTCCCGCACTACAATTACACACCGTCACACAACCTTGACCTATACTACGTCATAACTGAACCTTCCCATTTCCATACATGTATGGCAGATTAGCTCCATTCACGGGCTGCAATTATCTTGAACACCTTGTAGAATTGAGTGGTCATGTTTTGTCTTATTGGCAATTCGGCAGTGGAAGCAACTACAATGGAAGAACTACAAAGATAATGGGGGAAAATGAAATGAAGGACAAATAGAAGGAGAACTTTGAAGCAGAGCTCGAAGACATGCATAGGACCAGTGGCGGCTCGTGCTAAGTTTTGTTGGTGGGGCCAGACATATTTTTGTGTGGAAAATCATGGTATTGAGGTTAGGTTATATGTTAATTTATACAATTTACATTATTTTTGGTGGGCTACGGCCCCACTGTCCCTAATGACGAGCCGCCACTGCATAGGACTATGTTTGAGGTAGAAAGAAAAATATAGGATAGAATTGAATGGACACCTTTGCCCATGTGTTGTCGGGCTCGCAAGAGGAGAAACGAATTGTAACACTGTTACCTACAATGCATCTCGTAACAGGCGATTGAGGTAGGCCGTAGTAAACAAAAGGTGTCGCAGAAATCGGATGTGTTGGCTTAATTGTAGGCGCATAACTGGCACAACGTACAATCGCTCTTAGGCTCAGAACATATACATTTTACAAAGAGTGGTTTAACAAGAGCGGTCGATATGGAGCATTTGAAGAAGAAGAAGAAGAAGAATGGACACCTTTTGTCTCTGATTTATGTGCCAGTCTACACATTAGAAAGTGTGTATATGTGTACCGTGTGTGTACAATTTCAAATTTAACTTATAAACCACCACCATGAGATTATAATTAATTGATCGCAAAGATTACTTCTTACCATGAAGGAATAATTATTTATTCTGAAATGAAAGTTCTAGTGATTTATTTGTTTTCAAATGGATGTTATTTAGCACGATTACTCGCTCCTTGTTGCGACGGTCATAGATCAGCAAACATATTTCAAGAAATCAATAAAACAGGTGAATTAGTTGCGTGTCCTATGCCCTGCATAAGAGGTCCCGTCAACTCCCGTCTTTCCGGCAGAAGGAAGGTCCAATTATTAACAGCTGCTCTTAATACCTTTATCTTACTATATACTCCCACAGAGCTGTTTGTTTCACTGCACGTAGAACAACGATAATATATTAGCCTGATACGCTTGAATAATTCTCTTCCTTATTCCACCTCGTTATTACCGATTGCAGTACAAAACAAAAAGAATGCCCAGAAGAGAGAGGGCCCATAATTTCTAATCAGCTATTAATGAATCAAGCTCGACGATGAAGAGGTCCCCGAGGAAATGATTCCTTGCTGCTATTCAGAGAGCACCGTGACTGAGCCGGAACGGTATCATGAATTTTTCATGGTGTCTGCTTATATAGCCCGCAATTTTTCTCTTGGAAAATGTAATGCTTTTTATTTGTGTTCCAAGCTTTGAATATTGACACGTTTTTTAGATTATGTTGTACAGGACAAGGTGAGTTCTGTCAAGATGAGAATATTTGAGTTATATCACGATGAGAATAGTTGAGTTATGTCATGATGAGAATAGTTGAGTTATGTGATGATGAGAATACTTGAGTTATTTCCTGATGAGAATACTTGAGTTATGTCATGATGAGAATATTTGAGTTCTGTCATGTTGAGAATAGTTGAGTTCTGTCACGATGAGAATACTTGAGTTATGTCATGATGAGAATAATTGAGTTCTGTCATGTTGAGAATACTTGAGTTATGTCATGATGAGAATACTTGAGTTCTGTCATGTTGAGAATAGTTGAGTTCTGTCACGATGAGAATACTTGAGTTCTGTCATGATGAGAATAATTGAGTTCTGTCATGTTCTGTCATGTTGAGAATACTTGAGTTCTGTCACGATGAGAATACTTGAGGTATGTCATGTTGAGAATACTTGAGTTCTTATGTTGAAATACTTGAGCTGTTGTTGAAATCTTGAGTTCTGTAAAAGAGAATATGAGTTCTGTCAAATAGAATACTTGAGTTATGTCACGATGGAATACTTGAGTTATGTATGATGAATACTGAGTTATGTCAAGAAAATGAGTTCTGTCAAATGAGAATGGGTTATGTAATTCTAGATAGCTTGAATGTCAGCTGATGAGAAATGAGTTATGTCATGATGAGAAATGATTTATGATGAGAATACTTGAGTTATGTCATGATGAGAATACTTGAGTTATGTAATGATGAGAATACTTGAGTTATGTAATGATGAGAATATTGGTTATGTCATGATGAGAATACTTGAGTTATTTCATGATGAGAATACTTGAGTTCTGTCAAATGAGAATACTTGAGTTATGTAATGATGAGAATACTTGAGTTATGTCATGATGAGAATACTTGAGTTATGTCATGATGAGAATACTTGAGTTATGTCAAGATGAAAAGTTGAGTTCTGTCAAAATGAGAATACTTGAGTTATGTCATGATGAGAATACTTGAGTTATGTCATGATGAGAATACTTGAGTTATGTCATGATGAGAATACTTGAGTTATGTCAAGATGAGAATAGTTGAGTTCTGTCAAAATGAGAATACTTGAGTTATGTCATGATGAGAATACTTGAGTTATGTCATGATGAGAATACTTGAGTTCTGTCATGATGAGAATACTTGAGTTATGTCATGATGAGAAATTGAGCTGCGGAAAATTGAGTTCTGTCATGATGAGATACTTGAGTTCTGTCACGATGAGAATACTTGAGTTCTGTCACATGAGGTCTGGTTCTGTCATGATGAGAATTTATCGTCCACCTTTGATAGGAATGGAGTTTTTATCTTACGATGCCGATGCGTCTGTAGCTCAAGCGGTAGTGAGCTCGATCACGAACCCAAGCGTACCTGGTTCAAACCCCACGGTGGTCAAATTTGGAAGCAAATTCGTTTCTGTGGGATTTTTACAAAAGGTAAAAATAGACCTCACCGTTCAGTAAGCAATGGCAAACTACTGAACGTATAGGTGGTGTCTAGAAAATCAACGATTCGTTTACTGTGGTTGATGGCTACGTCCTTTCGGGTATGCCACGATTTTCATTTCATCTTACGATGCATTACGGAACGACCTCACCAAAGGCAGGAAATCCGATAGAGAAGTGGCACTTCACTAATTAACTCTGGCCGTAAAAATACCAACGGTACGAGGACTCAAGGCAAGAGTTACACGGACAACAGGTTTCCTGCAACGATCACACTTGGAGGATTTAAACTACAAGTACCTCTGAAGTCAGCGAGGCTGTCCGTATGGTTGATGGACGCCTTAAAAGGGTAATTTAGGTCTCACGCAAAAATCAGTCAGAAGCGCCATGACTTTCGCCTGAATTAACGGCTGGCGTTTTGGAGAAAAAGAAGAAGAAGATAGGAATGGGAACCCGATCTCATTTACACTGAGATCAGACATCTCTGGAGTAATGTATCCCGCTAGATCAACGCGGAGAACGAGCCAAGTACCTGGTAAGGTTTCACGAAGAAAATAAAACACTACTTTATAGTATTACATCTAGTGAACTGTACGGCAGCATGGTGTCATATATGACTGGTTTTAATAGGAAACAGCCCGCCTGCCCAGCGTGTTCATAGCGCGTTGGACTACGGGTGACAAGCTCCCTGTGAGTGCGGGTTCAGTTCCGCGGGCTGGCAGAAAAGCCACAGGTTCACCAGATTCCCGGTGTTCGTGGCACCGAACCGAAGGGTTACGATGTCAATGGCACCGAACCGAAGGGTTACGATGTCCATGGCACCGAACCGAAGGGTTACGATGTCCATGGCACCGGAGACCGAAGGGTTACGATGTCCATGGCACCGAGCCGAAGAGGTACGATGTCCATGGCACCGTGCCGAAGAGCTAGAAACAGTCAGAGAGAGGTCTCTACAAAAGTAGAAAATACAGGTAAGCAGAGACATGCTATTTCTTTGGTTAGTTTTAGATATGATGTGCATTTTACCTGCGATTTGAATGTCTACCTAAGGTACTCACGCGACTACTCTCTCTCTAACCCTGCTTCACCCGCGCTGAAAGCTATTTTGTGTTACCAGTCGCATAGAAGACAGAAACCCGTTGTTCTGTCATGATTAATCACGTGATCCTGAAGACGTGTTGAGCCGTGTCATAATCACTGTAAATAATAAATTATTTATATCATCCTGTCCGACCTGCTATTGTTTTAACGAGTTCCACGTTCCAGTTCGTGATAAGCCGATTTTATTATCTTCATTTATCATGTGACACGCGTCGATTTAATATCCGAAAGCTGTAAAAGTAGCTGCAACTTGCCCCCGGAAGACTCAGACAGAGTATTCGCTCCTGACAGCGACAAGCTAACCCATACTGAAAGATTGCAAGGGCAGCGAGCTCAGATGCAGTACATGATTAAGTAGTAAAACTTGACGTGGCACCAGGAGTTCAAGGGTTAAGAGGTTGGAAGTGCATTACGCACACCTTACAGTGACAGATTACACACAAATTAACTCTCTATTAACTGTAAACTTATGTAAACTTATGTAAACGTATGTAGACTTGAAATTGAGGAGTTCATTCTGAAATTGAAATGTTTGTTTCATGTAAAAGTTGAAATGAAACAATTATGGCAAGTCAGACGTAAGATTAATAGCCAGATTAGTCATTTATACAGGTAGGTTTAAAAAGTAAGATTTTATATCCTTGAAATAAAATTTTATATTTTGAGAATTCTCTATAGCTTTTTTAACTGCAAAACAAGTCTTCTTCGATCGCTTCGTATCGACCACGTATGCATTTGTATGTGATCTGAGCCTAATAGCGATTGTACGTTATGAGAGTTATGCACCTACAAGTAGGCCAGTGCATTCGATTTCTGCGATGCTTTTTATTTTACTAGGGTAGCTTCCTTAGGCACCTACCTCAGTCGCCTTTTACGACATGCATTGTACGTCGCAGTGTGACTATTCTTGCTCCCCTTGTAGCCCCAGAAACACACGGGCGAAACAATTTCTAATCGATATCACTGCACTCATTGCGCTTCCATATGTGCCCAGTCTCTTCAAGTTTGCTAAAACTGTCAGCGTTAGGACACTTAAATATTACTACTGAAAATTTCACATAACTTAAAAAGCACAGGAGCATAGGTTTTAGTTATATAGACTGAGAAATCGATTTAACGGGTATAGAACTCTCCCAAATTTACTGTTAAAAAAATAAGTTTAAACATGAGTACTGTGAGCAGCCAAGCCAGCTCGGCGTTGTGAAAATGATATATCTTCTATCAGCACAACTTATCTTAATTCTTAACTATCGTTTTGTGAACGAGTACAATTGACAATGTTCTCTCCCGCTCTTTACCGGGTGACACTCTTTCGGTTGTCACATTCTCTTCAGTCTGACACTCTTTCGGTTTCACATTCTCTTCAGTGTGAAACTCTTTCGGTTGTCACATTCTCTCCAGTGTGACACTCTTTCTTTTCAATGTTATATTCTTTTCAGTGTGAAACTTTTTTCAATCTCACATTCTCTTCAGTGTGACACTATTTTCAATGTCACATTCTCTTCAGTGTGACACTCTATTCAATGTCACATTCTCTTCAGTGTGACACTCTTTACAATGTTATATTCTCTTCAGTGTGATACCCTTTCGGTTGTCACATTCTCTTCAGTGTGACACTCTTTACAATGTTATATTCTCTTCAGTGTGACACTCTTTCGGTTGTCACATTCTCTTCAGTGTGACACTCTTTCTGTTGCCACATTCTCTTCAGTGTGACACTCTTTCTGTTGTCACATTCTCTTCAGTGTGACACTCTTTCGGTTGTCACATTCTCTTCAGTGTGATACTCTTTCTGTTGTCACATTCTCTTCAGTGTGACACTCTTTCTGTTGCCACATTCTCTTCAGTGTGACACTCTTTCGGTCATCACATTCTCTTCAGTGTGACACTCTTTTCAATGTTATATTCTTTTCAGTGTGAAACTTTTTTCAATCTCACATTCTCTTCAGTGTGACACTCTTTTCAATGTCACATTCTCTTCAGTGTGATACTCTTTTCAATGTCACATTCTCTTCAGTGTGACACTCTTTACAATGTTATATTCTCTTCAGTATGACACTCTTTCGGTTGTCACATTATCTTCAATGTGACACTCTTTCGGTTGTCACATTCTCTTCAGTGTGACACTCTTTCGGTTGTCACATTCTCTTCAGTGTGACACTCTTTACAATGTTATATTATCTTCAGTGCGACACTCTTTCGGTTGTCACATTCTCTTCAGTGTGACACTCTTTTCAATGTCACATTCTCTTCAGTGTGACACTCTTTCGGTTGTCACATTCTCTTCAGTGTGACACTCTTTCGGTTGTCCCATTCTCTTCAGTGTGACACTCTTTTCAATGTTATATTCTCTTCAGTGTGACACTCTTTACAATGTCACATTCTCTTCAGTGTGACACTCTTTACAATGTCACATTCTCTTCAGTGTGACACTCTTTTCAATGTCACATTCTCTTCAGTGTGACACTCTTTTCAATGTCACATTCTCTTCAGTGTGACACTCTTTATAATGTTATATTCTCTTCAGTGTGACACTCTTTACAATGTCACATTCTCTTCAGTGTGACACTCTTTTCAATGTTATATTCTCTTCAGTGTGACACTCTTTTCAATGTCACATTCTCTTCAGTGTGACACTCCAATCCAATATCACATTCTTCTCACTATTACGCTCATTTCCATGTCATGTTTTCTTTAGTGTGTCGCTATTTATAATGTCATATTATTTTCAGAGTGACACTCTTTTCAATGTCATATTCTCTTCAATGATAGTTCTAATATCTTACCTGTCCGATGATAGTTCAAATATCTAACCTGTCCGATCATAGTTCAAGTGAAGTAAATCATGTTAGACGCTATTGCTATATGAATGTCTAATACATACAACCAGTGGTGGCTCATCTATAGGGCAAGTGGACGGGCCCCACCAAAAATAAAGTATATCGTGTATTTATTATTTATTAAATTAAAATATAGCAATCTAAAACCATGATTTATCCGGAACAAAATGTCTGGCTCCACCAACAAAAATTATGACGAGCCGCCACTGCATACAACTATTCCTCTGTCGTAGCAAGATTTCCTTACATTATGCAGTTCTTGAGATTTCCTCTATGTTGTAGATTGTATTAAACTAATTAATTTACAATCTCTAATTATAGTACGTGTTTTTTTAGTTGTCCTGAACATACGTACCACTGTTCTAATGGCATTTTGTATGACTGTGCAAATACAATGAACATTTTTGGTATCATTGAATGAAGAAAAATCAATTGTTCTGTGTTTCATTATTGTGTCTCCATAAAATAAAGGTCACAATCATTCACCTTGAATGACAGCTAATTCCCATCCATTCCCAAGTGAATTTACAATTCCCGAAGTCACGTCGATCTCACTGTGTGATCAGCGACCTTTGCAACATTCAAAGTATGGACTACTAGCCTTGTGCAGCATTTGACATGAGTTCAAATGCCGTCCGCTGTCACTTGAAGTGATCTTTTGTCGTGAGCTATGTCTTAAATCCTGACTTAGAACTTTAACAGTACAAGCATGAGATCGTGTACCTTAGGTTAGTGATTTGCACCAGCGCACGCATGGTCATGCGAGGTTAGAATAATAGCAACGCTCTCTGAAGTCCATTGCTCTGGGTGCAAGTACTTGGTGATACCTATCTACACAAATGTCGACGTTTTGGTGATTGAGTCCAGACACTTGTGTTGACTCTTTGATCTTATTTTATATGCTATAGTTTCAAAGGGGACAAATAACCAGTTAACAATTTGTGAAAACTCAACAAAAAAAAGAGAAAGAAAAACTACGTAAAGTGAAAAGAATACAAATTTGTTTTTTGATTGTAAGACCTACTCTCATTCTGTCCGTCTGAAAATCTTTTTATGCTTGCGTGAAAAATAAAAAATACAGCGGTAGTTGACGCAGAAGAGTAGCTCTCAAAGAGGCTCCGATGCGGAACAGTCATCAAGGGACACTGGGACAACATTAAAGACCCGTTCGGCTATAGAGATTATCATCAGAACAGATTCAGGCTACGTACCCTAGGGACACTGCTAGACCCGCTCTGTTGCCTCTGCCGTGCCACTCCAGGACACCCAGTTATGGTTTATCTAATACTGGCTTTGTGCTTTCAGAGATGTCTATCTCATTTAGCATTGAACTTCGTTTATTTGGTCACACAGCGTGCTTCTGGATTGTTTTAAATTCTGCGGCATGTGTTGTTTCAAAAGTTTTGTTAAAGCGACGCCAATTATCATGAAACATGACAAACAAATTGTATAGAAATGCTTGGTCTGTGACGACTATTGACAAAAATAAAAAAACTGACTATGGTTTTGCTAATATACAAAAGTTTGTGACAGGGATTTTTTGTTGTTGTTGAAGAATGCTCATTTAACTCAATAGAATAATTGCTAAAAGTATTTAATTTTGACTGCATACTTCTTTCAAGAGACCGGTTGAGAAATGAAAACATCAGAAAAAAGTGGGTACAACATCTGTACTAGATTTCATCAAGAAACAACAAATTAAATGGTTCGGCCACGTAAGCAGATTACCAACAGACAGTGCACCTCAAAGAGCAATGCTGCTCCGATACAATGGGTACAAAGCAAAAGGCCGACCACGCAAAAGATGGATCTCAGAGATAACAGAGGCGACGAAAGAGACTATCTACGAAGCGCATACAAGGGCCCGTTTTAGAAATCTCTTCTTGACCTGACGCTGTGAGGCAAACAGTTTTAGAAATCTCTTCTTGACCTGACGCTGTGAGACAAACAGTTTTAGAAATCTCTTCTTGACCTGACGCTGTGAGGCAAACAGTTTTAGAAATCTCTTCTTGACCTGACGCTGTGAGGCAAACAGGATTCGAGAAAGAAAGAAAGAAAAGAAAGAAACTTCTTTCATTTTTGTTCATGTCGCTATCTTCTCTCACTGAGAACTTACTGTAATGATTCCCCAAACACATTCTAAGTTGTTAGTAAACTAATTATTCCTTCTAGAAATGTATTGTGCTTATGTTTTGGGTATGTTTTTGTGTAAACAATACTATTCATATTGGTTTCTAAGTCTGGCCTTGTAGTTGGTTTCTAAGTCTGGCATTGTAGTTGGTTTCTAAGTCTGGGCTTGTAGTTGGTTTCTAAGTCTGGGCTTGTAGTTGGTTTCTAAGTCTGGGTTTGTAGTTGGTTTCTAAGTCTGGGCTTGTAGTTGGTTTCTAAGTCTGGGCTTGTAGTTGGTTTCTAAGTCTGGGCTTGTAGTTGGTTTCTAAGTCTGGGTTTGTAGTTGGTTTCTAAGTCTGGCATTGTAGTTGGTTTCTAAGTCTGGGCTTGTAGTTGGTTTCTAGTCTGGCTTGTAGTTGGTTTCTAGTCTGGCCTTGTAGTTGGTTTCTAAGTCTGGCCTTGTAGTTGGTTTCTAAGTCTGGCATTGTAGTTGGTTTCTAAGTCTGGCCTTGTAGTTGGTTTCTAAGTCTAGGCTTGTAGTTGGTTTCTAAGTCTGGGCTTGTAGTTGGTTTCTAAGTCTGGGCTTGTAGTTGGTTTCTAAGTCTGGCTTGTAGTTGGTTTCTAAGTCTGGGCTTGTAGTTGGTTTCTAAGTCTGGGCTTGTAGTTGGTTTCTAAGTCTAGGGGCTATGTGAGCTGTAGGTTTCTAAGTCTGGGCTTGTAGTTGGTTTCTAAGTCTGGGCTTGTAGTTGGTTTCTAAGTCTGGGCTTGTAGTTGGTTTCTAAGTCTGGGCTTGTAGTTGGTTTCTAAGTCTGGCTTGTAGTTGGTTTCTAAGTCTGGCCTTGTAGTTGGTTTCTAAGTCTGGGCTTGTAGTTGGTTTCTAAGTCTGGGCTTGTAGTTGGTTTCTAAGTCTGGGCTTGTAGTTGGTTTCTAAGTCTGGCTTGTAGTTGGTTTCTAGTCTGGGCTTGTAGTTGGTTTCTAAGTCTGGGCTTGTAGTTGGTTTCTAAGTCTGGGCTTGTAGTTGGTTTCTATGTCTGGCCTTGTAGTTGGTTTCTAAGTCTGCCTGTAGTTGGTTCAGTCTGGTTGAGTTGGTTTCTAAGTCTGGCCCTTGTAGTTGGTTTCTAAGTCTGGGCTTGTAGTAGGTTTCTAAGTCTGGCCTTGTAGTTGGTTTCTAAGTCTGGCCTTGTAGTTGGTTTCTAAGTCTGGGTTTGTAGTTGGTTTCTAAGTCTGGGCTTGTAGTTGGTTTCTAAGTCTGGGCTTGTAGTTGGTTTCTAAGTCTGGGTTTGTAGTAGGTTTCTAAGTCTGGGCTTGTAGTTGGTTTCTAAGTCTGGGCTTGTAGTTGGTTTCTAAGTCTGGGCTTGTAGTTGGTTTCTAAGTCTGGCCTTGTAGTTGGTTTCTAAGTCTGGGCTTGTAGTTGGTTTCTAAGTCTGGCCTTGTAGTTGGTTTCTAAGTCTGGGCTTGTAGTTGGTTTCTAAGTCTGGCCTTGTAGTTGGTTTCTAAGTCTGGCCTTGTAGTTGGTTTCTAAGTCTGGGCTTGTAGTTGGTTTCTAAGTCTGGGCTTGTAGTAGGTTTCTAAGTCTGGGCTTGTAGTTGGTTTCTATGTCTGGGTTTGTAGTTGGTTTCTAAGTCTGGCCTTGTAGTTGGTTTCTAAGTCTGGGCTTGTAGTTGGTTTCTAAGTCTGGGCTTGTAGTAGGTTTCTAAGTCTGGCCTTGTAGTTGGTTTCTATGTCTGGGTTTGTAGTTGGTTTCTATGTCTGGGTTTGTAGTTGGTTTCTATGTCTGGGTTTGTAGTTGGTTTCTAAGTCTGGGTTTGTAGTTGGTTTCTAAGTCTGGGCTTGTAGTTGGTTTCTAAGTCTGGGCTTGTAGTTGAAAGAATATATAAAGTTTTAAGAATGAAAGGATAATAAAAAAAGCTGGCCCTAAGATGGTGTCATCTAGGAATGTACCATGTTGATATAGGCAGAAATCTATACCAACTTCGCCGCGTAAACAATAAATAAAACTCTTAGATTTATTAGTATTATATGCAGCTGTTTAAATATAGAAATTGTAAATAAAATGTAGTCTAATCCTGTCAATAAACAAAAATAACTATCACCCAAGCCACTAGAGCAAGACAACAAAAAGAAAACCCCGACACTGGGGAATTACACGGTAGCAGTGTGACGACAAAAAAAAAAAGAAAGAATTAAAAGATGAGTTCAAATGATGAGGCTTTATAAGATGAGTTTGACATGATGAGGTTTCAGTTTTAAATTCGGAGGTTCTTAAAAGTGGTTTGCATAAACCTGGTAGAAAGAATAAGGTTTTTCGAGAATAAAATGCAAAGAGGATGTTTAGAACATTTGGTGACAAGTGATAAAATACAGGGAAGATAAGATCGTGGAAGGTAAACTGAGAAGATGTTGGATGGTCTGATATCGTCATTCAGCAAAAGATCAACATCAGAACTGATTAATTATACAAGGTAGAGAGTTATGGAGAGACGTGATCGCCTATGCTTGCAGGCATGGTACTTGATTGATTGACACAGTAGTTACATTCTTTTGTAGGTGACTTAAATACATGTTGCAAGCTAACTAGAAAAGATATGAGACAACATTCGACCATTTTTACCTTTCGAGCAAGTTCTGGTTTTGTAACCAGTCAAAAGTGTGATCTCCTACACTGACTGGTTGATAGAATCATCATCATTGCATTTCGATGAATAACCATGTGTGCTCCAATCTCTTTCTTACACAGGAAGATCTCAGCGGCAGTGCACTAACTCCGTAACAACGACGAGGTGTAATCCCAGATGTAATTTTAAAACTATTAGAAATTGTATATAAATTTTTTTTTTAAATGAATTTTGTTCGCAGCGGCTTTGCAGCCTACTTTTCTTTAATTTTCAACTTCCAATGGTTCTTTTACGTGCTTAACTTGAAGACGGGACCTCCGTTTTATCGTCCGTCTTCGATAGTACTAGGAAATCGATCTCATCTATACTGAGATCAGGAATCTCTGAAAAAATATTCTGATAGCCCAACGCGGGAAACGAACAGAGTACTTCTAAAAAGATAGGCGAGCCCCTTACCTCTGTCCCACAGAGACTCACTAATTTGGTACATATATTTTAATAACTAAAGAATAGAAAACAATGTGCAATAAATTACGTTATACAGGAGAAAAAAATCACAAAACAACAAGACATTTTGAGAATATAGAAAAATTCAATTAATGGGAAATAAGAAATCTTTACTGCAATATTATACATAATTATTACCATGTAACGAACGAGATAAACATGACAGTATCCTGGAAGTCACATGGCAGAGAAAAGGATAAAGTGGCAGAATACTTCCGGCTTATTGCGATATACTCTAAGACACGACTATTGCCGCCTTTGCAATCTTGGTCTGATACATTGATACATATACAGCATGGGGCGTCTCCTTGCAGATCTCCACAGGATTTCTTCATTTCAAAACTATGTAAGCAAGAGAATCAATGAGGCGCCGTAGGGCCTTCGTTATTCGTTAGCGAAATAACGAGACGAAATATAAGCTTACTGGATTGCATAACATATAGAACTGTTATGTCAGCAGTGTAAGTTGGTTCATTTTTTCCTAGTCCAATTATTAATGTTGTGTTTTTGGGAGAATTACTTCATCAAGTAACAAGTTTCTGATATCTTATTCAGATGATAACAGATGATAACAGATGATGACAGATGTATAACAGAAAATTAAAAAGAGAATAGGAATGGCCAAGGATAATTTCAA
Source organism: Arion vulgaris (assembly GCA_020796225.1). Lineage (NCBI taxonomy): Eukaryota > Metazoa > Mollusca > Gastropoda > Stylommatophora > Arionidae > Arion > Arion vulgaris. The sequence goes on from CM036756.1 coordinate 30,354,680, forward strand.
TAGTATGAGAAAGTTACTGACATTCAAACAAATTACAAACAGGCTAAAAATGAGAATGATCAAATGCTATATATATCCTATATTAATGTATGGCTCGAAACATGGACAATGAACAAGCAGTTAGAAGACAGAATTGATACATTTGAGATGTGGATATATAGAAGAATAGGCAGAGTTTCATGGACAGAAAAACAGACAAGTAAACAAGTTTTAGGAAAACTAGGCATGAAGAAACAATTATTAAGAGAAATAAAATTAGACTAAAGTATTTTGGACACATAAAAGACATGACAGCATGATAAAACATTTGCTAGAGGGAAAGTTGAGGAGGGAAGAGCAAGAGGAAGACCGAGAGATAAGTGGGAGGAAAACTTTAAGAAATGGACAGGTTACAGTCTGGCAGTGTGCAATACCAAGGCGAAAGACAGAGGATGCTGGGGATTCATTGCAGCCAACCTTCGATGTGGAGACGGCACATGATGATGATGATTGTTGATGTAAAGTAAGTAAACTGCTTGTTTTTATACTTCTTCTCTGAACGCTTCATATCAACAACTTGTTAACCATTCTGTGAGATTTGTATGTGATCTTTGCTTCCTTGTAGATCCTGACATCACACGGGTGATTACAATACAAAATGCTATTATAGGAATACGGTTTCAAAAGTCAAGATAAAAGGAACCATTTTTATAAAACGTAGTGTTTAGACACAGCCAACTCTAGATAACTAGGCCAGACAATTGGCTAGGGGTTTCCTGACCTATATCAGAAAAGGAGGCCGGAAAATATAGATGTTTGATAGAACACTGCGTGTTTTTTTGCACTTTTATTCAATTCTGTGAGTCTATGGTTATTTATTGGTGAAAAATATTCATTATATTGATATCCCTTATTGTTAAACTAAGCAAGTTGGATAATATAACTTCGATTAGCATTTTGTGTTGATTTTAAAATGAATTCGTCTATATACACCAACACTGGAATGCGAGGTCACGTGGTGTATTTGGGGTCTGATTTCCCATAATTCTTACCTGAGTCCGAAGGCCCATAAGTTTATAGTTGGTTCTGGTATAGGGTAATACGGTGTTAGGCCCGTATCTTTTTCATTGACCATCGGCACACGATGGGTGATGTGGCCAACATCACACCGGCTACCTTTACTGCTCAGTGCTTTCCTGGTTTCCAAGTGAGGCTGGGTCGATCTGAGAGCCGTTAAGGTGAAGACAAATTCCAGCCTCACTGTGGCATTGAACCCGGACCACTAGTCAAGGAAGCGAGTTCACTAACAACTACCTCCTGTCTGTTGTCGGGCTCTCAAGGGAGCAAAGAATAGTAACAGTGCGACCTACAACGCATGTCGTAAGAGGCGACTGAGGTAGGGGGCTAGGAAGCTACCCTAGTAAATAAAAAGCGTCGCAGAAATTGGATGGGATTGGCCTACTTGTAGGAGTATAACTGACACAACGTGTATTCGCTCTAAGGCTAAGATCACATACAAATCATAAAGAGTGGTTTAACAAGTGGTCGATAAATAAGAACAATACTACTACTACTACATCGAGCTCTACTACCACTTCTAATACTACTACTATTACTTCTAATGCTACTACACTCATACTCTATACACTACATACTACACACTCTAATACTACTACTACCACTTCTAATACTCACTACCACTTAATACTACATACTACTACCACTTCTAATCACTACTACTACCACTCTAATCACTACTACCACTACTACACTCTAATACTACTACTACCACTTCTAATACTACTACTACTACCACTTCTAATACTGCACTCACCACTTCTAATACACTACTACTACTACCATTTCTAATACTACTACTACAACTATACCACTCATACTACTACTACCACTTCTAATACTACTACTACTACCACTTCTAAACTACCACTACCACCATTCTAATGCACTACTACCACTTCTAATGCACTACTACTACCAACTTCTAATCTACTACTACACCACTTCTAATACTACTACCCACTTCTAATACTACTACTACTACCTACTACTACATACCATTCTAATACTACTACACCACTTCTAATACTACTACTACCACTTCTAATACTACTACTACCACTTCTAATACTACTACTACCATTTCTAATACTACTACAACTACTTCTAATACTACTACCACTTCTACTACTTATAATACTACTACTAGCACTACTACTACTACTACAAGTTAATTGCATATCCTTTACAGGACTGCGAATCAACCCCAGCTTTTTAACGTGTTTGTGATTTTACTAGGCTTACGTTCAGTAGTTTGCCATTGCTTTCTGAACGGGTGGTGCCATCGTCCTTTGTAAAAATCCACGCGAAATAATTTGCAACGAAACAATTTGCAACGAAACTGTTCGCAGCGTGATTCGAACTCAGAACGTCGGAGTTAATAGACTGATTCACTATCCCCTACGCCACAGATGCCACCACTACTACTAGTGACACTATTAACTAGAATTCAACAATATAATATCACACCTCTTCGTGTTACTTGCATCCTTATTACCTATAGTTCGTTCCAAAATTCGTGATCATTTCTACCGACCGATATAAAATCATCCACTTGACAGAAATTCTTGATTTTTGCATTTTTATATAGGTAACAGTGACGACGTTCCAAAAGTATTTTTGCCCACCCAAACCTTTAGTTATGTAAGATTTGAATTATATGTTATTACTAATTTAACCCGCGATGTTGATTTGGTATGATTTTAGAATGTTAACGGTACGAAAGTGAAGTATTGACGTCAAGATGCCAATCTGCGCTCCACGTGCAATTCAGCAGTAGTTAAAATCGGAATCCCGTGAAATTAATCATTTCACACTGTATGTGAAAGATTGTCATTGGCTTGTCACAAACCATTTATTTGCATTACTTCAAGCGAAAGGTACTATTTTATTATCAGTATTAGAAATGAGTTTGAAGTGTAAATTCACTACCATGCAGAAGGTGACTGCACAACTGTATACTACTTCTGCAGAAAGTCAGACGTGATGCTCTTGGTATAAGTAGAATGTCATTTTGCTGTTGGATAGAACAGGACTGTAGTGATAAACGTAAGGAACACAGAAAAGGCCGGAAACGGAAAACTGACGATTTCGATAAAGATGTTATTGTGAGAGAGATTCATAAAATGTTTAAGGCAAATGATATGGTTACACTACGTAAATTAAAATCACGTCTGCGAATTCAATGTGATATTGATATATCTAAAACCGCCTTATGGAAAGTTGTTAGGTGCAGCGGTTTCACTTTTCGGAAATCTAGTACAGGTCGAAATATAGTTTGTGAGAAAACGCATCTGATAGCTGCACGATGCAAATATCTGCGGGAGATACGGAAGCGTAGGACGGAAGGTTACGATATTGTATATCTGGACGAATCGTGGGTAAATGCTCACCATACGTTTGATAAAGAATGGCAATCACTAGACGGAACTAAGAAAAGGGAAATTCCAAGCAGCAAGGGGCAACGCATTGTGATAGGTCATGCAGGCAGCAAAGCAAATGGTCTTGTCAGTGGCGCAGAACTTCTTTTCCAAGCACTGTCTACAGATGGTAGGAACTACCACACCGAAATGAACGGACTTATTTTCAGGGATTGGTTAGCGAACACACTTCTGCCTGCTCTGGATAGGCCGTCGTGTATTGTAATGGACAATACTTCCTGTCATAATGTAGTGGCGCATGCAGACAAAATTCTCACCTCATCAAGCACAAAACAAGACATCATGGCGTGGCTTGCAAAGGAAAATATATCGTTTTGTTGCAACAATTTCAAAACTGAGTTGTTGCAACTGGTGAGACAGACTTAGAAGTCAAAGATTTTTATAATCGATAAAGTCATTGCTGAGCACGGCCACACTTTTCTTCGATTACCACCTTACCATTCACATCTCAATCCCATTGAACTTGTGTGGCTGCAGTCAAAGGTCAAGTTGCAGCAGTAAACAAGACTTTCAAACTTCGTGATGTAAAAGTCCTAACACGTGATGCCCTCGCAAAAATGGATATAGAATACTGGAACAAATGTGAAGAGCATGTGCTCCGAGAAGAAGAGGCATATTGGCAACAAGATGGTTTGTATTTTCACCAGCCCGCAGCAGTAGTCAATCTCTTCGACTCTTCAGACTCCGAATCTAATAGCTAACATCCCATTTGCTTTCACCTTCACCAATTGCCTCACAATACCAGGGACTGGCAACAACTACCAAAGGTACGTCAATTTGATAGCCAAAGATAATATCAACATAAAAACACTCATGAAGAAAAAGCTAACCATGTCACATTGCTTTTTATAATATGTAATAGGTTACACCTTTGCAAACATTCGCCACCATTTTGTGTATTACTGTAAATTCTAAACTTTTATTACCATTTTGTTGTGCTTTTTCAAAATTATATAACAAAAACGTTTTTTGCATCAACTAAGCTACCTACCAATTAGTTAAACATGGATTCGTAACGTCGTGAGGTATATAAGACTGTATGCAAAAATTTACTTGTATCCATCAGATAGATTTCGTACAAATTAAACCTTAGTGTGATCACGAATTTTGGAACGAACTATAGTATCACTACTGCATTCATCTCATTAAGAAGTCTGTTCACATTAACAGATTACAAAAAACACATCAGACAAAACAATTACTTCCCATAAAAAGATGAGAATCTATCGCTTGAATTCTTTAATTGACAACAATGTGTAGAATAATATTATATATGAACAGGTGAGAAACAAAGCCACCACGAAACTAGAAAGATGAAATCTGAAAATCACTCACTATTAAAAACAGAAAGAAGTAATCTTCCGATGTCGTATGAACAACAACAGACTTATGTGCCATCTGTCCAATATTATAGATATCATCTTCTGATCAGTGTGTGTCTCACAGAGAAAATAACTACAGCCCATCTGTTGTATGAACTTGAAAGCAAAAAAAAAATGAAAATATCCCGTCGCCGTTAAAGACAGTATGGTATGAAATGCCTATTACTACACAATTTAAGACCGTAGTGTGCAGGAGGTAGGAGGGTCAATTCCTTTCCTTATTTGTGGAATGTATGATGCGCGAAATGAACCCAAATTTATTTTGTCTCCAGTTCGATAAGCGAACAAGTTACGCATCGTGTTAATCCACCATGCGATTGTTTCGTATGTCCAAGACGTGAGGAATAGAGAAAACGTATACCAATGCAAATCTCAGACAAGCACTTTAAAGCAGCTTACTATTCTCAGACAAAGTGACTAGTTTCTTTGAACATTTTCCTCTTAACGACTGATAGAAGAAGTTGTGATAGTTGGTATGATAGTAGATTTGATAGTAGATTTGATAGTAGATTGATAGTAGTCTGATAGTAGATCTGATAGTAGGATCTGATAGTAGGTCTGATAGTAGATCTGATAGTAGATCTGATAGTAGATCTGATGGTCTGATGGTAGGTCTGATAGTAGATCTGATAGTAGGTCTGATAGTAGGACTGATAGTAGGTCTTATGGTAGGTCTGATAGTAGGTCTGATAGTAAGTCTGATAGTAGGACTGATAGTAGATCTGATTGTAGATCTGTAAGAGGGTCTGATAGTAGATCTGATAGTAGATCTGATAGTAGATCTGATAGTAGATCTGTTAGTAGATCTGATGGTAGGTCTGATAGTAGATCTGTTGGTCTGATAGTACTTGTGATAGTAGATCTGATAGTAGATCTGATAGTAGATCTGAAAGTAGGTCTAATAGTAGATCTGATGGTTGATCTGATGGTAGGTCTGATAGTAGGTCTGATAGTAGATCTGATAGTAGATCTGACAGTAGGTCTGATGGTAGGTTTGATAGTAGGTCTGATAGTAGATCTGATGGTAGATCTGATGGTAGATCTGATGGTAGATCTGATGGTAGGTCTGATAGTAGGTCTGATGGTAGGTCTGATAGAGATCTGAGTAGATCTAATAGTAGATCTGATAGTAGATCTGATAGTAGATCTGATAGTACTTGTGATAGTTGATCTGATAGTAGTTCTGATAGTAGATCTAATAGTAGATCTGATAGTAGATCTGATAGTAGATCTAATAGTAGATCTGGTAGTAGGTCTAGTAGTAGATCTGATAGTAGGTCTGATAGTAGATCTGGTAGTCGGTCTGATAAAAACTGAGTAGCAAATTAGTAATCAATAGTCCGTATCAAGCAATAGTTGCATATGTTCGTAGGTTGCATATGTTGCATATGTTTGCATATGTATTTAACATAAATTGTACAGATAATAATAGTACAATGAAGAGGCGAACAAAACTATATGTTGATGATGATGATGATGATGATGTTGATGATGATGATGATGTTGATGTTGATGATGATGATGAGGATAATGGTGACAAAGTGTTCTTCTGGTACGTCTTATATCAACAGTAGATACTTAGTTATTGGTTTATGAACCGACATGATAGTACTACAGACAGATTCATAGCTGCTCGGTCTCACTTAATAGATGTCAAAGGGTATGTATACTAATGGTTCCTGTAGCTTGCTGATTAAACACACATCTCCCTATGTCACATCAAACATCCAGTTCTACCTGTACAACGTATAATTCCAAACTCCTTAAATCTCTGGATAGATTCAGTATACATTTTTGGTCTCCTCATCTAGCAGACGGTCGTTAAGAGACTGAAGAACATCTCCATTATCCATGCTTGCTTCCGGGGAAAACTATGCTGTCGACGTAGGCATGTCCGATCTCTCATTACGGCAAACACCCCCATGTTCAGAACTGTAGACCCTCGTAATATTCTGGAGATTGGAAAACTCCATGGACGATATCCACAAGAACCGCAACCTGTCATTTTGGACGTTCCGAAATATCGACTTGGAGTCAGGTACAATAGCATGATCAGTAAAAGGAATCACAGAGAGCCATGATGTTTGAAACTAATGAAAGACGAAATCAAACATTGTTCCATGTGAGGTTAAAGGTCAAAAGTCGACAGGGTTGAAACAAAAACATCAATGTCGTTCCCATCAACACTCAGTCTTTTAAAGAAGATTTTTGTTTAGTACCGGCGATAGATCACATTCTACATAAATCTGTAGAAGATTGTGAACTTCTTATTACCTCATGAAGACAGTAACATGAAGACAGTAACATGAAGACAGTAACATGAAGACAGTGGACCGACGATTATACCATACATTAAAAACACATAGCATACAATAAAAAGAGATCGGGTGCTAGAGCTAAGGGAAGACCAAGAAAAGATCTATAGACAATATCAAGACCACACTACATAAACACGGATATAACACACCAATGGTGACTCATCTGGCCCTAGAACACAAATTAAAGCTCCGATCCCTACGCTTAACGGCAAGAGTGGACAGACAACTACATATTCCACCTGGGAATGGACAATAGACCGACGATTACCATCAATGTTTACATCTACTTCTTACACATGTAAGCACACTGTTCTAGTATCAGCAATGGTTACATCTACTTCTTACACATGTAAGCACAATGTTCTAGTATCAGCAATGGTTACATCTACTTCTTACACATGTAAGCACACTGTTCTAGTATATAGAATAGGTTACATCTACTTACCACATGTAAGCACAATGTTTAAGTATCAGCAATGTTACATCTACTTTACACATTGCACAATGTTTAGTATCAGCAATGTTATCTCTTTACACATGTAAGCACAATGTTCTAGTATCAGCAATGGCTACATCTACTTCTTACACATGTAAGCACACTGTTCTAGTATCAGCAATGGTTACATCTACTCTACACATGTAAGCACAATGTTCTAGTATCAGCAATGGCTACATCTACTTCTTACACATGTAAGCACACTGTTCTAGTATCAGCAATGGTTACATCTACTTCTTACACATGTAAGCACAATGTTCTAGTATCAGCAATGGTTACATCTACTTCTTACACATGTAAGCACAATGTTCTAGTATCAGCAATGGTTACATCTACTTCTTACACATGTAAGCACAATGTTCTAGTAATATAGAAAAAGCACGTCTATTACCAGCATATGTGGAAGCGCAGTGAAAAAATCGATCCTTTGATCGATTGATTGATTGATTGATAAGAAAGTTATCCTTGCATTTCGGTGAACATTAATATATGTTCCGATCACTGAGGTATACCCCAACTGCAGAGCAAAACTTCCGCAGCTGCTGCGAATGTCACCGATGAAACTTGAGGATGGTGAGAATTTCACGTATTTTTAAATTTTATACTTTCTTTTTATTAACCATGGCACTGACTTTACAGTCAATTCTTATCAATGTTCAAATGTTAATGGCTCTTTGACGTTCTAAATTTCAATACAGGGTCTACATTTATTCGTCCGTCTCTGACAGGACTAGAATCGCTGCATCACAAAGATATAGTAGAGTAAATGAATGGAAAGAAAGAAAGCAAATACATGTGATATTCATGATAAAAGAACTGTATCATCAGTGGCGGCGCGTGATCATTATTGTTAATGGGGCCGGACAACAATTTATGGAAAAATCATGGTTTTGGGTTAGGTTATATATTACCATATTTGCATATTAGTTATACATGATTTTTGGTAGGGCCCTGCCCCACTGGCCCTTAATGACGAGCCGCCACTGTGTATCATGCCAAAAATGTAACCTAACATCATGAACTAAGACTATGTCTCTAGTAGCTTCCAGCGATCCTTGCTGGCAAAGACGTGCCTATGCATGGCACATGGACTGAGATACCGGAGACAGGTCGAGCCGTCTCGACGGGGAATAATTAGCAGCACTTGTTGGGAATTCTACGTCGGAAGTTCACTTCCGCTGTTGCTATGGCAATTTTAAGGCGGGATTTGTTAACTTTTTAAAAGAAGAGCATCTCACTGACTCAGTTATCTAACCTTCTCTTTCTTCCTCTTTTCTACGGTCTATTTTGTGCTCTGTCTGTGTTCATGTATCTTTGTGTTTCTCTCCAACTATTCACTTTTGATATGATTACTTTTGTTTTGTTATCTCTTTGTCCTTCTCTTTCTCGCGTACTCTTTGTTCCCACACATACACGAGCGCACACACACAGGCGCATACACACACAGTGACATACACACATATACAAGTTACACATACATGATTACCTAATTAAAACGCACACACACATGCACACAGACACACACCTAGTTGAAACGCACACACACATGTGGGCACACACACACACTGCCACGCACACACACACATAAAGTCACACTTACATGCACACACACACACTTAATTCACACGTAGACACAAGCAAATATAAAAATATCCTCACCCTTCTTATGTAGGCTTTTTGCGTCACGTCGGAGTTTGATCGCTACGTTTCTTGTGGATGTAATGGCCTAGTCTGGAGTGGCAATCCTTGCCGCAGTTGCTGCAGGGGGAATTGGAAACTGGAGCTGATACATATGATGTTCTCTCTTTCTCTCTGTGCTCTCTTTTGCCTCCATATGTGATGGTGCTTTTCTTCTTTTCTTGTTGGTCCACCCTCACTGCCGATCGCCATGCTTGTCTGTCTTTGCCCAACCGCTCCCAATGTTCTTTGTCTATGCAACATTAAGTTAGATCACGCTTGCCGGTTCAATGAAGTGTAATAATGGTCGCCTATGCTGTCTAGTACCAGTATATACATACACAAGCAGACTATTTCATAGGTCACCAAGTTATGACCTTTACGATCTGATACCAGCAGGATACACACATAAACGCTTGAGTTGTGTTGATATGGAGAAGGGCTTAGCTATTGTTGCTTTTAGTGCAGACGTATACGTCGCGTCGTCTTGACATTCTGTCATCATTCAACCATCACTTAGCATGCGCACTGTAATATCTCTTTCTTCTTCTAATCGTTATTATCATTATTTTCCGGTCACATTGACAATATTGTAATTGGTGTCATTGTGCATGTTTGTGTATTTCTTGAAACAGGTGAATGATATCGGTGGGGTTTTTTTTGTGTGGTTATTATGATCCACTATCTTCTTTTGTTTTGTAGTCTTTACATGTTAGATGAGAGAAGGATGATACATTCTTTACATGTTAGATGAGAAGTTAGATATAGTCTGTACATCTTAGATCAGAAGTTAGATATAGTCTGTACATCTTAGATCAGAAGTTAGATATAGTCTGTACATCTTAGATCAGAAGTTAGATATAGTCTGTACATCTTAGATCAGAAGTTAGATATAGTCTGTACATCTTAGATCAGAAGTTAGATATAGTCTGTACATCTTAGATCAGAAGTTAGATATAGTCTGTACAACTTAGATCAGAAGTTAGATATAGTCTGTACATCTTAGATCAGAAGTTAGATATAGTCTGTACATCTTAGATCAGAAGTTAGATATAGTCTGTACATCTTAGATCAGAAGTTAGATATAGTCTGTACATCTTAGATCAGAAGTTAGATATAGTCTGTACATCTTATATCAGAAGTTAGATATAGTCTGTACATCTTAGATCAGAAGTTAGATATAGTCTGTACATCTTAGATCAGAAGTTAGATATAGTCTGTACATCTTAGTTCAGAAGTAAGAGGATGTAGTTGATAAAAAAGATATATTTAGAACAAACAATTTAGAAGCTATTCAGGTACTATAAATCAATCAAGTGCTATGCCTGCCGGCGTAGGCAATCATGTCCCTTCATAACTCTCTCTGCTTGGTGCATGTAATCAGTTCTGACGTCGATTTTGTGTCGAACCATGATGTCAGGCCATCCAACATCTTCTCCGTCTTCAACGATCTCTCATTCCTTTAATTTTACCTGTTAATACCAAATGTTCTAAACCTTCTCCACGCGTTATATGCCAGAAGAACCTTGATTGCCGGATTCTTATTCTTGTAATAAGTTTTCTTCGTGTGCAGGCCTGATTGAAAACCTCCTCATTTGTTTTCTTCGCTGTCCATGGCATTTTAGCATTCTTCTGTAAAACCACATCTCTGTCTCTGTGGCTTTCAATGATAGAGTACCTAATGACTTTGTTTACATCATAAAGCTTACACTTATATAGACTAGAAATAAGTCAAACAGCTCTCTGTCAGCGTCAGCAGGCGGAACAGACACTGGAGCATATCCTGCAAGACTGTCCTCTCCTGCATGAACTGAGAAGCAACATGTGGCCACACACAGTCAACCTAAAAACTAAGCTTTCGGGAAACCTGAGAGACCTGAAGCAGACTGCCCAGTTTGTAGTCCACAGTAAATTAAGAGATCGCTGAAGAAGAAGAAGATAAAACTTACAAACGAGGACATGAAATCTAGACATTTTCTTGAGGGGAAACATTTGAGATGGGAACAAGTGCGACAGTGATGCTTATTGTTCTCATTGATAGTCTTAATGGTAATCAATAACCTGATATAGAAGGAACAATTGTTTACATAGAATAGAGGGACTGGGATGTAATGATAAGATTACGAACGAGGAACTCATAGAAAGAACAATTGTTTACATAAAATAGAGGGACTGAGATGTAATGATAAGATTACGAACGAGGAACTCAGAGAAAGAACAAAGCAGATGCTAGTGGAGAAAGAGCTCAGAAAGAGACGCTCGCGATTGATAGGACACACATTGAGAAGACCGACTGGTAGCATTGCAAGACAGGCACTGTTTTGGAATTCGCAGGGAAAGAGGAGTAGGGGAAGGCCTAGACCAGTGTTTCCCATCCTTTTTTGTGCCATGCCCCACCAAAGCCTTAAAAAAATGTGTGTGCCCCTCCTATGTAACATATAAAAAAAATTATTTTCCAAAATTGAAATGTTCATTGAAGAAACTTAAATGATAGGTTTTAGGAAGAAATCACTGGGCAATTGTTGAGGAAACACAGTAAGTAAATTTTCAAAACATATAATAGAGAACAGAAATTCAAGTACGATATCATTTTAATGATATATTTTTATATATTATTTTAATTATTAGTAATTATTTATTACTGACACTTAGTGAGATCCTTGCGCTTGAAGCATGCTGCAAAGATATTTTATGTTAGGTTCTAATTTAGTTAGCTTCAGTCTCAAGCCTTCTTGTGTTACATCCAGCAGATTTCTTTTTTTTAAGCAGCAAATCAGTTGTGACACTAAATCCACATTCAGCTAAATATGAAGATGGAAACAGTAATAAGTTTTCTTGCACATTTGGTTGATTTTGTATATTTGATTTCTGTTTCCTCACAAAGCCCATCGCTCCTTTTCTATTAAATGAAGTTTTAACTGACTCATCATTTTGCATTTCTGAGAGTTCTTCTTGATACTGCATATTTGAAATATCAGACAAATTCACTAACATTTGCTGCAACATCCAAGCTGGAAAATCAATTTGTTTCAAATCAGAAAATCTTTTTTTTATATCAGCGGATAAAAGTTTCAGATGATCGACAATAACAAGTATAACGGTATCAGTCACTTCACATTTTTGGAGCCAATGAAACTTTTCAAAATGTTTGGTGCAAATATATTTCTGGTATAATTCAATAAAGGTAATAAAACCAAATATCTTTGCTTTTGCATCAACAAGAATTTTATTCTTCCTTGAAGGTGGTTATTTGATATATTTTGTTTTTCAAAGATATCGGCTAGATAACTCACAAATTCTTTACCATCGATCGTTAGCAGATACTTCATTTCAGGTTTGTCGCTTAAAAATCACTAAGAGTATCAAATAGTTCCATAAATCATATTGTCACGCAGTTCCTTTTCGAGAGTCATCTTACTTCAGTGTGAAGTAAAAGTCTCACATGGTCTGCATTTTGTTATTCACAAAATAGCTTGAAGAGACTCTCACATTTGACATTAGCTTTAAGAGCATTGGTACACTTTATAATTAAATTTAGTAGTTCATTTAGAACAGGCGAAATATTTTTAGCTACCAAATTTTCCTGTGAATAACACAATGCACAAGAAACATTTCTGGATTCTCATCTTTCAGCAATTTTAAGCAGCCATTTTCTTGCCTATCATATTAAGAGTACCATTTGCGGCAGAAGATGTTATATTTTTTATTGGTATATTTTTGACATATAAGTAATTTTTTTAGCTTATTATATACATCTTTGGAGGTAGTGGTGCGTTCTAATTATTTACAGAACATCATTTCTTTAGCGAAATCCCCATTATCAATATATCATGCGTAAGTTATCAATACTACTTATCAACACTGTCTCTCAAAGTTGATTCATCCATTTGCACTGAGAATTTTTTTGTTTTCAGCTTTTCAATAAGTTGAATTTCAATATCTTCTTTCATTTCGTCTATTCTATTACTAACAGTATTGTTACTGAGTGGCATAACTTTCATCTCTTTGTCATCTTTTTCATGAACCGTTTTAAGAAATGATGATATTGATGGTTTGATTAAATTCTCTCCTATAGTATGATTTTTCTACATTTAACAATGAGTAAGGAAATTTTATAGCACCAAGAGGAATAAGATGGACCCTTTCGAGATGCTTGAGGACCTGGACTTTGCAGATGATATAGCCCTGGTGTCACACAAATATGAACATATACAAGAGAAAAGTACAATACTTCACAGCACGGCAAAGACAGTAGGCCTCAAAACAAACACAGGAAAAACAAAAATTATGACAAACAGTGAAATCCAACAACCAGTAATGTTAGAAGATGAAACACTGGAAAGGGTTGAGCAGTTTACATATCTTGGTAGCGTACTGACACTAAATGGTGGCACAGAGGAAGATATAAAATCACGTCTGAGTAAGGCCAGAACCGCTTTTGCCAGAATGAAACCAGTATGGAAGTCCAAAATCTACAATAGGACCACAAAGCTTAAACTCTATAAAAGCATTGTTTTGCCAGTTTTGCTCTACGGATCGGAGTGTTGGAGGATGACCAAAGGAGATACTAGCAGGCTGTCAGTTTTCCACCACTCTTGTCTTCGCAGAATCTTGGGAATCTTTTGGCCAGTTAAAATATCCAATAACCAACTACTCCAAGACACAAGACAAGAGGCAATGAATGACATACTCAAAAGAGAAGATGGAAATGGCTCGGGCATGTTATGAGAATGAGACAAGAAATGCCTGCAAGGATAGCCCTCACTTGGACACCAGAGGGAAAGAGAAAGAAAGGCAGACCACGGACAACATGGAGGCGCATGATGGAAGAGGAACTGGACACCGCATCTCTGACGTGGGGCTCTGCGCTGAAGGTTGCACGGACAGGAGAGCATGGAAAGTCCTTTCTGAAGCCCCATGTGTCACTAGGCATGACGGGATTAAACATAAAAAAAAACAAGGAAATTTTATAACTAGCCTCAAGTGAACGTTTGACAGTTGCAGTATGAGCAGTAAACAGCGACTTTAATGTTGCTCTTTTTTCAAAATTTGTCTTTAAAGTTTGAAAGTAATTCAAATCTGACATAATATGAGCACTATGTTTCGCCTTCAAATGCTCTTCAAGACGACCTCATTTCATTGATTCGTTGGTCAAGCAATGTTGGCGTTAAAGACATTAATGTGGAATACATTAATATAGTAATATTTCACATCTGGTGATATATGTTTGAGCAAATTCGATTATTGTAGCATGACTATTTTGAAGGGAAAAAAATCATTAACAATATTTATACTCACATTTATGTGGTCAAATCTGCTCTTCTGAAAAGTTTGCGGTGTTCTCTTCCAATTAACTCTGATAAATTATAACCTCCAATAATTATATCTTCTACGTGAAGCTCTTCGGTTCTCTTCTGCTTTTCTCGTATAATCTGGCCTAACAGTTCTGTACTTTAGTTGTTCTGTGTCTTGTTCTCTTTTTTTATTCTAGCTACCTCCCATGCTGTTCTGCATTTGGCTCTCTATCTGCTCTATTATTCCCTCTTCTTAAAGTCCATCGTGTATATATATGGGTGAATATTCTATTATTTTACTATTCCAAAACTTTGTTCTCAGGACTGCGATTTCCCACATCTGTTACTCTCTTGGAAAAGACTAATTTTACTTCGACTAACGGCACTCTTCTATCATTGTCTAAAAATGTATGTCCCAACCACGCCTTTTCAATCTGTCGCTAAACATGGAAAACAAGATCTCATGACATTCTACTGTAATCCATTTATAAATGCTCCTTCGCTAACTATACAACTACAAAATGGTACTCTAAGGACACCTGTATAATCCAGCTGCACAGTGAGTATCCATTACTCTGGTAATCAGACTAATGGTCCATAACTTGTATTTGAGTAAACCACCTTGATGTTTCTTGGTTCCATAAAAAATGTACCTAGGTATAAGTACTTTCCACTTATTGAAGATTTTTTTAAACGAGTAAAGTGATTGTGAAGCAAGAGTCGTTTTTGTCAACAGACATCCAAAAGCCAATATATTGGTTTTGTAACATCATGAACATTAGTTAAACTCCAAATGAGTCCATTGCCCCCTTAAACGATGAAAATGCCCCCTGTGGGGCGTGCGCCCCACGTTGGGAAACAGGGGCCTAGACAGACCTGGAGAAGAGAGCTGGAGGTTGATATTAAAAGGATAGAATTGGAAAGGATGGCATGAGAGAGGAAGAGCTGAAAGAAGTTTGTTGAAGACCTGTGCTCCGTTGGGAGCGGAAAGGTGAAGAAGAAGAAGAAGAAAGAACAATATTAGATAACAGAAAGTGGAAGCTGGCTCTTGCCACTACTGCAATCTTGTTTTATTGTGTACCCATTATACTGCCCTCCCTAACACCGCCCTTTGTTTTCACTGGAGAAAGCCTCAGCATCTTAACTCTATTAACAATACAATTGTTATTATTAGAAGCAATGCAATCATCATATGAGACCCGCGTCTCCACAACCATCAGTTAGATGCGTGTCGATATATAAAAACATTGGGAAATACTGACCTACACTGTCTTATAACGACAAAACCTCATGGCAACTTCTTGTCTAATTTCGTGAAAACTTGAAGACTCGTATTTTTGAATAAAATGACTAAAGATATAGAAAGCAAGTTAAATGCATTTGAAAATAGATGTCTGCGAAAAATAATGAATATAAAATGGAACGAATTCAGGAGAAGTGATGAAATCAGAGAAATGTCTGGTCAACCACTAGTGACAACTGTTATAAGAAAGAAAGGGTGGAGATATGTTGGAAACACCTTGAGGAGAAATGATTAACGAATATCAAAGCAGGCATTGAAGTGGGATGCTAAGGGTTCAAGAAAGAGAGGACGACCTAGGGAGACACTGAAACGAATTTTGCTGAGAGAGTCAAGAAATATCGGTCTCAGTTCCATGGAGGAGATTGAGCGAATTGCCCAGGATAGAGCGGTATGGAGAAATTGCTTGCAGGCCCTATATAAAGCATAACGGTAGGAGAGGAATTATTATTATTGTTATTGCTGAATGGCTACTTCATGGTTACTAGTGTCAGTGTCGTTAATGTGAAAGTTGGAAAGATGAAGATATGTCAGTATTTTCTATTCTAGTGTTAGTCATTTACAGCAGTGTATATGCACATTATTTACATATCCTTCTGAACGTTTGTGTTCAACAGAAAATGTTGAGCATATTATATTTTGTAATGTTTCAGACCAGAAAATGTCTCACACTAACACAATGTCACCTATGTCTGAAGTTAGTTTTTTGCATATCCTTTACAGGACTTTGCGAATCAACCCGAGCTTTTAACGCTGTTTGTGATTTTTCTAGGCATTATTACGTTCAGTAGTTTGTCATTGCTTTCTGAACGGTGGCTACATCGCCCTTTTGTAAAAATCCACGCGAAACAATTTGTAAACAAATTATCCGCAGCGTGGTTGGAATTCAGAACGTCGGGGTTAATAGACCGAGTCACTATCCCCTAAGCCACAGACGCCATCCACCTATGTCTAAAGGAGAGTCTAAAAATGAACGATTGACTTCATGACAACGTGTTTTCCCATAGCGTTCGGTCCCTCTCAGCAGAAATAGCACGCCACCCGCCGAGAGTATTGTACGAAGTAAAAACAACAATCCTAGAGGTCTCCGGAAAAAAAAAAAGAAATACACTAATGAACAGAACGGCGCGGTCTGGATTTGAACTCAGGACCTTCGGAAATATAAAGCAAACGGTTTAACCACTTAGCCACATAGACATCCAATCATCTGTGCATCTGTGCATATCAATAATCAATATAGATAGAATTATTGTTATTAACCAATAGACAACAGAGATTTATATATAAAGAAACACCCGCCTGCCCAGCGTGTTCGTAGCGCGTTGGACTGCGGGCGACTAGCCCTCTGTGAGTGCGGGTTCAATTCCGCGGACTTGCAGAAAAGTCACAGGTTCCCCAGATTCACGGTGTTCGTGGCACCGAACCGAAGGGTTACGATGATCATGGCACCGAGCCGAAGAGCTGAAAGCTCAAGTGCTTCTGGATCGGAAAAAATATATATAAAGAAACAAATCTAGTGGACTTTTCTCATATTTCTTTCCCATCCCTCTGTTCCAGAAACAGTTATGAGTGCATGCAGTATACTTTTTTTTCAGAGTGAGCTCCGAGACAGGAAAAACAAGACAGCAACCAAGAACACTGTGACAGACGCACGTGTCGTGTTTGCTTAGAGTCGCCAGGCTTCCAAGCGAGTTGTTGACCCGAACTGTTATAGTCATGAATAGATTTCCACTGAGACCTTAGTGTCGTGCGTAATGGAGAATGTCTTGTGAAACTGTATGCTTGCTGCCCGGATCTGGTCACAGCAATAGACACAGACTGGCACGTCTCAGATTTAGCCTGATTGTGAGATAGTCGAGTCCATCACAGATTGTCAGAAATTGTCATCAGGTCTATCAACATTGTCCTTTTAGAGTGTACTTTCAGACTTGTGTACTGGTCACAGAAACTACGAGATTGTTTAGTCAAACAAGACTATTCGACAAGAAAGAAAGAAATGTGAAAGCTTATTGAATTTAACAAATATTGTTATCTGTTATAACGAGAGATATCAGTCTGCTTCAGTTACAAGGTAGGGCAGGTGCTATACACTAGACCTGCTCTATACTGAGCTACCGTGATCTAAACAAAGACCACCGTGCAGTATTCATGACTGATGCTAAATTGGGTCTTCATACAATAAAAAAAAACCGCAAACGACACATTATTCCCTGACCGATGCTAAATTGGCTCTTCGTGCAAAAAACAATTCAAAATACAGATAGTTCCATGACTTATGCTAAATTTAAATTCGTTCTTCAGGCAATACACAACTCAAACGACACATGGTTCGCTGACTTGACTCAAAGATTAAGAAAAATCAGTAGCCTACCAAGCAGACTGTTCTACAATGTAGTCTGTGTCGTTGTGGTACATCGCGTTAACAAAACAGTCGATTGATTAAATATCAGTTATCAGAGGACTATCATCACAGCACTCGAGAATGCCCATGGGTGCTCCAATCTCCACCCCAACAAATCTAGTAGCGTCCAGCGGCCAAGCACACCAGTTCGATGTTGATTAATCAATCTCTTTGCATATTTGGTATGTCGTTCTTTTGGGCTGTACCAATCTTGGCACCCGTCTCTCTCAGTCTGATCAACGAGTGAGACTCGCAATCCTGACACTCTTCTGTTCGAAAAGACTCTCTCAGTGCGTTAATAATGTCATTTCGATGCATTCCAGCTCCCTCTGATTCCTTAGACATGCCAGCCAATCAGCCAGTCTATCAGCTCGTTCATTACGATAGACTACTCAAAGCTAGTAGTGCAATGGAACATATTCACTATAAGTTGAAATACCAGAAAAATAATAAAAAATATTAAACATATTGTTTTTAAATGAAAATATTCTATATCACACTATTCCCTTGAAGATCAAGCTCAGCTACTACCAAAAAAGAGAGAAAATGCATCTTCTGCCGACTAAAGACAGGCAATTCTATGGGCTTTGTCAACACATGCACACCACATTTTACAACGGCGATTCAACATTATGAACACGTAGCACTGCACTTTTTGCGTATTTTTCTCGTGCTCTGTACTCGTTATACTTTTCAGTGTGACTCTTTGTGATAGACGATAGCAGGGCATTCTTGTCAGGTGTCCACACCTATTAATCTGTTGTTCTTTTAGGAATTCCATGACTAGTTTCACATCCAGTCTTCTTCTGATTTCTTCATTTCTAATTTTGTCTCTTATTGTCACACCTGCAGTTCTTCTAAGACATCCCATCTCCTGTTATGATTTTCTGCTCATTAACTGCTGTTATTGGCCATGTTTAACGCCGGTAACATTGTGTTGGTCAGAAAATCGTTCTGTGTTCACCGTGGGGAGAGTTAGTTTTCTATCTTGTACCAGGTGTGTTGCGCTTGACGTTGTCATTCCATGCTTTTGCGGAGACTCTGAGATGTTATCTATCCATCATGTTCTTGGCTTGCCTCGTGCTCTGCGCCCTGAGTGTCGATTATTGTAGGCACATGATGGTAGTAAATGTGGTTTCATTCTCATTAGATGGCCGAACAACTTGATTCTTTGCTTCTCGATGTATGCATGGTGTTTCAAACATCAATTTGTGGTTAACAAAGAATGCATCAAATATCTTGATTTTAAACAAGTTCCAAGTACACGAGCCATGATTCTCTCCCTTGGCTACTGAACTAATAAAAATATTTATTGATTTTTAATCACGTTTAAACTCAACTATCGATTTATTTTCTTAATCAATGCCAGCGATATTATTTCAAGGATATCATCTTCTTTGCTAGTTTCGTTCGGCGTTGATGACTTCTCTACAAGTGCCTTATGCTCTAAAGCCCAGTTTTTTTCTGTTTTCTTAAATTTGTATTTGTTTACGAAATATTTTACTTGAATTTGTTAACTTTCATTAGACGCGACTTTAATAATTTTTTGACATTAACTGAAATGAAAATCGTGGCATATCAGAAAGCGCCACTATATATGCTTGCGACCTCATGGACTCAACACATTACATTCTTTTACTTCTTAGTACTATCTCTTCTCATGCTCCATATTCTATATGTGTATATGTTAAATGTATATAAGTTATATATATATTTGATTGTTTATTGTTTCTCTTCTTTTTTCTACTTCTAGTATTTTGCATTTATATCTTTATTCGTTTTTAGTCACATATTATCATTTTAGAGCCATTAGGATTTTCTTGTCGTAATTTATATGTAGTGTACTGTGAAAGAAGTCAAATTTGTCACGCCTGTTGTATCATTTGCTTAATAAAGGTCTTTTTGGTCGAAAAGTTGCTGTGTATTGTTACTGTTTTTGTATTTCGTAAAACTACACTGTTACAGAAGAGTCCTCCGTATATCTTGGACAGAGAAGAGAACAAATAGATCTATCCTTAAAGAACTCAAAATCAAAGAAAACTGGCTGATGCTACAAATAAGAAAAGAAAATTGAGATATTTTGGACATATAAAAAGACATGAAGGACTGGAGAAGACCATCATGGAAGGAGGCATACCAGCAAAGAGAATAAGAGGAATACCACGGAGAAGATGGATTCAGGATGTAACTAATGGTTTGAACATGACGGCTGCAGAAGCAGGACATCTGGCCTATGATAGAGAGAAATTCCGGAGGACTGTTGGGGTGGCAAAGTTCTGCTCCAGGACAAGCTATTTGATGATGATTAAAACTACAGTATTTTGTTATTACGTGTTTCACCATCACTATATATATATATATATCGCGATCACCGCTTAGACTGATACCAGATTTCCCCATAAATTCTGCTGCTGTTCTTAGGAACTCCGCCCCTCCGTACAGTTTTTCATTTAGCTCGGTATTTTCAGGCCAGGTTTCGTTTCTCAGGCCTGCTACCTTATCGGCAGTTTTGCATTAGGTGCTCTGCCGTCATGTCAGTCTTCTCGCAGTGGCACAGGCTAGTTGTGCCAATTTTAAATTTATTAAAATACTATATATATGACCACATCTACTGATGTATACTGTAACATGATGGCAGATATAATTAGTCATATTGAAGACGGACATTGCTGACTTATGCCATGCTATCTCCTCTAACGTAGATAAACGGAAGTTACTGTCTATCGTAAATTAACACATGTGATTAATGTGATGAAAAGTTGAGAAACTGCACAGAAAAACGAAAACAAACGAAGGGTTATGATGTTATTTCTTCATGGATACCAAGATATCCAAAACGTGACGGTGTTGTTAATATTAACCATAACTTGAGACTCGTTAACAAGTCCTGTTTGAAAGAAAACATGCATGTTAGTAAATGGTGAGTTGATAAGGTCTACGTTAATTAACTCTTACAACACCTGCTAACATACCAGGATTCTTATTTATACTAAATATTGTATCGTTTTATATATATATATATATATATATATATATGGCCTTTTTCGTCTTTACAGGCAGTCAATTGGCAAGTGTTTTACTGTGCCAAGCTTTGAGTTTTCGCTTTTCTCTCTTGTCGTTCAGCTCATACATAAGTATCTTCTTAAAAGACTGCGCCCGTATGCAATATCGCTTTCCACACAACTCTGTCAGCAGCTAGTTTTTCCCATGTGCTGGGACCTACAGAAAAGTTCTTCATTGAGGCCTTGCAGACATCTTTATAGACTTCTTGTTATATTCCCGTCGTGTTTTCTCAAAATGTGCCCTATCCAGCGCCATAGTCTTTTTTAACCTCTTGGTTCACTGGAATCTGTCTTGTTCTCTCCATAAGCACCTCACTTGTTACTCTATCATACCACCTCAGTCCTTCTATTCTGCGTAGACATCATTTGATGAATGTTTGCAATTTATGCGCTTTTATTTTAATCGTTCTCCATGTTTCCGGCCCATATAACTTAATTTTTCCATAATTATTTGTGTCTGCAATGTAACGTTGACATCTTTCGCTAGAACTCCCTTTGTTAGTCATTATACGATATGCTTGATCAATTATATTGAGTATACCTGCATCTAATGTTAGTATACCTGCATCTAATGTTAGTATACCTGTCTCTTATGTTAGTATACCTGTATCTTATGTTAGTATAATAATAATAATAATTCCTCTCTTACCATTATACGTTACATAGAGCCTGCAAGTAATTTCTCCATACCGCTCTATCCTAAGCAACTCGCTCAATCTACTCCATGGAACTGAGACCGATATTTCCTGCCTCTCTCAGCAAAATTCGTTTCAGGGTCTCCTTAGGTCGACCTCTCTTTCTTGAACCCTTTGCATCCCACTTCAATGCATGCTTTGATATTCGTTGATCATTTCTTCTCAAGGTGTGTCCAACATATCTCCATCTTCTCTTTCTTATAACAGTTGTCACTAGTGGTTAACCACTATATAGTATATATTTGATACATATGGTTTCCAGAAAAGATTTCCATTGTTGTCATGCTGCCGATTTTTTATTCACTATTTCCCACGTCAGGTCCAAACATTGGGAAACATTGGGAAACTTTGGGAAACTTTGGGGAAACAGTCAAAACTTAGGACTTTTGTTAGTTTTATAATTTAATTATTCATTTTGTTTGCTTATGTGATACCACACATACATGTCTTTGTCCTAAAACGTCAATGTATTAAGTATCACCTCAGCCGATCTTCGGTTTTCTCCAGATCTGATCTGATCACCTCAGATTTGTAGATTTCCTTACATCACCATGTCAGGCCACACTCTTTCAACTGTCTTTATACAGATCTTCTCCATGTTTCCTTTGGACGCCCAGATCTTCTCTTCCCATCCGATGTCCACAATTCAATATCCAATAACAGATGTGGATTTGATGATAGAGGGTAATCAGTCTTGATGGAGACTTTCTTTTGGGCTGGATCTCCAGCCTTGATAAAACCAGTTGCATAAAAAAGACACAACTTTCGTCAGCTGTCGATATCGTTTTCTGTTAAACAACAGCAACATCCTCTTAAAAGACCCAGCAACAAGTGAAAGGTTTACAGCCTGTGACAATAATTATTTGGCCATCTGCAAAAAAAGCAGTTCATTTAGGGGACACCAAAGTTGGTATCTTCATATGCCTTTTCTTGGTTGCGACCATCGCATGAATTGACTATTTTGTATATATTATCAATGCATGTGGTGAACAATAAGGGAAGAGTACACATCCTTTATCTTACTCCTGATTTATTGCTAAAGTTATTCGAGACCTCGCTGCTTGCGCTCACTGAGCACTGGTTGTTATTATAAAGTTTTTTTTTACATAGATTGATCAGATACTTGTTAACTCTGTACAGTGCTAAAGTTTTTCATATCTGTTGTCTATCTACCGTATGGAAAACTTTTTCTTGGCATCATACCTACGCCAACTAACCGAAACATGCCCTCATGAACGAAGCTAACAGAGCAAGCTATTGGGAAAACCACAAAGAACTCCAAATGACGTGCATTTCCATAGAAGCAACTCATGTCATAGTAGAGACTGAACATATGAAACCGATCGGAAAGGAGAAGAAATTTGTTTGTTTAAAATGTGTTTTTCTGTTTTAAAAAATATCTCTATTGTATTTTTCAGGGAACACGTTATTCGTTTAGGTAGGTTTATTCTATGCATTTTTTAAAAATATTAACAATATTTCTTGTTATATATTTTCAACTTCATCATCATCAAGTAACTTGTCCAGAGCAGAACTTTGCCACCCCAACAGTCCTCCGGAATTCTCTCTCTCATAGGCCAGATGTCCTGCCTCTGCAGCCATCATGTTCAAACCATCAGTTACGTCCTGAATCCATCTTCTATGTGGTCTTCCTCTTCTTCTCTTTGCCGGTATGTCTTCTTCCATGATGGTCTTCTTCAGTCCTTCGTGTCTCTTTATATGTCCAAAATATCTCAATTTTCTCTTTCTTATTTGTAGCATCAGTCAATTTTCTTTGATTTTGAGTTCCTTTTGGATAGATCTATTTGTTCTCTTCTCTGTCCAAGATATACTTAGAACTCTTCTGTAACACTTGTATTCAAAAGCACTTATATGTTTTCCCACCGCTTTATTAAATGTCTATGCTTCACACCCATGCGTTGCCACTGGGAATATGCATGGTCTTAGTATTCTGATCTTTGTTTTCTTATCTGTTCCGTTCCATACTGTTTTTAGTTGTTTAATTTTGTGTAAATCCATGTTTGTTCTTCTTTTAATTTCCTTCATCCCATTTCCATCTGTTGTTAGCAGTGAACCAAGATATTCAAAACTGTTCACATTTCCATCTGTTGTTAGCAGTGAACCAAGAAATTCAAAACTGTTCACATTTTCTACTTTCTCTCCGTTGATCAAAATATCTTTTGTCATGTTTCATCTTATTTATAGACATTATGAATTATATTTCTCGATTTGTGTAATGTCTTCAGTTATATTCATCTCTAGCTACTAGCTTTCAATTGTAAACGAGATAAATACAATCTATTTGTTCCCCTTTTTTTTTGGGTACTTGTCTACAATTTCACCGCAAAAACTGGGTCATTCTAAATATAGACTATTTGCGAGCATTGTTCTAAATATAGCGCAGAGGTTCCCCATTATTTATGTTATTAACGTAAAATCCCGTCATTCCCTGAGTGTGTGAGTTTATGTAGCGTCGCCGGACTAAATCCAGAAATGTAGACCCCTTCGTAACTATTATTGCTGATACCATAAGTTTCTGGCCCCACAGTAACACTCCTAGTCCCATCCTGCCTCCTTCTACCTCACATTCCCACATACAGTCCTTTTCAGGGCTCCCAATTCAATTAAAACATTGCTTATTTACATACAAAATACACAATAAACACCACATCCGTGACCTTTGAACCCGGTTCTCCTCCACGTTCGCAAACACTGATGGAGGACTGACGTCACTGAACTTAGGTCAGCGAGGTTTCCCTTTTCCTGTGGTGAAATTGTAGACAAGTATCTTTTTTTTAAATGTTTCAAACGTATTTGAACTGTCGTTAGAATTCAGTTTGATTATTGCTTGTATGATTTGTTGCTTCTAAAATAATGTCAGCAGAACTGGAATAAATAGCATGAGGATCTTTGTGCTGCTTGAAGACAGGGTGTTCGTCTCAAGTTCTGAAACAAACATGCGGTTAACTTCCAGTGTTGAGCAACATGTCTAATTTTTCATTGATCCTTACTCTCCATGTAACTGAGATCGAGTTCTATCGTAGACGGATGACAAAATGTTAGTCCTGTATTAAATACTGCACACAAAAAAGAACACTTGGCAGTAGATAATTCGATCAGATTTGAATCGAAGGCGCTCGAGTGGTTACCGGGGCCCAAATTGGGGTGTAAAGAATAGAGCCACTGTTACCTGCCACGCATGTCGTAAGAGGCGACTAAGGAGGATCGACGTGGGACTAGCTACCCCACACCGTAAAAACACTAGATGGCTACAGAACGGAGAGCGAACCGAGTAAACGCTGGCTGAAACCGGACACATCACCGAAGGTTAAGCACCAGGGCTCCAATTGGTGTTGAAGATGTGACGTAAAACACACTAATGCGAGGGCTGCATGAATCATATTTCCACATGAATAGAATTTATGGGGAGGTCTGGTACATGGTCTGGACGGTGATCGAGAAAGAGAGAGAATAGAAGGCCACTTTCCACACAAAATTAATTAAAATAACAAATTGTTAAACATTTACACCACTCTCAAAATTATATTAATTTTTTTCAACACAGCTACGAAGTTCGTGATCTATCATTGAGATTTTTCTGTCTAAGAAATATATTGGAGCTGGAGCATACATAGTTATTCATAGAAATGCAACAACAATGGCCGTATCAATCAATCATTGAAATAAATAATATCACCAAGATAACAGAGCAGTCGATGCAATAATTATTGTAGCTCGATGAGGACTGCTGTTTGTGTATTGTTTGATTCTTATTGCCTTTGGTGTGCTCGTCAGTGGCGGCTCGTGATTCTTTTTGTTGGTGGGGCCGGACACACATTTTAGGAAAAAGTCAATGTTCTAGGTTAAGTTATATATTAGTATTTACACATTAGTTATACATGATTTTTGGTTGGGCCTGGCCCCACTGGCCCTTAATGACGAGCCGCCACTGGTGTTGGTTTACAATCTTCTGTTCTGTACCAGAAAGTAGAATGTGTAGTTTCGCTTGAATGTAACTCTTTTTCCTTCCTACACATTTAAACAAGATATCTTTCCCTTGTATCTAAATTAAAATAACTACAAAAACTATAGAAGGTAACTGGTATAAATACAAAACTGACATTTTTGAAGATCATGCATTTTCCCCATAATAAAGTTTGGCTGTGAGGTATATAATAGTTATGTTTTTACTTCTTCTTCATTGAACGCTTATATTGCCCACTTGTTAACCAGCTGTGGGATTTGTATGTGATCCGAGCCTCAGAGCGATTGTACGTTGTGCCAGTTATGTGCCTACAAGTAGGCCAGCACATCCGGTTTCTGCGCTGCTTTTTATTTACTAGGGTAGTATCTCTAGGGGCTAAATCAGTCGCCTCTTACGACATGCATTGTAGGTTGCAGTGTTACTATTCTTAGCTTCCCTTACGGGCCCCGGCACCACACAGGCGTATGTTTCTACAATATCTCAGATCACATGGTGATTGATTGATTGATTGATTGATATTACCATCATCATTGCACTTCGATGAGTAACCATATGTGCTCCGATCTCTTTCTTACACAGGAAGATATCAGCGGTAGTGCAGAACTATGTAGTACCGGCAAGGGTTCCTGCTGTAATTTACAAAATGGTGAAAATATTGTGTAGGAATTTTTTTCTAATGAATTCTGCCCAGGCAGCGGCTTTCCAGTCTGTTCTTCTCGATTTTGAACTGCTAAGGGTTCTTTTACGTGCTCAACTTGAACACAGAATCTACGTTTTATAATAGTCTCCGATATGACTAGGGATTTGATCTCACCTACACTGAGATCAGAGATCTCTAAATTAAAATATCCAGATTGTTACTCGTGCGGAACGAACCGAATACCTATGAAGCTACAAGCCATCACTTTATCTCTCCACAACAGAAACCCTTGTCTAAAATATGCATTTGAAATCTATTTCAAAATGTGTTCCTATGAAACTGTTTCATTTTAAATAAAAAAGGTATTCACTATCTCTTGGAAATAGGGAGAGAGAGAGAGAGAAAGAAAGAGAAGAGAGAGAGAGAGGAGAGAGAGAAAGAAAGAAAGGGAGAAATAGAGGCACGAGGGAACGTTTAAGACATGTTCAAAAATATCATCAACAGTTGCAACAATTCACAAAAACATTACATGTCCCTTGATGTTTGCCGCGTGTTCCAAAGGTTTTCTTCGTGGTTCAGTGAATTCCAATAACAACTTGTCAGCGATGCGGGCAATCGTTAATGTG
The DNA here is from genome assembly GCA_020796225.1 of Arion vulgaris. Classification (NCBI taxonomy): domain Eukaryota; kingdom Metazoa; phylum Mollusca; class Gastropoda; order Stylommatophora; family Arionidae; genus Arion; species Arion vulgaris. The sequence continues at coordinate 30,382,053 of CM036756.1, forward strand.
TTCCTCAGCTAACATATACACGCATCAATGATCAAAGGTAAAACATATCGGTTTGAGGACATGACACTTCTGTAGGACTTAGACGACCCAGGTAAACATGACATCAGAAAAGCGATGATGCTGGATGTATTATTATATTATAAGCACTCGATAATCGTTGTGAAATAAAATGTTGGAACTGATAAGGGAACGAAATTCAAAACTGGTCACGATATGGCTTATATATATAGTGTTTATTAAGCCACGAAACAAATGTTATAATCAAGGAAAATGCGATGTGCGATGTGTGTGGGCATGTATGTTAGAATGTGTGGGCATGTTGTTAGAATGTGTGGGCATGTATGTTAGAATGTGTGTGGGCATGTATGTTAGAATGATGTGGGCATGTATGTTAGAATGTTGTGCATGTATGTTAGAATGTGTGTGGGCATGTATGTTAGAATGTGTTGGCATGTATGTTAAAATGTGTGGCATGTGTTAGAAGTGTGTGGACATGTATGTTAGAATGTGTGTGGGCATGTATGTTAGAATGTTGTGGACAGGGTATTTAGAATGCGTGGGCATGTATGTTAGAATGTGTGTGGGCATGTATGTTAGAATGTGTGTGGGCATGTATGTTAGAATGTGTGTGACATGTAGTTAGAATTGTGTGGGCATGTATGTTAGAATCGTGTGAGCATGTATGTTAGAATGTGTGTGGACATGTATGTTAGAATTGTGTGGCATGTTGTTAGAATGTGTGTGGCATGTATGTTAGAATGTGTGTGGGCATGTATGTTAGAATGTGTGTGGGCATGTATGTAGAATGGTGTGGGCATGTATGTTAAAATGTGTGTGGGCATGTATGTTAGAATGTGTGTGGACATGTATGTTAGAATGTGTGTGGGCATGTATGTTAGAATGTGTGTGGGCATGTATGTTAAAATAAAAGTTGCTTTAAGGAGGTGACGGAAACTCCACATACGTGTCAGGACAGAAATCATTTGAGCAGTGTTTTTGTCTGTGTGTTTTCAGGGCTCTCAAGGGGAGCAAAGAATAGGCATACTGCGACCTACAAGTCGGCTAAGGTAGGGGCCATGAGAAGCTACACTGGTAAATAAAAAGCGTCGCAGAAATCTGATGTGCTGGCCTACTTGTAGGCGCATAACTGGCACAACGTTATTGTGTTTATGAAACAGTTCTGTTGTAAAACCCGGCGTGTGAAACTTTTTTTTTTGGGTGCTCTTTGAAAATTACAGTTAATTCGGCGAGGGGAAATAAAGAAAAAATGGAGGGTCAGGGCATGGAAGGCCAGCCGTATCTTAAAGGCGCCAGTTAAAGAATGAGAACTACGTGGAAGGTGTCTGGGAATTTTACAGACACTGGACAGTAGCACAGACTGGACAGTAGCACAAACCGGACAGTAGCACAGAACTGACAATAGCACAACTGGACAGTAGCACAGATGGACAGTAGCACAGACTGGACAGTAGCACAGACTGGACAGTAGCACACACTAGATAGTATCCAGAATATAAATGCCATGCATTTCAGGTTCATAACGTTTCTATAAACATTTTAGCAACCACCATTACTACAGCAACTTTTCTGATTTTGCAAGTACAAGCAACCACCATTACCACAGCAACTTTTCTGATTTTTGCAAGTACAAGAGCAACTGCCACAACAATCACAGCAACTTACTACTACTACTACTACACTACTACTGCTACGCTACTCTATTACTGCACTACTGCACTTTTGCTAATTCTCTACTAACTGCTACTGCTACTGCCCATCTCTTTACTCCACTACTGCATACTCTGTCTACTACATCTCTCTTACTACTACTAATACTACACTGCTACTCATACTACTACTGCTACACTTCTCTAATTACTACTACTACATACTACTACTACGCCTTGACACTACTACTACTGCCTGACAACACTACTACTACTCTCTACTACTACTATATTGACAGCACTACCACCACCACCACACTACTACTACTACTATCTATTACCACCACTAATATCACGTCGATAACTACTACTACTACTACTACTACTACTACCACCCATCATCCTATACTTACTATCTACTAAGACCACATCGTTAACACCTACTACTATACTACACCACAATCGTTAGCCTACTACTACTACTACTATACTACTACTACTGCACTACTACTACTACCCACACATCGTTACTACCTACTACTACTACTACTACCACCACATCGTTAACACTTACTACTACTACCACTACCACCACATCGTTAACATCTACTACTTACCACCACATGAGTTAACACCTCTACTACACTACTACCACCACATGGTTAACACCTACTACTACTACTACTACTACTACTACCACCACATGGTTAACACCTACTACTACTACTACTACCACCACATGGTTACACCTATACTCTACTTACTACCAATGGTTAACACCACTACTACTACTACCACCCATGGTTAACACCTACTACTACTACTACTACTACTACTACCACAACATGGTTAACACCTACTACTACTACACACCATGTTAACACCTACTACTATACTACCACCACTGTTAAACCTACATACTACTACTACTACTACTACCACACATGGTTCACCTACTATACTAATAGTAATAACAATGTATACTTCAGGTTTATAAAGTGACAAGGTCACGATACACTAACAACGATGACGCTGAACAGACATATTCACTCCGTCAAAACCGCTAATGCATCTCCTGATCAGTTGCGCTCTAACCATCTTCAAAGTCCTGGCTTACAAGGCACCTGAACGGCCTTTGAGCCTGATCGCCATTGCAGGCAACAGTGAAATGTGGCATGCATCAACTAATCACAGGTTATCGTCGTCTAAAGGTAGAGTGAGGGATGGTGGGTGTTGACCTTGTCTAACATATGGTTATCTGGGTTAATTAACAGAGACCACGTGCTGTTTTGTTTGAGAACCTATGTACGTTCGTCTCTTCTGGACCAGACATGGTTTTATCTTTCATTGTGATATTCTATTATTAGATCGTCTAGCAACGGTTCTAACACTGCAGAACATAATCGTTATTAGATCGTCTAGCAGCAGCTCTCACACTGCAGAACATAATCGTTATTAGAAAGGGATCAAACTCGTCTTGATGATAAATTGTGAAGTCTGTTCATAAACATTTTGTTTTTAAATGACACGTACCGGAATGTAATTATTTCAGAGTACAATATGTTCCTATGATATTATTCACTGATGAAGTTATGATTAATGTGTATATCTGTCAAATTAACACTTTTCGCGGTAAGTTTTTTAAAGTGGATCTACTGATTGATCTGTTTGTCCATGCAATTTGACTTATCAGTTGTCCGCAAATTTACTATCAATTGTCATGCATTTGACCTATCAATTGTCCATGCAATTTGACCTATCAATTGTCCATGCAATTTGACCTATCAATTGTCCATGTAATTTGACTTATCAATTGTCCATGTAATTTGAGTTAACAGGTGTAAATGTAATTTGACTTATCAGTTGTCCATGTAATTTGACTTATCAGTTGTCCATGTAATTTGACTTATCAATTGTCCATGTAATTTGAGTTAACAGGTGTAAATGTAATTTGACTTATCAGTTGTCCATGTAATTTGACTTATCAGTTGTCCATGTAATTTGACTTATCAATTGTCCATGTAATTTGAGTTAACAGGTGTAAATGTAATTTGACTTATCAGTTGTCCATGTAATTTGACTTACCAGTTACCCATGTAATTTGTTTTTTCAGTTACCCATGTAGTTTCACTAAATCTGTTGACCATACAATGTATCAGAAATAAACAGGTCCCCTGCCATATCACGAGTTTGACACAGATTATGAGAAATCTATACTTCCAGCAACACTCATTGGATCTCTGAGAAAACAATACACATGTGAACCGAACTACGGAGTCCAGATTCGAACCTGTAATCTTCAGAATGTAAAGCAAACGTCTTGAATGCTTCGTCACCGAGAACGTTTACTTGGGAATCTTCTTCGTCTTTGAACGCTCCATATCGACCACTTATCAACTACTCAATGTGATTTGTATGTGATCTGAGACTAAGAGTATTGTACGTTGTGCCAGTTATGCGCCTACAAGTAGACCAGCACATCCGATTTATGCGACGCTTTATATTACTACGGTAGTATCCCTAAGCCCTACATCAGATGCCTCTTACGACATGCATTGTAGGTTACAGTGGTACTATTCTTTGCTTCCCTCATGGGCCCCGGCACCACACGGGCGACTTGGGAATCTAAATTACAAGTATCTTTGAAATCAGAATAAGATACGTCTGAACGGCGAGGTATACTCGTGTTAAGGAAAGCAAGCCTTCAGAAAAAAATTAGTCAGATGCACCATGACTACGCACGAATTCAAAGCGGGCAAAAAATATACTTTACATAGTCACTCACATTCATCCACACATACACACAAACGCTCTCTCACATATACACGCGTTACACAGACACCGCTTATACGTTTTGTCTGCAAATATCTTTGAAAAACAGAGTCAATAATAAGTCAATACGCTAGTTGACTCAATTTTATACGGAACATGCGCCCGAGTGGTTACCGGCCCCAAATTTGGGGTGTAAAGAATAGAACCACTGTTACCTGCCACGCATGTCGTAGAAGAGGCGTCTAAAGAGGTTAGGCTGAAATTCGGATGCACATGTCCTAAACGTGTAGAAGTCTATGCGTTTAGGGGCCTACAAACCAATGTGCAACGTATACACGTTCTTGGCAAAGATCAAACATATCACAAAGGTGATTAAAATTGGTCGTAAAGAATGAACGCAAAGAAGAAGAAGAAGATACGGAACATATATTCGCCGAATTTGATTATTTTCTTTTACTGTATGTTGTCGTATTGAATAACATAGATGTCTCTCCTCTCTCTCTCTCCCTATGTCTATGTTATATATATATTATATATATATATATATAAAAAAAATACTCGTTCTCTCGCTTTCAGTATTTCATGAGAATAATGCGTCATCGAGCAAAAACAAAAGGCGTCTGATTCTTCTTGTTAATATTTCTGACTACTATGACTATGTAGATTGTACATAGTCAGTAGATAATACGTCAATTGAGATAACCATAGTCTACTTGTTAATATTTCTGACTAATACTATATGTACAATATGTAGATTGTTGTAACATAGTCTTCTTTTCCAACGCTCCATATCGACCACTTTTTAACCAGTCTGTGTAATTTGTATGTGATCTGAGCCTATGAGCGATTCTACTTTGTGCCAGGTATGCATCTACAAGTAGGCCAGGCCAGTACATCCGATTTCTGCGATGCTTTTTATCTACCAGTGTAGCTTCCTTAATCCAGTTCTTCGAAACTAAATGCTACAGAAAGATCCTACGAATACCATGGACAGAAAAAGCACGGACACTGATGTCCTGAAAGAACTAAATGTTACAGAGAATTGACTGAAAAACAACATACTATACAGAAAAATGAGATACTTTGGTCACATTAAACGTCACGATGGCCTGCAAAGAACAATATTAGAGTGCAGGGTCCCAGGACGCAGAGGCAGACCAAGAAGAAGATGGCCATACTATATTAAAGAAACAATGAATATGACCATCGACGAAGTGGGTGAACTGGCTAGAGAACAGAGTGAATTTCAGATGTGCTGTAAAGAGAGCAACGTCCTATAAAGGATACGCACCTTGATGATGATAAGCTTCCCTAGACCCCTACCTCAGTTGCCTCTTACAATGCCTTGTAGTTGCAGTGGTACTATTCTTTGCTTCCTTTGTGGGCCTGGGCACCATACATAGGGTAACCATTAGCAACGCTATGTATCTGACTGGTTGATATATGTCAAGCTATGTTATTTCACATTTCAGTTCTGACCTTACTCCATCTGTCCACCAGTGACAGCTAGTTGCGTAGTCGATGTCTCAATTACAAATGTGTTGATCAAATCAAAGTTATGGCTATGTTTTCTCTTAGTGGCCTCTACACTTTACATTTTGTTTTGAAAATAAATTTCAATAAATAAATATGATAAATCGTCATCATCATCATCACATAGCTTTCCTGAGCAGAACTTTGCCACCCCAACAGTCCTTCGAATTTTCTCTGTCATAGACCAGATGTCCCGCCTCTGCAGCCGTCATTTTCAAACCATCAGTTACATCCTGATTTCATCTTTTCCGTGGTGTTCCTTTTCTTCTCTATGCCGGTATGTCTCCTTCCATGATGGTCTTCTCCAGCACTTCGGGTCTTTTTATATGTCCACAATACCTTAATTTTCTCTTTCTTATTTGTAGCAAAACATTAACAGTAATATGAAATACAACATGATAAATACACTGACTAAATAGAAACAGTAATATGAAATACAACATGATAAATACACTGACTAAATAGAAAAGAAATTATTCTACAACATATAAGAAATTATTAATTTGTATAAACCATTTCGATTAGCATTTAAAAAAAAAAAATTATATCGATGATACTTTTTGCTGTCACATTTATAACTGGTCAGGTCAAGTGTCATCGCTCCCTATATCAGTGGTTCTCAACCTGGCGCGCCCTCCACAAGGAGACGTGAGACAGTATCAGAGTAGGCATGAAATGTTAAGACAAGTTAGATTTTGTGTTGTAAAATATTTTTATATTAACGTGTTTGTTAAGTTGAAATAGGTTTTTTTTCCATTAAAACTGTATGTTCAAAATATCTTTTAAAAAATAACCAACAACATCATTAGTTTGATTCATGTTGACGTTTTTTCTCAAATTTCTTGTCAAAAATTAGTTTTTTTAATGTTTACATTTCTCATTGTCAATGTTTATAGACACGTGTTCAATTCACAGTAAGGCCAAGTATTTTTTTCTGTTGTGGGCATAAATGAAAAATCCTAACCTGAACAGCTTCACAGTGACTGTCATCATCATCATCACCTTTCAACTCCCAATGGAGCACAGGTCTTCAACAAACTTCTTCCATCTCTTCCTCTCTCTTGCCATCCCTTCCAATTCTTTCCATGTTTTGCCTATCCTCTTTATATCCGCCTCCAGCTCTCTTCTCCAGGTCTGCATAGGCCTTCCCCTACTCCTCTTTCCCTGCGGGTTCCAAAACAATGCCTGTCTTGCGATGCTTCCGGTCGGTCTTCTCAATGTATGTCCTATCCATCACCAGCGTCTCTTCCTGAGCTCTCTCTCCACTGGTATCTGCTTTGTTCTCTCCTGAGTTCCTCGTTTGTAATCTTATCATACCATCTCAATCCCTCTATCCTACGTAAACATCCATTTACGAAGGTCTGCAGTTTTCTGATAGTTTCCTTTGTGGTCTTCCATTTTTCCGAGCCATAGAACAGCACTGACTTCACATTAGACTGGAAAATTCTCAGTTTTGTGTTTGTTTTGATCTCCTTGCCTTCCATATCTTACTCAATGCAATAAAGTTCCCTCTTGCTTTTTGTATTCTTATCTTAACATCTTTGTTTGTTCCTCCTTCTGTGTCTATGTTGCTTCCAAGGTATGTGTATGATTCTACATCCTACAGTGACTGTAATAGACTATTAAATTCCTCCTGCTCACGTCCCACATGTCCTACACCGTCCTAACAAAGCGGTACTACAATTAGTAACAAGTTGTTTTTTCTCTTTAGTATAGGCTGTTAGAATGATCGCAATGTGAAACAATTTTTTCTCTTTTAGTATAGGCTGTTAGAACTATCGCAATGTGAAACAATTTTTTCTCTTTTAGTATAGGCTGTTAGAATGATCGCAATGTGAAACAATTTTTTCTCTTTTAGTATAGGCTGTTAGAATGATCGCAATGTGAAACAATTTTTTCACTTCATTGGCTTTTTGGAAATTACTGTTAATTTGGGAAGAGAGGGAGAGAGGAGGGGGCGGCAGGACGTTGGAGTCTTTCCTCAACTTCAAGATGGACGAAAGCTACAAAAGTCTGAGAACCACTGATCGAAATAAATGTATATTATAACAATAAACATAATAATAAAAACAATAAAGTTTAATGCTGTTTGATTTATCTTCTGAAAAAATGTATCGACTATATCACAACATTTTGCTGACATTAACTGACACAAGATTTACGTCACTACAAACAAAAGAGAAACCACATTTATTTTATGTCACGTTTATTTCTATATATGTTGTTGGATAAATGTAAGCCTACTTGTGGTGTTAGAATTATTTCTCAACTATAAATCCGTATGAGCATTGATTTGATTTATTAAACAGCTGTTAATGCTTCGATGTTGAATGAAACCAAGACACAAAGAAAACGTATTGTCAATATAAGTAAGAGACAGACATCATTTTTTCGTATATGGGATGAGAAGGGAAGGTTTAGAACAAATTTTAACATGGTAAAATCATAGTAGACCAGTAAAATCGAAGGGATACGAGACAGATAAAGGCAGAGAGAGAGATCAAATATTAGACAGCCTGACTTTATGGCACGGAATAACGTCAACGTCTGAGATGTTAGCAAATGCCAGGGACAGAGATTTGTGGAGATCCATGATCACTTAGACCAATCGGCGCTGCACCTGATGATGATGAAGTGTCCGGAAGACAAAAAAACATCAAGATTGTACAACTTACTTGAAGTAACAAACATTATTTACTAGATCAACATTGTAGCAAAGTTGACATAGTGATAACAAGGAACTTTCAATTCATATATTATAAACTAAATTATATTGATACAGAAATCGGTAATAAAGAAATCAGTGATAAATGGCCCAGTGATAAATGGCCCAGTGATAAATGAAAGCTCAGTGAAAGGCAGTAATAAGCTCAATGATAAAGAATTTAAAGGGTGTGATAAATGGAGGCTCAGTAATAATAGATGTGCTCAGTAATAAAGTGCTCAATGACCAAGGAATCAGTGATAAAGGAATTAGTGATAAAGAAATTACTTATAAAAGGCTCAGTGATAATGTTAGTGGAAACAATATAGAAGGTCCAGACTTCCACTGGGGATTTTGTCTTTGTTTATTATGTTCTATTTATCATTCTTTGATTTCCAATATAATTCCTTCTTTTAGTTTAGTTTTAGTTCTTCAAACATTTAGAACAACATATCAAAAACACTGTAAAATACTCTCTAAATATAAAGTATAAAATGGAAAGTCATTTATTGTTGTTGAACTGTCCAAGATGGAGACACTTTGTAATTTCATATCGCTTGGAATACACTGCAAAATAAACTTTACTCACACTGGACACCATTATACTAGTCAGCCAACATTGGGATGTTTAACTTCCGGGGTAAATCCCGCATTGGAACAATAGTATAAATCAGCTTCACTGGCGACTTTCACTGATCCGTGAAGCGACGATTCAAACAAACCGATTATTTGAAAGAGTGCTAAACTACCCAGCCGGAACCAACAACAGCCACAACACCAACAGCGAGAGCAGCAGTGAAGTCCCTTCATGTGAAATGGACGATGTCCGTGTCATTAGACCAGCGACTTGGGGAATTGTTTGTCATCAGCTAGAACCCATTAAGTCATTAGTGAGAGAATTTATTTTAATGCATGCATCGGACGAGAAGCTGTTTTTCGAATCACTAACTGTGCTAGCCGAACGTTAAATATGTGACAGAACACCATCTCTGATTCTTTCAGAAAGCTGGTTGACGTTGCTTCGTGAAGGCACCAGACTTAGGTATTAAATGATGCGCACAGGCTAACGCTAGATATCCTGGAAGAAGAAAAAAAAACCAACAACGTGATTCCAGAATTAGGAATTTCCCATTCTCTCGTTACTCCCCGTTTTTATTTCATTAATATCTAATTCATGCAGTGATTATGTGGGCATTTGATGAGAATGGATAAAGTATCCATTTTGTTATTCTATCTATCGTGTTATCTTTTCTCAGTGCTAGCAGTTAATTCAATTTCAGTTTTCTTGTATGTAGGATTTGTTGTTATGTTCTATTTTAAAAGTGACACTTTCATTCGTGGACAAAATCTGGGCAATGTTGAATCACTGAAAAATTATCAGACAAATTGTCAATGTTTCTTTATTCATATTGTGCTGCTGTATGTGCAATCATGGACAGAATCATATATATATAAACATAGACAGAATCATAGAGAGAATGATAGACTTAATCATAAACAGAATCATAGACATAATCATAAACAGAATCATAGACAGATAGCAGAATCATAGACAGAATCATAGACAGAATCATAGCAGAATCATAGACAGAATCATAGACTAGAAGATCATAGATGGGATCATAGACATAAACATAGACAGAGTCATAGACAGAATCATAGACATAATCATAGACAGAATCATAGACAGAATTTGACATTCATTAACTGTTTAAAAGGATCTAAAGCCGAAGGATTGACTTCCCTGTACCCATATGCCCTCTGGGCATAAATGGCACACCATCTGTCAAGAGTAGTACATAAAGTGCGATCTCCGTAGCTCCGGCAACAAACCCAAGGGTCTCTGGAGCAAAATGCACTCTCGAACAGAAGAGTACGGCTCGGATTCGAACCCACGACGTTGTGAACGCGAACCAAGGCAGGCTATGACTTAACCACAGATACCCAAACTGTTCTAAGATAATATCTAATGTGTATTCTCCAATAAGTAATTGAATTGCTCAGTCAACATGTCTCTGTTGCAGTAGATTTGGGAATAAATGACAAGCGACTTTTAAACAAAAGAAGATGATATGTATCTTTAACCCCAGCCAACTCTAATATTGAGCTGCATAACGCACCGTGAAACCCTGACCTAGTTTGATTTTGGGGGTTGGATGTTTTATATGTTTGATAGAACACTGCGAGCATTTTTGCAATTTTACTCAATTCTATGAGTCTACGGTTATTTATTGATGAAAATTTTTTAATATTACTGGTATTCCTTATTGTTAAACTGAACTTGTAACATAATATAACTTTGATTTAGTATGCTGTGTTGTTTTTCAAATAAATTCGTCTTTAAACAACAATACTGGAATGTGAGGTCACGTGACGGTTGTGGTCTTATTTCCTAGAATTTTTAAGTCCGCTGCAGTATGAGTTTATAGTTGGCTGTGCACTAACACAGTGATTGAGACATTGTGTACGTACTGCTGGCGATGGCGGATATTGAGAATTGTGTACGTACTGGCATGGCGGAGATTGAGACATTGTGTACGTACTGGCATGGCGGAGATTGAGACATTGTGTACGTACTGGCATGGCGGAGATTGAGAAATTGTGTACGTACTGGCATGGCGGAGATTGAGACATTGTGTACTGGCACGACGGAACTGAAGCATATCAAGACACTTTGGAGTGTTGATGGCAAAACTATTTGAAATATTCGTCATCCACATGGGAATATAGTTTACACTTCTTTTACTTCTTCTTCACCTTCTTCTCTTTCATTTCAGTTTTTGTTTGCAATATCTTCATTGCTTTCCGGACATGTCCATAGGTGATCCGATCTGATTCGCAATTTCTCCAACAGCGTTCAGTGATTAACCTCACCAGTTCTTTGTTGACTGATGAGCCTATTCATATTCCTGTTCTGTTGCTCTTTTCTGGCTCCTACCATCTTTTATACAAGATCTTGCAATCTAGATGTTGGCGTGGATTGGTTGAAATGACAACAAATAACAAAGAATGGTTAACAAGTGGTCGATATAGAGCGAAGAAGAAGAAGAAGAAGACCATGCAACAATACCTCCCTCTCTCTCCATTCAGCTGACATATCCAATGGAACGGCAAGACCGTTACAACTTGGTACCAGTAACTTTGCAGGAGTTACCAGAATACAGGGATATTCTGCCTTAGAGACTGTTGCTCCAGATTTGATCTCACTGTCTATTCCCTAAACATTTTCCATGAATAAGTAAAGCCGCAAAGAAGAAATGGTTTGAAATAAGTTTACCTTCTCCTAAGATGCATTGTCTGCCAAGTTTAACAAGCCCTATTTGCCCGAAGCTACCGATTTTGTAGTACTCGTTACTTGCCATTCGCCATTTCTCGTATCTGTTATAACGGTTTCAGCACGAGAAGGTCAGTAGCTGAACTTGGCTGTAAGAAACATTTAGAAATTCTAAAGCCTTAGAAGATTTGTATAAGAAGTGAGAGTGTATCATCTCCGTCAGAAACCAGGCATGACCAACACTTTTGAACCAATAACACATAGACTAACTTAAAAGTTATCTAAGTCATAACTATAACATGGACTGATGATACATATACCACTGAAAATGTTGATCTTAACTTTCTGCTCTTTATTATCTTGACTGGATGCAATTGTTTTACAATTTAAATTAACATTCAATGTAAAGTAGTTAGAAACTTTATAATTCTAGTACTGTGTTTCTAAAGTTTATGACATATTTTATTAAATTGTTGCAAATTTGATGTGGAATACATTAATATAATAATATTTACATCAGGTGATATACGTTTGAAAAAATTAGATTATTTTAGGATGACTATTTTGAAAAAACAAAAAATCATACAAATATTTTTACTCTCGAGTTTGTATTACATCTTAATATTCATAGAAGTTTCCAGAAGTAGCAGTAAAATGAAGATAATCCATTTGTGAACATATTCTATAAGTTTCATCTAACTAGGTGCAGTAGTTTTTATAATATTCACTTTTAGTGCGGACACGTCAATAAATGGAATGTGGAACGCCCATTCTTTAGATGCAATTATTACATTAGACTTACAACTATCGATACTGCATTTCATAAATAATCAAATGTCATTATTACCATCAATTAAATCTTCTTCATTACTATCACAAGTTATAATTTGATCTAACAGTACTCAAGATTACACTGTAAACATCGTCAGAATCATTAACGTTTAAAAAAAAGTCTCGACTTGTACACAATAATACACTGTTTTCCCTCTTTCAAATCTTTGTTAAATGGAAATAGTAATCTACCTACAAATATGTACTTTCCGTTTCTGTAGATTTTTTTAACTTTAGTAAATGAGTTGTGAAGATACATTCGTTTCCGTCAACGGACATCCAAAAGCCGATATATCGGTTTTGCGACATCATGAACCGATATATCGACTCTGCAGTCCCGTTGGGTTAATGCTGACTTCAAGAAATGGAAAAGTTACAGAAAAAGCAACACGACTGTAGAAGACAAAGTCTGTTAGCAGCAGTGAAAACATGTGGGTAAATCGGTAAAATTCTTAGGGGCATTGATATGAAGATGTTACTATCATATTTGTGGCAATGATGTTACTTACATCAGATGAAACTTTAGAGAAGCAGGAAGTTTGAGAGTTACCGTTTTGATCTCGAAGGGAAAATGCTTCGTCCTGATGACAAGCTTGACCATCATGATCCCAAAGAGTTGTATACTCCACTCTGATGTTAACATTAGTTATTTGAATTCAAAGAAGATTGTATACTCCACTCTGATGTTAACATTAGTTATTTGAATTCAAAGAAGATTGTATACTCCACTCTGATGTTAACATTAGTTATTTGAATTCAAAGAAGATTGTATACTCCACTATGATGTTAACATTAATAATTTGAATTCAAAGAAGATTGTATACTCCACTCTGATGTTAACATTAGTTATTTGAATTCAAAGAAGATTGTATACTCCACTCTGATGTTAACATTAGTTATTTGAATTCAAAGAAGATTGTATACTCCACTCTGATGTTAACATTTCAATTTGAATTCAAAGAAGTTGTATACTCCACTCTGATGTTAACATTAACTATTGAATTCAAAGAAGATTGTATACTCCACTCTGATGTTAACATTAGCTATTTGAATTCAAAGAAGATTGTATACTCCACTCTGATGTTAACATTAGCTATTTGAATTCAAAGAAGATTGTATACTCCACTCTGATGTTAACATTAACTATTTGAATTCAAAGAAGACACAAAAAATACTGTATAACGTGTATTTATTATTTTATAAATGAAAATATAGCAACCAAAAACCATAATTTATCAGGAAAAAATGTCTGGCCCCACCAACAAAAATGATCACGAGCCGCCCACTGCTGCATAGTAATAGTCATTCATCATCATCATCAGGTGCCGTTGCCACATCGAAAGTTGGCTGCAATGAATCTCCAGAATCCTTTGTCTTTCCCCTTGGTGTTGCACTCTGCCAGACTGTAACCTGTCCATTTCTTAAAGCCATTAAGTAAATTTAAATTTGAAACATATTAACAAATATAAATGTTTGTGTTTATCGATAAAACTAGACTGACAATTATCATAATTTGCAAAAAATAAATAAAAACACAAACACTATTTAAGGAACGGAAAATATTGAGCGTAAATTAATTGTCCGTGGATGTTTCTAAGGGAAGACAGAAAACCAGCGATGATTTTGAGTGTGTGTGTGTGTGTGTGCATCTGTGTGCAAGGGAAAGAAAGAAAGCGACAAAGAAAAGAACCCTTTAATGATAAACAGCAACACATTCAACTATCTCATATTTAAACTTAACTGATCCAGGACAAAGAATGATTTGATTGACCAGATATTCAAAATCAGATCAAGTTTCAAATCGATGATGAGAACTTTAAGGATAACTTGTCGTTTTACTTTTGAGAACGACCCCCGCCCCCTCTCCTCCCTCCCCCAAAAAAAAAAGAAAACAGTATTTGCTTTTAATCAGATGTTGTTTCACATCGAGAATGAGATCTTTAAAGATAATTTGTCTTTAACTTTTGAGTATAATCCCCCACAAGAAAATGATTGGTATTTATTTATATTGCACTTATTCTTCTTCACGACGACGATATTTTTATGATTGCTAGTTCAAAGTGTCAAGACAGATTTCATTAATAATCTTCTTAACGCGCAATCTATCTAATTTACAAATGTTCATTTTGATGATAAATATTTTAGTGAAATAATAAATCAAAATTGGCATTGATCGATTTTTTTTTACATTTTTGTTGCGGCAACCAAGTTTTATTCTCCAACAGAACGGGAATCTGTAACAATCACTCCCAGGTACTTGAAAATAAATAGAGGAAATTTGTCCAATCAAGCGTGCGAGACCTTACAGTTGTTCATTATATCCAGCATGGAATTCTATCGCCAAGCGCCCCCCTTCCACCGCTCTCATTTGATCACTCGATGAATTACTTGTGCTTTTCAGGTGTCACAACCTTTGATGCACGTGTCCCAATACTATCTCAATGTTTTTGATATGAAATTTCCGAAACAAAACATTGATTAAATCGATACTTCAAGAGAAGAATATACTCGGGGTTTGACACACAAGCGATTCTTCGATCCTTGAATCTAGCAACACGGTTTTTATATTCTTCTCGTTTTCATTTCTGGTTCAGGCGTAACGGAACGGTGTAGGAACATTTGATATGCGATCTGAGATAACGGCGTTAGAGCCAACAGGGGGTTCCATGCATGACTGGCAAGCACTTCGATGTGAGCAGACGCGCGTGAAGACACACGTGCATACAGCTAGGCATATAAATGCTGGCAGTCTTTCACTCTGACTAGCTCTGTACATCCTGACCTGGCCTCGTTCAGAGAATCAAATCAACATCACGCTCGGTGGTCACATGCTGTGTTGCTAGGAACGCTTTTGTCACATATCAGTAGGGAGAACGTCTAGCATGCGCTATGGGCAAAGAACAATGCCGCATTGAAAGCTCTGCTATATTCCCACAGGAAGTAGACACGACAGGACCTTCTTTGTTTCACCTGTGAGGAGAACTGGTGGTCGTGCGCACCTTTATAGATTCAATCCCATCATTGATGGTTGCTGTCTGAAGCCTCCATTTTCAGTACGGAGATTGTCACAACACACAGGTATTTGGCTTGTCAAAGTCAATATCAAATTGTTGGCGACGTCTCGCGTGGTAAATGTTTATAATCAAGGCATCGCCACTAGAGAGTGGCTGTTGCTGACTCAGTTGGACTCTGCAGACGCTAGGATGCAGATTGGCATATGTATTGCACAAATAAAAACCTGTCTAAACCATCATCTCTCTTTCTTGTCATCTCTGGTCTGGCACAGCAGTGGGTGAACCCTGTAATTTGTCCGAACATCACAGCTATTAACTGGTGCACCACGACCTCATCTAAATGAATGGGTGGATAATTATTCTATTCACTGCTATTCTTTATTTCATCTGTGTCCGGTCCCGCCCATTGATCAGTCAATCAGTCACTCTGTCATCTTCTCATATATCTCAAGGAAGAGGGGTGGGGGGTGGTTGGGGGAAGGGGAAGGTATTGTAAGATATCAAACAAACAAAACAGAACAGAAACAGTAAAAGAATATGATAATCAGAACAAAATCAATACAAGAAAATAAATAGTCAAGAAGATATTTGTTATGTAAATGTTCTGTATAAATAAAAATATGAGCCTTGCTTAGTGTGATGGATTATGTATAAGCGTTAGCCTGTCGACTTGGACACAAGTGGGTCGTGGGTTCAATCCTACACTCGATGTTTCACACGTGAGGAAAGGAATTGATCCCCCAAACTCACTAGGGATTAGAAATGTGAAGTAATAGACACTTCATACCCTAGGGTCTGGAAAGACTATGGAAAATGTTAGTTTGACTACTTTGCTATACAGTATAGAACATTTTAGTTTGACTACTTTGCTATACAGTACGGGAAATTTTAGTTTGACTAACTTTGCTATACAGTATGGGAAATGTTTGTTTGACTACTTTGTTATACAGTACGGGAAATTTTAGTTTGACTAACTTGCTATACAGTACGGGAAATTTTAGTTTGACTAACTTGCTATACAGTACGGGAAATTTTAGTTTGGCTACTTTGCTATACAGTACGGGAAATTTTAGTTTGGCTACTTTGCTATACAGTACGGGACATTTTAGTTTGGCTACTTTGCTATACAGTACGGGAAATTTTAGTTTGACTAACTTGCTATACAGTACGGGAAATTTTAGTTTGGCTACTTTGCTATACAGTATGGGAAATTTTAGTTTGACTACTTTGCTATACAGTATGGGAAATTTTAGTTTGACTACTTTGCTATACAGTACGGGAAATTTTAGTTTGACTACTTTGTTATACAGTACGGGAAATTTTAGTTTGACTAACTTTGCTATACAGTATGGGAAAATTTAATTTGACTAACTAAAAGTGTGGGAAATAAGCCTCCATTTAGTAACAAATGATAACTTATCTATACATAATTTCAAGAAATTGTGTTTCCAGCGGTGACTTATCTATGCCAAATCTTAAGAAATGTAGAATCAAATGATAACTACTACATACTGTATTTCATGGGGTTTAAAAACCAAACGATACAAGAATACCGACCCGGTACTGGAGAGGCAGAATCCACAGTTAATCATAATGTCACCGAGACCATCAGCATGCATACTTTTCAACATCTTCTGGAGAAAGCTCAGCACTTATGGGTTTGCCCGAAGTGATTAGTCGTCTGCTCATAACCAATAACCAAGCAATGGTAACAGACTTGTCCCCAATGTCGACTATTTCTTAGTGATCCATTTACTTTGATATGACCAGATAAATTCCTGTCTGGATACAATGAATCTTACAGCAATAAATTCTGACTCTTTCATTAGCAAGAATCATCATCATTAGGTGCAGTGCCGGCTAGCGTAGGCGATGATGGATCTCCACAAATCTCTGTCATCGCTGTTAGCTATCAACTCAGATGTTGACGCTCTACCGCGCCATGAAGTAATTAACAAGAATACTGGTCACAATTTGTTGCCTTTGTTTCAGCAACAGTTTAGGAACTGATTCGATATATTTGTTGAAACATTTTTGAATCTTACTTTCTAGTGTTTAAGATATTTTCAACATTTGTTTTTATTGTGTGTATGTGTGAATGTATTTTGGGATACCGGTTATTCAACTCGGGGCAAATCAACAATTACTTAGTCTCTTCTTCTTCTTTTGTCGTCACACTGCTACCGGGTTGTTGCCCAGTGTCGTGGTTTTCTGTTTTTGTCTTGCGTTGTTTTGGTGGCTTGTGTGATTGTTATTTTTGCTCTTTCACAGGATTCTGCTACGCCATCTAACCATCTTCTCCGTGGTCTTTCTCATGCCTTCTTTCCCGATGTTCTGTTGTAGAAGATTCTGTATACTGTGGAGTTTGGATGCATTCCTATTAAGTGGCCAAACCACTTCATTCTTTGTTTCTCTATGTAATTCAAGCACGGTTTTGTGCCAACTTTCTTTCTTATGCTGATGCTGGTGATTCTGTCTTTTCTTGCGTTGTTGGTAACTTTTCGCAGGCAATGCATTTCACATGTGCTGTAGCTATTTTTTGTGACTGCGCTTTGCTCAATGTCCATGTTTGGCTCTGATAACACAAAGTAGGTATAAAAATACTGTTGATCATCTGTTGCTTAGCTGCCTGTGAAATTTTTGGGTGCCTTAACAATGGGGCTAGCTGGTAGGTTACAGCATTTGCTTTCTTCACTCTAGCCTCTATCTCTCTATCCAGTTTTCCAGCATATATTGAAAGATATACATGCTGTGTTTCACTGGGCAATGCAATATTCAGGGTAGTGCTGTATATTTCCTCAGTATGATGCAAGTCTTCGAAATGCCGCCCTTTAACAGTTTGTTCCTTAAAATAACCTTTAATTGTAATTTTGATTTTGCTGCTTATGCCGCCCCCTTACGGTACCGCCTGATGCGGCCGCCTCTATGATCATAGCAAGGTACGGCCCTGTCAATATTCCTTATTTTACCATGCAGGTGTCCTTATTTACGTAGGCAATGTTTGTTTTTATTTCTATCAATCGTATGAAAGAGAGTGGTGGTCTCTGTGGTTAAGTGGTTAAGACGTTACCTTGTGTTTCGACGGTCGTGTACTCGAATCCGGACTGCGTCGTTCTGTTTACGAGTGCTCTTTTTCTGGAGATCCCTATAATTATGGCTAAAGCTATGGAGTTCGTGTTTTGTGCAATAGTCTCTGCAGATGGATTACCAGTTCTGCGAAGAGATACCAAGACGTCTGGGGTAAAACCTGATGCAGTAAGTCAATCCTTCGCTTTTAGACCCCTTTTACTTGCCTTGTAGGTCGGCTGGGGACAGTCCAAGGCTGACGGAGAGCGAACCCAGTAAACGCTGACTAAAACTGGACACATCGCCGAAGGATAAGCACCAGAGCTCCAAATGGCGCTAAGATGTGACGAAACAAACACACGTTAAAGCTGCATGAATCAGATTTCTACATGGATGAGATTTATGGGGAAATCTGGTACATCAGTCTAAGCGGTGATAACGAGAAAGAGACCCTTTTTCAGCACTAAAGATACCTTTTATACAATTTATTTTTTGTCTGCTCATTAAACAAGCCGTTACTAAGCAACGTAAATTTGTTCCTTGTATTCATTTGCAACATCCTAACTATAGGTTCTATTGTTGCAACTTTCTCTCTCTCTGTTTGATATTATAGCAACTGTAGTAATGTATATCAGAAACTGTATATTTATAATAACACTCTATATTATATATAGTACAATACACACAAAGACAAAACATAATGCAACTACATTTCCTTGGATGAATATTGTGTGGTCATCATCACCCGTGATGGATGAGCATCATATAGTACTGAACTTCATCAAGAAACAACAAATGCAATGGTTCTACTACGTAAGCAGATTACCAACAGACTCAAAGAACAATGCTTCTTCGATACAGTGCATATAAATAAAGAGACCATCCACGCAAAAGGTGGACCACATTAATAACAGAAGCAGTCAGTATAAGACACTATTTATGAAGTGTACACACAATCTGGTTCTAGAAATCTTTAATAACAGAAGCAGTCAGTATAAGACACTATTTATGAAGTGAACACACAATCTGGTTCTAGAAATCTCTTCTATTCTGATGTGTCAATCAAAACAGGATTACAGAAAAAAAAAAGAAGATATTATTGCTTATTTCATATTGCCAGATCATGGTCTCAGTGTTAATACAAAAGATCGAGTTTAGTCATATCGGAACAGACGATAAACGTTGCCCTGATCGTTGAGCACGTAAATGAACTTTTGGCAGTTCAAAATTGAGAAGAACAAAGCTGAAAAACCAATGGCCTGGCAAAATTCAATAGAAAGATTAATAAATACAATTTCTACAGAATATTTTCACCATATCCAAAATTACATCAGGATAGCCGAGTTGTTACGGGTCCACATTTGGTGTAAAGAATCGAACCACTGTTACCTGCCACGCATGTCGTAAGAGGCGATAAGGAGGTTTGGTTGAAATCGGATGCACGTGTCCTAAACGTGTAGAAGTCTATGTGTTTAGGCGCCTACCAAACCAATGTGCAACGTATACATGTTCTTGGCAAAGATCAAACATATCACAAAGAGTGATTAAAATTGAATGAAAGAACGAACAAAAGAAGAAGAACAAGAAGACATCAGGGATCTTCACCGGTGCTATGGAGTCCGTGCACTGTAGCTGCGATCTTCCTAAGAAAGAAATCGGAGCATACCTGGTTACTCACGGAAATACAATGGTAACGGTCTAGTCAATCACTCAATCACTAATATATCCACACACAATCACTCACACATGCACACACAATCACTCACACATGCACACACAATCACTCACACATGCACACTGATATCAAGAGGCCAGAAGCTATGATGAATGATATTGTACATTCAAATTTCGCCTATGAGACGTATAGCTTAGTTTTCATAGAAAATACAATATGCCATTGAACCATTCTGGACTCGGTATACAATTTCTATTGTTGAAACATATGTTCAACATTCTCTTGAGATCTGTTACAGGGGCGGCACATCTCTTAAGCTACCAACATTGAAAGTTCTGAACATGTGTTGTTTGAGTTTAGAGTGTTCTGTTCTGAAGATGATTATTCAGTCTTCCCTTGAAACCAGATGTATTGGTACTTGAGAAGAATAATTTGAGTGTATCTCCATTGTATATATTTACATGATTTAACAATCATCTTTGTCTTTTGGTACGATAGATCTACATTTATTTGTATCATATAATTTGTGGTATAGTTATCTATCCGACTCTTCTCTGCCCATAATGTCATAATGTTGTAGTTCACAGGAATCCATTGAAGAACCTTTTCTTTTTCCTTTATTTTCTTGTTTTTTCTTTCTTTTTTTCTTGTTTTCTTTCTTTTCTTTTTTTTTTTTTCCGTTCGTTCCTCAACCAGACGCGTGAAAATCCGTTTTCAATTTCTACAATGGCAGCAGCGTGCACTGTAAATTACTTACACTGGCAGCCGTGTGCTCAATGTACTCGTAATTAGTATTCCCCGCCATACAGGCAGATTTTCTCCGACTTCAGAGGTACTCATGTTATCGTCCTGGTAAGACGGGACTCGAACAAATGCCGACAGTAGGTTCTCCAGCTATTTGAGGTCTGATCTCATAGCTAAGGCTATCGTTGCTACACTATTAACTACTCATAAGTCAGTTTCCTCCATTGAGAACCTAATGACTATCGTTTGCCTAATGATGAATGACTACAGTTTCTAAAGGCGAAGGATTGACTTCATTGCACCAATATGGGTCCTTCTCTTCAACAATTACAGAGTGTTACATAAAACACAGACTCCGTACATCCAGTAACAACTCTAGAGATCTCATGAAAACATTGCACATGTGACTCTGTCTGGATTCAAACTCACAACATTCAGAACCACAGACAAACGTCTTAACTAATCCCCATTGAGACTCCATATAAATGTTTAAAAGCTCCAAGAAATGTTGTGTGTGCCTTATGTTGAAAATTGCTTGAGCTACTGTTATAGTGAGTCTGTCTGGAAGATTACTTTGTGATTCGTGTTGAATTTCAGTTTTGTAACATTGAATCAATCCAAGTTAAAATATTTAGTAGCAGTATCATGTGAGTGTTATTATACAGTAGTTGAGAGCTGGAAATTGAACCAATGATACACACATTTGAGACATTTCAAAATAAATATATAAGAATATTTCTACACAGTTTCTGATTAAATACAATAGCAAATGAAGAGCTTATACGGGAACACCGTATATATACGTGCATATCACAGAAAGGGTTAAAATGAACAAACTTTGCATCATTGCAAACCATAATTAAAATATGAAGATGGACTGGGTATGTAGGTATTTGATAGCTCCACGATGAACAGCGGATTGGGAAAAAGGCCTGGACTTCTAAAGTAAACATGGAGAAGAACGATGAAAAGAGAGTTTCAAGATTGTGGCTTGAAGTAGTACAAAAATTGGAGAAAGGTGGTAGAACAGCAAAAATAAAAATTTCTTGTGGAAACGTCATGAGTCAAACGGGAAACGAAGAAGGCATAGGTAGAACATTGAATCAAAATTGCCCGGGAACGCAAGAGAGAGAGAATCAAAATTGCCTGAGAACGCAAGAGAGAGAGAATCAAAATTGCAACACAAACTTAAAGAAAAACAAGAAAAGAACGCCCGAGTGGTTACCGGGGTACAAATTTGGGGTTTAAGGAATAGAACCAATGTTACCTGCCACGCATGTCGTAAGAGACGACTAAGGAGGTTTGGCTGAAATCGGATGCACAGGTCCTAAACACGAAGAAGTCTATGCGTTTAGGGGCTACCAAACCAATGTGCAACGTATACAAGTTCTTGGCAAAGATCAAACATATCACAAAGTGTGATTAAAATTGGTCGTAAAGAACGAACGCAAAGAAGAAGAAGACAAGAAAAGAATTCGGTTTTTTATTCAACCTGACATGGGATTTTCGTTTGGATTTTTTCCAATCTTAAAGGCCTTCAGGCCTACCCAGCTTTAATATGATACCAGAAATGTAGTGGGAATTAAAGGGGCAGTCGTGATGTTGACTTCATCCCCATCGTAGACTACGGACCTAAAACTATATTCACCAATATACCAAGATGGTATGAAAACGGGTCCATATATTATATATATATATATATATATATATATATATATATATAATTTGTGCTTTTAGTGTCAATGCTCCTCGATTTAACCGATACATATAATCTACTTTTTTTCAGATCCAGAAGCACTTGAGCATTCAGCTCTTCGGCTCGGTGCCGTGGACATCGCAACCCTTCGGTTCGGTGCCACGAACACCGTGAATCTGGGGAACCTGTGACTTTTCTGCCAGCCCGCGGAATTGAACCCGCACCCACAGAGGGCTAGTCACCTGCAGTCCAACGCGCTACGAACACGCTGAGCAGGCGAGCAATATAATCTACTTCAACGACATGCTATGTTCAGATTAAGCAATACTAATCACACGAACACGATTATTCAGAAACAACGAAAACGAACATGATAACGTATATGACTATTCAGCGACTTGAAAAATATATTACTATTTGCACAACGATCTACTCAACAGTCCTACAGAAATATTCATGGGATAATCTCAATTTCAGAGTTCTCAGGATCATAAACTTCACAAGAGACGTCAGCTTGTCACACGAGCAAGAAGTGCACGCGCAGGACATATACAGTGACAAGCAAGGCTCTTAAGTCACCAGATATTTGCCTCTGCCAGAACCGTCCTTTGTTTGGTTTTCTCACACCAACCATTAACAAAAATAAGGTTTGAAAACTGATATTGAAATTACAAGAAAATAATATAACAATCTTGTTAATCAAATACAATTAAGATGATCTGTTAATGATAACAAATAGTAATCAAATCAACTTGAAATAACATATTTATAAATGATTATTCTATAGTTGTATCTATTTGATAATTTTGTTCACATTTTTCTCACTATAAAAGTTATGATTTAATTTGTATGACTATTTTACGTGAATCAATGAAATATGGTATTTATCTTCTTTAACTGGTTGCCGGTCTGCCCAGCCTGTTCGTAGCGCGTTGGACTACGGGTGACAAGCTCCATGTGAGTGTGGGTTCAATTCCTCGGGCTGGCAGAAAAGTCACAGGTTCTCCAGATTCACGGTGTTCGTGGCATCGAACCGAAGGGTTGCGATGTCCATGGCATCGAGCCGAAGAGATGAAAGCTCAATTGCTTCTGGATAGAAAAAAAAAATTTTTTAAATTCTTTTACTGTTTCCTCTCTTGTCCCCAAAAATGTGTTTGTTATGAAGTATTACATTTTATATCATCTTCTATACTACAATGTTGTTTAACTCTTAGTGGACCAAGCGCCACGCTAAGTGGCGTTTGGTTATCAAAACGTGAAAGCGCTTGTAAAACGTGACTTTTGCCCTGGTCCACTAAGAGTTAATAATTGGACCCGTGTGTTGCCCGGAGCCCTCAAGGGGAACAAAGAATAGAAACACTACGACCTACAAGATTTGTCGTAAGAGGTGACTAAAGTAAGGGCCTAGTGAAACTACCCTAGTAAATAAAAAGCGTCGCAGAAATCGCATGTGCCGGCCTACTTGTAGGCGCATAACTGGTAGAACATACATTCGCTCTTAGGCTCTAATCATATACAAGTCACAAAGAGTGGTTTAACGAGTAGTCGATATGGAGTGTTATAAGATGAAGGATAAGAAGTTTGATTATTGTAGTAGATATCATAGCAAATATATTTAAATTTAAATCTATCAAACTTTAACCTGTCAACAGCACACGGCTTACTTTAAAAATAATTTTGGTGGTTGTCTTTCCCCCCTAAGAATTATGCTAGAGCAGAGGTCAGACAATTACAGATCAACACAAAAAAAAGTTCGTATCATGGTTACACGCAGAACAAGACAACAAGTCTTTCTCATGACTCCACAACAGAAAAGCACAACATTCAACACACTGCACACACCAGATGAGTCCAAGCCACATGATCACCCCAAGAAAAAAGACCATTACGCCCTAATATAACCAAGAAAGATACCTGTCTTAGGTGGAAAGAGCCGTGCCTCGGCCATATAAAGGCTTAATTCTCTAGTTAACACAGAAACAAACACTCAAGTCAGATAACTTCTTGTCTTATTATACAAAATCTACTCATATTCAACAAGATAATAAAATATGTACATTTTTGCTTTGCTTTTATTTAACTAATTATATTTGTTAATGAATTTTACTGACATTTTTGCTTTGCTTTTATTTAACTAATTATATTTAAATGAATTTATGTTTTTTTTATTTAACTAATTATATTTGTTAATGAATTTTACTGACATTTTTGCTTTGGTTTTATTTAACTAATTATACTTGTTTGATGAAATTTTTACTTTCATTTTCTAACAGGATGACGTACCGATTACCCACCAAAATCTGTAGTTACTAATAACATTACAGTATTATTGATCTTGTCTTCATTGACATTTCACTTGAACACATTGCCGAATGTTGATTGATTGATTGATTGATTGATTGATTGATTGATTTGACAGAGCTATCGACATGACATTTCGATGAAAAACCTCTCTCTTACTCAGGGCTGTCAGAGTATAGTGCAGATACACTGGAGCAGGCAATAGTGGACGATCTAATTTTAAAGATGATGAATATTTAAGATTTTTATTTTTCTGAACATTAATGATTTGTTTAAGCGGAATGATATTACCTTTGGTGACTATAACTTTGACTTATTTGTAATGTCTTTGCTAACGTACTATTATTTGAACCTGTTCGATTTAATGTATATATTTAATTGATTTGTTCTTCAATACTGAACAGCTATTTGTTGTGAGCTCAGATGGAAACTGGTATGGTCACAATGACGTCGCTCCACGCTCTCTCTCTCTTCTCTCTTCTCTCTCTAAAAATAAAAATAAATGAATCTTCAGGCTAAAATATAATTGAACTGAACAATAACTTCATATTCCAAGCTCCCACGATTTGTGAAGATGAGTTGAACTCTTGAAAAGAGAAAGAAAAAAAAACGAGCTTCATGAGGAATAATGTAAATCAATATCAGGCATGCACGTGCAGATTCGGACAGGTGAATGGGTCATGTGACCTAGAAGAATTAAACAGAACGTCACTGAGAGATCGTAATATTGTTTTTATTGTATTTCTGAATGGGCTGAAGCTTCATAGAGACTGACACGCTCACGTGACTCGGCAGAGGTTGTCGATTGGGTGTCACCCCCATCAGTCTCAACGAAGGTAGAACAAGTCTGTCGCAATGAAGAGCACTTCAAGAGTCTTCATCTCGTTTAATTTTTATATTTTTTCTCTCTTATTTGTGAGAATATAATGTCAAGAGAATCAAGCAAAAGATGAAAAGAAATTATTGGTATATTTGTTAAAAGATGAATAAGAAAGAAAAAATAAGTGTTATGAATGTGAAAACAGGACTAAGCTTAAGGCAGTCATTTTTTGCTTACAAAATTGGTCATGTCTAGTACGAGTGCGAGATGAATGAACATTATCAAACAAAAAACAAATGTAAAAGTAAACGGCATATGTTGACATAAATAGAAATGAAAATCAGAAGAATCTGATGGAATTGGAAAAAAATTAATCTCATGTGTCAAGTTGAAACATGGACTGTATTGCACCGGGCTTTGCCCCTTATGGCGCGATTCCTCTCCGAAAAGAAGGCACGTCACTTGTCGAGAATATTGCACAAAGCACAAACTCCGTTACTCTGGCAACAATCTAGGGTCTCTGGAAAACAATGCACTCGTGAACAGAACCAACGACTTTCAGAACGCAGAGACAAAATTTTAACCTCTTAGCCACAGAGACAAGATCTTAACCTCTTAGCCACAGAGACAAAATTTTAACCTCTTAGCCACAGAGACAAAATTTTAACCTCTTAGCCACAGAGACAAAATTTTAACCTCTTAGCCACAGCGACAAAATTTTAACCTCTTAGCCACAGAGACAAGAACTTAGCCACAGAGACAAAATCTTAGCCACAGAGACAAGAACTTAGCCACAGAGACAAAATCTTAGCCACAGAGACAAGATCTTAGCCACAGAGACAAGAACTTAGCCACAGAGACAATAACTTAGCCACAGAGACAAGAACTTAGCCACAGAGACAAGATCTTAACTTCTTAGCCACAGAGACAAGACCTTAGCTTCTTAGACACAGAGACAATATCTTAACCTCTTAGCCACAGAGACAAGATCTTAACTTCTTAGCCACAGAGACAAGATCTTAGCCACAGAGACAATATCTTAGCTTCTTAGCCACATAGACAATATCTTAGCTTCTTAGCCACAGAGACAATATCTTAGCTTCTTAGCCACAGAGACAAGATCTTAGCCACAGAGACAAGATCTTAACCTCTTAGCCACATAGACAAGATCTTAACTCTAGCCACAGAGACAAGATCTTAGCCACAGAGACAAGGTCTTAACCTCTTAGCCACAGAGACAAGATCTTAACTTCTTAGCCACAGAGACAAGAACTTAGCTTCTTAGACACAGAGACAAGATCTTAACCTCTTAGCCACATAGACAAGATCTTAACTTCTTAGCCACAGAGACAAGATCTTAGCACAGAGACAAGATCTTAACTTCTTAGCCACAGAAACAAGA
This sequence comes from Arion vulgaris, assembly GCA_020796225.1. NCBI lineage: Eukaryota > Metazoa > Mollusca > Gastropoda > Stylommatophora > Arionidae > Arion > Arion vulgaris. The sequence continues at coordinate 30,409,552 of CM036756.1, forward strand.
TCTTAGCTTCTTAGACACAGAGACAAGATCTTAACTTCTTAGACACAGAGACAAGATCTTAACTTCTTAGACACAGAGACAAGATCTTAACTTCTTAGACACAGAGACAAGGTCTTAACTTCTTAGCCACAGAGACAAGATCTTAGCCACAGAGACAAGATCTTAACTTCTTAGCCACAGAGACAAGATCTTAACTTCTTAGACACAGAGACAAGATCTTAACTTCTTAGACACAGAGACAAGATCTTAACTTCTTAGCCACAGAGACAAGATCTTAGCTTCTTAGACACAGAGACAAGATCTTAACTTCTTAGCCACAGAGACAAGATCTTAACTTCTTAGACACAGAGACAAGATCTTAACTTCTTAGACACAGAGACAAGATCTTAACTTCTTAGACACAGAGACAAGATCTTAACTTCTTAGCCACAGAGACAAGATCTTAGCTTCTTAGACACAGAGACAAGATCTTAACTTCTTAGACACAGAGACAAGATCTTAACCTCTTAGCCGCAGAGACAAGATCTTAGCCACAGAGACAAGATCTTAACTTCTTAGCCACAGAGACAAGATCTTAGCCACAGAGACAAGATCTTAACTTCTTAGCCACAGAGACAAGATCTTAGCCACAGAGACAAGATCTTAGCCACAGAGACAAGAACTTAGCCACAGAGACAAGATCTTAGCCACATAGACAAGATCTTAGCCACAGAGACAAGATCTTAACCTCTTAGCCGCAGAGACAAGATCTTAACCTCTTAGCCACAGAGACAAGATCTTAGCCACAGAGACAAGATCTTAACTAACAGAGACAAGATCTTAGCCACAGAGACAAGATCTTAACTACTTAGCCACAGAGACAAGATCTTAGCCACAGAGACAAGATCTTAGCCACAGAGACAAGAACTTAGCCACAGAGACAAGATCTTAGCCACATAGACAAGATCTTAGCCACAGAGACAAGATCTTAACCTCTAGCCAGAGACAAGATCAACCTCTTAGCCACAGAGACAAGATCTTAGCCACAGAGACAAGATCTTAACCTCTTAGCCACAGAGACAAGATCTTAACCTCTTAGCCCCAGAGACAAGATCTTAGCCACAGAGACAAGATCTTAACTTCTTAGCCACAGAGACAAGATCTTAGCCACAGAGACAATATCTTAGCTTCTTAGCCACAAAGACAAGATCTTAGCCATAGAGACAAGAACTTAGCCACAGAGACAAGATCTTAGCCACAGAGACAAGATCTTAGCCACAGAGACAAGATCTTAACTTCTTAGCCACAGAGACAAGATCTTAGCCACAGAGACAAGAACTTGCTTCTAGCCACAGAGACAAGATCTTAACTTTAGCCACAGAGACAAGAACTTAGCCACAGAGACAAGATCAACTTCTTAGCCATAGAGACAAGATCTTAGCCACAGAGACAAAAGCGTAACTTCTTAGCCACAGAGACAAGAACTTAGCCACAGAGACAAGATCTTAGCCACAGAGACAAAAGCGAACTTCTAGCCACAGAGACAAGAACTTAGCCACAGAGACATGATTTTAACTTTTTAGCCACAGAGACAAGAACTTAGCCACAGAGACAAGATCTTAGCCACAGAGACAAAATCTTAACTTCTTAGCCAAAGAAACAAGAACTTAACTTCTTAGCCACAGAGACAAGAACTTAGCCACAGAGACAAGAACTTAGCCACAGAGACAAGATCTTAGCCACAGAGACAAAATCTTAACTTCTTAGCCACAGAGACAAGAACTTAGCCACAGAGACAAGATCTTAGCCAAAGAGACAAAAGCTTAACTTCTTAGCCACAGAAACAAGAACTTAGCCACAGAGACAAAATCTTAACTTCTTAGCCACAGAGACAAGAACTTAGCCACAGAGACAAGAACTTAACTTCTTAGCCACAGAGACAAGATCTTAACTTCTTAGCCACAGAGACAAGAACTTAGCCACAGAGACAAGATCATAGCCACAGAGACAAGAACTTAGCCACAGAGACAAGAACTTAGCCACAGAGACAAGAACTTAGCCACAGAGACAAGAACTTAGCTACAGAGACAAGAACTTAGCCACAGAGACAAGAACTTAGCAACAGAGACAAAATCTTAACTTCTTAGCCACAGAGACAAGAACTTAGCCACAGAGACAAGATCATAGCCACAGAGACAAGAACTTAGCCACAGAGACAAGAACTTAGCCACAGAGACAAGAACTTAGCCACAGAGACAAGAACTTAGCCACAGAGACAAGAACTTAGCCACAGAGACAAAATCTTAACTTCTTAGCCACAGAGACAAGAACTTAGCCACAGAGACACGATCTTAACTTCTTAGCCACAGAGATAAGAACTTAGCCACAGAGACAAGATCTTAGCCACAGAGACAAGAACTTAGAGACAGAGACAAGAACTTAGCCACAGAGACAAGATCTTAGCCAAAGAGACAAGATCTTAGCCACAGAGACAAGATCTTAACCACAGAGACAAGATCTTAACTTCTTAGCCACAGAGACAAGATCTTAGCCACAGCGACAAAATTTTAACCTCTTAGCCACAGAGACAAGAACTTAGCCACAGAGACAAAATCTTAGCCACAGAGACAAGAACTTAGCCACAGAGACAAAATCTTAGCCACAGAGACAAGATCTTAGCCACAGAGACAAGAACTTAGCCACAGAGACAATAACTTAGCCACAGAGACAAGAACTTAGCCACAGAGACAAGATCTTAACTTCTTAGCCACAGAGACAAGACCTTAGCTTCTTAGACACAGAGACAATATCTTAACCTCTTAGCCACAGAGACAAGATCTTAACTTCTTAGCCACAGAGACAAGATCTTAGCCACAGAGACAATATCTTAGCTTCTTAGCCACATAGACAATATCTTAGCTTCTTAGCCACAGAGACAATATCTTAGCTTCTTAGCCACAGAGACAAGATCTTAGCCACAGAGACAAGATCTTAACCTCTTAGCCACATAGACAAGATCTTAACTTCTTAGCCACAGAGACAAGATCTTAGCCACAGAGACAAGATCTTAACTTCTTAGCCACAGAGACAAGAACTTAGCTTCTTAGACACAGAGACAAGATCTTAACCTCTTAGCCACATAGACAAGATCTTAACTTCTTAGCCACAGAGACAAGATCTTAGCCACAGAGACAAGATCTTAACTTCTTAGCCACAGAAACAAGATCTTAGCTTCTTAGACACAGAGACAAGATCTTAACTTCTTAGACACAGAGACAAGATCTTAACTTCTTAGACACAGAGACAAGATCTTAGCTTCTTAGACACAGAGACAAGGTCTTAACTCTAGCACAGAGACAAGATCTTAGCCACAGAGACAAGATCTTAACTTCTTAGCCACAGAGACAAGATCTTAGCTTCTTAGACACAGAGACAAGATCTTAACTTCTTAGACACAGAGACAAGATCTTAACCTCTTAGCCGCAGAGACAAGATCTTAGCCACAGAGACAAGATCTTAACTTCTTAGCCACAGAGACAAGATCTTAGCCACAGAGACAAGATCTTAACTTCTTAGCCACAGAGACAAGATCTTAGCCACAGAGACAAGATCTTAGCCACAGAGACAAGAACTTAGCCACAGAGACAAGATCTTAGCCACATAGACAAGATCTTAGCCACAGAGACAAGATCTTAACCTCTTAGCCACAGAGACAAGATCTTAGCCACAGAGACAAGATCTTAACTTCTTAGCCACAGAGACAAGATCTTAACCTCTTAGCCACAGAGACAAGATCTTAGCCACAGAGACAAGATCTTAACTTCTTAGCCACAGAGACAAGATCTTAGCCACAGAGACAATATCTTAGCTTCTTAGCCACAAAGACAAGATCTTAGCCATAGAGACAAGAACTTAGCCACAGAGACAAGATCTTAGCCACAGAGACAAGATCTTAGCCACAGAGACAAGATCTTAACTTCTTAGCCACAGAGACAAGATCTTAACTTCTTAGCCACAGAGACAAGAACTTAGCTTCTTAGCCACAGAGACAAGATCTTAACTTCTTAGCCACAGAGACAAGAACTTAGCCACAGAGACAAGAACTTAGCCAAAGAGACAAGATCTTAACTTCTTAGCCACAGAGACAAGAACTTAGTCACAGAGACAAGATCTTAGCTTCTTAGCTACAGAGACAATATCTTAGCTTCTTAGCCACAGAGACAAGATCTTAACTTCTTAGCCACAGAGACAAGATCTTAGCTTCTTAGCCACAAAGACAAGATCTTAGCTTCTTAGCCACAGAGACAAGATCTTAGCCACAGAGACAAGATCTTAACCTCTTAGCCACAGAGACAAGATCTTAACTTCTTAGCCACAGAGACAAGAACTTAGCCACAGAGACAAGGTCTTAACCTCTTAGCCACAGAGACAAGAACTTAGCTTCTTAACCACAGAGACAAGATCTTAACTTCTTAGACACAGAGACAAGATCTTAGCCACAGAGACAAGGTCTTAACCTCTTAGCCACAGAGACAAGATCTTAACTTCTTAGCCACAGAGACAAGAACTTAGCCACAGAGACAAAATCTTAACTTTTTAGCCACAGAGACAAGATCTTAACCTCTTAGCCACAGAGACAAGATCTTAACCTCTTAGCCACAGAGACAAGATCTTAACCTCTTAGCCACAGAGACAAGATCTTAGCCACAGAGACAAGATCTTAACCTCTTAGCCACAGAGACAAGATCTTAACCTCTTAGCCCCAGAGACAAGATCTTAACTTCTTAGCCACAGAGACAAGATCTTAGCTTCTTAGCCACAGAGACAAGATTTTAACCTCTTAGCCACAGAGACAAAATCTTAACTTCTTAGCCACAGAGACAAGATATTAGCCACAGATACAAGATCTTAACCACAGAGACAAGATCTTAACTTCTTAGCCACAGAGACAAGAACTTAGCCACAGAGACAAGATCTTAACTTCTTAGCCACAGAGACAAGAACTTAGCCACAGAGACAAGAACTTAGCCACAGAGACAAGATCTTAACTTCTTAGCCACAGAGACAAGATCTTAACTTCTTAGCCACAGAGACAAGATCTTAGCCACAGAGACAAGATCTTAACCTCTTAGCCACAGAGACAAGATCTTAGCTTCTTAACCACAGAGACAAGATCTTAACCACAGAGACAAGATCTTAACCTCTTAGCCACAGAGACAAAATCTTAACCTCTTAGCCACAGAGACAAGATCTTAACTTCTTAGTCACAGAGACAAGATCTTAGCCACAGAGACAAGATCTTAACTTCTTAGCCACAGAGACAAGAACTTAGCCACAGAGACAAAATCTTAACTTCTTAGCCACAGAGACAAGAACTTAGCCACAGAGACAAGATTTTAACTTCTTAACCACAGAGACAAGAACTTAGCCACAGAGACAAGAACTTAGCCACAGAGACAAGATCTTAGCCACAGAAACAAGAACTTAGCCACAGAGACAAGATTTTAACTTCTTAGCCACAGAGACAAGATCTTAGCCACAGAGACAAGATCTTAGCCACAGAGACAAGAACTTAGCCACAGAGACAATAACTTAGCCACAGAGACAAGATCGTAGCCACAGAGACAAGATCTTAGCCACAGAGACAAGATCTTAGCTACAGAGACCCCCAAATGAACTTTTCAACTGTGAATAGATAAGAAAAATATGAATGTCCCTAAAGTTGCCAGTTCTGTTAACATACAAAATATAAGACGCCGTAAATATAAACTGAAGAAGTAATACGTTTGTCACATATGTTTATATTTTAAACACTTGTAAGCAAAGTTCATTATTTCGAATGTCAAATTCATCAATTTAGTTTAATAATTGACATCGACCACCCCTGAAGTGAAAATAAACGACACCTGCAAACTAGGAATTATAAAACGTGTTTGATAGTTTGACACAACGGTTAAGAGAGAGCTTAATACTGTAAAACATCTCATTAGCGTACTTGTAAAATATTCATGATCTTTAAATATCAGAAGTGTTTTAATTTAAGAATTTTCATCAACCACTTGAGGGCGCATTATAAACATCTTAACAGTGAGAAGATTATTATTCTTGTCTGCAGACTTGGAGCAAATCAAGACAGAAGTTAATCATGTTTTAAGTTTGATATGTATGACCCGATATATTATTATCATTATTGTGTGTTTAAAGAAGCTTTCTATGTCTGCTAGTTTTTTCCTGGGATGAAAAGTTGATAGCGAAAATGATATCCTTGTTTAAAATCTAGAAGATATCTTTATTAGATAAAGAGTTGGTGGTAGAACTGTCTTATCTTATCTTATTATCTTATCTTAACCACATTTGCCGTGAAGCGTCGTGGGAGAGTTAGTTTCCTATCTTGTGCCAGGTGTGTTGCGCTTGACGTTGTCAGTCCATGCTTTCGCAGGGACTCTGAGATGTTATCTATCCATCTTGTTCTTGGCCTGCCTCGTGCTCTGCGCCCTGAGTGTCGATTATTATAGGCACGTGATGGTAGTGGTAGAACTGTATTCCTGTTTAAATTATGTAGGACAGTGTTTCCCAAATTGGTGTCCACGGACCTCCGGATGTCTGCGAGGTACTCACAGCGGGTTCTCAAGCGCTTGAAGGAATATTACGATCGTTGACATTTCAAACAGAAAAACCAATTTTTAAAATATGTATAAAAACAGTGGTAAACTTGTTCCGTTGCGAAATCAAAGGACCCGGACCAGCCCGGAGGCTAAATATCTGACAGGACAAAATGAAAGATTATTTGAAGTTTTACGTAGTCTGTGAAATTGGAGCCAGCTTGACTGTTGGTGTGGTGTAATAATACCTTCATTACTAGAAGATTTGTATATATAAAAACTGTTGGAGTCCGCGGCAGAATATATTTAAACGAGGGTCCGAGATAATGCAAAGTTTGGGAACCGCTGATGTAGGGTATCATCAGAGGTAAAGAGTTAATGATATACATTCGTTTAAATTTTCCAGAGATCCCTGTTGTCAGTGTAGGTGAGATCGAGTTTCTAGTTCTATCGGAGACGGAAGATAAAATGTAGGTCCCTTGTTCAAGTTGAGCACTAAAAGAACCCTTGGTAGTTCGAAATCGAGATGAGCAGGCGGGAAAGCCAAAGCCCGGGAAAAATTCATTATGGAAAAAAAAAAACGTTTAATTCCTTCAAAATATTTCACTATATTTTAAATTACATGAGGACCTCCGCCGGCTAAACACTGCGCTTCTCAAACAGTGATCTAAAGAAACAGTGAGCTAAACAGGGAGCTAAACAAGCAATAAGCTAAAAAAAACATCAGTAAGCTAAACAAATACTAAGCTAAACAAACACTGAGCTCAACAAGCACTGAGCTAAACAAACAGTGAGCTAAACAAACAGTGAGCTAAACAAAATTTGATCTAAACAAGCACTGAGCTAAACAAGAACTGAGTTAAACAAGAACTGAGCTAAGCAACTAAACAATCACTGAGTTAAACAAGAACTGAGCTAAACAAGCACTTAGCTAAACAAGCACTGAGCTAAGCAACTAAACAATCACTGAGTTAAACATCTAAACAAGCACTGAGCTAAACATCTAAACAAGCACTCAGCTAAACAACTAAACAAGCACTGAGCTAAACCTGCACTGAGCTAAACAAACACTGAGCTAAACAAGCACTGAGCTAAACAAATAAACAACTGCATACATGTTCTTCATCTGGTAACGTAGCAGGAGACTACGTTCCACCCTTACATAGTTGATTAATTAAACATTCTTGATATTTGATCATTTATTGATTTCGCCCGCATGAAATAGATTTTAAGCTAGACTAATATGTGCAGGACTGACATTTGGAAGCTAGTATATTTTTATACTTGATGACCCTTTCCAAAGAAAATGGTGTCAGAATGTTTCAATATTTGAAAAGAGAGGAAAAAGTACTAAACGGATACAACGAATATTGTAGATTTAGGGATTGTACGTGTGTATAAAAATAGTAAGAAAATGTAAAAGATAAAGTATTGTAGAAAGGTAAACAAAACTGTAGATATCGAATCGGTGGGCGTCTGTAGCTTTAGTGGTAGTGAGCTTGATCATAGCCCAAGCGTACCTGGTTCAAGCTTCGTTTGAAGCTAGTTTGGAAGCAAATTTGTTTCCTTGGTTTTTTTTTAACGAATGGTAAAAATAGACCTCACCGTTCAGAAAGCAATGAAAAACTACTGAACGTATGAGCGGTGCCTAAAAAATCGACTACTCGTTTGCTTTGATTGATGGCTAAGTCTTGTAAGAGATATGCCAGGATTTTCATTTCAGATAAAGAATAGATTGTGAGAGAAAGGAAAACTAAAATGTAGATAAAGAATAGATTGTGAGAGAAAAGAAAAGAAAACTGTACATAAAGAATAGAATGTAAGAGAAAGGAAAACTAAAATGTAGATAAAGAATAGATTGTAAGAGAAAGGAAAACAAAACTGTACATAAAGAGTAAACGGCGAAGGAATAAAACCAGAAAACGAGAAAGGCTATATGGATGGCGGGGGTGGGGAGGAGTTGGAAGCTGACAGTAAAACAGAATTGGATAGAGAACAAATATAGTGGGGGCGGGGGCCAGATGAAGAATATAAAAGAAGGAAGGGGTTAAAAACACAGAAAATAGTAAGAATAGAATGTGAGAAAGAAAAACAAAACAGTAAGTAAATAACAGTGTGAGAAAATATAACAATAATAGTGTGAGAAAATATAACAATAACAGTGTGAGAAAATATAACAATAATAGTGTGAGGAAATACAACAATAACAGTGTGAGAAAATATAACAATAACAGTGTGAGGAAATACAACAATAACAGTGTGAGGAAATACAACAATAACAGTGTGAGGAAATATAACAATAACAGTGTGAGGAAATATAACAATAACAGTGTGAGGAAATATAATAGTGTGAGAAAATATAACAATAACAGTGGAAGGAAATATAACAATAACAGTGTGAGGAAATATAACAATAACAGTGTGAGAAAATATAACAATAACAGTGTGAGGAAATATAACAATAACAGTGTGAGGAAATATAACAATAACAGTGTGAGGAAATATAACAATAACAGTGTGAGGAAATATAACAATAACAGTGTGAGGAAATATAACAATAACAGTGTGAGGAAATATAACAATAACAGTGTGAGGAAATATAACAATAACAGTGTGAGGAAATATAACAATAACAGTGGGAGGAAATATAACAATAACAGTGTGAGAAAATATAACAATAACAGTGGGAGGAAATATAACAATAACAGTGGGAGGAAATATAACAATAACAGTGTGAGGAAATATAACAATAACAGTGTGAGAAAATATAACAATAACAGTGTGAGAAAATATAACAATAACAGTGTGAGGAAATATAACAATAACAGTGTGAGGAAATATAACAATAACAGTGTGAGAAAACATAATAGTGTGAGAAAATATAACAATAACAGTGTGAGAAAATATAACAATAACAGTGGGAGGAACTATAACAATAACAGTGGGAGGAAATATAACAATAATAGTAGGACAAAGAAGTAACAGAAAGAAAAAAAATGAAATATTCTAAAATGAACATATACTCTGACGAGTATATGTTCATATATTACAAGAAGAGAAACGACATTTTATATAAAGTGTTTGTGCGTGTGTGTGAGCGCGCGCGTGTGTCTACATGTGAATGTGTATGAAATGAAAATCGTGACATATCCTTTACAGGACGTAGCCATCAACCACAGTAAATGAGTCGTTAATTTTCTAGACACCACTTATACGTTCAGTAGTTTGCCATTGCTTACATGTGTAATATACACGTGCGTGTGTCTCTACGCGTGTGCGTGCTTGTACACCCATATGCGTGTGTCTCCATGTTCGTGTGTGTAAGTGTGGACTCCAGCGAATGTGAGCACGCATATTCTGTACATATATAACTTAATCAATAAATATTTGACAGAAAAAGTTCAGAAAATCGTCAGATCAAGTGACAACAAAGCTTACTGAAATAATTCGCCTACAATTAATGATCAATAACAAATGTGAAATAAAGTGTAAGGTATCAGTCTGTCGCTCTTAGATTTCTGTTACACAACGCACGAACAATTATAGTCACGTGAACGGCTTGTCCCATTTCGCATCGAAAGTTGCTTAATGTTAAAAGCTTTGGAATTAGAGCTAAAAGTTTTGAAAATCCCAGGCCCGACAGACTTACTCGATTTTTGCTCACAGGAATTACTCTTACGCTCAATTCAGAGAAATGGGAATAAAACCTGACAAGGGATTAAGAAATGGATTAAAATGTTATTTTGAAATCTAAGGAGCAGAACAGTTAGGATTGCTTCATCATATTTTATTGATAACATTTTTGTATGAAGTTATATTGTATTGATAACATTTTTGTATGAAGTCATATAGTATTGATAACATTTTTGTATGAAGTCATATTGTATTGATAACATTTTTGTATGAAGTCATATAGTATTGATAACATTTTTGTATGAAGTCATATAGTATTGAGTGAATATAATTTCATAGTGTATTGATAGTGTTTGTATAATGTCAGAGTGTATTGATAGTGTTTGTATAATGTCAGAGTGTATTGATAGTGTTTGTATAATGTCAGAGTGTATTGATAGTGTTTGTATAATGTCAGAGTGTATTGATAGTGTTTATATAATGTCAGAGTGTATTGATAGTGTTTGTATAATGTCAGAGTGTATTGATAGTGTTTGTATAATGTCAGAGTGTATTGATAGTGTTTATATAATGTCAGAGTGTATTGATAGTGTTTGTATAATGTCAGAGTGTATTGATAGTGTTTGTATAATGTCAGAGTGTATTGATAGTGTTTGTATAATGTCAGAGTGTATTGATAGTGTTTGTATAATGTCAGAGTGTATTAATAGCTTGTGTATAATGCCAGATTTTTTAAATATATGCTCATGACACTATGTCAAAAAGATATGACTCCCACATCAGCATGCAAGTGACTCCACATCAGCATGCAAGTGACTCCGCATCAGCATACAAGTGACTCCACATCAGCATACAAGTGACTCCACATCAGCATGCAAGTGACTCCGCATCAGCATACAAGTGACTCCACATCAGCATACAAGTGACTCCACATCAGCATACAAGTGACTCCACATCAGCATGCAAGTGACTCCACATCAGCATACAAGTGACTCCGCATCAGCATACAAGTGACTACACATCAGCATGCAAGTGACTCCACATCAGCATACAAGTGACTCCGCATCAGCATACAAGTGACTACACATCAGCATACAAGTGACTCCGCATCAGCATACAAGTGACTACACATCAGCATACAAGTGACTCCATCAGCATCAGGACTATCAGCATACAAGTGACTACACATCAGCATACAAGTGACTACACATCAGCATACAAGTGACTCCGCATCAGCATACAAGTGACTACACATCAGCATACAAGTGACTCGCATCCTGGCATCAGCATTCAAGTGACTCCATCGCATTCAATGACTCCTCATCTGCATGCACATGACTCCATATCTACATACAAGTGACTCCATATCTGCATGCAATGACTCAATTCATCAATTGTACATAGCATCATCATTGCACTTCAAGTGAATCCATGTTGCTCTAATCTTACTCCTTCTTTCCATTGTGACACTTATCAGCATACAAGTGACTCCATATTTACATACAAGTGACTCCATATCTGCATGCACATGACTCCATATCTACATACAAGTGACACCATATCAGCATACACATGACTCCATATTTACATACAAGTGACTCCATATCAGCATACACATGACTCCATATCTACATACAAGTGACTCCATATCAACATACACATGACTCCATATCTACATACAAGTGACTCCATATCTACATGCACATGACTCCATATTTACATACAAATGACTCCATATCAGCATACACATGACTCCATATTTACATACAAGTGACTCCATATCAGCATACACATTATCAATTAACTAATTGATAAAGTCATCATCATTGCACTTCAGTGAATAACCATGTGTGCTCTAATCTCTTACTCCTTTCTTTCCCTGTATTTATAAAAGTCTCTTCTGGTTTTGTTTTTTTGCCCGTTCCATCTAAGTCCAGAAATTTACTCTAACTTTATGTTTATTTCTTCTCATTTTTTTACTCATCATAAAATATGTTGCCTGTTGTTACAAAATCTGTCACTGCTTTCCATGTCCCTAATCTCATGACATTTACATGGGCGTACACACGTAAAGGCTAGAGGTTGGGTGGGAGAGTGGTTGTGCTTCCATACCCTGACCTCCCCACCCTTCCTTCCCTGAAAGTTGACTTTTGATAAAACATTATGATTGACTGTTGTAAACTATGTATGATTTCAACATTTGAAAGAAGTTTATATTTCTATACATAGAACCAGTAATCGAATTCAGATCTGAATCTCTTCTTCTCTATTTCTGCGTGCAAATTTAATATGCCTTTCCCACCCCTCACCATTCCCTTCCCTGAAAAAAATATGTGGACGCCTATGGTGCAGTTAGCAGTAACGCTGTGCGACTTATGATAGTTGTTACTGTTACGTGTACTTTACTGATGTTGTGATTGAATTTCATAATTCAGTATCACATGAGTATTGAAGCTAAGTGGTTAAGCCGTAACGTTTCGTATCGAAGATCGTGGGTTCGAATCTGGACCGTGATGTTCTGTTCACATGTGCGTTCTTTCTAGAGACCCCTTTGATTGTTGCTGGAGCTACGGAGTTTGTGCTTTGTGCAATACTTTTGGCAGGTGGTGTATCAATTCTTCAAAGAATAACAGAGCCATATGGGATACAAACGCGGAGCAATGAAATCCGTTTATCGCATTTAGAATTTAGAAAGGAGCGTGGCAGTTTTTGCTGTGACAACATGTAGCTTGAATATGAAAGTTATGATCATGGCAAAATTAGTGGATTGATTGAATACGCATTGCCTCACACGTGTATTCATTATCAGTAACTCTATGAGCATGCTCAGAAAGGTACGGACAGGTTGTGTGTGCGTAGACAAAGGCTTAAGTCTGTGACGATTTCATGTCTGCGGAGAATATAACTGCATTTCAGTACCCGCATATACGAGAGTCAGGGGAAATTAACCAGCAGACGAACTTGCAGATAACACTACCGTAGCAGACGGTAGAGCAATGGTCATGGATGATGTCCTTAAGGCCATTAAGACACGGCCTTCTCTATAAGAATTATAGAGAAGGCCGTGATTAACCCTTTCATTGCTACATACTTTCTGAAGGATGAGCTAAAAATAGCGACTTTTTTTCAAGGTAACAAACGTGAATGTACGCCTATAGCAGTGACAGTATCAATGTTTAACGTGTTAATACGTCTTTAGCCCACAGAGGAGAGATAATAACAGACGTGTGAATGCATCTTTAGAAGTGAATGGGAAAAACGTGTATATACGTCCTTAGCAGCTAAAGGGATAAGAAGATTAGTACGACAGATAATTCAGGTGGGGAAGTAGATTCTACATCACTATCATGACTGCAGGAGCGTGGAGTGTAGAAGTGGTGTTGCTAGAAATGAGCTTAATACGGAAAGTTGAAGTAGTTTCATTAATCAACCTCAGAATTAGATCACTCAGTGGTCACATTCTGGTTGATATACTCAATATGATAAGAATGTAGAACATATGGACTTATTCCATGTACAATGAAGATGGTATCATGGCTATCTAACTAACTAACTAACGAGCTAAAAAAAACCTAACTAACTAACGAGCTAACTAACTAACTAACTAACAAGCTAAAAAAACTAACTAACTAACGAGCAAACAAAATACAACTAACTAACGAGCTAACAAAATATAACTAACTAACTAACGAGCTAACAAAATATAACTAACTAACTAACGAGCTAACAAAATATAACTAACTAACTAACGAGCTAACAAAATATAACTAACTAACTAACGAGCTAACAAAATATAACTAACTAACTAACGAGCTAACAAAATATAACTAACTAACGAGCTAACAAAATATAACTAACTAACTAACGAGCTAACAAAATATAACTAACTAACTAACTAACGAGCTAACAAAATACAACTAACAAACTAACTAACGAGCTAACAAAATATAACTAACTAACTAACGAGCTAACAAAATATAACTAACTAACTAACGAGCTAACAAAATATAACTAACTAACTAACGAGCTAACAAAATATAACTAACTAACTAACTAACGAGCTAACAAAATATAACTAACAAACTAACTAACGAGCTAACAAAAACTAACCAACTAACTAACGAGCTAACAAAAACTAACTAACTAATAATTAATAAACTAGCTAACTAACTAACTAATAAATTAACCAAATAACTAAATACATATAAAACTAGCTAACTAACTAATTATGGCGAACCACGTACAAACACAGTTCTCTAGTTTTACAAAGTACAAAAACATTAACAATACACATTGATGTTTCAATCAAAAGGTCTTCATCAAGTAAAGGATACACCAGAAGGTAAAAAATTCACTTCATACAGGGCAGACATTATACAATTAAACAATAAATGCCCTAACGGCTTTAAAATGAAAATATGTGACTAAAAAAACCTGAGAAAAATACGAAAAACTGAGAATGAAAGAAAGAAGATTAATAATAACACTCAAATATATACATAACATTTACACATAACATTTACACATAACATTTACACATAACATTTACACATAACATTTACACATAACATTTACACATAACATTTACACATAACATATATATATATATAACATGTACACATAACATGTACACATAACATATATACATATATAATATGGAGCATGAGAAGAGAAAGTATTAAGAAGCATAGGAATGTAGTGCGTTGAGTTCATGAGGTCGTCAGCTACCATATAAAGATATAAAGCGATTTGCTAGAGCAAACCGACTGCGATCATCAGAGGAACATGAGAGAAAATGCTCTGTGGCTCCTGTAGGTACTCATTTCAATTGAACTGACTATTTGGGAGCTCGTGATTACAGTCATCCGATCATGTCCCTCTGATGATCGTAGTCGATTTGCTCTCGAAAATCGCTTTTTATTTTATACATGCTTCACCGCGTCATACAGGTGTAGCGCCATCTGCTTCACCGCGTCATGCAGGTGTAGCGCCACCTGCTTCACCGCGTCATACAGGTGTAGCGCCACCTGCTTCACCACGTCATACAGGTGTAGAGCCACCTGCTTCACCGCGTCATACGGGTGTAGCGCCACCTGCTTCACCACGTCATACAGGTGTAGAGCCACCTGCTTCACCGCGTCATACGGGTGTAGCATCACCTGCTTCACCACGTCATACAGGTGTAGAGCCACCTGCTTCACCGCGTCATACAAGTGTAGCATCACCTGCTTCACCACGTCATACAGGTGCAACGTCACCTGCTTCACCGCGTCATACAGGTGTAGCGCCACCTGCTTCACCGCGTCATACAGCTGTAGTGCCACCTGCTTCACCACGTCATACAGGTGCAACGTCACCTGCTTCACCGCGTCATACAGGTGTAGTGCCACCTGCTTCACCGCGTCATACAGGTGTAGTGCCACCTGCTTCACCGCGTCATACAGGTGTAGTGTCACCTGCTTCACCGCGTCATACAAGTGTAGCATCACCTGCTTCACCACGTCATACAGGTGCAACGTCACCTGCTTCACCGCGTCATACAGGTGTAGTGCCACCTGCTTCACCGCGTCATACAGGTGTAGTGTCACCTGCTTCACCGCGTCATACAGCTGTAGTGTCACCTGCGTCACCGCGTCATACAGGTGTAGCACCACCTGCTTCACCGCGTCATACAAGTGTAGCATCACCTGCTTCACCACGTCATACAGGTGTAACGTCACCTTCTTCACCGCGTCATACAGGTGTAGCGCCACCTGCTTCACCGCGTCATACAGCTGAGTGCCCCTGCTTCAACGCGTCATACAGGTGTAGTGTCACCTGCTTCAACGCGCCATACAGGTGTAGTGTCACCTGCTTCACCGCGTCATACAGCTGTAGCGTCACCTGCTTCACCGCGTCATACAGCTGTAGCGTCACCTGCTTCACCGCGTCATACAGGTGTAGAGCCACATGCTTCACCGCGTCATACAGGTGTAGAGTCACCTGCTTCACCGCGTCGTACAGTGGAATCACCACATGGTGTTCCACGTTATATAGTTGAAGCGCCAAATGGTGTAACACGTCATACAGGTGAAGTATCGCATGGTGTAACATGTCATACAGGTGAAGTATCGCATAGTCTAACACGTCATACAGGTGAAGTATCGCATAGTGTAACATGTCATACAGGTGAAGTATCGCATAATGTAGCATGTCATATAGGTGAAGTATGACATGGTGTAACACGTCATATAGGTGAAGTATCGCATAGTGTAATATGTCATACAGGTGAAGTATCGCATAGTGTAACATGTCATACAGGTGAAGTATCGCATAGTGTAACACGTCATACAGGTGAAGTATCGCATAATGTAGCATGTCATATAGGTGAAGTATGACATGGTGTAACACGTCATACAGGTGAAGTATCGCATAGTGTAACATGTCATACAGGTGAAGTATCGCATAGTGTAACACGTCATACAGGTGAAGTATCGCATAGTGTAGCATGTCATATAGGTGAAGTATGACATGGTGTAACACGTCATACAGGTGAAATATCATGTGGCGTAACAATACATACAGGTGAAACACCCCATTTTATGTCGTGTTCCACAGGTAAAGTATCACACGATATGCCGTGTTCTTAAGATAAAGTATCACATTTGTATGTAGTATTCTACATGTACAGTATAACATGATATCATCTCTTTCTTCTTGCGTTCGCCTGTTATGAATTCAGGCGTAGTCATGGCTACTGGTTAGCGTTCTGACTGATTTTTGTGTGAAGACCTGCTTTCCTTTTTATCAGTGTCTCCACAATACAGGGTGTCTTCTCCGACTTCAGATGTTCTTAGTATATTGTATTCTACAGATAAAGTATCATGCGACAGGCTGTGTCCTATGATATGTGTTATATGAGTACCACGTGACAGGCTGTGTCCTATGATATGTGTTATATGAGTACCACGTGACAGGCTGTGTCCTATGATATGTGTTATATGAGTGCCACGTGACAGGCTGTGTCCTATGATATGTGTTATATGAATACCACGTGACAGGCTGTGTCCTATGATATGTGTTATATGAATACCACGTGACAGGCTGTGTCCTATGATATGTGTTATATGAGTGCCACGTGACAGGCTGTGTCCTATGATATGTGTTATATGAGTACCACGTGAAGCTGTGTCCTATGATATGTGTTATATTACCACGCGACAGGCTGTGTCCTATGATATGTGTTATATGAATACCACGTGACAGGCTGTGTCCTATGATATGTGTTATATGAGTACCACGTGACAGGCTGTGTCCTATGATATGTGTTATATGAATACCACGTGACAGGCTGTGTCCTATGATATGTGTTATATGAGTACCACGCGACAGGCTGTGTCCTATGATATGTGTTATATGAATACCACGTGACAGGCTGTGTCCTATGATATGTGTTATATGAATACCACGTGACAGGCTGTGTCCTATGATATGTGTTATATGAGTACCACGCGACAGGCTGTGTCCTATGATATGTGTTATATGAATACCACGTGACAGGCTGTGTCCTATGATATGTGTTATATGAGTACCACGCGACAGGCTGTGTCCTATGATATGTCTTATATGAATACCACGTGACAGGCTGTGTCCTATGATATGTGTTATATGAGTACCACGTGACAGGCTGTGTCCTATGATATGTGTTATATGAATACCACGTGACAGGCTGTGTCCTATGATATGTCTTATAGGGATGATCTTCCTTTCTATTCGTCCTTGACTAAATTAATAATAACAGAAATCAGAATCCTACAATACCATTCAGTTAAAGTCGTAACAATCAATGGTAGTTGGTAAAAATTGTATGTTTATTCAAGCATTATTGGTAAACACGTCCGTTCACGTCTCCTATCTTATACAGGGTGTTTAACTTAAAAGCAGCCCCAGTGATAAATATAAATTTGCCAGGTACTCATTGCATCTCGTCTATTTACTATTTAAACCGGTTCTGACTAGCTCGTCCTACGTCACATTTATTCATCGCCCTTTCCGCACTTCAATTACACACCATCACACAACCTTGACCTATACTACGTCATAACTGAACCTTCTCATTTCCATACATATATGCCAGATTAGCTCCATTCACAGGCTGATTTAAGTTGAACACCCTGTATCTTATAACGGTCTCCTTTTTTTACTATCCTGTCACCTAGTGATTGTTGTTTTCTACGTCACACTCAACTAATTCTAGTCACTATATCCTTACTATGCTGCGCATTATTTGGTGTGCATCTTTCCCAGTATACATTTCTTCTATCCTCTATCAACTACCTGTCTAGTCTATTAACTGTTTCCTTGGGGTCGGGGAATAGCTGTCATTTGTCATCTCTGTGTACATATGAAGCACCATATGTATGACCTCTTTATGTTGGTGAGATTCACTATATTTTTTTTGTGAGAGAAGGCCCGTCTGCCCAGCGTGTTCGTAGCGCGTTGGACTACGGGTGACTATCCCTCTGTGTGTGCGGGTTCAATTCCGCGGGATGGCAGAAAAGCCACAGATTCCCCAGATTTACGGTGTTCGTGGCACCGGACCGAAGGGTTACGATGTCCATGGCACCGAGCCGAAGAGCTGAAAAGCTCAAGTGCTTCTGGATCGGAAAAAAAATGTGAGAGAAGAGTGAGATAGCGAGAGAGAAAGAGAGGGAAGGAGAATGATAGAAATAAAGAGGGAGCTAGAGAGAGAGAGATAAATAGTTGAACACAAAAATAAGGACTAAGTTGTTCACATACAATAAAAACAAAGTTTATTAATAAAATAACATTTCTGTACCACTTATGCTGTCATTGTCCATAAATCATCTTGGACTCGACTAGTCCTTGATCGCTCTGTATAGAAAAACACGAGCACTTGATCAGACGTTTAACATTGGGTACAACAATAGAAGTCTGGGAACTGTTTCACCTAATGGATCTGCCGACTCTCCCATGGTAATACCAATCAGAATAATTGTAGTTGAGCAGCCTGCACAGAGATCTCATGGCTGCCTAATATTGTGAAGCAAAACAATACGGAATGCAGACGGTGAAACAAAATTCTTTCAGGACTTGCAGGATCAAAGTTGCTCATATTCTCTTGGGATATTTTTGTTACTATGCTCGATCGTTTGGCAGCCATGTTGGATTATTTACATGGGAACCGTCTCTCATACAAGTATGAGGTTAAGCCTACGTTTATGACGTAAGCAAAGTACGAAAATAATACAACATCATCATCATCATACTGTATTGTTATTGGTAGCATTTATAATCAATTCATTTCACAGCCCTATGTCTTCTCTGATGTTCTCTGACATACCAGCCGTATTGTCTTACCTTACAACTGAAGTATTTCTAGGGAGTCTCAATGGTGAAGTGGTTAGGTCGTTTGCCTGTCGCACTGAAGGTTGTGGGTTCGAGTCTGGACCGAGATAAATGTACAATTTGTTCATGGTATCCCTAGGATTGTTGCCGGAGCTACGGAGTTGTACAATGCTCTGGGCTGATAGCATGCCTTCTCTGCTGACAGGGACCTAGCCACATAAGGAAACCTGGTGCAATGAAGTCAATCCGACAGCCCAAGGCTGACGTAGAGCGAACCCAGTAAACGCTGGCTAAAACCGGATACATCGTCGAGGATAAGCACCAGAGCTCTAAATGGCGCTGAAGATGTGACGAATCATACCAATGATAATGCTGCATGAATCAGATCTCCACATGAGTAAGAATTTATGAGAAAATCTAGTACATCGGTCTGGTGGTGATCGCAGAGAGATCTGGAGAGAGAGAGAAGAGAGAGAGAGAGAGAGAGAGCGAATCCTTCGCCTTTGAGCCCTTTTTAAAAAGTATTTATGTATTCTCCAATACTTTATCTCTTCAGTATTTCTTGTTGATACACAAACGACAGATGTCACTCCATCTCTGCCGACAGGGACCTAGTCGTATGGGTACACCCGGTGCAATTAAGTATTTCTTGTTGATACACGAACGGCAAATGTCAGTCTTTCTCAATTTGTGTCATTGACTTTCCAACAGGGCCGTACCCTGCTATGATACAGAGAGGCGGCCGCATGAGGCGGAAACGTAATAGGGGCGGCATAAGCAACAAAATAAAAATAACAATTGAAGGTTATTTTAAAAAAAAAATATTTAAGGAGGCGGCATTTCAAAGACTTGCATCACACCGAGAAAATATACCTCATGGCCCTGTTTTCCAACATAGATAAATGTCAATTCTACCGTCCATTCTACACACATTTAATAGATAGATAGTTTTAGACAGATTTCACATAAATTTCTTATTTTTAAAGTGTCATATACCTTCCTTATAAGAAAATGAGCATATACATTTCTATCTATGAAAATGTAATACAAAAAATATCACTTTAGAAAAGTGTCACTAAAATAAAAAAGGAAACGAAACGTCATTTTAAACAAAGTTCTATAGAACTTCTTTTCTAGGAAAGTGTCATAGATTTTTTGTGTGGAAAAGTGCTATAAACCTTTCTTAAGAGAAAAGTACTAAAGACTTTCCTTTCTAACACAGTGCTATAAACTTTCCTTTCTAAAACAGTACTATAAACTTTCCTTTCTAAAACAGTACTAAAGACCTTCCTTTCTAAAACAGTGCTATAGACTTTCCTTTCTAAAACAGTACTATAGACTTTCCTTTCTAAAACAGTACTATAGACTTTCCTTTCTAAAACAGTACTATAGACTTTCCTTTCTAAAACAGTACTATAGACTTTCCTTTCTAAAACAGTACTATAAACTTTCCTTTCTAAAACAGTACTATAGACTTTCCTTTCTAAAACAGTACTATAGACTTTCCTTTCTAAAACAGTACTATAAACTTTCCTTTCTAAAACAGTACTATAAACTTTCCTTTCTAAAACAGTACTATAGACTTTCCTTTCTAAAACAGTACTATAAACTTTCCTTTCTAAAACAGTACTAAAGACCTTCCTTTCTAAAACAGTGCTATAGACTTTCCTTTCTAAAACAGTACTATAGACTTTCCTTTCTAAAACAGTACTATAAACTTTCCTTTCTAAAACAGAACTATAGACGTTCCTTTCTAAAACAGTACTATAGACTTTCCTTTCTAAAACAGTACTATAGACTTTCCTTTCTAAAACAGTACTATAAATTTCCTTTCAAAACAGTACTATATACTTTTTTTCAAAACAGTTATAGACCCTTTCTAAAACAGTATTTATGATTCCTCAAACAGTACTTAGACTCTTCAAACAGTACTTATACTTTTTCTAAAACAGTACTTACTCCATCTCTCGACATAGGACCTATCTTGGTACAAACGGGTCAATTAAGTATTTCTTTTATAAAACAGTATGAGTCTTTCCTTTTGTACTATTAACTTTCCAACAGACTTAAACCCTGCTTCTAAACAGAGCATAGACCGCTTCGGAAACGTAATAGAGTTCTTTCAAAACAGACAAAATAAAAATAACTATTGAAGGTTCCTTTTAAAAAAATATTTAAACGTCATTTCAAAAGACTTGCATCACTCTAAAAATATATATGTTTTTCTTCAACATATATAAATTCATTCTAAACAGTCCATACTCCTTTCTAATAGATAGATAATTTTTAGACAGTTTACATAAACTTTCTCTATTTTAAAAGTATCTAAAATACCTTTCCTTCTAAAAAATGACTATACATTTCTATCTATAAAAGTACTACAAACATATCACTTTAAAAAGTACTAAAATAAAAAGAACTAAACTTTTCTTTTAAACAAGTTCTATAGAACTTCTTCTAAAAAGTCAAAAGATTTCCTTTTGAAAAGTGCTATAAACCTTTCCCTTTCAAAAAGTATATAAACTTTCCTTTCTAAAACAGTACTATATACTTTTCTTTCTAAAACAGTACTATAAACTTTCCTTTCTAAAACAGTACTATAAAC
The DNA here is from genome assembly GCA_020796225.1 of Arion vulgaris. Taxonomy (NCBI): domain Eukaryota; kingdom Metazoa; phylum Mollusca; class Gastropoda; order Stylommatophora; family Arionidae; genus Arion; species Arion vulgaris. Next base: position 30,431,719 of record CM036756.1, read on the forward strand.
TTTCCTTTCTAAAACAGTACTATAGACTTTCCTTTCTAGAAATGGGTCACATATCTTACATATAATGACAGCTGATGTTTTAAATGTAAAAATCTCAATCGTCTTCCGTGAAAATTTAAGAGCTCTTCGGTCGCCATTGATCTCTTCTGAGTTGACATCAAGTAGTGTCATCAATGATCGTGTTGTTTGAGAATTGACAAATTATCCAGAGAGCACAGAGTCATCAACATAATTTTTATTAGATCTTAAAAGCTGGAGAATGAACGGATATTACTGTTTATTCGTTATATTAACAGAGATCTCTTGTATGGTACAGTTAAATTCATGATAAAAGTTGGTTCATCATTCTAGGCCGGAATCGCGAGAGAGAGAGAGAGAGAGAGAGAGAGGAGAGGGCATAGTTGAAAATTGTGTAAGAACTGATTTTTTAATTGCTAAGTTATGATTTTTTTTTTGGCCCGTTATGATTTAAAGCTAGACATTGCGTCTAAAATAATAAATCTGATTGATTTTTGCGTGGAGAATTGCTTTCCTTATAACTCTCGTCATTCGGGTGAGAGTTACTTCGCTTTCAGATGTATTTGTAATTTAGATCCCAAAGGATCTGGGTTTCCAATCGTGTACTGTGGGCAAACAAAGAATGTTTGGACCAAGCTGGATTCGAACACTTTAATTTTCCCGTCGTGTTTCCACTAGCGAAGCGCGTTACCAGCGACGCTGTTTATTATTATTAATCATTTAATGACAGACAGACAGACCGACAGACAGACAGACAGACAGATAGATTGATTGATTGATTGATTGATTGATTGATCGATTGATTAGACCATCATCATTGCACTTCGGTGGGTTACCGTATGTGCTCCGATCTCTTTCTTACACAGGAAGATATATTATTATTATTATTAAAAGCGATGGTTTGACTTTATGCCATTGGTTTCCCATATGGTTCAATAGTTGTCGGCAGAAGTAGCACACCATCTAACGAGAATATTGCACATTGCACAAACTCCGTAACTCCCGCAGCAATTTAAAGAAGCACTCTACAATACGAGTATCAGCAGTATGTATTAGGAAATAGATATAATTCATTTCTAGGCCCCTAATTTCTAGGCCACTAATTTCTAGGCCCCTAATTTCTAGGCCACTAATTTCTAGGCCCCTAATTTCTAGGCCCCTAATTTCTAGGCCACTAATTTCTAGGGAACTAATTTCTAGATCTAGGCATATTTTCTAATCTAGGCCACTGATTTTAAACAACGACAAATCTTGAGCTTGAAAAAAATATTCAAAGATTGAAGTCTTATTCATTCCGTCCCCACTAGTATCTCACATAATAGTAATCAAAGTACATAATTATAATGAGCACGCACAGAATGCACTGAATTACCAATAAAGTTCTAGTGTTTTCTAGATTTTAAATTATGATGGATGACAGAGCAAACGTGAGTTAAGAACACAACGCACAATTTGTGACGCCATTGCGATTAAACGCACGAACATGTGTTTACATATAAACGGAACGCAGTACTAGTTCTGTCAGGAACAATTCCGCATTGTTTTGGCATTGACATATCGAGATCTGTAACTGAGATCCTATTGCTCTTTTGCATCGTGATTGAACCTGTAATTAAAATTATCGCTTTTTGTTTGCGAAACGAAATCAAACTTACGATAAGAGAATGGTACCTGTTTATTGAAATAGTGATAGAAAATAGCAATTCCTTTTGTGAAGAATAGAATTGTTTTCAGTCGAGGCATTTTTCCCCAGTTTTTATCAGCAAACGTATTATGCGGAGTAGAGATAGTAGTAGTATTAGTAGTAGTAGTAGTAGTAGTAAGTAGTAGTAGTAGTAGTAGTAGTAGTAGAGTAGGTAGTAGTAGTATGTAGTAGTAGGAGTGTAGTAGTAGTAGTAGTAGAGTAGTAGAGAGTAGTGAGTAGTAGTAGTAGAGGGAGATAGTAGTAGTAGTAATAATAGCAGTAGAAGTAGAAGCAGCTGGATGAAAGTAGCAGGGTAGGAGTAAAGTATTAACATTAGTAGCAGAAGTAGTAGTATCAGTAACAACTCCAGTGCAGCAGCGCAGCAGTAGTAGTAGTAGTAGAAGTAGTTGTTGTGGTAGCAGTAGTAGTAGTAGTAGCAGTAGTAGTAGTACCAGAGTACTGTTTCTGTTGTATAGTATTGGCAGCAGCTGCAGTAGTAGTACCCATAACATTAGTAGTATTGGTAATATTAGTAGCAACAATAGTAAATGTATTAGCAGTAGTAGTAACAAAAACAGTAGTAGTATTAGTGACATCAGAAAATAGCAGTAATATTAGTTATTGGTTACTAAACTGAGCCTTATTGGTGGAGTCTGTGGCTTAGGGGATAGTGACTCGGTCTATTAACCCTGAAGTCCTGAGTTCGAATTACGCTGCGGACAATTTGGATGCTAATTGTTTTGCGTGGATTTTTACAAAAGTACGATAGTACCATGCGTTCAGAAAGCAATGGCAAACTACTGAATGTAATAATGCCAGAAAAAACCAAAACAGCGTTAAAAAGCTGGAGTTGATTCGCAAAGTCTTGTGAAGGATATGCAATTAACTTAATAGTAGTATCAGTAATATTAGTAGCACTCATAGATATACTATTATTATTAGTAACAATAGCAGTAGAAGTATTTGTAATAGTAGTAACCTTATTCCGACTCCGGATGTATTTGTAATTTCGATCCCCAAGTAAATGTTCAGAAAACGTGTAGTCCCATCGTGTACTGTGTACGCACCGAGCATTTCTGGCCCAACCTAGCCTCGAACTTCGGACTTTCACTAGCGCACAAAGTGTTGTCAACTTAGCTAACGGCGACTCTATATGTTGCATATTTTAATTAATATATCTTAGATTTTTTTATGTCAAAAATATTTGTTGTTTCTGTTGTAGAACATAAAAATGAGAAAATTGAAATATTTGAGACATATAAAGAGACACAAAGAGTTGGAGAAGATCATCATGGAAGGAGGCATCCCAGCAGAGAGGAGAGGAAAACCACGGAGAAGATGGATTCGGGATGTAACTGATGGTTTGAGCATGATGGCTGCAGAGTTGGGACATCAGGCGTATGAGAGAAAGAAATTCTGAAGGACTGTTAGGGTGGGGGCAAAGTTCTGCTCAGGGCAAGCTATTTGGTGACGATGTTGATAAATTACATGTATTCAAAGACTATTAAAAAGCGTCACAGCGCTAAAATTGTGAAAGATGTGAACTTTCTTAATCCGATACAAACACGACATTTGTTGATTGTGAAGAGATTTGACCAGAAAAAAAGTTGAATAAGTGAGACATACATCTATGCGATCAAGTTAAATAAGTGAGACATACATCTAGGCGATCAAGTTGAATAAGTGAGACATACATCTATGCGATCAAGTTGAATAAGTGAGACATACATCTATGCGATCAAGTTGAATAAGTGAGACATACATCTATGCGATCAAGTTGAATAAGTGAGACATACATCTATGCGATAAAGTTGAATAAGTGAGACATACATCTATGCGATAAAGTTGAATAAGTGAGACATACATCTAGGCGATCAAGTTGAATAAGTGAGACATACATCTATGCGATCAAGTTGAACAAGTGAGACATACATCTATGCGATAAAGTTGAATAAGTGAGACATACATCTATGGATAATTTGAATAAGTGAGACATACATCTATGCGATAAGTTGAACAAGTGAGACATACATCTATGCGATAAAGTTAAATAAGTGAGACATACATCTATGCGATCAAGTTGAATAAGTGAGACATACATCTATGCGATCAAGTTGAATAAGTGAGACATACATCTATGCGATAATGTTGAATAAGTGAGACATACATCTATGCGATAAAGTTGAATAAGTGAGACATACATCTATGCGATAATGTTGAATAAGTGAGACATACATCTATGCGATCAAGTTGAATAAGTGAGACATACATCTATGCGATAGAAAAACTGACATAAGAAAATACTGAAATAATTATGCGAACAGAACATTAGACAACCAGACGATTTGTCAATTAAAAATACGAACAAGTAGGAAAAGTTTGAGAAACAGAACATTCAGAAGAGTTGTCAAGAGAATAGACATGATCAAATGAGAAAAAAATAAGCATTTGGAGAAGTTATTAGGAGAATAATAATAATAATATCAAAGCAGGCATTGAAGTGGGATGCAAAGGGTTCAAGAAAGAGAGGTCGACCTAAGGAGACCCTGAAACGAACTTTGCTGAGAGAGGCAGGACATATCGGTCTCAGTTCCATGGAGGAGATTGAGCGAGTTGCCCAGGATAGAGCGGTATTGAGAAATTACTTGCAGGCCCTATCTGACGTGTAACGGTACGAGAGGAATTATTATTATTAGGAGAATAGATTATGAACATGTGAGAAACATAATATTCGGAAGTGTTACCAAGAGAATAGGAAAGACAGACTACGAAATGAGGATATCAGAAGCAGAGTGGGCATAACTTCAAGCACTGAATACATCGAAAGACAATAAATGCAGTGGTTTGGACATTTAATGAGAATGAAATACAACCAACCACCAATAACAGCATACAATAAAAGAGATCGGGTACTAGAGCTAAAGGAAGACCAAGTAAAAGATGGATAGACAATATCAAGACCACACTACATCAACACGGATATAACACAACAAGGGCGACTCATCTGGCCCTAGAACGCATATTAAGGCTCCCATCCCTACGCTTAACATCAAGAGTGGACTGCCAACTACATCTTCCATCTGGGAATAGACAATAGACAATAGACCATGAGAACAGATATGAACATATGAGAAACATAATATTCGGAAATGTTATCAAGAGAATAGATATAAACATATGAGAAACATAATATTCCGAAGTGTTATTATGAGAATAGATATGAACAAGATGGACACAAATATTGTTCAGTTTTATGAACTTAATCATGCATCTTTCAAGAGTCATCGTAATCGTTTATTGATTTATAAGTTTATGTGGCTTAATGTGCGTAGAAACTGTTATGCCAATAGTTAGCAGTATTTATTATAACGTTATGAGAGCCGCTGTAGCGTAGTTGTTAGTGAACTCGCTTCGAAGGCTGGTGGTCTGGGTTGACCTATATACCACGAGGTATGAAAGGGTTCCTTTACTTTGTACTTATTATAACGTTATTAGTAAAGATAACTAATGGAATTCAACACAGATGCAGCAAAGCAAATCAAATGATAGGGCAAATGGCGCCAATTCTAAGATGCAAACACGTCACCATGAACACAAAAAGAGCAATGTTCAACACAATCTTTCTCCCCCACATTATGCTACCAGTGCCAAACCTGGACACTGACAACAAACGATAGAAGAAAACTAGTCACAACAGAGATGAAGTGTCTACGCAGAATGCTTGGTGTAACAAGAAGAGACCGGTTGAGAAATGAAGACATCAGGAAAAAGTGGATACAACATCAGTACTAGACTTCATCAAGAAACAACAAATGAAATGGTTCGGCCACGTAAGCAGATTACCATCAGACAGTGCACCTCAAAGAGCAATGCTGCTCCGATACAATGGGTACAAAGCAAAAGGCCTGCCACGCAAAAGATAGACCTCAGAGATAACAGAGGCGACGAAAGAAGCTATTTACAAAGCGCATACTAGGGCCCGTTTTAGAAATCTCTTCTTGACCTGACGCTGTGAACAAATAGGATTCGAGAAAGAAAGAAAGTAAAGATAACATTTTTGACATCAGTTGATGTTGAAGTGAGTTTTAACATTTACACAAACAGAAACTGATAAGTTACTGGGAGAATTGAAGAAAAATACATGAAATGTCTGTTATAAAAAGAAAATTCAACAAGTTTATGTATTGGGAAAAGAAACATAATCGTATATATAAAATTTCAGAGTGCATTATTCCCTACCAGGTAGCAGCTAACTGACTGTTTGAAAATAATTTTGATAATTTTTATTGATATTAATTTGAAAGAGATCAGTTCTATAGACTTTCTTCGGTCCGCCTGCCTAGCGTGTTCGTAGCGCGTTGGACGACGGGTGACAAGCTCCTGTGAGTGCGGTTCAATTCCGCAGGCTGACAAAAAAGCCACAAGTTCCCCAGATACACTGTGTTATTGGCACCGAACCGAAAGGTTACGATGTCCATGGACTGAGCCGAAGAGATGAAAGCTCGTGCTTCTGGATCGAAAAAAGTAGGATTATATCTCATACTCTCTTTGAAATAAGAATGGAATTATGAATACATTTTGGATTCCTATTTTTCTAAAATGGGCTTGTGTTTGTCTGTGCTCATCTGTCTATATGTGACACATTCAGTTCATTCATTATTTCGATCTCTCTCTCTTTTTCTCCCAAAACTGTGTCACACTGAACGTCGATCTTGCCTCATCTGACTTGTGATAAAGGGCAGCGAATCAGCGTTCGCCAAGAGACGTCCCTCGACCATGGGCTCGGCATCAGATTAACTCGGCAAGTCGTAAAAGACTGGGTACATAAATAATATATCCCTTGCTCGTGTCTCGATACTTGGCATTCTTTGTGAGCGCTTAAGAGCATACTCACAGCTTTCTTCATCGGCTAACGCCTTCTTCCATCCAACCCCTTTTCTTCCCAAACTCGTTTTTCTTTTTTTCTCTTGTTGAACTGCTTGTCCATTCTGTGAAACAGCTTTGTTAAAAGATGGACGATCGGCCAATAGCGAGAGTGATTTCTCACTGAAATAACAAGTCTGAACACTTCAGTCTATGACGTCTAAACTTATATATTCGGAAACGTTAACACATTTTTATTGGACTTGAGTCAATAAGAGCTACAGTCTTCCAGTTTTGTTTATTATATTGTCATTCTCAGCGAGAACCGAGTTACGAACTGGTATTTTTTTTGTTTGTTTTTATTATATTGTCATTCTCAGCGAGAAACGATTTACGAACTGGGTGTTTTTGTTTGTTTGTTTATTATATTGTCATTCTCAGCGAGAAACGAGTTACGAAATGGGTATTTTTTTTTGTTGGTTTATTGTTTTGGAGATTAAAACTTTTTTAGTCAGAGGCACAGTCTTTTCAACCTAAGTCTTTTTTGTTGTCTATTAGTGCGTGTCATCATCATCAAGGTGCGTATTCTTTATAGGACGTTGTTCTCTTTGCAGCGCATCTGAAATTCATTCTCTCTCTAGTTAGCTCACCCACTTCGTCGATGATCATATAGTACGTGTAAGCCAACAAAACAGAAACCAAATAAGAATAACTCTTTACATAGAATCCTAGAATTATTGATTAGGTACTATTTTGGTGCTGCTATTTCTTCTTTTTTTGTGTGAGATCATTTCCATATGTTCAAAACTTTATTATTTTATTATAAATATAACAGTTTGGAAGAAGAAGAGGAAAAAGAAGAATTTTTTTTTTCGATCCAGAAGCACTTGAGCTTTCAGCTCTTCGGCTCGGTGCCATGGACATCGTAACTCTTCGGTTCAGTGCCACCAACACTGTAAATTTGGAGAACCTGTGACTTTTCTGCCAGCCCGTGGAATTGAACAGCACTCACAGGAGCTTGTCACCGTTGTCCAACGCGTACGGACACGTTGGGCAGGCGAGCAAGAAGAATAAATAAGTGCATAACACTATTAGCACAAACTAAGGAAACGAAACAGTAAAAAAGAAACAAAAGTACATCGATTAGCCAAATCAGTTGGTCTTTAATAATATATAAAAGCTAATAAAAAGCTAATAAATAACTAATAAAAGCAAAGGTAATGAGAACACATACCAAACAAAACAAAAACTGAGGAGGTTATGGTAGAGGAAGGAAAGAAAAACAAAGACAAAAAGTTCACGATTTTGGACAGCTATGTAACCTTAGAGGGGGATGTGAGAAAATAAAATAACGCAAGAATTGGAATGACAGCTGCAACATTCAGATAATTGGACAACATATGGAGATCATTAGCTTACAGGACATCGACTAAAATCAATATATACTAATGAAATGTGCTCTCAGTCTTACTAATATTATTTTTTTTTTTTTAAACCGATGCCGTGCTTTCAGCTCTTCGGCTCGGTGCCGTGGACATCGTAACACTTCGGTTCGGTGCCACAAACACCATGAATCTGGTGAACCTGTGGCTTTTCTGCTAGCCCGCAGAATTGAACCCGCACTCACAGGAGCTTGTCACCCGTAGTCCAACGCGCTACGAACACGCTGGGCAGACGGGCGTCTTACTAATATATGGATCAAAGTCATGGAAAATCCTCGGTTTCCTCCCGATCTCTCTCTCTTTCTCTCTCTCTCTCTCGCGATCGTTCTTAAGCCGCTTTTATCATTCTATTATGATATATAAGCAGCCAAACATCAAGAACGGATGGACACAGCCTTCAGTACCTATTGGAGCTCTAGTGCTTATTCGTCGATGGTTTGTTCAGTTTCATCCAGCGTCCTCCCGATCTGATCCGATCCGCTCTGACCAGACTAGATGTGTAGGTTTCCGCCCATCGTGAAAAACAAGTACCAAGACAGATAGTCGAAAAATAGGCTTTTTGTCGAAAAATAGGCTTTTAGGTGAAGATGTCGAGGAAGAATTATTCTCAGAAGTCGGGTTAAAAATAGCAAATACTGAGATCACCCGACGCACAGACATCAACAATGTCAACGAGGAAATAAAAAGAAGAAGATTGAAGTAGTTGAGACATACATTAATAATGAGGAAGACCAGGCACTCACATGTGGCTCAATTGGAATCCGCAGGGCAAGAGGAGTAGAGGAATATCTAGTGAGAAATGGAGACGAACCGTGGACAGAGAAAGAGATGAGGTGGGAAAGATCTGGAATGAACTAAGCTGTTGCAATGGCAAACTACTGAACGTATAAGTAGTGGCTAGAAAATCAACGACTCGTTTACTGTTGGTAATGGCTAAGTCATGTAAAGGATATGCCACTTTTTTCATTTCCTTATTTATATGGAAATATTTGCTCTGAGAGTAATCTTACAGCCTTCACTTCTCGATGTTTACATGATACTGTTCTTTCACGCTCGGTAGTTCGGTAGTGATAGTTCCAACTTCACAACAACCGGTTGTCTCATAATTTCTCTTCTCCTTTCACGTATTTTTTTATAACAAGGTATCTACACTTCTCGTCCATCTCCGATAAAGCTAGTACTCGATCTTTATAATCATCATCAAGGTGCGTATCTTTTATAGGACGTTGCTCTCTTTGCAGCACATATAAAATTCACTATGTCTCTAGCCAGTTCACCCACTTCGTCGATGGTCATATTCATGGTTTACTCGATCCTACCCAGCCTGAAATCAGAGTTCACTGGTAAATCCTTATCTTTTCACATAGAACACCAGAATATTTTTTGGAGCATGAGACGAGACCTGTACTTCAACAGTACAAGATCCAAGCATGCACACACACTGAAAACAATTTCCGTTTCTAAGCAAGGGCTTAGCATTCATATACTCTATCACTAAAAAATCATATCCGTTTCTACTCAATAACCTACACATGTTTACACAATCTTTATAATACAATCCCGCATGCGCATACAAAACATTAACTTCCTCTACATTGTAAGAACAACAACATGAACGAATGAATATGCAGTGACACAATCTGACACTTGTATCAACAATAGTAACTTAATTATAGTAATGTATATTCAAGTCTAAAAACTAAGTCTTTGCGCAAACACAATGAGTAACATATAATCAATGCAATAATTAGAAATTAACAAATTAAATATCATTAAACATGTATCCATGATTTTTTTTTCTTTCGTCCTTCAACTCAGACGAAGTTTCATCTCTGAAACTGATTTTTCGTGAAAATCTGTTTTTCCAATTTCTTACAATGGCAGCAGCGTGCACATTGTAAATTACTTTACACTGGCAGCCGTGTGCTCAATGTACTCGTAATTAGTATTCCCTCGCCATACAGGCAGATTTTCTCCGACTTCAGAGGTACTCATGTTATCGTCCTGAGTAAGACCAGGGGACTCGAACAAATGCCGGACAGTAGGTTCGAACCCGAGCTATGAGGCGTCTCACAGCTCGCAGGCCGAGCTACTATCAACTACTCTAGGCAGTCCCCTATCCATGATTTAATTGTCATGTTTACACATATTCTTTCGACATAACATTTCGAGATATATAAATTTGTAAACATAAAGATCTCTATTATTTCTGCCCTTGATAGATTCAATTATGAATATATGTAGGAAGGTTTATGTTCAGGATTGACACATGATTACTTTCTATCACCAGTGTTCTTGAACATTTTCTTTCTTTTAATTTCTCCAGTCCTGGTTTGTCTCACAGCGTCAGGATAAGAAGAGATTTCTCGAACGAGCCCTAGTGTGCGCTTCATAAATAGTGTCTTTCGTTGCCTCTATTATCTCTGAGGTCCACCTCTTGCTTTGCCGGCCTTTTTCTTTGTATCCATTGCATCGGAGCAACATTGCTCTTTGAGGTGCACTGTCTGTTGGTAGTCTGCTTATGTGGCCGAATCATTTAATTTGTTGTTTCTTGATGAAGTTTAGTACTGATGTTGTACCCACTATTTTCCTGATGTCTTAATTTCACAATCGGTCTCTTCTTATTACTCCCAGAATTGTGCACAGGCACTTCATCTCTGTCGTGACTAGTTGAATGTCAGATGTAGCCATATTAACTATATATTTAGTAAATATATTGGACTGAATAGAAAGGACAAACAAATTATCCAAGATATTAAAAGGACACTATATACTACCCTTTCACATTTATGTAGGTAATCTCTCTCTCTCAGATCAGTACTTCTGGGGTGATCTTTGATCAATTGCAACCAAAAGCTGATCTACCTGGAGTCACCTTTGATAGACACGTTTTCGAGCGTCGTAGCAGATTTGTCTATATTGGGATCATCTTCGATCGCAATCTATCATTCAAATAACATGTTGAATAAACGACACAACGTTTCAAGAGCAGCCTCGGAGCTCTTAACGTAGTAGTAGTTGCTCACATCGAGCCGAGACTGTCTGTCCTCCTGTTCCATCAGCTGGTTATGTCCGTTGTGACTTACGGACTTGGTATCCTCACGATGGTATATCTCGATTTCAATGTGAGTGTTTGGGACGTAGTTACAATGAAGGCTTGCGTATAGTCCTCGACTGCAGTAGAGGTACTCTCAATTTGAAGATGGGATATATTTCATTAGCATTCTATCACTATGTTTCAACAAAAAAACTTATAAGAGTTAATAACAACAAAAAATAAACGTTAATAACAACAAAAACATAACGTTAATAACTACAAAAACTATAACAGTTAATAACAACAAAAACATAAACGTTAATAATCTACAAAAAGCAAATTACAAATTAACGTTAATAACAACAAAAACATAACGTTAATAACAACAAAAACATAACGTTAATAACAACAAAAAAACATAACAACAAAATTAACAACTTAAACAAACATAAGCAAAATAATTTTCAAAAAATATAAATAAAATTTATAATCCTGTCTAATCGTGACCGGGACACTACTGTGACTATATGCCCGTAATCAAGCAAATCATTCACGGACAGGAGTTGTAGTGTAAAACGAGTAATATCGTAAGTTGAATTTGGCATTGGCATTATTTCGGCTGAGAAAACATTAAAACGACTGTCACTTGTCAGTCGTCATGATGACCTGTGCAGGATAACATAGACAACCGCTGGTGGGTACAGTTAGTTAGCCACAACCTCGACATGACAGAGTAGACTACTGTTGTTGATATAAGAGATCGTTGGACCACCTTCTGGCAAAAGAGCTGTCAACTTGGCAAGAAAATAACATACATTTAATTGAGGATATATATATAAACTAGCTGTACTGACCAGCTTCGCCAGGTATTTACTTGTGGAATCTTTTCCGACCGTAATGGTTCTCGTGTCGATTCAGCTTCAAATGACTACATGAAGTACGCTGCAAAGTATATGAGACGGTGTGATGTTGACAAGATCATGCATTATGTCCTGCAGGTCAAAGAAAATAATGGTCTAATACCGTATTTCCCAATATACAGGGTGTTCAACTTAAAAGCAGCCCATGGATGGAGCTAATCTGGCATATATGTATGGAAATGAGAAGGTTCAGTGATGACATAGTATAGGTCAAGGTTGTGTGATGGTGTGTAATTGTAGTGCGGGAAGGGGCGATGAACAAATGTGACGTAGGACAAGCTAGTCAGAACTGGTTTAAATAGTAAATAGACGAGATGCAATGCGTACCTGGCAAACTTCTATTTATCACTGGGGCTGCTTTTAAGTTGAACACCCTGTATCTCATTGTGTAGAAACTGGCTACTTGACTTTGGTATATACGAGTATATATATATATATATATATATATATATCTTATCCGATGATATTCTGGTGTATCGCATGGGCAAGGACAGAAATGAGATCGCATCTGCATTACAGTGTGAACTGAATAGGATTGGTGACTGGTGCAACGAATTCGAAGCGAATGTGAACCCAGCAAAGGCCTCTCTGACATGGTTCTCTCTTAACACTTACATAGTAAAGATACCTACCCCGGTTGTCAGCATGTGTAACAAAGACATTGACAGAAGCGAAACACTAAAGTATCTTGGAATAACAGTTGACAGAAGCCTGTCATTTAAGAGCCATGTTGAGAACGTAATCATAAAGGCAAGAAAAGGGCTAACCGCTCTCAAAGTTATGGCGGGGGCGGATATTGAGCAACGCCTGCTACTCTTTCTTTATCAGGGACTAGTGCTGAGCGTGGTGGACTATGGCCTTGGTCTTCTAACAGTAAGCAGAACATCGCTGGATAAGTTAGAAAGGATCCAAAATGAAGCGATGAGGCTTATACTCGGTTGCACACGTGACACTTCTGTGAGGCAATGCGCTATGTCCTTGGATTGCCAACGATAGTCACGAGACACAAAGTCGCACAGGTAAAAGCGTATCTGAGAGTTTCTGCGGGCACAAATCATCCTCTGCACAAATCCATAAATGAGAACAATTGAAGAGAGGTCGATCCTGGATGGCCGAGGATATTATTAAACAGGTCTGTACTCTAGATGAGCTGAGGCACGGTGACGAATGGATGCCTATATCAGAGGATATGACTGCCTACGCCAGGGTTATCAGCACACTTGGACGCCGCTGTAGAGAATGGGCCCCGGGCGTCGTCAATGCGGAAATTCTTGCACTCGTGGATCAGCACTCCCACCCAGGTGATATCATTATCTTCACCGATGGCTCTGTCAAGCGTGGCACCAGATCATCGTGGGCTTACTCAGCACAACGAAACGGTCGCACACTTCATGAGGACTGCGAGGCTTTTGAGACAACGACATCGAGCATGACTATGGAGATCACCGCTGCCTCCAGGGCTTTGGCATGGGTGGCTGAACAACAGGTTACCCATACGATCATCATATCAGACTCAATGAATATGCTTCAACTGATTGAATCTGGAAGTATGCGTGTGGAATTGGTGGACATCATTCGGAGATCACATCTCAAGAAAATGACTTGGCTGTACACGCCTGGACATGCTGGAGTGCGGGGTAACGAGCGTGCTGACTCTCTTGCAAACAGTGCCCCGACTCAAGTGGGCAGAAGCATGGACAGAGCCGATATCATTAATGCGGTACGATCTCAATTGTGTGACATGGGCGGGTCTCAGACACTGGAACGAGTTCGAGAATTAGGCGTTAAGTTTGGACATGCCAGACAGTGTCGTCTTCGTGGTAGAGAGAAGATATAGTAATAAACTTCTCATGGGTACTGTGAGCAAATGGACTTTGGGATGGCTGATGCAACGGAGGACAGAGCACGAATGGGAATGCCCAATGTGCCATGCGTCGATCGATAACATAACATATATATCTTAGTACATTTATCTTTATCTTAGTCCATTTGTATTCAATGTTCTGTTCATGTTTACCATCAAGTAACGTTCTTTATCTTAGTACATTTGTATTCAATGTTCTGTTCATGTTTACCATCAAGTAACGTTCTTTATCTTAGTACATTTGTATTCAATGTTCTGTTCATGTTTACCATCAAGTAACGTTCTTTATCTTAGTACATTTGTATTCAATGTTCTGTTCATGTTTACCATCAAGTAACGTTCTTTATCTTAGTACATTTGTATTCAATGTTCTGTTCATGTTTACCATCAAGTAACTCTTTATCTTAACATTTGTATTCAATGTTCTGTCTATGTTTACTCATCAAGTAACGTTCTTTATCTTAGAAACATTTGTATTCAATGTTCTGTCATGTTACCATCAAGTAACGTTCTTTATCTTAGTAGCATATGTATTCAATGTTCTGTTCATTTTACCTATAAATAACGTTTTATCTTAGTACATTGTTTCAGTTCTGTCATGTTTACCATCAAGTAACGTTCTGTATCTTAGTACATTTGTATTCAATGTTCTGTTCATGTTTACCATCAAATAATGTTCTTTATCTTAGTACATTTGTATTCAATGTTCTGTTCATGTTTACCATCAAGTAACGTTCTTTATCTTAGTACATTTGTATTCAATGTTCTGTTCATGTTTACCATCAAATAACGTTCTTTATCTTAGTACATTTGTATTCAATGTTCTGTTCATGTTTACCATCAAGTAACGTTCTTTATCTTAGTACATTTGTATTCAATGTTCTGTTCATGTTTACCATCAAGTAACGTTCTTTATCTTAGTACATTTGTATTCAATGTTCTGTTCATGTTTACCATCAAGTAACGTTCTTTATCTTAGTACATTTGTATTCAATGTTCTGTTCATGTTTACCATCAAGTAACGTTCTTTATCTTAGTACATTTGTATTCAATATTCTGTTCGTGTTCACTATCAAATAACTAGAACCTATTCTTAAATTCGTATGAGCTGATTTTCAAGCTTGCTATCTCTCTTTCACTTCTTTATTTTGTAACCTTTGACTGTTTATTTATAGTTGTTTTTTTCTTAGTAGGATAAATGTTCAATTTCAGTTTCAATTTACCTATGCATAAATTATGATGATCACTGCCTACATCTGCTCCTCGGTATGCACGGACATCCAGCAATGATGTTCTAAATTGTGTATTTATATTTATGCACATATGATCAATCTGATTCCTGGTCACTCCATCAGGTGAGTGCCAAGTAAGTTTGTGAATCTCCTTGTGGGTAAAGATATTACCTTCAATTACTAACTTTGACAGCATACATAACTCAGCCAGTCTTTCTCCATTCTCATTCAATGTGTTTATTCCTTGGTTTTCTTTAAGTCTTTCTCTTATTACATTATCACTTCCAACCTTGGCATTAAAGTTCCCCATTACTAATAGCAGATCATGTTTTGGTTGTCTTATTAATTTGATCCTGCAGCTGCTCATAAAACTCATGTCCTTCTTATCATTCTTGTTGGTGGGGCAAGACAGAAATTTTCGGAAAAATCATGGTTTCAGTTAGGTTATATTTTAATGTATAAAATAATAAATACACGTTACACCTTATTTTGTGGGGCCAGCCCACTGAACCTTAATGACTAGTCGCACTGATCTTTAGTCTCATTAGTTGGTGCACTATAGTATTGTATCTTAACATGCCTTGTATTTAGTAGCACCAGTATAATCTATTATACTTTTCCGACAAAATGTTTGCTTGATTCAAATAAAAGCCGAAATGAAATTCAGTAATTACAAATTATTTATTTATTGTGGATGGCAGAATCACGAATTTACCGGAATTGTCTCCAATACCATTGTTCGAAATCTCATCTTTTAATTCTTTTGACTTTGGAGACTTTGACTTTCGCCTCTTTCAAAATGTTCTTTTATGAAAGTACTTACCAAGCGTTGAAGATATAACCTAAATATGTATTGTGGGTTTAAATTTTTAAAGCAAATTGTGTTCGATATTATATTTCATTTTCCCAGTCCATAAATGGTGCTTTCATGTTTTTTGTGTGCACATGCTCAATGATCTAGTATAATGGCTAATTGAACACTATGAAATCGATACTTTGTGTAACTAACTTAATATATACGAAAATGTAACAGTTATGCCCACATTACGATTACCGTCAAGTATTTTCTTGAAGTGAAACCAGGCATGACCACGTACTTTCTTCGCTCACTTTCACCTGTTAAGCTGAACTTCAATGATTGTTCAGCTGCCATATATCTGGTAAAGTGAAGGAGGAGGGAGGTGGTTTTCTGTGGCGAAGCTGCTTGTCTTGCGTTCTGAAGATTCTGTTTACACGTGCATTTTTTCTAGAGATTCTCAAAACTGTTGTCGGAGCTACGGAGTTCGTGCTGTATGCATTATTCTCGACAAATGGCGTACCATTTCTGTAGAGTAGGATCAAGCCATATTGGGTAAAACCTAGAGCAATGAAGTCAATCCTTCATCTGTAGATCCTTTAGTTTGTATTTCTAATGAAATATTGAATAAAACTCAACTTTACCAAAGTCTGCCTGGAGGCCGTCCTGATTTTTTTACTGGTCACATTAAACGTCACAGTGGATTAGATAACGCAATAATGGAGGGCATAGTTTCTGAGAGACGAGGTAGAGAACGACCAGAACGATGGTTACACAATGATAGGAAGGAAGCGTTCTATGCGACAATGAAGGATGTGGCATTACTAGCTAGATCTAGAGTGTCAGACGTAATGTGATGACAGCAGCGTTCTGTAAATGACAAGTTACATGATGAGAAAGTAGCAGGTAGCTTCGGGAATGATGCTTTTGAATGTACCAATAGACATGGTCAGAAATCTAGAGTTTTCTTTCAGGCACACGTCGCCTAAAGGAAAAGAGATTACATAACGACTACTAGTATGAGGAAAACAACTGATGCAGTTACTGTAACTCTATAACACACCACTTACTATTGCAGTTTGATCAAATTTGCTTAAAAAGATTTACACTAACAAAACAATACAGACAGCCTTAATAAAATTCATGAAATACATCGGTCATTGGTTATTGGTTACCAAACCGACGCTATAGCACTGCAGGCAGACACCTAAGTGCTCAGTCTCTCCCAACAGATGTAGAAATGTGTACACACTGCTGGTTCCCGATGCTTGCTGGTTAAACACACACCTACCTCTTTCCATCTGTCATCTAGTTCTACTTGTAGATAAATAGATTATTTTGAACAACTTACACCACTTGATATAGATCATTTTCTTCCTATTCCAATTAACAAATATAACTTCCACAGGAGATTTCCATTTTTTCCTTCTGTATCGTTCCACTAATTGTTTACCAAAATATTTCAACTATTTTTTTTCAGTTTTCTTTACGTTTCCTTTCAGCGCACAGGGCCTATTTTCTCATCTGCTGTCCATTGGAGGGCTGTCTTAGCCATTGTCTCTACTAGAAGACAACATTCATGATAAATCAAGCTTCATGTTCGTCTTTTAATGAAGGTCTTCAATGATGCACTGCCGCCTAAGTGGTTACCGGGGCCCAAATTTGGGGTGTATAGAATAGAACCACGATTACCTGCCACGCATGTCGTAAGAGGCGACTAAGGAGGTTTGGTTGAAATCGGATGCATGTGTCCTAAACGTGTAGAAGTCTATACGTTTAGGGGCCTACCAAACAATGTGCAACGTATACACGTTCTTGGCAAACATCAAACATACCACAAAGAGTGATTAAAATTGGTCGTAAAGAACGAACGCAAAGAAGAAGAAGAATGATGCACTGCTTGTTTGTTTTGAAATCTCCTCATCTGCTGTCGTTTGTTTTTTTACAGAAAATTTTCAAGATTTTGCTAAAACATATTTTTTTAAATTTCTTCAGCTTTTCTCTGATGCTTGGGGTCATTTTGAATCACTCTCTACTACACCATTCGGAATTATGCAAACATCAACTAAAAATTCAACACTCAAAGCCATGGTTTTGTATATTTCAATTATCTGTATTTTCATACAACAATAGTCACAGAAATGAAAAAAAAATGATGAAAATGTGCATGTTATCTGGTCAGTTTAAAATTCTTATATTACAAATATCAATTAACAATTGCTAGTGGTGTGTACCAGCTGACACTTACAAACTCATGCAAAACAGGAGCTAGTGGTGTCTGTCATGCCACACTAAAAACTCATGCAAAACAGGAGCTAGTGGTGTGTATCGCACACTTAAAAACTCATTCTAAACAGGAATGGTGAGACGAGGCTGAGTAGAGATACTGGCACAGACATGGATCAAAGAAATTATCTTCATTTGTGTCCCAGTACAACGCCAGATTCAGAAGTAATGAGCGAGATGATGATTAACTGGAACGGCTACAATATTAGAGAGCTCTGCTTCTTCATTTTTCTAATTTGGTTTTGTCTCACGGCGTCATAGTGCACTGCTATCTATTCATCCATCCATCCATCCATCCATCCATCCATTCATCCATCCATCCCTCCATCCATCCATCCATCCATCCCTCCATCATCATCATCTATCTATCTATCTATCTATCTATCCTATCTATCTATTCTCTAATCCTGTTTGCCTTTCAGTGTCAGGTCGAAAAAGGAGACACCTGGAGCGAGCCTCTCTATGCCCCTTGTCTTTCTTTCTCTTCTCCAATCCTGGTTTGCCTCACAGCTTCAGGGAAGAAGATATTTCTAGAACAGGTTTTGTGTGTGCTTTATAAATAGTGTCTTTCGTCGTCTCTGTTATCTCTGAGGTCCACCTTTTGCGTGACCGGCCTTTTGCTTTGTATCCATAGAGCGCTGCAATTGGCATAAATTGCATTCTTAACACATTGAGAGAGTCTATCGGAACAGAGAAGTTTCAGGTTTGTGAATCCCACCAGATTGAGAGAGTCTATCGGAACAGAGAAGTTTCAGGTTTGTGAATCCCACCAGGTTGAGAGAGTCTATCGGAACAGAGAAGTTTCAGGTTTGTGAATCCCACCAGGTTGAGAGAGTCTATCGGAACAGAGGAGTTTCAGGTTTGTGAATCCCACCAGGTTGAGAGAGTCTATCGGAACAGAGGAGTTTCAGGTTTGTGAATCCCACCAGGTTGAGAGAGATTTGTGTCGGCATTGGTACAAGCCAAAAATAACGACATATCAAATACATGTGATGATTGATTAATCGAACTGTCGTATTGGGTCGTTGGCTTCTAATGGATTTGTTGAGGTAAGGATCAGAGCATCTATGAGCATGTTGACTGTGATATGGTAACAAAGTGTATAAAACATAGTCCTCATAAAATTAATATTTATTAACATACTTTAGATATCGGAAGTAAATGTAGATCTATTGGTGCTCCGCTTCTTTCATGCTAATAATAGTTCCTGTTGTTCTCCGCTTATTTCCGTCATATTTCGACTATGACATGACTTTTTCTACAAGTTTGACTTCTTTTCAAATTGTAATGATTACTCCATTTCTTCTGACAACTTTCAAATTGTAATCATTTCTCCATTTCTTCTGCACAATTTTAAGCTTTCAATTATTGTAATCATTTCTACATTTCTTCTGCACAACTTTCAAATTGTAATCATTTCTCCATTTCTTCTGCCCAGCTTTCAAATTGTAATCATTTCTCCATTTCTTCTGCACAACTTTCAAATTGTAATCATTTCTCCATTTCTTCTGCACAACTTTCAAATTGTAATCATTTCTCCATTTCTTCTGCCCAGCTTTCAAATTGTAATCATTTCTACATTTCTTCTGCACAACTTTCAAGATTTAATGTAATCATTTCTCCATTTCTTCTGCACAAGCATTTCTCATGTTTCAAATTGTAATCATTTCTTTATAATCTAAAACCACGATTTCAAACAGATCACATTCAATTATATTTCAGACAAGAACCAAAACATTCTTTATATGATACAGGCTCTGCGACACACTATCTAGTAGCGAATAAGTTGACACATGTACATGAACACTTTGAGACACACCATCTAGCAGCGAATATAGATCCACAAATTTGCGATTCCAACATTTCAAATTGAAACTTGATTTCCTTGTTAACAATCAATAAGGAATAAATGCAACTATTTATTAAAATATAAATAGTAAACAACTTATAGTACAACTCTTTCTGACAACATAACTAACCAACAACTTATAGTTCAGTGCTTTTTAGAAATCAAATTAACCGACTCATTCAAACCAGATTGATATATAATATTGATGATATCAAACATAATGACTATAATATTATTTCATCATACGTTTCACAAGAGTTGAGCAAATTGTCGACAGACAAACCAGGACCAAAAAAAAGTGTATCAATACAATATGAAATCTTGTTTCTTGGTCAACAGTAATTTCGTGTAACCCCACACATTCGAAAACAAACAATCACTGAATAAGTTTCTTAGTTTCGTACGAGTTATGGCGTTATTGGAATAGGGCTCATTAAAAACAATCACTGAATAAGTTTCTTAGTTTCGTACGAGTTCTGGCGAAGCTGGGTTAGAGTTCATCAAGTGTATTCTTCTTCTTCTATGAACGCTCCATATCGACAACTTGTTAACCACTCTTTGCGATTTGCATGTAGTCCGAGCCTAAGAGCGATTGTACGTTGTGTCAGTTATGCGCCTACAAGTAGGCCAGCACATCCGATTTCTGCCTCGCTTTTTATTTGCTAGGGTAGCTTCCCTAGTCCCCTACCTCAGTCGCCTCTTACGACATGCCTTGTTGGTCGCAGTGTTACTATTCTTTGCTCCCTTGAGAGCCAAGGCAACACACGAGCGCAACAAGTGTATGAAACAAGATGATCTAGTCTGGTTCAAATCTACCAGGTATATTTGTGGGATTGATTAGAATATTGCATAAGCGTTTGCTTATCTAATCGGATACAAGAGTGATTTCGGTTCAATCCCAGACTCGACGTTTCACACTTGAGGAAAGGAATTAGTCTCCTACCACCTGCAGACTACGAGATATAAATGTGAAGTAACAGGAATTTCATACCTTAAGGTCTGAAAAGACTGAAATGACAATTCACATCAAACGAGTCGTTGATTTTCTAGGCACCACTTATACGTTCAATAGTTTGTCATTGCTTTCACAACTGTACGATCTATTAAACACTACATGGCATTGTTTTGTTATATTTGTCTCAGAATTGATCTTGAATCAAATTATTTCGAATTTAAGTTGAAATTAAAGTCGTTATTTAATCAAAGCGAATTTATTCGAATGGCATTGTTAGTTATCTTTCCTCTTGGCCTGTGGGCGGCAATTATGGCAAGGTCATAAGTCTCCATGTCTCGCGATTCGTGTATTATGTGACATTTATTTGTCATCTATCTTTTTACCGCGTGGAGGATTCTGGTCAAAAGGATTTGAGCGCAACTACCATTCCGGAGACCCTGGATCTATTTCCCATAGGTCAATTAGCTTTTTTCTGTCGGTGGCATACAGAAAAAAATCATAACTTGAACATTTTCACAGTGACTGCACTAAGCCATGCGACCATAAATCCATCAGGCTCATGTTCCTCTATCCTATAGTTAGTTTAGTTTGTTCTTTCGTGTCAAAGGCGGCACATAGGGCAGAGGTTTTAGATCTCCATGTGATACGTTCTTTGCTAGCAGTTGGAGATCTTGTATGGTTTTACATCCCAATAGTTTACTTTCTTGTTGGATGGTTCTTCGAAGAATGGTCTTTGGTCTTCCACATTTTCTTTTCCCAACTGGTGTCCACATAAGGACTTGTCGATTTAGTCTCTTTTCGTCTGATCTAAGAACATGACCTAAATATTTCCACCTTCGTTTCCTTATAATATTTGATACGGGTTGTTGGTGTGTTCTATCTCTCACTGTGGTGTTAGAAATGAAATCACTCCATTTTACTTTCAATAATTTTCGGAGACATTTATTCTCAAAGCTGTCCAGTTTCTTATCAATTTTCTTTGTTGATTTCCAACTTTCACAACCGTAGGTCAGTACAGGAATCACACATGACCTAAATAATTTAACTTTTGTGCATATACTAAGGTCATGAGATTGCCAGATATTCGTTAATTTAGTGAAGGCACTGGCTGCTATAGCAATACGAGAGTTTATTTCTTTCATCGTGTCTCCGTTGTTTGACACTTTACTACCCAAATATGTCAAATGTTCAACATTCTCCAGTGTTTGATCATTTATTACGATGTTGTCTGTTTTTAATGTTTCTTATCCTATATCGCACTAAAAAGCATTACTACACAAGCAGTAAAGATAGTTGTTTTGTTTATCCTTTTAGCTTATCAAACGTTAGAAAGTCTATTCTAATTGTTGGCCAGCGATTGCATAAAAATATGTCATAATCATCATGTGTTATGCAGGCTGCCGTAGTCAATCGTAGATCTACACAAACGTCTGTCCTAAATACCAATTATCAGCTCAGAAGTTGGCTTTTTTCCGTCCCGTGAAGTTAGACTTTCAAAATTATTTTACTTTGTTATTCTTTATCTCGTCCTTTATTGGTTTTGTCGACTGTCACCATCTGTCCTAGTGCTTCTTTTTACATGATACATCCGGAATAAATTATAATTTTCTCTTATTTATATTGATAATAAATTGTTTGTGCGTTTTGACATCTTCTAGCACAACATCAGCATTAGTCTTTCTTGAGGTTATCAACATTCTTCTGTAAAACTACATCTCTGTTACTTCTGATACTGTATTGTTTATAACTAGCTTCCACAGATGAGTACTGGCTCTATGTAGCAGTGAGAAACTCAACGTGAAAACAATTGTCTAAAATATGCTGCTCTTTAAATACTTACGCTGCAGTGAATGTGTAAGTCCTTTTTGCGGTTTTTTTCGTTGAAAAAGCAATGCAAACGGTTATTAATTACGGTTTTAAAACTCTGATGACACGTACTTTTATATGACTGCAGAACACCATAACCTTAGATTGGGAAATGCAACACAGATTGGTTCACTACTAGTTTCAGAACCTGAGGTAGCTGGCAAAGCTATGCACAAGAAACCAGATCTCGGTCAAAATATCCTGTTTGCAAATAGAAAATACAAAATAATATTTAACCAGAAGCCATCTCACACTTCATCAAAGTTCACATTTCATAATTACTTTAACATAACGTTATATTTTTTAAATGTTTTCCTTACCTTTGTAACATAACTTGATCTGGTTTTTTTTGTTAATGTTTCCTGAATTCTTTAACATAACTTGATCTATTCTTGAATGTTTTCTACATTTTTTAACATAGCTGTAACCATTTTAAAAGTTTTTTCCCCACTTCTGTAACATAAATGTATCTGTTCTTGAAAGTTTTTCTCTACTACAGTTACATAACTTAATGTGTTCTGGAAAGCTTTCCCTATGTAACATAACTAATCTGTCCTGCATGGTTTCCTACTACTGTAACATAACTTAATCTGTCCTGCATGGTTTTTCCCTACTACTGTAACATAACTTAATCTGTCCTGCATGGTTTTTCCCCACTACTGTAACATAACTTAATATGTCCTGCATGGTTTTTCCCCACTACTGTAACATAACTTAATATGTCCTGCATGGTTTTTCTCCACTACTGTAACATAACTTAATCTGTCCTGCATGGTTTTTCCCCACTACTGTAACATAATTCCATCTTTTCTTGAAATTTTTCTTCACTTCTGTAACATAATTTTATATATTCTGGAAAATTGTCCCCAACTTGTATAACATACTATTGCCTGTTCGTTAATTTGTTCCCTCACTGTCATATATAGCTTCTTCTTTCTATGAATGACCCCCCCCACCTCCCACCCAACTTCTGTAACAGAGTTGTACCTGCTCTATTCGCACTTGTATATTGTAGTTGTAAATGTTATTTATAATGTTCACTTGAGATGTTCATCCGTTTAACAAAATCTTCCAATTGTCCAAATTTATTCGAAATCTCCATAGAACAAGAGCACTGTGTACGGTAATGTTGATCAAATCTCTATAGAACAAGAGAACTGTGTATGGTAACGCTGATCAAATCTCCATAGAACAAGAGAACTGTGTATGGTAATATTGATCAAACCTCTATAGAACAAGAGCACTGTGTATGGTAACGCTTATCAAATCTCAATAGAACAAGAGCATTGTGTATGGTAACGCTGATCAAATCTCTATAGAACAAGAGCACTGTGTATGGTAACGCTTATCAAATCTCAATAGAACAAGAGCATTGTGTATGGTAACGCTGATCAAATCTCTATAGAACAAGAGCACTGTGTATGGTAACTCTGATCAAATCTCAATAGAACAAGAGCATTGTGTATGGTAACGCTGATCAAATCTCTATAGAACAAGAGCACTGTGTATGGTAACGATGATCAAATGAATGAGCTTTGACTAATCGATACCATATCATCAGCTTCTAGAATATGCCCAGTATGTTAGTTCTCTGTGGTAAGTAGTCTTACCACACACAGTTCACTCCCTGTTTGATGTTACATTAACCGATGTGTATCTTCACTCCTTGTTTGATGTTACATTAACCGATGTGTATCTTCACTCCTTGTTTGATGTTACATTAACCGATGTGTATCTTCACTCCTTGTTTGATGTTACATTAACCGATGTGTATCTTCACTCCTTGTTTGATGTTACATTAACCGATGTGTATCTTCACTCCTTGTTTGATGTTACATTAACCGATGTGTATCTTCACTCCTTGTTTGATGTTACATTAACCGATGTGTATCTTCACTCCTTGTTTGATGTTACATTAACCGATGTGTATCTTCACTCCTTGTTTGATGTTACATTAACCGATGTGTATCTTCACTCCTTGTTTGATGTTACATTAACCGATGTGTATCTTCACTCCTTGTTTGATGTTACATTAACCGATGTGTATCTTCACTCCTTGTTTGATGTTACATTAACTGATGTGTATCTTCACTCCCTGTTTGATGTTACATTAACCGATGTGTATCTTTACTCCCTGTTTGATGTTACATTAACCGATGTGTTTCTTCACTCCCTGTTTGATGTTACATTAACCGATGTGTATCTTCACTCCCTGTTTGATGTTACATTAACCGATGTGTATCTTCACTCCTTGTTTGATGTTACATTAACGATTGTATCTTCACTCCTGTTTGATGTTACATTAACCGATGTGTATCTTCACTCCCTGTTTGATGTTACATTAACCGATGTGTATCTTCACTCCTTGTTTGATGTTACATTAACCGATGTGTATCTTCACCCTTTTTTGATGTTACATTAACCGATGTGTATCTTCACTCCTGTTTGATGTTACATTAACCGATGTGTATCTTCACCCTGTTTGATGTTACATTAACCGATGTGTATCTTCACTCCTTGTTTGATGTTACATTAACCGATGTGTATCTTCACTCCTTGTTTGATGTTACATTAACCGATGTGTATCTTCACTCCTTGTTTGATGTTACATTAACCGATGTGTATCTTCATTCGGAAAGTTACATTATGAGTAGTATTAGTCTTTTTTGAATTTAATTAACTGATGTGTATCTCACTCGTATATTTTCGATGTACATTAACCGAGTGATCCACCCTCATTGTTGGATGTTAATTAACCGTGTGATCTTCACTCGCTGTGACCGATGGGCAAATAATCGAGTTTAAGTATTTCAATCCGTGTTGATGTTCATTAACATTTGTATCTTACTCCTTGTTTGATGTTACATTAACGATGTGTATCTTCACTCCTTGTTTGATGTTACATTAACCGTGGTATCTTCACTCCTTGTTTGATGTTACATTAACGATAGTATCTTCACTCTTGTTTGAATGTTACATTAACGATGTGTATCTCAGATTCAGGAAACGTGTATCATTTATGAGAGCTGCAGTAGTGTAGTTGTTAGTGAACTTCCTTATTAGTCTAGTCATCGTGTTCAATACCACAGTGGGCGTGGATATTTTTTCCCACTGTAACTAATCCCAGGTCGATCCAGCCTCAATTGGGTACCTGGAAAAGCACTGCAAAGTCTAGGTGACCGGTGTGATGTTGACTACATCACGCATCGTGAGCCGATGGTCAAGAAAAATACGGTTCTAACACCGTATTATCCAATATACAACGTGGTATAAAAACAGTTCTTTAAACATTTGTATCATATCTCCTGTGAGTGTCTGTAGCTCAAGCGGTAGTGAACTCGATCACAAACCCAAGCGTACCTGCTTCAAACCCCACGGTGGGCAAGTTTGGAAGCAAATTCGTTTCCGTGGGATTTTACAAAAGGTAAAATAGACCTCACCGTTCAGAAAGCAATGGCAACCTATTGAACGTATAAGTGGTGCCTAGGAAATCAACGACTCGTTTACTGTGGTTGATGGCTATGTCCTGTAAAGGATATGTCACAATTTTCATTTTTTAATTGTCATCATTTGTCTTATAAAATATGACTGGCGCTTTCATTGAAAAACACCTCTGGATAAAATCTACAGTAGTGCAAGCATGATGATCTTTGATGTGCTTTTTTATCCATAAGTACATCTAGTTCATTTCTGGTTTCACATCAGTGTGAGATCGGACTATGTGATAGCTCTGAAGGTGTCCCAGAAAAATCTGAGCCTACAGATCCTATCATGTCATCAGAATGCATGTAGCCTCGATGCATCATCAACTCTCCGTGGCCTGGACTTCTGGCTAGCCCAATATGCATCATCAAATCTGTATGATGTTGTGGGCTGGTCATTCCATGGTCCATGTGATCAAAGGATGACATCTGGGAGGAACAAAAAAGTAAATTTATGAACGTTAATGATATTGTATGAATTCTTAAGTGATTGACATATGAACCTGAAGATAACTTTCTTGCAGGTATAATCGTGTTAAAATACTGTTTTTAGCAGTGGCGGCTCGTGATTGTTTTTGTTGGTGGGGCCAGACACAGAATTTCGGGAAAATCATGGTTTTGGGTTAGGTTGTATTTTAATTTATTAAATAATAAATGCACGTTATGTATTATTTTTGGTGGGGCCCGGCCCCTCTGGTCCTTAATGACGAGCCGCCACTGGTTTTTAGTATTTTAAACCATGATGATTTTTTGTGGTTGTATGTGCTGATTTAAATATTTTAATTATCAAACTGGTTGTCTGTGTCCCACTGAAAAATAATTACGAATATCAAATTCTGAAATATTGAACTTTGGACAGCTTAATATATCAAAAATGTGTAGATCAACTATCCCATGTTCATCTATTTTAAGTGGTCTCTACGGCGAAGTGGTTAGGACGTTTGACGGCAGCTATGAAGGATGTGGGTTCGAAATGGAACTGAGTCACATAGGACATTTTTAGTTCATGAAATCTCTAGATAGAAACATACCGTGCTCGACTCAGGGCCAAGATTTTTTTTTATTTTATGTTAGAAAAAAAATAATACAGTTGACTTGCTCATGCGTGGCGACAGCCTAGGGCAAGAAGTTTTAATTCCTCTGACTTATACCCCTCTTCCCCCTACCCAAAAAAAGTACCCAGCAATGATAACAAACTACTGTAAAAATGGTTCGAAAAAAATTATACTGGGTTTACTCCTAATGAATTTAACTACATCACTTATTGCGTTCCATTCGTCAATGAAAAAAGGGACTCTTCAACATACACCCTAATATACCACAAGCTATGAGACCATGTTGTTTACTTTCACTTTAGCTATAATAATAATTTTTGTTTTCTATGATCTATGATTCTAAAACAATCTATGATTTAATATTTTCGACATTCAACCATGGTCATGATTCGAATCAGTCGAAATTGCGAGGTACAACTTTAAGTTCATTGATTTTAAATGCACTACAATAATGTATTTTCATTAAAATAAACTTAATACTTTTTCAACTTGTTTTATTTACACGTAAGTCGATATTATAAGATATATGTTTTGAAATACAAAGTGACATGAGTAGCAACAAAACTACAGTTAAATATGATTTAAATAACATTAATGATATCATTAAGAATATTAATCTTCAATTATTTCTGTTGATAATGAATAATGTTAAAATATAACAGTAAATATAATGCAGTTTTACAAATGAAAACATGTAAACCAATATAAGTATATCGATTTCTCTCTATATCTGTCAGTTTATCTATCAAGCTTTCTATCTATCTATTGTATCTATTCATCTATCAGTGGTGGCTCTCATTAGGCCAGTGGGGCCGGGCCCCAGCAAAAATAAGGTTAACTGTTGTATCTATATTTTATACATTAAAATATAACCTAATCAAACCATGATTTTCGAAAATTTCTGTCTACTCCAATATCACAACATCTATCTATCTAATGATATAGTCTCTATTCGATCTATCAGCCTCATTATCTATCTAACTGATAATGTCTATCTGCTATCTATCTACTGATATATGTGTCTCTATTTCTGCTATCTATCAACTGATATATGTGTTCTATTTCTCTATCTTCTAACTATATATGTGTCTATTTCTGCTATCTACACTGAATTGTGTTTATTTCTGACTATCTAACTGTTTGTCCTAGTTTATGCATATCTATCTAACTGATATATGTTCATTTCTGCTTCTATCTAATGATTGTCTAGCTATCTATCTACTTGATATATGTGTCTCTATTTCACATAGCACCATATCTACAACTGATACATGTTGTCTCTATTTCTCTATCTATCTAACTGATATATGTTTTATTTCTGCTATCATCTAACTGATATATGTGTCTCTATTCATGTCTGATTCAATAGTCAAATTGCAGTAATTAGTTCTGATTTTTGCTATCTATCATAATGTATTTCATTAAAATAATGTCTCTATTTCTTGTTATTATCTAATGATATTAATTATGTTCTATTTGACTATGACATGATCTAAAACTAAGTAAATTGTTCTATTTATGCTATCATCTAAGAATATGTGTCTCTATTTCTGCTATATCAATGATAATGTTCAATTTCATGCTATCTATCAGTTCTCTATATGCTATTATCAACTATATATGTGTCTCTATTTCTGCATTTATCTATCAAGATTTCATCTATCTATTAATCTTTATATATGTGTCTCTATTCATGCTATCTATCTACTGCAATATATGTGTACTCTATTTTGCTATCTATCTAACTATATATTTCCTATTTCTGATATTCTTTACTAAACAATGATATTGGTCTCTATCTGCATATCTATCTAACTGATATATTGTCTCTATTTCTGCTATCTATCACTGATATATGTGTCTCTATTTCTGCTATCTATCTAACTGATATATGTGTCTCTATTTCTGCTATCTATCTAACTGATATATGTGTCTCTATTTCTGCTATCTATCTAACTGATATATGTGTCTCTATTTCTGCTATCTATCTAACTGATATATGTGTCTCTATTTCTGCTATCTATCTAACTGATATATGTGTCTCTATTTCTGCTATCTATCCATAATGCATCTATCTATCTAACTGATATATGTGTCTCTATTTCTGCTATCTATCTAACTGATATATGTGTCTCTATTTCTGCTATCTATCTAACTTTGATATATCTGTTCTATTTTCTGCTATCTATCTAACTGATATATGTGTCTCTATTTCTGCTATCTATCTAACTGATATATGTGTCTCTATTTCTGCTATCTATCTAACTGATATATGTGTCTCTATTTCTGCTATCTATCTAACTAATATATGTGTCTCTATTTCTGCTATCTATCTAACTGATATATGTGTCTCTATTTCTGCTATCTATCTAACTGATATATGTGTCTCTATTTCTGCTATCTATCTAACTGATATATGTGTCTCTATTTCTGCTATCTATCTAACTGATATATGTGTCTCTATTTCTGCTATCTATCTAACTGATATATGTGTCTCTATTTCTGCTATCTATCTAACTGATATATGTGTCTCTATTTCTGCTATCTATCTAACTGATATATGTGTCTCTATTTCTGCTATCTATCTAACTGATATATGTGTCTCTATTTCTGCTATCTATCTAACTGATATATGTGTCTCTATTTCTGCTATCTATCTAACTGATATATGTGTCTCTATTTCTGCTATCTATCTAACTGATATATGTGTCTCTATTTCTGCTATCTATCTAACTGATATATGTGTCTCTATTTCTGCTATCTATCTAACTGATATATGTGTCTCTATTTCTGCTATCTATCTAACTGATATATGTGTCTCTATTTCTGCTATCTATCTAACTGATATATGTGTCTCTATTTCTGCTATCTATCTAACTGATATATGTGTCTCTATTTCTGCTATCTATCTAACTGATATATGTGTCTCTATTTCTGCTATCTATCTAACTGATATATGTGTCTCTATTTCTGCTATCTATCTAACTGATATATGTGTCTCTATTTCTGCTATCTATCTAACTGATATATGTGTCTCTATTTCTGCTATCTATCTAACTGATATATGTGTCTCTATTTCTGCTATCTATCTAACTGATATATGTGTCTCTATTTCTGCTATCTATCTAACTGATATATGTGTCTCTATTTCTGCTATCTATCTAACTGATATATGTGTCTCTATTTCTGCTATCTATCTAACTGATATATGTGTCTCTATTTCTGCTATCTATCTAACTGATATATGTGTCTCTATTTCTGCTATCTATCTAACTGATATATGTGTCTCTATTTCTGCTATCTATCTAACTGATATATGTGTCTCTATTTCTGCTATCTATCTAACTGATATATGTGTCTCTATTTCTGCTATCTATCTAACTGATATATGTGTCTCTATTTCTGCTATCTATCACACTGTTATCATCTACGTATGTGCTCTATTTCTGCTATCTATCTAACTGATATATGTGTCTCTATTTCTGCTATCTATCTAACTGATATATGTGTCTCTATTTCTGCTATCTATCGATATATGTGTCTCTATTCTGATCTATCTATCGATATATGTGTCTCTATTTCTGCTATCTATCTAACTGATATATGTGTCTCTATTTCTGCTATCTATCTACTGATATATGTGTCTCTATTTCTGCTATCTATCTAACTGATATATGTGTCTCTATTTCTGCTATCTATCTAACTGATATATGTGTCTCTATTTCTGCTATCTATCAAACTGATATATGTGTCTCTATTTCTGCTATCTATCTAACTGATATATGTGTCTCTATTTCTGCTATCTATCTGTTTGGCCATTTCTGCATCTACATCTGATATATGTGTCTCTATTTCTGCTATCATCAACTGATATATGTGTCTCTATTTCTGCTATCTATCGAGGCTCATTCTGCTATCTATCTACTGATATATGTGTCTCTATTTCTGCTATCTAACTGATATATGTGTCTCTATTTCTGCTATCTATCTAACTGATATATGTGTCTCTATTTCTGCTATCTATCTAACTGATATATGTGTCTCTATTTCTGCTATCTATCTAACTGATATATGTGTCTCTATTTCTGCTATCTATCTAACTGATATATGTGTCTCTATTTCTGCTATCTATCTAACTGATATATGTGTCTCTATTTCTGCTATCTATCTAACTGATATATGTGTCTCTATTTCTGCTATCTATCTAACTGATATATGTGTCTCTATTTCTGCTATCTATCTAACTGATATATGTGTCTCTATTTCTGCTATCTATCTAACTGATATATGTGTCTCTATTTCTGTTATCTATCTAACTGATATATGTGTCTCTATTTCTGCTATCTATCTAACTGATATATGTGTCTCTATTTCTGCTATCTATCTAACTGATATATGTGTCTCTATTTCTGCTATCTAACTGATATATGTGTCTCTATTTCTGCTATCTATCTAACTGATATATGTGTCTCTATTTCTGCTATCTATCTAACTGATATATGTGTCTCTATTTCTGCTATCTATCTAACTGATATATTTGTCTCTATTTCTGCTATCTATCTAACTGATATATGTGTCTCTATTTCTGCTATCTATCTAACTGATATATGTGTCTCTATTTCTGCTATCTATCTAACTGATATATGTGTCTCTATTTCTGCTATCTATCTAACTGATATATGTGTCTCTATTTCTGCTATCTATCTAACTGATATATGTGTCTCTATTTCTGCTATCTATCTAACTGATATATGTGTCTCTATTTCTGCTATCTATCTAACTGATATATGTGTCTCTATTTCTGCTATCTATCTAACTGATATATGTGTCTCTATTTCTGCTATCTATCTAACTGATATATGTGTCTCTATTTATGCTATCTATCTAACTGATATATGTGTCTCTATTTCTGCTATCTAACTGATATATGTGTCTCTATTTCTGCTATCTATCTAACTGATATATGTGTCTCTATTTCTGCTATCTATCTAACTGATATATGTGTCTCTATTTCTGCTATCTATCTAACTGATATATGTGTCTCTATTTCTGCCTCTCTGTCTCCATACCAATTTTTGTATGCGTCCCTACCATTTTCTATATTCGCTATTTCCTTCTATCTGTGTCTCACTCTTTCTCTGTCTCTCTCTCTCTCTCTCCCTCTTTCTCTTTTTTCTGACAATGATCAGTCATTGTCTCGTGAAAGTGTTTATGCTTTATTTATGATGTTCCCAATCTCTTCAGAAAAACTCTTCCGTACAAGAAGGAATTTATGCGGCTGAATGAAATATAGAAACAAATAGGACACAGTCTAACATGTCCGTTATAAAAACAAACCAATTAAAGCAACATACAATTTCTGACGACACGGTGGTATAATTAAGAAGAGCACAAGAATGCAAACAATTATATCTGAAACATTGCTGATAATTTTAGACTCAATATAAACCAGCGTTTCCCAAACTAGGGAACCGCGGTAATGCAAAGTTTGGAAAATGCTGATATAATGTGTCCGAAAGAAAACAGATTAGATAAAGGTATTCATTGTTAACGCCGCAATGTTTTGAAAACGTCGATCCGCAGCTTTTGCGGGATGGTTGTGTAGCAATCAAAGGCTAGGGAATGCTAACCGAAACAAATGCTTGCAGAAAACGGATGCACCAGGCCGTAAGGCGCATAACTGGTGCAACGACTCCTCACAAAGAGGAATTGGTTAACGGATTATACGGTTGCCGATCTGCCTCGGAGACTTAGCCACGCAGTAAGATTATCGGACCTACCATCACGAGGGTGGCCAAAACTAACTGCGGGACACCATCGTCCAAGACAAACTGTATGGTGTGGTTGATAATCTGAGGCAGACAGTTGCCTTTATTAGAGAGAACGAAATCCCAATCTAGTGAGAACGCAGAAGAAGAAGAAGAAGGATAAATGTAGTAAAATGATTCAGATATTGTTTGATATAGAAAAATAATGATTTTGCAAATGTTTTCTCACTTTGCCTACAAGATGTATCACTGGTCCTCAAGATATACCACCGTGTCGTCCTCCGAATCAACCATCATCATCTTGGCGTTAACATCATCATCTCGATGGTGATGATGATGGTGATGTTTATGATGAAGGCGTTCACAACTGATGAAGTTGTTGTCGTTGTTATAGTGTTCGTACTCTGCTAAGCTGTGGTAGATATGTTGTTGGTGCTGTAATAAAGTAGTGCTGTTGTTGTTGTTCATAATGCTGATGTTGCTCACCAGTTGTTGGAAGGGCGCATGAGGCTGGTCCATATCTCCCTGCATTGCGAACTCTGAAAGAGCTTTCCACGGTGTCTGATAGCTCTGCACCTCGACTGGATTCCCTTGCATGCCAACAGGTGGCTCATGGCGGACAGGGCTGGAGGCAACCATGGGTACGCCTTGCAATGGTCGACTAAGTCCTCCATTCTGTGGAGAAAGAAGTTGCTTTTGCTATATACAAAAAATGAATACAAATTTAGTCTAATGATAATAATAAACAGAAGAATGCTTAACAAAGCAAAAACACAATAACATAAAGATACACATAGTCTACAAACTAAAGCAGGTATAAACAGAAACGTATAACTAATGTTTAACTCCTTGTGGACTAAATGCCACACTATGTGGCCTTGAGTTGGACGCCTAGGAGCCACATTAAAGTGCGTTTTCTTATTATAAAAACAAATGGTTTGTAAAAACATTACTTTTGCCCTGGTCCACTAAGAGTTAAAGATAGTTCGTTATGTGAGATTTGTGTATGTGTGATGAAGATCATGACCGTCCATACGTTAATGCAAAAGGGGTAAGTGCTACCCCCAAGAAAATAGCTTTTTTTTTTGGTAACACAGTGTTATGCGAATCTGGTTTTCTCCATTTCCGGGTAGCAAACTTCCAACTAAATAATTGTTACTATTGTGCCCTTCCTGAAAAAATGTATGTAGACGCCTATGATAAAGATAATGATAACGATGATTCACTATGAAATTGTTGATAATTTTAAGGGAGAACGAGTGACCGAATGGAAAAACGCGTTTCCTGTGTTCGACCTCTGCGTAAGCTCAAAATAACTAGTTTATTCAGGAGAAAATAACTCCTGTGTCCTTCACACACGAGGCGACAGCCTCGAGCAAGCGGAATAAACCTTTTCACACCATAATTTATTTGTTTACCTCCGGACGCATTTACATTGCAACATGTACTTAATTAGACAGTATATTGACTTTGCGGCATCTTAAAAAATAACAAGAGTCAGTATATCAGCCCAACAGAGCGAAGTGGTTAATTATTTTACCATATATAATTTCCTCAGCGTACTCTAAAAAATGTAAACAAATCATCACACAAAAGTTTGATAACAACAGTAGAAAAGAAGGAAGTCGAAACTTAATACTAAGGAATGAAATACCAAGCCACAAATTAACGTAGGTTCACAAAGTACACAACCAAAAAAATATCCGAAGACTAAGGATTGGCTTCATTGTAGAGAGTTTTTGCTGAGAAAATTGTTAAAATGTCATATTAATATGTCATGTCATGTTCAAGATAAAAGCGGTCTGTGAATGGAGCTAATCTGGCATATATGTATGAAAATGAGAAGGTTCAGCTATGACGTAGTATAGGTCAAGGTTGTGTGACGGTACGTAACTGTAGTGCGGGAAGGGGCGATGAACAAATGTGGCATAGGACGAGCTATTCAGAACCGGTTTAAATAGTAAATAGACACCACGCGATAGGTTATCTGGCAACTTTTGATCTGTCAATGGGCCTGCAATTATCTTGAACATCCTGTACATAAAAAACAATTTGGTCATTATTTTGGACAATATTTTAAGAGTATTTATTACACATTTTAAGCTTGATACACGAAGATCAGCTACAGAAAATACGACAAGGTAAAACAATTCAAAGAAGTAGTTAAGAGGATGTTTCAGAAACAGTTGATTAAACAAGTATGTAGACAAAAATAGATTCTTTAAAAACATTTACTCATAACTTTCGCCCGTGTGAGGCCCTGCAGTGCTCTCACACGGTAACAAGAATAGTAATACTGCGACCTACAAAGCATGTCGTAAGAGGCATTTGAGATAGGGACCTAAGAAAGCTATCCTAGTAAATAAAAAGCGTCCCAGATATAGGAAGGATCTACTTGTAGGCGCATAACTGGCACAACGTACAATCGCTCTTAGGCTTGGATCACATACAAATAACAAAGAGTGATTAACGAGTGGTCGATATGAAGCGTTGGAAGAAAAAGCTAATAACTGTGTAGAGTAACAAATTCAGAGTGACGAGAACATCTTATACGTGAGCCGTTACAGGGTGTTCAACTTAAAAGCAGCCTGTGAATGGAGCTAATCTGGCATATATGTATGGGAATGGAAGGCTCAGTTATGACGTAGTATAGGTCAAGGTTGTGTGATGGTGTGTAATTGAAGTGCGGGAAGGGACGATGAACAAATGTGACGTAGGACAAGCTAGTCAGAACCAGTCTAAATAGTAAATACACGAGATGCAATGCGTACCTGGCAAATTTCTATTTATCACTGGGGCTGCTTTTAAGTTGAACACCCTGCACTACAAACCAAAAGTTCTCTAGACTTTTCATGCCTTATGGTATGAGGTGCCTGTTTCTAGTATGCAGGAGGAAAGATTGCAAATGCCTTTCCACATGTGTGGAACGTTGAATGTGTGATTGAGACTACAACGCTCTTGTGCCGAATTCTATAAACAAACGCTCTCTAAAGGGTCTAAAAACAAAGGATTGACTTAAAAGCACCAGATTTTACTCCATATGCTCGGTCACTCTCCGCACGTAATCTGCCTAGAGTATTACACAAAATACGAACTCCGTAGCTCCGGCTACAATCCTAGGAACTTGGAAAAATACACTCGTGAACAGAATGGAATGTTTTCTGCATTACGTTAATCCATCATTAATTGTATTTACATATAACAATTATAATTGAATACAAAAATGTGTGGTAATTACCCCAATTATAATGGGTTAGTACTAAATCGTTGTATTAAAATAAAATTTTAACAATTATTTGGGGGTCTCAGTGGCTGAGTGGTTAAGCCCTTTACCTTGCGAATCGAAGGTCTCAGTGGCTGAGTGGTTAAGCCCTTTACTTTGTGAGTCGAAGGTCTCAGTGGCTGAGTGGTTAAGCCCTTTACTTTGTGAGTCGAAGGTCTCAGTGGCTGAGTGGTTAAGCCCTTTACCTTGCGAATCGAAGGTCTCAGTGGCTGAGTGGTTAAGCCCTTTACCTTGCGAATCGAAGGTCTCAGTGGCTGAGTGGTTAAACCCTTTACTTTGTGAGTCGAAGGTCTCAGTGGCTGAGTGGTTAAGCCCTTTACCTTGCGAATCGAAGGTCGTAGGTTCGAACCCGGACCGCAGCCTTCTGTTCACGAGTGCAGTTTTTTCCAGAGAACCCTAGGATTGCTGCTGGAGCTACGGAGTTCGTGATTTGTGCAATACTCTCGGCAGGTGGCATGCCATTTCTGAGGACCGAACCATATGGGGTAAAATCCGGTGCAATGAAGTCAATCCTTTGTTTTTAAAACCCTTTAACAATTTCACAAATCAGTTTGTATACTATGAGTGTATTGCGTAATACAGTATTAGGTCAGCATTTACCCTTTGTTTGTATACTATGAGTGTATTGTGTAATACAGTATTAAGTCAGCATTTACCCTTTGTTTAACAGTGCATTTTGGGTGATGTTAGGAACATCAAACATAAAACACTTACTTTCCAGTGTTTATTTGTTACCCAATTTGATTTGAAAGTAGTACAGTTCTGAAAACAACTCCCTTCCCACTGTAGAATTGGATTCTAGGATCACGCGTCTACAAAGCATGAACACTAACCCTAGGCTTGTGCGGTTCTATGTTGCATGAAATCTCCCATGAAATACTATAGCTTTTCACATACTCCTTGCTTCTTTTTTCCTCACAAATTCTCTTTTGTATTCTCTTTGAACACAAGTTCTTGGTTCCACGCGACTAGATATTTTCTAAAGGCATCACAAATGAGGAATACTAGCTTTGTCCTTGCAGGATTAAAGGAGTATTTGCTCTTTTCGTCTCCTTCAGTCTGGAACATTCGTTGCTGCTTCTCCCACGGGTTCAGTAACGACAGGAAATTTAAGATCACTTGTCTTAGTTCAGTCTGACATTTCTTCCATGCAGTGAGAAGCCAATTAAAACAAAGACCGTTTTCACGGTAATTTCTGTTCTAATTGCGAAACACGGGAAGCCAGGTGAGACACTACAGTGTGCGTGTTAGTTACTGGCATTTCTAGCTAAATTCTTGCTGTCCTTTTTTTAATGTTAAAATTAAAGTGGGCTTCCCTTTTCAACTCCCTAGCTAGCAGTTAGTTTTACATTGTAGAATGGATGTATTGTTTCACGATTCGATTGAGTATCGAGCCAACAAAATTGCAAGAATTAAACTTCTGACAATAGAGAGAGAAAGAAGAAGAGAGAGAGAGAGAGACTGTGGGCCAATATTCACAGGCTAAACTGTAGGCATGAAAAAATCAATCCACAAGAGAAATGAGATCCAATCGCTAACATCCGGAATCACTCCGCCGTGAAGTGCACTACTTTGTGCATCGATAAGGTTTTATTACCTTTTCCTTGCCGACATTGTTCCTCTGGAGCGGCTGTGATATCAATGGCTGAAATAGATCGGTGCACATGTGCGCTATGGATTCAGTTTGGCCATAAACTAATAGACAAGGACGTTGCACAGAACAATGTCATTTTAATTAGCCCAGAAGTCATAAGGCTCACAACGAATATAGATTGATAAATAATGAGAAGTAGTAAACGGACGCAAGACTTAATGGATGGACATACATCAATAGTTATGTGCTATAGTAAACGGACGCAAGACTTAACAGATGGACATACATCAATAGTTATGTGCTATAGTAAACGGACGCAAGACTTAACAGATGGACATACATCAATAGTTATGTGCTATAGTAAACGGACGCAAGACTTAATGGATGGACATGCATCAGTAGTTATGTGCTATAGTAAACGGACGCAAGACTTAATGGATGGACATACATCAGTAGTTATGTGCTATAGTAAACGGACGCAAGACTTAATGGATGGACATACATCAGTAGTTATGTGCTATAGTAAACGGAGGCAAGACTTAACGGATGGACATGCATCAGTAGTTATGTGCTATAGTAAACGTTCGCAAGTCTTAATGGATGGACATACATCAATAGTTATGTGCTATAGTAAACGGTCGCAGACTTAACGGATGGACATACATCAATAGTTATGTGCTATAGTAAACGGTCGCAGACTTAACGGATGGACATACATCAATAGTTATGTGCTATAGTAAACGGTCGCAGACTTAACGGATCATACATCAATAGTTATGTGGTATATTAAACGGTCGCAGACTTAACGGATGGACATACATCAGTAGTTATGTGCTATAGTAAACGGAGACAAGTCTTAACGGATGGACATACATCAGTAGTTATGTGTTGTTTGTATTAAATAGAATAGATATCAATCTATTTATCAATCTATCTCAGTGGTACTCAACCTGTGGGTCGCGACCCCTTTTGGGGGTGGAACGACCATTTCACAGGGGTCGCCTATGACCATCGGAAAACACATATTTGTCATAATTAGAAATAAATATTTCACAGTATATAATTACATATTGTTTTTGTGATTTTATTTTCCGATCCAGAAGCACTTGAGTT
The DNA here is from genome assembly GCA_020796225.1 of Arion vulgaris. Taxonomy (NCBI): domain Eukaryota; kingdom Metazoa; phylum Mollusca; class Gastropoda; order Stylommatophora; family Arionidae; genus Arion; species Arion vulgaris. The sequence continues at coordinate 30,470,826 of CM036756.1, forward strand.
TTCAGCTCTTCGGCTCGGTGCCATGGACATCGTAACCCTTTGGTTCGGTGCAACGAACACCGTAAATCTGGAGAACCTGTGGCTTTTCTGCCAGCCCGCGGAATTAAACCCGCACTCACAGAGGGCTTGTCACACCGTCGTCCAACGCGCTACGAACACGCTGGGCAGGCGGGCTTTTTTGTGATTAATTACTATGCTTTAATTATGCTGAATTTGTAACAATGAAAATACATCCTTCATATCAGATGAAACTGGAATCTAAAATGATAAAAATAACAGAACAGTTCACTATTTAGTGCAATTTTGATTGCACAGGAAATATTAAAAGAAATTATGATACGAATTGGCAAAACAATATCAGCTTTTAAAAGTCTAAATAAAATATGGAACTGCTAGTTATATAGTATTAAAGCTAAATTACAAATTTTCAATTCAAATGTTGTATCAATCCTAACATATGCTAGCGAGAGTTGGAAAATGACTAAAGATATAGAAAGCAAGTTGAATGCATTTGAAAATAGATTTGCGAAAAATAATGGATATAAAATGGAACGAATTCAGGAGAAATGATGAAATCAGAGACATGTCTGGTCAACCACTAGTGACAACTGTTATAAGAAAGAGAAGATGGAGATATGTTGGACACACCTTGATGAGAAATGATCAACGAATATCAAAGCAGGCATTGAAGTGGGATGCAAAGGGTTCAAGAAAGAGAGGACGACCTAATGAGACCATGAAACGAACTTTGCTGAGAGAGGCAGGAAATATCGGTCTCAGTTCCATGGAGGAGATTGAGCGAGTTGCCCAGGATAGAGCGGTATGGAGAAACTACTTGCAGGCCCTATGTAACGTATAACGGTACGAGAGGAATTATTATTATTTATATCAGATATTTATATTACAATTTATAACAGTAACGAAATTACAGTTATGAAGAAGAAACGAAAATAATTTTATGGTTGGGGTCATCACAACATGATGAACTGTATTAAAGGGTCTCGGCATTGGAGAGTTGAGAACCACTGATCTATCTTTTTTATATGTCTGTCTGTTTGTCTGTCAGCTTTTCTGTCTGATTGATTTATTTATAGATATAACTATTATCATTGCACTGCGAGGAATAATCATTTGTGTTTCGATCTATCTCTTACACCGGAGGGTCTCAGCGATAGTGCACGAACTTCGCAGCCAATGTGTCCTATGTGACCACAGCTAGAATTATATTGCTGTTACTACTACTACTATAATTGTGCCATATGTGACCACAACTAGAACTATATTGGTGTTACTACTACTACTGCTATAATTGTGCCATATGTGACCACAGCTAGAATTATATTGCTGTTACTACTACTACTATAATTGTGCCATATGTGACCACAACTAGAACTATATTGATGTTACTACTACTACTGCTATAATTGTATCATATGTGACCACAACTAGAACTATATTGATGTTACTACTACTACTGCTATAATTGTGCCATATGTGACCACAGCTAGAACTATATTGCTATTACTAATACTGCTATAATTGTATCATATGTGACAACAACTAGAACTATATTGCTATTACTACTACTGCTATAATTGTATCATATGTGACCACAACTAGAACTATATTGATGTTACTACTACTACTGCTATAATTGTATCATATGTGACCACAACTAGAACTATATTGATGTTACTACTACTACTGCTATAATTGTGCCATATGTGACCACAGCTAGAACTATATTGCTATTACTACTACTGCTATAATTGTATCATATGTGACCACAACTAGAACTATATTGCTGTTACTACTACTGCTATAATTGTATCATATGTGACCACAACTAGAACTATATTGATGTTACTACTACTACTGCTATAATTGTATCATATGTGACCACAACTAGAACTATATTGATGTTACTACTACTACTGCTATAATTGTGTCATATGTGACCACAACTAGAACTATATTGATGTTACTACTACTACTGCTATAATTGTGACATATGTGACCACAGCTAGAACTATATTGCTATTACTAATACTGCTATAATTGTGTCATATGTGACCACAGCTAGAATTATATTGCTGTTACTACTACTACTGCTATAATTGTATCATATGTGGCCACAGCTAGAACTATATTGTTGTTACTAATACTGCTAAAGTTGCGTCATATGTGACTATGGTTAGAACTACATTGCTGTTGTTACTACTGCTACTATTACAGCATATATTATCACAGCTGGAAGTTCTAGTATAATAATATTACCATTGTCTCACTCAGACCAAGTGCAATACATTTATCATCCCAATGCTATAGCCCATTACATTATCTTCTTCTTCTTCCTAAGTTTCAGAATTAGATGTATTTGCTTTTATCCTTTAGCAATCCTTCTGCGCAATCATGTTAATTCTGGGAATAGCGTGATCGCGTGTCAAAGAGATTTCTGGCATCTCATTTCATTGATGGTGCCACCACAATTGCAGGGAATAAAAAATCGGTTGTCCTACGGCATCTCATTCCAGGCTCGGGTCGTTGTATCATGTCACTCACCCAAACACCAGGGTATATTTCTTCTCAGCTTGAGAAGACGACATAGATTAATTAAAGGGATTGAGCATAAACAATAGCTAGACAGCCAGATAATAAATAACCACATAGAACATGTGAGCACGATTTTTAGAAAAAATGTCATCTTCTTTACATAACAACAATAATAATAAAGATTGCAGTGGTGTAGCGACTTAATAAGATTGCATCCAAACACCACAGTATATAGAGTCTTCTACAACATAACATCAGGAAAGAAGACGAGAGGAAGACCATGAAAAAGATGGTTAGATGGCATAGCAGAATCCTGTCAAAGAGCAAATATAATAATCAAAAAAGTTACCAGAACAGCGCAAGACAAAAACAGAAAACCACGACATTGGACATCAACCCGGTAGCAGTGTGACGACACTAGAACAGCGCAAGACAAAACAGAAAACCACGACATTGGACATCAACCTGGTAGCAGTGTGACGACATTGGGCATCAACCCGGTAGCAGTGTGACGACATTGGGCATCAACCCGGTAGCAGTGTGACGACATTGGACATCAACCCGGTAGCAGTGTGACGACATTGGGCATCAACCCGGTAGCAGTGTGACGACATTGGGCATCAACCCGGTAGCAGTGTGACGACATTGGGCATCAACCCGGTAGCAGTGTGACGACAAAAGAAAGATGAATAAAAATACATGTAAAATACACAGAATAAGAAGTGAGAAATACCTAAACCATAATATTCTCTGAAACCTCTTTATATTACCATCGTTATAGAATCGTGCAGTTTTAACAGTTCCGAGTCTCAAGCGGATTTGGTCATATTCAACGAATCCGGTACTAATTATGTGTCCCCTCTGTCTAGTCATGGTGACGGTTGTCTTCAAGCTGCGCCCTATAGTTTTAAACACGGCTAACCGATATCTCGGTTTGTATTATGATGAGGATGGATTATAGGATTAGTGGACAGAGAGAAACAGAGTGACAATGGGGACGAATTCTAGGGAATGATTTCATGGAAATGGAATGATACCTTCCACCAAATGTCCAAGACACTTCTATCCTTTCTAATGGAATCTAATTGCTGTCTGCTAGAGTGCCCTCTTCTCGTGAATTTTCATGCGCACATGCGAGATTTGAGGAACAGGATGAGGAGAGTAAAAGACTGAGATTGTATTCCTAATACCCATGTTTGTCTGGACCGTGTGTTTGCGTGATGCCACAAAGATAGTCTTTCTCGGCATTTCCTTCTTGACGAGGAGGAGATTGAAAACCCGGAAACGTGGGGTAAAGACCTTTCATTGATCATGGACAGATTGATCTTGGATATTTAGAAAACTGTATAGAGACAAGTGAAAGAAAATGACAGCTAGATAACAGGAAGAATAAAATAAATGAGTTCATCTCAAGAAAAAGGTTGATGCATAAGACGAAATGAATTTACTTCTTCATTTCATTTCAATTGTTCATGTATATTTATGCATGTATCAGACAATCTTTATATGTAAATATTTATAATACTAAATCAAATGTGTTCCTGTAATTTATTTTAATAAAGTATGCTCAGTTTATAACAATAAATGTGTACAGTTTAAGGCAGAAGAAAAGGTTTTTTTAGCGTACGCGTAGTCCTAGAAGTTACGTCTCTCACCAACTGTTTGTCTACACTTCCTATCATCCATTAAGACGTTGATATACTTTCATATATTTATATATATATCTTCTTCTATGCATTCGTTCTTTACAACCAATTTTAATCACTCTTTGTGATATGTTTGATCTTTGCCAAGAACGGGTATACGTTGCACATTGGTTTGGTAAGCCCCTAAACGCATAGACCTACACGTTTAGGACACATGCATCCGATTTCAGCCAAACCTCCTTAGTAGCCTCTTACGACATGCGTGGCAGGTAACAGTGGTTCTATTCTTCACACCCCAAATTTGGACCCCGGTAACCACTCGGGCGATTTATATATATATATATACATATATATAATTTGTTTTCCGATCCAGAATCATTTGAGCTTTCAGCTCTTCGGTTCGGTGACATGGACATCGTAACCCTTCGGTTCGGTGCCAGGTACACCGTAAATCTGGAGAACCTGTGGCTTTTTCTGTCAGCCCGCGGATTTGAACCGCACTCACAGGGGGCTTGTCACCCGTCGTCCAACGCGTTACGAACACGCTGGGTAAGCGGGTATATATATATATATATATATATTTATATATATCCCTTATTGCTACGGGTGCCGATAGCAAAGTCTATAACTTACTTCACTGGTAACTACGTGTAGTTCTAATTTCGGGGTGCAAGTACCTCAGAAGTCTAATCCTTGCCTGAATGACGAGGGACACTGATGATAAGAAAAACTAATCTTCACGCAAAAATCCTTCAGAGGTCCAGTGTCATTAGTCCATTGGTTCCGAGTCTGTAGCTAAATGAACACTGAGTTATGAGCGGGCGCTAATATAAGACTTTGTATTCCCTGTTACAACTTCTATGTAAGGAACATCTAATGCTCTATGTTGAAGCAACAGGGAAGGAAAACACGCAACTAAAATGCTACACTAAAAATTTAAGATGTGTTTTTGTAGAAGAATTGAGTGTATCGAATGTAAATATAAATAGTAACCTTGTTACTTTTTCTTAACTATAAATTAATATAAAGCAAATGTATTTATATGGTATGACGTTTCTGTAAATGTTATTTCATATGTTAAGTTTTCTAAAATGTGAGAAAAAATAACATAACAATAATGATGGTATATGGGCGAGAAGGACTGCAGATAGAGGAGAGCATAAGAGAAATTTTAAAAATAACACGCACATACGTCCACACAAAAAGACACATGCGTCTGAGCATATTACGTCCTACACACATACACATAACCTTACAGAAGCAAACGCACGTACATTCATACATACACATACCGTCACACAAACAGGCTCAGTCACTTCCACACATACATGTGTTCTCATACATACACATACCGTCACACAGACACGCGCACATCCACAGATATACACATCCTCACACCCGACACTCGCACAAACACATGCCCACGTCCTCAGACATTTTACACAGACTATCATACAAACACACACGCTTGGATAAAAGGACGCATGAACCTTCCCACATTCACATTATCTTACACAGATAAATATACAGACTTCCATACACACACACACACACACACACACACACACCTTACACATACATACACAGAGAGAGAGAGAGAGAAGAACTTCTTCGTGAAACTATCATAAATTCATACTGAATAGCGTCTGGCCGAATGGATTAGAGTGTGGCTCCCATTCGGGAGACCCGTGTTCCAGTCACGGTAAGGCGAATTATTTTTTTTTCTGTTATGGTCATTTCAAAAAAATTCTAACCTGAACAGCTTCGCGGCGACTGTACTGGCCATTCGGCCATTAAATTCCACAGGCTCACGTCCCACCTGTCCTACACTGCCATAAAAAGCGGTACTACAAGCAGTGGCGGCTCATTATTAAGGGCCAGTGGGGCCGGCCCGACCAAAAACAATGTGTATTTATTATTTTAAAAATTAAAATATAACTTAACCTAAAACCATGATTTTTTCCGCAATTTTGTGTCTGGCCCCACCAACAAAAATGAGCACGAGCCGCCACTGAATACAAGCATTAACGACAGTTTTTTTCATACATAAAATCATACAATAATGTCACTACTAGCGTACGGTACATGTATATTCTATTGACTGATGGACAAATACTTTCAGTTTGAAAAAAAAAATAACCAGACTCCGTGTTAAAAACACCGCAAATTAATTGCACTCCAGCATTCTTGGTATTGTTTTTGGATGCTCTGTCACGCGAATGATGTTACTCTAGAATTGTGGTATAATCACGTGTCTTAACTTGCGTGATTGTGGACACTCTGGGAGAAACACAGAACTTGCCACGCGAGCAATCTTCTAACCCCCTCCCTATGCTGAAGGAGCCTTTCTATTAATTACTATAGCACTCACTTGCTCTATCCACTAACTGAACTCTGTCCAGCAATTTCGGGCTACTTTTATGCATGTTCTGTTAGTGATTCCCACGATATTTGCTTTCTTTTTTAACTAGCGGTGTTCAGTGTCCTGTCTTTATTATCCTTCTTTTGTGTTCTCCGATTTGTATTCAAGCGTAGTCAGGGTGTATGGTATTTCGCTTCTGACTGTTATTTGCGGGAAGGCCTGCTTTCCTTATTAGCAGTGCCCCACCCATACATGCGTGCCTTCTCCTACTTCAGAGATTCTTGTCTGTATTAAAACGTTTCGCTTCTTACCACCAAATATACAGACTCCATTAATTGTTGCCCTTCAGACAGTGACTTCTAAACATAGAATCTCGCGATGTCCTGGTCACAGCCATCCGATCATGTTCTTCTGATGATCGTAGTCGATTTGCTCTGGAGAATCGTTTTATTTTGTTGCATGGTACATTGCGACCTCATGGACTCAACGCTCTACATTCCTATGTTTCTTAGTACTTTCTCTTCCCATGACTTGTAATCTATATGTGTATATGCTATATATATATAAGTTATATATTCACTATATTTTTTATTGTTTCTCTTCTTTTCCACTTCTAATTTTGTTTTTGTTTTATGTTGCACTCATTTCGTTGATCGTTTTTATTCCCATATTTTCATTAGATACGTTTGAATGTTTCCGTATGTAATCGTCCATATGTAGTGTTCTTTGAAATTCGTCACTCCTGTTGTATCGCTTGCTTGATAAAGACCTTGTGGTCGAAACGTTGCTGTGTATCATCACTATTTTTGTATTTTGTAAAACTAAAGTACTTTGTTCTTACGTGTTTCGCTACTTCTAAACATACACACTCACGTCCTTGTAATCCTTATATTTACTTATAAAATGTATTGAAATCAATAGTTCTTAAACCGTAGTAAACAGACCACCCAGAAATAAATCATGTTGTGCAAGAAATTATCAGAACATGTGTTAACTAACACCAGGATAGCATTGTCTTAAAATATCTTGCGTTCAAACTAGAAAAATGTGAAGACAAAAAAATCAAACCCAGTATAAAGCTAAGACTATTTCACTCAAATTAAAAATAACATTTCTATAAAAATATCTTCACCATCTTCAAAATTACATCATGGATTCTCACAGGTGCTAAGTTCGTACACTGCAGCTGAGATCTTCATGTGTAAGATAGAAATCGGAGCACACATGGTTAGTCACTGAAGTGCAATGATGATGGTATTATCAATAAATCAATTCCACTTTAAATGTCAAGTCAGTCCTTAAGCGGAATCGGAAATATTTAGAACAAAAAAACAATCATTACTAAGAAGATAGAAACAAGTTAAAGTTAATTGCATATCCTTTACAGGACTTCGCGAATCAACCCCAGGTTTTAAATGCTGTTTGTGATTTTTCTAGGCATTATTACGTTCAGGAGTTTGTCATTGCTTTCTGAACAGGTGGTGCTATCGTCCTTTTGTAAAGATCCGCGCGAAACATACTGTCCGCAGCGTGATTCGAACTCAGAACGTCGGGATTAATATACCGAGTCACTATCTCCTAAGCCACAGCCGCCACCAAGAAGATAGAAGCTTTCATAAATATGTGTTTACACAGAATAGAAACATTGAAATGGTTGAAAACAAGGTTATAAATGTGAAACCCGTGGAAATAATAAAACAAATACAGGGTGTTCAAGATAATAGCAGCCTGTGAATGGAGTCAATCTGGCATATATGTATGAAAATGAGAAGTTTCAGTTATGACGTAGTATAGGTCAAGGTTATGTGACGGTATGTAATTGTAGTGCGGGAAGGGCGATGAACAAATGTGACGTAAAACGAGCTAGTCAGAACCGGTTTAAATAGTACATAAACATAACGCGATAGATTATCTGGCAACTTTCGATTTGTCAATGGGGCTGCTTTAATCTTGAACACCCTGTACAAGAGAATAAAGAGATTAAGCAAATGCGCTGCCGTTAAATATAATATATATATAAGAAAACCAACATATAGTATAGTAAAGCAATGAAGTATTTATTATGGAATCAACAATTGAAGAGAAACAGAGGAAAGAATACAACACAAAGATGAGATCTAAAAGGGTCTTAACCCTTTAGCTGCTAAGGACGTATATATACGTTTTTCCCATTCACTTCTAAAGACGCATTAACACGTCTGTTATTATCTCTCCTCTGTGGGCTAAAGACGTGTTAACACATTATATATTGCTACTGTCACTGCTATAGGCGTACATCCACGTTTGTGACCTAGAAACAAAGAGTAGCTATTTTTAGCTCAGCCTTCAGAAAGTATGTAGCAGGGAAAGGGTCTTAAGGAGAAGGATTGACGCATTGCAACGGGTCTCATATTATGGATTTATCTCTGTCGGCAGAAGTGGACCACCACTTGCCGAGTGCGTTGCACAAACCATGAACTCCGTAGCTTCATCAACAATCCTATGTATTATACAGGGTGTTCAACTTAAAAGCAGCCTGTGAATGGAGCTAATCTGGCATTAATGTATGGATATGGGAAGGTTCAGTTATGATGTAGTATAGGTCAAGGTTGTGTGATGGTGTGTAATTGTAGTGCGGGAAGGGCGATGAACAAATGTGACGTAGGACAAGCTAGTCAGAACCGGTTTAAATAGTAAATAGATGAGATGCAATGCGTACCTGGCAAATTTCTATTTATCACTGGGGCTGCTTTTAAGTTGAACACCCTATAGAAGAGATCTGCAAATGGATTTCGGTAAAGTGGGACAATTGAGAATACATGAAGAGACCTGGAAAGTAAATCGCAGTATAGAAATGAAAGGGGAACTGTTACTTAAGAACTTGTGCTCTAGAGGGTGCTGAAATGTGTATTATTATTTTTGTATTAAAACTAGTCATGGAGGGTGGTACACATTAGCGTAAACACCAGCGTTCACACATCGACTGTACACAATAGTGTTGTACATGCAATCCCACACTCAACGTTACACACGTGAGGAAAGGAATTGACCCTCCTACCTCCTGCACTTTATACCCTAGATCTGGAAATTATACGCAAAATTTAATTTTAATTTTTTTAATCATGAAGGATCTAGCCACGGATAGTGACAGACGAAACAGATTAATAAGTTAACTTTTGTATGGAAGACGCCCCAATCAAAGATGTGCACTGACGGATTTTCCCGAATATCACCATGGAAGGCGTTATTAGAACATTATTGCATCAACTATGAACCGATATGAACCTATCATTGACAGATTTTCATGTTAGGGTCGATGTGAATTTATTGTCTAATTTTATATGTTCTATGCCGTCTAAGAAATGAATGTCTTCACTTATTTTCTATTCGTTGCTTGATAAAAGTATTTTAGTCGAAAATTTCCTGTGTAAGAAAGAGATCGGAGCACATATGGTTACTCATCGAAGTGAGATGATGATGGTCCAATCAATCAATCAATCAATCAATCAATCAATCAAGCCCATTTTGGTCGAAACGTTGTTCATTGCACGTGCAATGTATTGTTGTTGCTTTTATATTTTGTAAAACTACAGTACTTTGTTTTTACGTGTTTCGTCATTAATAATTCCTTTCGTACCGTTATACATTACATAGGGCCTGCAAGTAATTTCTCCATACCGCTCTATCCTAGGCAACTCGATCAATCTCATCCATGAAACTGAGACCGATATTTCTTGCCTCTCTCAGCAAAGTCTACCAATGCCGGTTCCAAGCCCGGATGAACAAGGAGGAGGACTTGTGCGTGAGGCCAGCTACCTCATCACAAGAAATTGAAAAAGCTACAGAAACTTGCAAGTTTCGTCATTGCTACACAATTTTACTGCAGCCTTCCCTTGTATCGATAACTTATCTCACACAAAATTGTAATAATTCAACATTTTTCATCACAACTTTAACGTAATACACAATCCCCGTAACTATCATGTGTCCACTACCACATAACCATAGTTTTCTTAATCATACATGATAGTAAACAAAAGTTCGATATTTCTACCTTACCAGTAAAACAGATTTCAAATACAATCTGCATCCTCGTTTAAACAACAACAACAGCTGAATATACAACACGTTTGGGTTTCCATGCCAGAAAAAATGTCAGAGTTTCAATAGGTAACCGTGGCACGTCTTTCGTAATGAAGACACGAAATTGTATAGCTCCTGCAATTTTTCGCAACTCAATATTTCGCGAAATCGGACAACAGCTGGAGGCGCGTTCTGCGTTATTTTTACCTGTGTCAGCTGTCACGTGCTCTAGGTTTGAAGCGGGAATGTGAGTACATCTAACTCCAGTAACTTGAAACAAGAGAGGGAATATTTCCTGTTATTTTCTGCTACAGTGAACCAGGGGCAGAGGAACTCGGTCACAAGGTCTTCGTTCATAGCATCAATCAATGTCATTTGTATATCTTAGTGTTCGTATGTAGATGAATGATTAGTCTCTCTCTCTCTTTCTCTCTCTCTTTCTTTTTCCTTATCTATCTTAGTCTCTCTCTCTTCTAACTCTGTCACTGTAAGTATGTCTCTCATATCAGCCGTAACTTTTCATGGATTGATTTTCATCCCTGTCCTAACTCTCTGAGCCAACATGTGAATTTCACACTTATAATCTCTTCCATGTTCATTGTCCAACATTGAATTTCACTTATAATCTCTTCCATGTTCATTGTCCCAACATGGAATTTCACCTATAACTCTTCCATGTTCATTGTCCCAACATGTAATTTCACATTATAATCTCTTCCATGTTCATTGTCCAACATGTGAATTTCACATATAATCCTTCCATGTTCATTGTCCCAACATGAATTTCACATATAATCTCTTCCATGTTCATTGTCCCAACATGTGAATTTCACACTTATAATCTCTTCCATGTTCATTGTCCCAACATGTGAATTTCACACTTATAATCTCTTCCATGTTCATTGTCCCAACATGTGAATTTCACACTTATAATCTCTTCCATGTTCATTGTCCCAACATGAATTCACCTATAATCTCTTCATGTTCATTGTCCCAACATGTGAATTTCACACTTATAATCTCTTCCATGTTCATTGTCCCAACATGTGAATTTCACATATAATCTTTCCATGTTCATTGTCCCAACATGTGAATTTCACACTTATAATCTCTTCCATGTTCATTGTCCCAACATGTGAATTTCACACTTATAATCTCTTCCATGTTCATTGTCCCAACATGTGAATTTCACATATTCTCTTCATGTTCATTGTCCCAACATGTGAATTTCACACTTATAATCTCTTCCATGTTCATTGTCCCAACATGTGAATTTCACACTTATAATCTCTTCCATGTTCATTGTCCCAACATGTGAATTTCACACTTATAATCTCTTCCATGTTCATTGTCCCAACATGTGAATTTCACACTTATAATCTCTTCCATGTTCATTGTCCCAACATGTGAATTTCACACTTATAATCTCTTCCATGTTCATTGTCCCAACATGTGAATTTCACACTTATAATCTCTTCCATGTTCATTGTCCCAACTTAATTCACATATAATCCTCTCCATGTTCATTGTCCCAACATGAATTTCACACTATAATCTCTTCCATGTTCATTGTCCCAACATGTAATTTCACACTTATAATCTCTTCCATGTTCATTGTCCCAACATGTGAATTTCACACTTATAATCCTCTTCCATGTTCATTGTCCCAACATGTGAATTTCACACTTATAATCTCTTCCATGTTCATTGTCCCAACATGTGAATTTCACACTTATAATCTCTTCCATGTTCATTGTCCCAACATGTGAATTTCACACTTATAATCTCTTCCATGTTCATTGTCCCAACATGTGAATTTCACACTTATAATCTCTTCCATGTTCATTGTCCCAACATGTGAATTTCACACTTATAATCTCTTCCATGTTCATTGTCCCAACATGTGAATTTCACACTTATAATCCTCTTCCATGTTCATTGTCCCAACATTGAATTCACACTTATAATCCCTTCCATGTTCATTGTCCCAACATGTGAATTTCACACTTATAATCCTCTTCCATGTTCATTGTCCCAACATGTGAATTTCACACTTATAATCTCTTCCATGTTCATTGTCCCAACATGTGAATTTCACACTTATAATCTCTTCCTCGACATCTTTACTTTTCTTTATAAGTTCAAACTTTCACTTTGTTTTTAGTTTATTGTGTCAGTTGTTGTTTTGTTTCGTTAATTTGTTCGTGTAAGAGGGAGGGGTGAGCGTCTGTAGCTCAAGCGATAGGGAGCTCGATCACAAACCCAAGCGTACCTGGTTCAAACCCCACGGTAAGCAAGTTTGGAAGCAAATTCGTTTCTGTGGGATTTTTACAGAGGGTAAAAATAGACTTCACCGTTCAGAAAGCAATGATGAACGTATAAGTGGTGCTTAGAAAATCAACGACTCGTTTACTGTAGTTGATGGCTACGTTCTGTAAAGGCTGAAATCGGATGCACGTGTCCTAAACGTGTAGAAGTCTATGCATTTAGGAGCCTACCAATGTGCAACGTATACACGTTCTTGGCAAAGATCAAACATATCACAAAGAGTGATTAAAATTGATCGTAAAGAAAGAACGCAAAGAAGAAGAAGATATGCTACGATTTTCAAGAGGGAGAGAGAGTCTCTGTGTAGTTAACGTAGCTTGAATTTCAAGAGGAGAGAAGGTCTCTGTGTAGTTAAGTAGCTTAATTTCAAGAGGAGAGAGAGTCTCTGTGTTGGTGTAGTTAACGTAGCTTGAATTTCAAGAGGGAGAGAGAGAGTCTCTGTGTTGGTGTAGTTAACGTAGCTTGAATTTCAAGAGGGAGAGAGAGTCTCTGTGTTGGTGTAGTTAACGTAGCTTGAATTTCAGGAGGGAGAGAGAGTCTCTGTGTTGGTGTAGTTAACGTAGCTTGAATTTCAAGAGGGAGAGAGAGTCTCTGTGTTGGTGTAGTTAACGTAGCTTGAGAGAGTCTCTGTGTTGGTGTAGTTAACGTAGCTTGAGAGAGTCTCTGTGTTGGTGTAGTTAACGTAGCTTGAATGTCGTCCTGAAGGTGATGTGTTTGAACGTGGGTTCAGTTCGCGCACTTTTCAGAGATCCCTTAAGATTGTTGCCAAGTTAAAGTTAGTGCTTTGTGCAATACATTGACAAGTGGAGTGCCATGTCTCGGGAGTAACTAAGGCATATGATGAAACGAGTGCAGTGAAGTGAATCCTTCTGTCTATATACACATTTTGTGACATATTGTTTCTTTAGTGAGTTTTTTTCTTCTTTAGCGATCTCTGGTCATGCTCTTAATTCACTGCGGTCCACAAGTTGACAGTCAGCTTAGGACTGCAAGTTTCAAACTTAGTTTTCAGGTCGACTGGGTGTGGCTCACGTTGCTTCTCGTCTTATCAGAGATGATCAACTCAAGATCACATATAACAGGAACTAAACTAATGACAATTTGAGAACCAAAACAGTTTACGCACTGTGTTGGTGTATTTATTGAAAGCTAACAACATTGAAAGATAATTATACATAAACACACAAAAAAACCAAGTAGATGGGGGAGGGGTTAACAGATCATTATATACACACACATACCCGCGACAGATTCAGAAATAGAATCAAAGAGATCATTTATACACACACATACACACATAAAAGAGAGATTGAGAAAATGTACCCAAAAAAAAAAAAAAAAACACACACACAAAATACGTATACACATCCTGAAACTGCTTTAAGTTCCTCTTCCCTTAATCCTTCTCCTTCTTCTTCCCAATCTCGTATTTCTCTGACACCTTGCTTTTTTTAATATCACTAAAGATGTTAGCAACACTTCTCCGACTCGATCGTCTACCCCCTTCTCAAAACATTCAAACTAAAGTATGTAAATGACGGTACAGCTGTGCATCTTTATCAGACCCTTCACCCTACCAGTCTCTAAACTGACATCAAACCTTTTTTTTTAATTCAAGGAAGACTGGAATCTAGTCAACTTTTGTCACAGAAATATTGACGCAAATACCATGTTGCCTTCACAGTGGAAACTAACAGAGATAGACTAACAAGGAAATATTTGATAGAAATTTGAAACATACGTTTTCGTTCAATCAACAAAATATCACCGGCACCACATTCAAAATATCGCACAATTTGCATTGTAAGTGCCACCATATTATATATATATACTTTTCAGTTCAGCTCAAACGATAGGACTTAAAATTAATATTGTACAAACGAAAGTAATGAGGAATTAAACAAACTATTATTTTAAAAAAACTTCTTCTTCTGCGTTCACCGCTGTGAATTCGGGCGTTAGCCATGATGCCTGGTACGGCACTTCTGACTGATTTTTGCGTGAAAGCCTGCTTTACCATTTGACTGGTGTCCCGTTATAATATCAAATCATAGAGAAAGTTAATGATTTTGTCTAGAAATGGTCTGAATGCGGAAGATTAACGACATTGCTTCGGGTTCCCATATGTCCGTCCCTATCGGTAGAAATGCCGAAAGTGTGCACGAACTCAATAGCAGCTATCCTGGGATGTTATAGAAAAATAGCACACGTGACTCGGTCCGGATTCGAACTTACTACCCTTAGAACGGCAGGCAAACATCATAACCATTGATTTGAAAATCAATCAAAGCAACCAAGAGTTGCGCTGAACAGATACAAACTTGAAATAAAATACCTACAGATTGTCACCAGACTCAAACTACATTATGATATTTGGTTCATGCAATGCAGCTCAGATCGTCCTGCGCAAGAACGAGATCGGACCACACGCTGCTATTCACCGAAGCGCAACAATGATGGTCTCATCCATAAATAAATTAATCAATAAAATCAACAACAAAAATATATTGCATATCATATTTCAACAGATTGTATACATTCGTGTATGTGTATGTGTGGGCGTGTGTATTTGTGTGGCTAACTTAAACTCTATGAGTCACTAATGAATCGTATGTGACTGACAAGAGTGTGGGAATGTTCGTGATAACTAATAATAAATACAATTTCTCTTAGCCTTTTCTGACCTTATGGTATGAAATGCATGTCACATCATATATCTATTCCCTAGTGTGCAGAGGGTAGGAGGGCCAATTCATTTCCTCACATGTGGAACGTCAAGTATCGGATTGAACCCAAAACCTTTTTGAGTCCGAGTCGATAGGCTAATGCTAACGCTAATCCGTCCCACTTGTGATGACTACAATTCTTTTATTCTAACATAATAGCAACAGAAGGAAGTGAAGGGTGACACATTTACAATTATAAACAAGCTGTTACCCTTAGGGGAAAATGTGTTTTTCAATACATTTGTAAAGAAAAGAAGAATCGTGTGAATATAAAAACTATACCTATAAAAGAAAGTATACGTATGAAACTAATGATAAAAACTTGACAAACGACTCTTGTAAATATAATTTTTTTCTCATGACATATATTCATTTTTGCATAACACACTTAGTATCTGGACGTGTCCAAATCGTCACTACACTGTTGCCAAGTTGATTTATTTCTTTAGGAAATCAAACTCCTAGTCGCTGCGAGGCACTGGAACTTATAGTCACTGCGAGACATGAAAACCTCAGTGATCACTGAAAGCACTTTTAAAAAACCCCAGAGATTCACTAAGAGACACACAACTCGTAGTTTTCGTAGAAATACTACTACATTAGAGGAGCGTCTGACCGAATGGTTAAGTGGTGGCTCCCATGCTGCAGACCCAGGCTCAAACCACGGTAATGCCAAGAATGTTTTTTTCTTTCGAGAGCATACAAAAAAATTATAACCTAAACAGTTTGGCTGCGATTGTACCAGCCATGCGGCGGCCATTACATTCTACAGTCTCATGTCTCTCCTGTCCTACACCGTCCAAAATAGATGTATTACATACAGTAACGAATACTACTACTACATTTATGCGTGGATAATCTATTAGAGTGCTAGTAATACAACTCTATTGTGTTATACTTTTAGAGTGCTACTAATATAACTCTATTGTGATATACTTTTAGAGTGCTACTAATATAACTCTATTGTGACATACGTTTAGAGTGTTACTAATACAACTCTATTGTGACATACGTTTAGAGTGTACTAATAAACTCTATGTGACATACTTAGAGTACTAATACAACTCTATTGTGACATACTTTTAGAGTGTTACTAATATAACTCTATTGTGACATACTTTTAGAGTGCTACTAATATAACTCTATTGTGACATACTTTTAGAGTGCTACTAATATAACTCTATTGTGACATACTTTTAGAGTGCTACTAATATAACTCTATTGTGACATACTTTTAGAAACCAACACAAATATAAATAATCATGACAGCCTTGACATTAAGAAGTCGCGTGTGTGTAAATACATTATGTGTGTATATACGTGTAAACAAAGTGAATACGTGTAATTACATTTGTGTATGTGGATGGGTTCGAGAATATGCACATATACTAAATGACTTAGTGGATATGTGTATGCATACATGTATGGAGAGTAGGAAGTGATGGTAATATATGATTGTGTGTGTGTGTGTGTAAGTGAGATGTATGATGTTGTGTTGCATGTGTCTGTGGATTTGGAGGTGTAGATGTGTGTGATTCTGTGTCTGATTGTGTGTGTACGTCTAGATGCGAGTGTTTGGTGTGGATTTTGGGCATCGGTGTGTAAATGCAAGTATGTGTGTATGTTTGGTTGTATGTGCGTAAATGTGTGTATGTTTGGCTCTAAGTGTGTAAATGCAAGTATGTGTTGTTCTATGTGTGTAAATGTGAAGACATGTATATGTAAAATTATATATATGTAAATGCGAGTATTGGCGTGAGTTGACATTTATGATATCCAACATTTTCCAATCATTATTATATGTGTTACCTTTTCTTGCTGTTGTTGTATCTGTTTCATCAGTATTGATCTCTTTTTATCTTTACATCTTTTATTCTGAAACCAGACTCGAATAACTCTGGGACTGAGACCAGTCATTTCTGTCAATTGCTCCTTCATCAGAGCATCAGGTCGTGGATTTGCATTGTAGCATGTACGCAATGTGTGCAACTGTTTTTCGTTCAGTACTGTCCGTACCCGTGTGGTCTTGTGGTCGGACTTGTGGCCCCCTCTTGAAGATTTGTCTCCTCGACCTGAATTAGATGAGATATTAAAAGTAAATATATACAAACATATTATGTGTGATTTATATGCGCTATTTTCATTCATAGAACACGTAGTAACATATGGTCACAATATGTGACATGTCATGTATAGATAATGGATAATTTTCGAAGCCTAGAGGTGTCTGTTTCTATTGTCCGTCAGAAGTTTGTCCTGTTGGATGAGTTAGCCTTCATATAAACAATCAAATCTGATAGCTGCCCATGTGTTGCTGGGGTCCCGAAAAGGGGAGCAAATAATAGTACCACTGCGACCTACAAGGCATGTTAGCTAAAGAGGAAGGGAAAGCAATAGTACCACTGCGACCTACAAGGCATGTCATAAGAGCTGAATGAGGTAGAGGTCTATGAAAGCTTCTTTAGTAAATAAAAATTGTCGTAGAAAGGATGCTGGATTTGTAGGCACTGAGAACATCTCTAGTTTTAGGCTCAGTCAACAGATCACAAGAGGTTTCAAGGTCGATGACTTTAAAAGAACTCAGATACATCAAAACCAAGTCAAGTGATTCGTTCTTAGGCTCAGATCACATACAGATCACAAAGAGTGGTTTAACAAGGGTCGATATGGAGCATTCGAAGAAGAAGATCTTAGCTCAGATCACCAACCAAGTGGTTTAACTTGATATGGAGCGTTCGAAGAAGATTTAGCTCAGATCACATGTAAGTGTTTAAAGGTCGATATGGAGGTTGAAAGAAGATCTGATAGCAAAAGTTACAGGGGTTATTAAAAAAAAAATGCATTTTAATTTACTTAAGACTTTGCCAATCAACCCCAGCTTTTTAACGCTGTTTGTGATTTTCTAGGCATTACGTTCAGTAGTTTGCCATTGCTTTCTGAACGGGTAATGCCATCGTCCTTTTGTAAAAATCCACACGAAACTATTTGCAACCAAATTGTCCGCAGCGTGTTTCGAACTCAGAACGTTGGTGTTAATAGACCGAGTCATTATCCCCTAACTCAGGGACGCTACACGTGTTACAGTAAAACTCTAAATATGGCACATTCAAGTACGGGTATTCTGTTTGTAAAATCATGCGGTTAACAGCGTCTTGTTGGATAATTTGCACACACTTTAGCCGAAGTTTGAATGTGCCCGTTCTACATGCCGAAACAACCTAACGGTGTCATAGCGTACTCACGTTCTCGGTACAAAACCCACAGATCACAAGTAGTATTTTTTTTTTTTAACCGATCCAGAAGCACGTGAGCTATCAGCTCTTCGGCTCGGTGCCGTGGACATCGTAACCCTTCGGTTCGGTGCCACGAACACTGTGAATCTGGTGAACCTGTGGCTTTTCTGCCAGCCCGCGGAATTGAACCCGCACTCACAGGAGCTTGTCACCCGTAGTACAACGCGCTACGAACACGCTGGGCAGACGGGCATACAAAGAGTGGTTAACTTGGTTGATACGAACGAATGCGGACAAACAAACAACAAACAGAAACTTGTCTGTTTGAAAGTGAATGCTAGAGAAGAGAACATGCAAGCGTTCACTTTTTTAAAAATGACTATGCAGTTGGGAAAGATTATCACAACACATAAAATGTTCTCTTTTCGAATCAAGCAGTGGCGGCTCGTCCTCATTTTTGTTGGTGGGGCCAGAAAATTTTTTCGGAAAAATCATGTTTTTGTGTTAGGTTATATTTTAATTTATAAAATAATAAGTACACGTTACACTTTATTTTTGGTGGGGTCCGGCCCCAATGACCCTTAATGACGAGCCGCCACTTAAATCAAGCAATAACTGTTGTGTGTTGAATTCATGCAACCGAATGAGTCCAGTTTGTGGTCCACAATAAACTAAGATCATGACAGAGATTGCTGAAGAAGGAAGACGGAAACTACTACAGCGAATAAAACATGCCGGGATCAACCACACTGAAGAGGCAAAGACAGACAGCTGTTATGGTCACCATATTTCGACTGACCAACGAGTCACGGTTGCACTCAGAAACATTAGTTGGACTGATATGTGAACAAATTTCATTAAACAGACAACGAAGACATATCTGTTGGTCACAGACAGAAATTACTAATGTCAAAACCGTCTGACAACAATAGCCAGGTAAACTGTCAGCGTGACGAATCTTGACAGACTGGCAACTCTAACCGGTATCTCTACGTTCTTTACTTGAAATTCATACTAAAAGTAGTACTACGCAGAATGTTGGGAGTAACAAGAAGAGACCAGTTTAGAAATGAAAACATCAGGAAAAAAGTGTGTACAACATCAGTACTGAACTTCATCAAGAAACAAAAAATTAAATGGCTCGGTGACATAAGCAGATTACCAACAGATAATACGCCTAAAAACTGTTATAAGAAAGAGAAGATGGAGATATGTTGGGCACACCTTGAGGAGAAATGATCAACAAATATCAAAGCAGGCATTGAAGTGAGATGCAAAGGGTTCAAGAAAGAGAGGTCGACCTAAAGAGACCCTGAAACGAACTTTGCTGAGAGAGGCAGGAAATATCGGTCTCAATTCCATGGAGGAGATTGAGCGAGTTGCCCAGGATAGAGCGGTATGGAGAAATTACTTGCAGGCCCTATGTAACGTATAACGGTACGAGAGGAATTATTATTATTATTTATTTATGCACCTAAAAGAGAAATGTTACTCCAATACAGTTAATACAAAGCAAAAGGCCGGTCTCGCTAACGGTGGACCTCAGAGATAACAGAGGCGACGAGAGACACTGTTTATGAAACACACACAAAAGCCCGTTCTATAAATCTCTTCTTATCCTGACGCTCTGAGACAAAATAGGACTGTAGCAAAGAAAAAGTAAGAGAAGAAAGTAATACCTTCGCTTACAGTCGCTTATACGTAACAGCCTTCTTAGATCCCTACTCGCTTTGCAAGACTGTAACCATGTAGTATGTTTACACGACCACTATGTGGAGGTGTCGGGCATTGTTAACAGCCAGACTGCTGTTTCAGCGCTGATTTTTTTTACGTTTATTCACTGCGACTTCTGTCCCGTCCTATTCGACAAGGCAAACACGAATAAAGAGACTTTTAACCAATTTTTGTGGAAATCATCATTAAGTTAGATATACCAAACGTTGCTGATAGAATTGTCTGACCATACCTCTTCACTGTACCATGTCGTTAGCAGGTTACACAGTCAATGTTGATTATACAAAGTCGACCAAACCTTGACCCAGGTGTACTACGAGTGCAAATGTTGATTAAATAAATAACAAATAAGAATTGACAAACCATTCGTGACCTTTGTTGTGGCAGCCGAAAATCATAGGTACATAATAATACTTATTATGGAGCGAGGTAGATCCGCCACTGACTAAAACAATAACAAGTAAATGCAAACATTCATAAACTATGTGTCACTACGCAGAATAGAGAGCCGAAATGGGATGATAGGGTCACAAATGAGATGCTTTGAAATGGATAGACCCTTTGAACCAAAGTAAGCAACTTGATTATTTCTTCATGTTGGAGCATCCAAATGAAAAAATGAAGAAGTTGCGATAGTATAGCAAACGGTAAATTTAGTCAGGCGATTGTACGTAAAACGGCTATCAGGATAAAAACAGCAACTTCATTTGTAAGCTCTTTTAACCGTAGGCACACTTGAAGTAAAAATATAGCCAGAAAAACACTTTTCTGAACATGGATGGAAACCCGTGTTCCATTCACAGTAAGGCCAATGATTTTTTTCTTCTGTTGTGAGCATAAATGAAAAATCCTAACCTGAAAAGATTGCGGGGACTGTACTAGCAATTCAGCCATTAAATTACTCAGGCTCCCGTCCCAGCTGTCCTACACAGCCCTAAAAAAGTGGTACTACAGACAGTAACTACATTTAGTGTGAGACATTCATATTTAACGTGTCACACGTTTGTACAATAAAGTCATGTTTTGCTGTACCCATCACCATTTGTCATGTAACCACGGTATTTGTTGGGGCACTACAGAAGAAGAACCGTAAACTAGCTGCAGTCTGTTCTGTATATCTGCGAAAAACAGTTCCTTCAATTTTCTTTATTTAATAAAAACTAGTGAATACCTTGTCGCACCTTTTTTGTGAGACATTCTGGTATCAGTGTTTCTGGTATCAGTGTTTGTTCTGCGTATCAGTGTTTCTGGTATCAGTGTTTCTGGTATCAGTGTTTCTGGTATAAAGTGTTTCTGGTATCAGTGTTTCTGGTATCAGTGTTTCTGGTATCAGTGTTTCTTGGTTCGTATCAGTGTTTCTGGTATCAGTGTTTGGATCAGTGTTCTGGTATCAGTGTTTCTGGATCATGTTTCGGTATCAGTGTTTCTGTGTTTGGTATCAGTGTTTCTGGTATCAGTGTTTCTGGTATCAGTGTTTCTGGTATCAGTGTTTCTGGTATCAGTGTTTCGGTATCAGTGTTCTGGTATCAGTGTTTCTGGTATCAGTGTTTCTGGTATCAGTGTTCTGCATCGGGTTTTTGATCAGTGTTTCTGGTATCAGTGTTTCTGGTATCAGTGTTTCTGGATCAATGTTCGATCAGTGTTTCTGGTATCAGTGTTTCTGGTATCAGTGTTTCGGATCAGTGTTTCGATCAGTGTTTCTGGTTAACGAAGCATAAGTCGGCGTGATTTCTCTCTAGCGAAACCTGCTGAAGTTTGATTGTTTCATTGCTTAATTGATTGATTGATTGGTATGTCCATTATCATTTCACTTCGGTGAACTACCATGTGTGCTTCGCTATCTATCATACACAAGACCTCAACAACAGAGCCCGAACTTAGCAGCAATGTAGAGGGTTCTCATATAGTTTTGATAAATTTGTAGAAATTTTTACTATTCGTATTAACTATTGAAGCAATAACTATGATCATCAACGTATCGATTTATATGTCTTCATTAGGTTACATCAACACAAACAGAGAATGTTATTTACACATGTGTTTTTATTCTAACTATACCGTAATTCTACCTATTTCTGCTGACATATTTTTATTTTTTAGTCTCAATTTTATCGCGGCATGGTTTTGTTTTGTTTTATTTTACTTTTGAAGACTGGAATATTCTAGTAATTGGAAATCTGAGTAGCAGAATACCTTGCACCAAACACAACAATACTTGCTAAGTTTATAGAACAGTAGGGGCTTATTATAGAAAACTGGAGACTGACGCTTGTAATATAATTTCTGAGGAAACTTTAAGAGCGTGTGTATGTGTGTGAGAGTGTGTGTTTGTATTTCCGTGTATGCAGGTCAGCGGTTATTAGAGTACTATCATCATAACACTCAGGACATGTCCATGAGTGCTCCGATCTCCGTCTCAACAAATCCAGCAGCGTTCAGCGGTCCAATTCGCCAGTTCGATGTTGATTAATCAATCTCTTGGCATATTTTTTATGTGGTTCTTTTCGGGCTGTACCAATAGTGATACCCATCTCTCTCGGTCTGGTCAGCGAGTGGGACTCACAGATCTGAAACTCTTCTGTTTTGAACTAGAGTTCAAAATGGTACTGAACGATGTGATGTAAAACGCTTTCTTGGCAACTGCTGTTTATATATCACAATAAGACTGATAAAAATGGCTGGAAAAGAACGATCGAGAGAGAAAGTAATACAGTGTTAGGCGCGTTTTTTGGTGATCCTCTGCACACGTTGAGTGATGTGGTCAACATCATGCCGGCCGCCTTTATTACACAATCCTTTTCCTGGTACCCACTTGAGGCTGGGTCGACCTGAGAATCGTTACGGTCGGGAAAATATTCCACACCTACTGTGGAATTGAACCAGGAGCCCTCACCTAAGAAGCGAGTTCTCTAACAACTATGCTACTGCGGCTCTCATTAACAAAACCATGCTAGAGATTTAATATCTAAATTGTGTTACCAAAATGTCTTATATTTATACCATTATTTACAAACACAGACATTTCCTTTGTCTCTAATCGCTGCAGATGTTATTTTCACCTCTATCTCAGTTTTCAAATCAATGCGTTATGTTTAACGAATTTTTAACCTTATTTCTTTCCGAAATTAACAAATTAAATTATTTCTCATTCTCATTTACCTGTTTTCTACCTTTATTCTTGTCTTTCAGCGTTTATTTGTGGTTCATGGTTTCATTGGCAGGGTAATTGATTCACAATTTTATCTAACCATGTGCGAGGTTAACCTTTTTTCAACTAACACAATCTTTTGTTTCGTTATATCGTGGTGTACAATTCAATTGGATATGTTTAAACACTAAGAGTTTGCGTGTATGCTTGGTAAACATTTGTTTAATTATGTACAATTTCTTCTTTGATTTCACTTTAATAACTTGTTATGTCTCTCTAGTGTTCACAGTTTTAGGGGGGCTGGGTATATGGCTGTTCTTGCGATACCAGGTTGGCTGCACAAAACCATAATTTAATTAAATTTGCCGCATTCAGTGCGGGATCTAATGGTATGATCAAAAATGTTGTTTTCATTGCGCCATCAATAACCAGCCCGTCAGGGAATAATAAACCCCAGCCAAGTCCGCACATTTACAAAACACAAACGAAAAAAGAAAAAATTGAAAACAAAGCATATAACACAACAAACCTATTGTTAAAAACAGTGATAGAGAGGGCAGAGACTGGAGTAATCATGAACTGCAACGGAAATGAGCAGAATTAATGTACTGTAGGGAGAAATAAAAACCTGGCGTAGAGAATGCTAGTATTCCCTTCTGCACGCTATGTAGTAACTAAGTGACAGATTGTTTGTGAATTATTCAAGTCGCATTATAATCAACTGTATCTAAATGTGAAAATATAGGAAAGCATATGCGTGTTATATCGGAATAAATATCACATAGTTCTTCTATAATATAACTTTGCTCATATGATGCATAACTAACATATGTATTAACCATTTCAACCATATGAGCTGATATACTGGCGAGAGAAAGATCAAGGAAAAGATAGAGTGCTAGAATCCTGCCAAAAGATGCAGAAATTCATCATTAAATCCATCCTGGAAGCTCAAGACAAATACAGAAGACTACGACAATTAACTATAACTAGTAACAGTGTGATAACAAAATAAGACCACTTTTTTGTAAGTTTAGCCAAATAGCATGAGTACATTGGGGTGCTAGTTTACGATGGTCAAACTGTGATAGTTGCGCCATTAGGAAGAGCACATTTGTTTTCTTGGCAGAAGTAGTGGTTCAAATCCCTGTGCAGAAGATTATCACAGAGTCGTCGATAGAGCTATTATGTAAGTACTCTGAATGTGAAATTAAAGCTGGAGCTTAGCAATCTGAAAGAGACTGAGTACTAACAGAACCCTAACTGCACTGACATCGATTCCTACCATTTGCAAATATATTTCTTGTTTTCTCTGAGAGAGATCGCAAGTAATATCAAGAAAACATTTAAAGAAAACTACAATTTTAATTATTTTATTGAACTATTACACTGATCTAACAAGGTGTCCATACATAGTCTTTATGTGGCGTTGGCCTGTGTATTATATGTATCAGAATACTTCAAACAACGAAGGTATCGATCAATAGTTTAGCCTAACTACTGTGCCTAAACAATCAATTAGCTTAGCATTCAGTTATTCTAAAACTCTTTCATCGCCACAGCTGCTTAAATCACGAACTTCCGGTGCCGACTTCGTCTGTTACTCAATTTTCCACTCTCGTCTGATGATGGCTAAAAATCTCAAAGACAGAAACCAGGCAGCTTTTGTCGAGATTAATTCTAAGAGAATATCAGTAGATTCTATCAATTTTGCTTGAGTTGTGAGTTGGCTAGTAGATGCAGTGTTAATTTATAATCGTTATTTTGGAGGGAACGCAGCGAGATACAAGATTTCAAAACCATACGTAATACGTATCTATAGTTTTGATTCTTTCAACCAATAATTTATTTTGGATGACGATATCATCATCATCATCAGGTGCAGTGCCGGCCTACGTAGGCGATCTCCACAAATCTCTGTCTCTGGTGTTTGCTATCATCTCAGATGTTGACACGATTCCGTGCCATGACGTCGAGCTATCCAAAATTTTCTCTCTTGTCGTCTCTGTCTCGTCTCTCCTCGATTTTACCAGTTGTTACAATGTGTTCTAAACCTCTCTCATCACATGACCGAAATATGATGACTGCCTTTATCTTATATTGATGCTAAGCTTTCTCTGTGTCTTGACTATATGTGATATATTAAACCTATACTTATTTATAGCAGCGAAACATGGAAAAGAACAAACAATCAATAAGATAGCTGAAAACTATAAAGATATATTTTATAGAAGAATGCTGAAAATCCCATGGATAGCGGAAAACGACAACATAAGTAAGACAACATAAAGTAAGACAACATAAAGTAAGACAACATAAAGTAAGACAACATAAAGTAAGACAACATAAAGTAAGACAACATAAAGTAAGACAACATAAAGTAAGGTTTTAAAAGAAGTTTACACACACAAAAAGAAACTTGATTCACAGAAAACAAATCAGGCAATAACAATTCTTCAAGTGCATAATACGAGGAAAAGGTTTGGAATGTTTGGTTAGGAAGGCTAACAAACAATGCTTGCAGAAATCGGATGCATATGTTGCTTGGGAATACTAACGAAACAAATGCTTGGAAATCGGATGCATATGTTCGCTTGGGAATACTAACCCGAAACAAATGCTTGCAGAAATCGGATGCATATGTTCGCTAGGAAGGCTAACCGAAACAAATGCATGCAGAAAACGGATGCATCAGGCCGTAAGGCGCATAACGTGGTGCACCGACCCCTCACAATGTAGAATGGGATAACGGATTCTACGCTCGCCAATCTGCCTCGGAGATTTAGCCCTGCAGTAAGAATGTCAGACCTACCATCACGAGGGTGGCCAAAATTTACTGCGTGAAGAGGTCGGCACAAACGGGGAAGCAGAAATCATAGGAATTATATCCTACAGAACTGTCCCAGTATGCAGACTTGAGAAGAAAGAGATGGCCCACTTACACTAGCGTCCAAGACAAACTGTATGGCGTGGCTGATAATCTGAGGCAGACGGCTGCCTTTATTAGAGAATCTGAAATCATAATCTAGTGAGAACGCAGAAGAAGAAGAAGAATGTTTAGTGACAAGAGGTAAAATAAATGGTAAGAGAGCTCGTGGATAGCAGATTGAGAATATGTTTAGATGGTCTTATATCGTGGTTCGATACAAGATCGACGTCAGAACTGATTAAGAGAGAAAATTGTGGAGAGTCATGATCGACTACGCCGGCTGGCATGGCACTTGACTAATGCAATAATATTACTAGGGGGTCTATGTGGCTAAGCGGTTGCCTTGCATTCTTAACGTCACTAGTTCAAATCCGGTCAACACCGTCCTTTTCACAAGTGCATGTTTTTCACAGACCGCTATGATTGTTGCCAAAGCTACGGAGTTCGTGCTTTGTACAACACTCTAGACAAGTAGTGTGTCCTTTCTGCAGAGAGGGACTCAGCCATGGAAAAAACCTGGTCTAATGAAGCCAGACCTTCCTCTTTAGACAACTTCAATTTTGTGTTCAACTAACTTAGCGCGTAAAAAACCTGTAACATTTGTAAATAGATAAAAGTAGGCTGCAAAGACGCTGTCCGGGAAAAACTTCGTTGAAAGACTAAAATAAATTCCTACCAAATTTTTACCACCTTCAAAATTACATCCGGGACCCTTGCCGGTAATACGAAGTTCGCCATGTCGTTGAAATTCTTCTGCGTATTAAGGAAATCATGGCATACATGGTTATTTGCCGAAGTGCAATGATGATAGTCCTAGCAATTAATCAGTCAACCAACCGAGTTATAGAGGCTTGGACTAGGTCTAATAACCAAATTATATAAAATGGCTATTTTTACAAACATTGA
The DNA here is from genome assembly GCA_020796225.1 of Arion vulgaris. NCBI lineage: Eukaryota > Metazoa > Mollusca > Gastropoda > Stylommatophora > Arionidae > Arion > Arion vulgaris. The sequence goes on from CM036756.1 coordinate 30,498,453, forward strand.
ATTTTATTTTTGAAACATGTACTGTGTTAGGAACAATTTCAGCATTTTGCTCATAGAAACACTGAATTTTGCTCAAAGGAACACTGAGTTTTGCTCATAGGAACACTGAATTTTGCTCAAAGGAACACTGAATTTTGCTCATAGGAAAACTGAATTTTGCTCATAGGAACACTGAATTTTGCTCATAGGAACACTGAATTTTGCTCATAGGAACACTGAATTTTGCTCATAGGAACACTGAATTTTGCCTAGAACATATTGCTCGGAACACTGAATTTTGCTCATAGGAACACTGAATTTTTTGGAAAAATGAAAATAAATACATATTAGTGATAAATAGTAATCATATGCACCATTAGAGGAACGTCTGTCCGAATGGATTAAAGCACGGCTCCTGTTCCGGAGACCCGTGTTCCATTCCCGGTAAGGCCAATTAAATATATTTGAGTTGGATAAAGGCCTACTACAATTGCATACCGACCACTTGTTAGATGGGATAAGTAGACATGCTACAATTGCATACCGACAACCTGTTGGATGGGATAAGTAGACATGCTACAATTGCATACCGACCACTTATTGGATGGGATAAGTAGACATGCTACAATTGCATACCGACCACTTGTTGGATGGGATAAGTAGACATGCTACAATTGCATACCGACCACTTGTTGGATGGGATAAGTAGACATGCTACATCTGCATACCGACAACCTGTTGGATAGGATAAGTATGTCATACGACAGTAACATACCAACCATCTGTTGGATGAGATAAGTAGCCATACGACAGTAACATACCAACCATCTGTTGGATGAGATAAGTAGCCATACTACAGTTACATACCGACCACTTGTTGGATGGGATAAGTAGACATGCTACATCTGCATACCGACAACCTGTTGGATGGGATAAGTATGTCATACGACAGTAACATACCGACCATCTGTTGGATGAGATAAGTAGCCATACGACAGTAACATACCAACCATCTGTTTGAAGTGAAAAGTAGGCATACTACAGATCGATACCGACCACAATTGAATGAGCGCACAACAATTCCATATAAAAATGCACTCTGAGTTTGAAAACATTTTAATCATAACGTATACTACTCGGACGTTCTACCACCTGCACACAAGGAGGGAGCACCTGAGGAGCACACTAGGAGGGATGTTTGCACATCTAGATTTAACTTGTCATTTTTTATAATAGTGTTCAATGAGAAGCTATACGTCTTTTTACGTTAGAAATATCGTCAGTTTCCAAAATAATTTCAGGAATTAATTGAAAAAATATATTTTAAATGCATTTTCTTTCTGTTTGTTTTTCTTTTCAACATTGTTTTGTAGTCGGCGATAACCAAGTTGATAACACACTTCGCTAGTGACTACGTGACGTGAAAATTCCTGGGTTTGAGACTAGCTTTTAAAAATGCTAGGTGTGGACACGGTTGTACTACAGAAGATCCTGATCCTTGACTTGGTGATATAAATTACAAGTACCTCTGAAGTCGGAGTAAAGCTCGCTTGAATGGCGAGAGACACTGGTGATAAGTAAAGCAAGTCTTCACGTAAAAATCTGTCAGAGACGCTGTATTAGGAACCGTTTCTACGTTGATTTCATAGCTGCGAACGATAACGAATAACAGTGTTGGTTTTACATTTTTATTTTCCTTTTTATTTCTCTCCTATGACATTGTTTCTTGCATTCAATTCCGCTTTATTCATTCTCCGTTCCCTTTTATTCTAATAAAGACCAATTTCATAATTGCCTGTATCCATAAATCGTTGCGTCATTGGAGATGCCTGCAACATATTTTGTATGACCGTCGTCTGGCTCAGCCTGAAGCATAGCGTGATGCTCACCATGATTGCTAACAAAGGTCAGAGTCCACCGTCCCAACAAATCATGATTAATCAGCCACAATTGAATCTAATCACAAACACGCAGTTGCGAGTCCACGTTTAAATATCGCCGACAATGAAAGTAGCTTCATTCAGAACTATAAGAGCAAATATCTGAGAATGGGGTGGATTCTAAATTCTGTGGTTAAACATTTACTAACTTAAAAAAGTTTGTTTAAATGTTATAAAAATATAAATAAGTAAATGTATCTTCTTCTTATTCTTTACGTTCGTTCTTGACAACCAATTTGAATCACTCTTTCTGATATATTTGATCTTTGCCAAGAATGTGTATACGTTGCACATTGGTTTGGTAGCCCCCTAAACGCATAGATTTTTACATGTTTAGGACACGTGCATACGATTTCAACCAAACCTCCTTAGTCGCCTAACATGCGTGGCAGGTAACAGTGGTTCTATTCTTAACACGCCGAATTTGGACCCCGAAAACCACTCGGGCGAGTGAGTAAAGGTATAATTTTCCCCACCTCGGTGTATACATTGTTCGGCAAGTATTTTTCATTGACCGTCGGCATACGATGCATGACGTGATCAACATCACGCCGACTGCCTTTACTTTGCTTTTCCTCGTACCCAAAATCATGACAAACATATAAACACATACAATTCACATTTAAAAACACAAACATGCGACACATTGAATAAACAATAGATTGTATGCTTACCAGATTTCCTGCTGCTATCCGACTCTTTCCCTCCTCCACTCGATGAGTTACTGTTATTACTATTGTTACTGTGTTGATTATTATTGATACTGTTCTGTGTATTATTGTTACTACATGTGACATTGTTGTTATTGCCACTATACGTACTTCCTGGGCTACCTATATCCGGACATGGAGACACAGTTACTGAACGGTCAAGAACGTCATGATCTGCGCGACAGAACAGACCATCCTCTCGAATGGCAAACTCGTCGCCCGTCATCAAGGGCTTGTTACAAACGATGCACCGGAAGCAGCTTAGATGATACACTGTTCCTTTGGTTGGTCTCATCACTACATCCTCTCGACAGAAGCCCAATCCACATCTAGAGCACTTTGTCCCAAACAATCTGCAGACACAGAGAAATATAGTTACAGATGAAGATACAAAGAAATATATCTATAAATAGAGATACAGAGAAAATTTGGTGATGTTGTCAACATCACGCTGGCCGTCTTTACTTCCCATTGCTTGTTCTGGTACCCAATAGAGGCTAGGTCGACCTGAGAGTCATTACGGTGGGGAAAAATGCCACGCCCACGGTGAACTTGAACCATGACCACTAGCTTAAGAAGCGAGTTCACTAACAACTACGCCACTGCTGCTCTCTACTAAGATTTTGCAAACAGAAAAAACCCAATTCAAAGTATTACATCTGAAGTAAGTAAGTTATAGCTGAAGTTATAGTTGCAGTTATAGCTGAAGTTATATGAAATTATGCTAGTTATAGCTGAAGTTATAGCTAGTAAGTTATAGCTTAGAAGTTATAGTTGAAGTTATAGCTAAGTTATAGTTGAAGTTGTAGTGCAGTTATAGTGAAGTTACAGCTGAGTTATAGTTGAAGTTAGTGCAGTTAAGCTGAAGTTAAGCTGAGGTTATAGCTGGAAGTTATAGCTGAGTTATAGCTGAAGTTATAGTGAGTTATAGTTGAAGTTATAGCTGAAGTTATAGCTGAAGTTATAGTTGAAGTTATAGCTGAAGTTATAGTGCAGTTAAGCTGAAGTTATCGCTGAAGTTATAGTTGCAGTTATAGCTGAAGTTATAGGTGCAGTTATAGCTGAAGTTGTAGTTGAAGTTATAGTTGAAGTTATAGTTGCAGTTATAGCTGAAGTTATAGTTGCAGTTATAGCTGAAGTTATAGTTGAGTTATCGCTGAAGTTATAGTTGAAGTTATAGTTGCAGTTATAGCTGAAGTTACAGCTGAAGTTACAGCTAAAAAATGCGGTATAATTTGCAAACAGAAAATATTGAACCGTGGAAGCTTGTATATCGTATGGAAAAATGTAACTAATAAACAGCACTGATTAACTTCTAAAATTCGATAAACCATATGACAAACTTTTCTTACAAAACCAATTTCAAAGATACCACATCACGAACAAACAAAAAAAAAACTAAACAATGGCCTACTTTACTTCCTAGTGTTTCTATGGTATGAAAATGTGGCTTGGTTGACATGAGAAATCTGAGAAATTAGAGAAATTGAATCTGTGCTCCTGACCATAGTTTTCGTTGTCTGAATGTATATTTCTTGCTCAATACATATTCCTTGATTGTGTTATCTGGTTAGTTTATTATTTTTTCATTACAAATTATGGAATTGAACCCCGAATCCATATTATACATAGCAAGTGCACTAACCACAATGCTATTGAGGATCTAGTGTGGGTATACTAAGTGTTATATAACTTTGAAGAAAGTACGCTACAAAGATATTTAATAGTCTTCATCAACAACTAAATCATTTGAAGATTACGAAAAACAGTTTTATTGCGTCGAGACTTTCATCCCACATAGACATATAGCGTCTCAGCAAAGTAATTTAATTTCTAGTTACATTTTAAAAACCGGAATTATCACCGACAAAGATAACCTTGGATGATTTCTGTACAGTGACTATACCATCCATTGCAGGATGCATCATCAACAGCAGTTTAACCTTGGTTACAGCGCGTGAAAAATAATCGGGCGAAATTTGCTTTTTATAAAACCTATTAAAAAGACATGAACGATCTCAACTTACATGCCAGGCTGGGAGAGATATAGCTCTACCGACAGGACCACCTCGACAATCTACAACTGAAACTGACAATCTACCCGCTTGTTAATTTATATAAACGTTCGAGAAAAAATGAGATGGGAAACGAAAGAGGTAGGATGTTTTTTTATATATATATTTTTAGTTGCAAGTAATTATGCTAGCAAGAGTTGGAAAATGACTAAAGATATAGAAAGCAAGTTGAATGCATTTGAAAATAGATGTCTGCGAAAAATAATGAATATAAAATGGAATTAATTCAGGAGAAGTGATGAAATCAGAGATATGTCTGGTCAACCACTAGTAACAACTGTTATAAGAAAGAGAAGATGGAGATATATTGGGCACACCTTGAGGAGAAATGATCAACGAATATCAAAGCAGGCATTGAAGTGGGATGCCAAGGGTTCAAGAAAGAGAGATCGACCTAAGGAAACCCTGAAACGAACTTTGCTGAGAGAGGCAGGAAATATCGGTCTCAGTTCCATGGAGGAGATTGAGCGAGTTGCCCAGGATAGAGCGGTATGGAAAATTACTTGCAGGCCCTATGTAACGTATAACGGTACGAGAGGAATTATTATTATTATTATTAATTATGTTAGCTTTGTAGGACTGGGTAACCTATCGTAATGAGAATTATCATAGTGAAGGTGTCTCTATGGTGTAGAGGTTAGCTGGTCGTCTCTTGTTGCAAAGGTGCTCGGTTCGCTCATTCGTGGAGCAATCGGGATATTTTTCAAGAGATATCTGATCTCAGTGTAGGTCAAGTTCCTAGTCATATTGGAGACCAACGATAAAACGTCGGTTGCGTGTTTAAGTTGAGCACGTAAAAAGAACCCTTGGCAGTTAAAAATCGAATCGAGAAATCACAGTAAATTCATTAGAAAGAATGAAAAATTACAATTTCTACAAAATATTTTCACAATCTTCTAAATTACATCGGGGACCTTCGCCGGTGCTATGGACCTCGTGCACTGCCGCTGAGATCTTTATGTGTAAGAAAGAGATCGAATCACACATGGCTACTCACCGAAGTGCAATGATGATGTTCATATCAATCAAGCATAGTGAGTGCATTATTTGGTTTTATTTTCTTCTAATTTCAATTAAATAAAACAGGCAATAAAAATATTCTTCAATAATTCACCCTTTTTTCTCATTTCACCGAACTAATCATCTATTTATTCACAATCATCATGAGTTGCCTTCTCCGCATCGAAGATTTCCTGCACTGAGCCGTCTCTTGCGTTGATGTTGCTTTCCGTCATACTATAATTTGTCCATCACTTGATGTTTCCCTCCCACTTGTGTTTCAGTCTTTCTCTTACCTAATCTCTACATTTCTCTCCAAATATTATTTTAATCATTTGTCATGTCGATTGTTTTGCGACCAAAATATTATATTTGTTTTTTATTTTTATTTCCTGCTATCTTCATTCTTAGTTTTTCTAAAGAAAATGTTTTTATTTTGATTTAACAAACGAAATACAACCTAATTCTTCTGTCTATTTAAATCTCTCAAAAGACTACTTAATTCTGGTTGGTTTTTTTTCCGATCCAGAAGCACTTGAGCTTTCAGCTCTTCGGCTCGGTGCCATGGGCATCGTAACTGTTCGGTGCCAAGAACACCGTCAATCTGGGGAACCTGTGGCTTTTCTGCTAGCCCGCGGAATTGAACCCGCACTCACAGAGGGCTAGTCACCCGTAGTCCAACGCGCTGCGAACACGCTGGGCAGGCGGGCAAGTCTGTCATTCAAAAGCTTGTCCACTTCTTATGTTTCTGAACCATACAGAAAATATGAATAATCCTAATTTATAATCCTATCTTTATCTCACTTGTTATTTGTTTGCATGTCAGTTAATTTGTCGTATGAATGAATTTACTTTTTTTACATTCCTACTCTCTTTCTAATATTTTTTTCCCCATTTGCCGTTATCCATAATCACGTGTACTAGATACAGAACATTGTTAATTTGTTTCACTAGTTCTTCGTTAATTGTTACATTTGTTAGTGTTTCTTTCCTTCTTTGTTCATCAATAAGATATTCGCTTTCTAAATATTAATTTCCAATACATATTCCTTGTTTTTGTTATCTAACTGATTTATTATACATTCGTCATAAAATCGTTAATCCCTACACCCAACTAATCCTTCATTCTATCTATTCTCTAATCCTGTTTTGCCATTGGGAGCCAGGTCAAAGAAAGAGACACCTGGAGCGAGCCTCCCTATGCGCTTTGTACAAGTCGGAATTTAGTGCCTCTGATATTCTGTAGAACCATCGTTTACGTGGTCGTCCTCTTAGTCTGGTTCCGTTGTATCAGAGTGTTAGTGCGCTTTGTGGGAGACCGTCTTGTATCCTTTATTTGTAAATTCAATAATCAATATTTACACCTATTCAGCTGTGCACCCACCGACGAATAAATCTTTCATTTTTACATTCAATAAACAATATTTACACCTATTCAGCCGTGCACCCACCGAACCAATACATCTTTCATTTTTACATTCAATAAATAATATTTACACCTATTCAGCTGTGCACCCACCGAACCAATAAATCTTTCATTTTTACATTCAATAAACAATATTTACACCTAACTAGTCGTACATCTACCTACCAAATCAACCCAAAAACATGTCAACAACACAGATCTGTTATCCAGTCAAACATGTTCATAACGAACCAACTAAGTTAAGCATGTTTTTTTCACTTCATATCTTATTATAATAATAATAATTATTATTATTACTTTTATTATTAATATTCATTTACGTTCTCAATGGAGCAAAGGACTACAACCACGACTAACACTTATAATGGTTATCTTAAAGTTAGCGATGCCCCAAAAGGAATATATTGACTAATATCTTCTACCGGTGAACTTGTCGCCACTCTCTGCATCCCCTCATTTTCTTATTTTCCACTTCTTCATCTATCTTATCTTTACGCCTCTCTCTCTCTATCTATCTATCTATCTATCTATCTATCTATCTATCTATCTACCTATCTATCTATCTATCGTGTGTGTACTTTACTTTCACAATATTCCTTCTACCTACTCTATAAAGTCCTCTTTCGTTTTTGTTTTTTTGTCGGTTTGTATGCTGCTTTTCACTTATTTGTATTTCTTTCTTTCTGTTCCTGCTAATATTTCTCTCCATTTCAGTCCCAAGATTTTCCACTTTCTCTCCAATTTCATTTCATTTCAAACAGTTGTGTTTTTTTTTTAAATTGTTTGTGCCCTAGTTTGTGCCCTATAAACATCCAATTAAACTTATGTTAATCTGAAGACATGTAGGTCATTGAAAATAACTGCCCTTTAAATGGCATATCTAAACTTTCCTGTTTTTGCAATGGGTCGGTGCACTGTTCCCAGTCGGTTGACGATGGCACCGCTGCCGGCGGCGGTAGAAGTGGCAGTTGTAGTCGCTGTTGCTGAAACCGACGGGCTGTTTTGGCAGGGCGCTGACATGTTGATCAACCAGCCAGAAATTGAGGCAATTGAAATGAAGTTAAAGAAAACAAAAAAGAGACGAAGACAAACAAAAAGTTTTTAGTCTTTGATACTGTTACCAAGGTGATGAGTTGTGACCAGAATTCATCTGCACACATTCACTTCCGTTTATTTACGTATTCACTTATATACTGCTTCACATTTAGAATTTTGAAATGTAATATTTCTCGTCTAACGTCCTCAAAAGGAAAACGAAAGAGAAGAGAAGGGGCAGGGTTTGAAATCTGTATGGAACAAAGTTTCAAGGGTTACTTTTCGTGTTTTCAACAAACCCAAACGTTATCAAGATGGCGGTGTTTCTGGTCTGCGCGTACAACCCAGGGGAAATCATTCTAAAAGCCAACTCCGGGAAAGCAGAAGACCTATTATATCACGTGATCTATCATTAACAAGGTGGCTAAATTATTATGTAGCAATAGGACATTAATAATGAATATGCAGACTCCATGCGCGGTGGCGAAGGAGAATTACTCGCCATATTTATTATTTAAAAGCTGGCTTGCGCAGTGACAAATATAGGGCGAGCAGTTTCTCTCCTTCTTCGATCTGACTGTAACAAATATCTCAAATGGAATATAGCTATTACAAGGAATAAAGCAATAAGCAAAGGGGGTATGTCACGTTCGTTATTTCAATGCTAATAGAATAGCAGAGAAGTCAGACAGAATAGATGTGAATACAACACAAGGAGTCTACTTGTTCACTTGTCATCAAACATGGGGTAGCCTACTTTGATCTATTCAATGATTTCTCATTGCTTATTGTAACTTCTCATTCCCTATTGTAACTTCTCATTCCCTATTGTAACTTCTCATTCCCTATTGTAACTTCTCATTGTCTATTGTAACTTCTCATTCCCTATTGTAACTTCTCATTCCCTATTGTAACTTCTCATTGTCTATTGTAACTTCTCATTCCCTATTGTAGCTTCTCTTCTCATTCCCCATTGTAACTTCTTATTCCCTATTATAGCTTCTCATTCCCTATTGTAGCTTCTCATTCCCCATTGTAACTTCTTATTCCCTATTGTAACTTCTTATTCCCTATTGTAACTTCTTATTCCCTATTGTAACTTCTTATTCCCTATTATAGCTTCTCATTCCCTATTGTAGCTTCTCATTCCCTATTATAGCTTCTCATTCCCTATTGTAGAGATCATTATTGAAACCTATAATGTTTCTTATGACATTAATAATAATGACAACGACTGTATGATAAAGTGTATTAGATAATGATAGTTGCAATGTAATTCTTCTCAAACTTTCATAAAATCAATAAAGAAAAAGGAAAATTATCAACAAATAAATGAAAAATGCAGAATCTAGGATTAATATTTACCAGAATTTCTATTTGTCAACAACATATCTGCTATATTTGTTTACTGTCTAATTTTGTTTGTAACTTTAGAGAAGAGAAGTGATGGTACGATAACCTGATGTTAAATTGCATACAAATCTTGTGAATCAGCGTTATTGGTTACTAAACTGACGTAATTGCACTCCGGGCAGACCCAAAGGTCCTCAGTCTCCCCCAACAGATATCGAAGAGTATGCATACTGATGAGAGCCGCTGTAGCGTAGTTGTTAGGAACTCGCTTCGCAAGGCTGGTGGTCTGGGTTCAGCTCCCGCAATGCGCGTGGAATTTTTCCCGACCACGAAAGCTCTCAGGTCGACCCAGCCTCAACTGGGTACCAGACATGCTCTGGGAAGTAAAGGCGGCCGGCGTGATGCTGACCACATCACCCATTGTGTGCCGACAGTCAATGAAAAATACAGGCCTAACACTGTATTGACCTATATACCACGAGGTATAAAAGGGTTCCTTTACTTCTTTTTATGCATACTGATGGTTCCCGTGGTTTGCTGGTTAAACACACTCCTCACTCTGCCCTCATGCATCCAGTTCTGCTTGTACAACGGATAACTCCAAACTACTTAAATCGGTGAATCGATTCAAAATTTATTTTATTCTTTTCATCCAACAGACAGTCGCGAAGAGACCGAAGCACATCCCCTTATCCATCTTCAACTCCCCAACAATCGATGCTGTTGAAGCAAGCCTGTCCGCTCTCTCATTACTGTAAAAACCCTCTTGTCCAGGACAATATATCCACGTAAGGCTCTCCGCCAAAGAGCTGTGATGATGAAATTTTATGTACAGCTTAAAGAACAGAGCACTTATGGGTGACCATGACTATCAATAATTCCATCACCACTTTCCCAGTTAAAACCTATCCTCTACCGTCATAAATCTAGTCCTTACAAATATCACCAAGACCACCACTATCACTCCATCACAAACTGATTATTACAACGAATATCTGAATGAATTCCGTCATCAAAAACCATCATTATCGTCACTATCAGTATCTCATTATCAACTTCTGCATCATTATTGCATGTCTTGATTCTCTCCTTAAAGACACTCTTAAAGTGTCTCTAAAATGCTTCGATATAGCAAGACACTACGTGCTGGGAATCCCTTGCGCAAGATCGCCCAAATGTGGCACTATAACAACACAAGGTGATTGTGTATAGTTGATAATTGTCAAGCTGTTGAGGGATAGAGGAAGCGAGCTGAGCAAAAGACAAAAACACAGTACTCACATGTCTAACCTTGATCATGTATGCCCTACTCTTTGGTAGGGGATTGTGTTCGAGGATTGGACTCTACAGTCACCTCCGTGCACACAAGAGTGGTACCGCAGCATACGTTGAAACTGAGTGGAAGTACTGGTACAAACAGGGATGAGAGAAATCACCTTCATGTTCGTCCCTGTTCCGCAGTAGTCACGGATACTGAACGAGCTGATATGCTGGCTGATATCAGAAGGAGCTGCAGTGGACTGAAATGACATTCTTAACGCAATGAGAGATTCTTTCCGAACAGAAGAGTATCAGGATCGTGAATCTTAGTCGCTGACCAGATTCAAAGAGACAGATGTTGATATTGGTACATCCCGAAAAGAACGACATACCAACCAAATATGCAAAACGATTGATAAATCAACGTGAACTGGCGTGATGGTCTGCTGAACGATGCTAGATTTGCTGAGACGGGGATCGGAGCACCTATAGACATGCCCGGAGTGCTTTGATTGTAGTCCTCATATAACTGATAACTAAAGCAGACTACTTCTTCTGCGTTCGCCCGCTGTGAATTCAGGAGTTAGCCATGACGCCTGGTATGGCGTTTCTGACTGATTTTTGCGTTAAGGCTTTCTTCTCCCATTTGATCGGTGTCCCCCGCCCCTGTGGGCCCCACAGATTTCTAATTTTCCCTTTTTATCTATCCTAAAAAAAGACTAACTGACCCGAACTCTGATATATGCAAAGCTAGGCACAGAACTCACATTGTAGGCCAAATATTTGTCTGCAAAACCATATTCATCTTAAAATATGGTACAAATCATGCTGAATTTGAGATTTATTTTTATCTGTCCACCACTTCAAGGTGAACATGTATAATCTTTTCCTCTAGTTGGACAAACGATGAACAATATCAAACACTCACCGTACGTAATCTCTTTTACAGTAAGTCTTTCCGTCTCTCACAAAGCACGTACATGATTCATCCAGATATTGCTCACAGTCGGCACACTTGAGACAGGAGGCGTGCCAACAGAGATCTGGGGACACTTGCATGATGTACTGGTCATTGATCTGTAAGCCACAACCTACGCACACGGACAGGTTCCGTTTCTCTGCAAAAAAACAAAACACATACACACTCACATAAGAAGGTTAAAATGAGCAAACAATCAGACATACTCAAAGGAAAAGTATGCATATATTAAATCTTTGTCATGTAAGTAGTTGTATACTGACAGTTGAATATAACAAGTACTTGTATTCCTTTCCTCCTTTTCTTCTATTCTCCAATCCTGTTTGCCTCACAGCGTCAGATCAAGAAGAGATTTCTAAAACTGTTTGCCTCACAGCGTCAGATCAAGAAGAGATTTCTAAAACTGTTTGCCTCACAGCATCAAGTCAAGAAGAGATTTCTAAAACTGTTTGCCTCACAGCGTCAAGTCAAGAAGAGATTTCTAAAACTGTTTGCCTCACAGCATCAAGTCAAGAAGAGATTTCTAAAACTGTTTGCCTCACATCGTCAGGTCAAGAAGAGATTTCTAAAACGGGCCCTTGTGTGCGCTTCGTAGATAGTGTCTTTCGTCGCCTCTGTTATCTCTGAGGTCCATCTTTTGCGTGGCCGGCATTTTGCTTTGTACCCATTGTATCGGAGCAGCATTGCTCTTTGAAGTGCACTGTCTGTTGGTATTCTGCTTACGTGGCCGAACCATTTAAGTTGTTGTTTCTTGATGAAGTCTATATTACTTGTATTACTATGAGATAAATAAGTTGATATGAAACACTGTAAGATACCGCGAATTATTGGCTCTTGTAGTATTGTGTCTAAAACAGTGCCTAAAGGAGAAAGGTTGATTTCATTGCATCGGGTTTCCATCATATGGCTACGTCCCTGTCGGCAGAAATTGCACGCCGTCTGTCGAGAGCGCTGAACTCCGTAGCTCTACCACCTTCATAACTACAGGTGAACGTCTTAACCACTTCGCCATAGACCCCCCTTATTGTTGTTGTGTTGATGTGTTTGTTGATACATATATCCAGTGGCGGCTCGCCATTAGGGGCGAGTGGGGCCGGGCCCCACCAAAAATAATGTGCAACGTGTATTTATTTTATGAATTAAAATATAAACTAACCCAAAATCATGATTTTCCCGCAAATTGTTCTCTGGCCCCACCAACAAAAATTATCACGAGCCGCCACTGCATATATCTATCTATATATCCTTTTCATGTCCTATTTGACACATAATGTTTCCACAAGAGATTTCTCTTATTGCCGTTCTCGAACCCGGATCATGTGCTATTATGCAAGTGCACTAACCATTTCCCTATTGTGAACCTGCCTCTATGTGATATTATTCTACTAATATTTTCTTATGCCGACTGTCCTCATCATAAAGACATGACCGAATCAATGCAAGTAAGATTCTTCTTCAAGAACTTTCTTGTCTTTATTCTCTGAACCGTAACGTGCGTTTTTATATTAAATTTACCAGCATTTCTTTAAACAAACAAAAACTGTCGTTACTGCAAGTAGTACCACTATTTAGGGCGGTGTATCACAGGTGGGACGAGAGTCTGAGAAATGTAAAGGCCGCATTGCTACTGCAGTAGCCGCGAAGTTTTTCAGGTTATGATTTTTCATTATGCCCACACCAGAAAAAAATAATTGGCCCTACCATGAATTAAACACAGGTCTCCCGCACATGGGAGCTGTGCTCTAACCCATTCAACCAGACGCTCCTTACCACAAGAACATTTCTTCATCATCATCAAATAGCTTGTCTGGAGCAGAACTTTGATAATCTAACATGACTTTGGAATTTCTATCTCTCAGAAACCATATGTTCCGCCTCTGCAGCCGTCATGCTCAAACAATTGGTTTCATCATGATGTAACCAATCTGTGGTTTCCCTCTTCTCCTCTTTTTTTCATGATGTCTCCTACCATGATGTCTCCTACCATGATGTCTCCTACCATGATGGTCTTCTACAACCCTTTGTGTCTCTTTATGTTCTCAAAATACTTCAATTTTCTCATTATTATTTGTAGCAACAATCAGTTTTCTTTGATTTTGAGTTCTTTCTGGATAATCTATTTGTTCTCTTTCTGTCGATGATATAAGGATGACTCTTCTGTAACACTTATATTCAAAAGCACATATATGTTTTCCACTTCCTTGTTAAATGTCCATGCTTTACACTCATACCCCTGGAAATATGCATGCTCCGTACAAAGTACGAGATGAATATATATGTATATATATATATTTTTTTTCCGATCCAGAAGCACTTGAGCTTTTCAGCTCTTCGGCTCGGTGCCATGGACATCATAACCCTTCGGTTCGGTGCCACAACACCGTAAATCTGGGAATCTGTGGCTTTTTCTGCCATCCCGCGGAATTGAACCCGCACACACAGAGGGATAGTCACCCGTAGTCCAACGTGCTACGAACACGCTGGGCAGACGGGCACATACATATATAAATGTGTACGAGTATGTATTGTGCTGTCCAGTCTATTTAATTGTTTAGTAAATGTTTGATTGATATGGTATTTTTTGTTGGAAAACTAAATTTGTTGCCCTACCTTGTAAAACTTTAATACATTTTGTGAACTTCTATGTGATTACATTCGATGAGCAATAGATCAAATATGTATGGATTTGATCTCAGACTCTGTTGTACAGAGTCCAATCCTTTGCTTAAAATTCCCATCGCAATTTCTATTCTATTGCACATATATCAGTCAGCAGTATTATGATTTAATTATTAATTTTGCTTGCTTATGTGATACCATACAAACGTGTCTTTGTTCTTAACGCAAATTTATTAAGTATTACTGCAGCCACCCCTCAGTTTTCTCCAGATCTGATCCGCTCTGAGCACATCAGATTTGTACGTTTCCGTACATCGTTTTAAAACTATAACAACTTCTCAATAACAAAGACTTTGTGTTTATATAGAAAGTCACGAAACAAAATGATTAAATTACAACCAAAAAAATAAAGAAATTAGAAAATACTAGACATATATACTCAAGGCTCCTTAAAAGTGATACCATCGTTTCAGCTTGCAATTGCTAACTGATAGTGTGCTCGACAGAGCATTGGCACAGTTGTTACGGCGAAATACCGAATTTTACCAGCACTCAGAAAGTCCGTCTTCAAGCTATGTGACTTGAAAATCGACTACACCAGGAATTGAACATTGTTTATTTGTTGTGCATAGTTAGTTATCTCACTTCAACTCACTTAACTATGCAGATAGTTTACCAGAATTCAATACAATATGTAGCTTTGATCTTTTAATTATTGTGACGTTACCACACAAAGAAAAGCAAAATACATCAAGGCCTAATTCTCACTTTAGACAAGATAACACCTCTGAAGTTGGTGAAGACCTGCCTGCATGGCGAGGAACACCAGTCAAATGGTAAAGCAAGCTTTCACGCAAAAATCAGTCAGAAGCGCCAAACTAGTCGTCATGTCTAACGTTAGAAACACAGCGGGCGAACGCAGAAGAAGAAGAAGAAGACAAGATACAGATTCGGTTACAGTGAACACATTTAAGATGTTCGTGCATTTTTGTAGTGCTGTAACAAAAATTAAGTTACTGTTTGTTTTGTTAACAAAACCCGAATTACACATTCTTCTTCTTCCTCACTTTTCAACTACCAAATGAGTACATGTCTTCAACAAACTTCTTCCAGCTCTTCCTCTCTCCTGCCATCCATTCCAATTCTTTCCATATTTTACCTATCCTTTTAATATCAGCATCCAACTCTCTTCTCCAGGTATGTCTAGGCTTTCCACTACTCTGCTTTCCCTGCTGGTTCCAAAACAGTGAATCAAACATACTAATACATTAACCCTATCACTCCGTCATTTTTTTGTATCTCTGCACTGTATCATCATCATCAAATAGCATGTCCTGGGCAGACTTTGCCACCCCAACAGTCCTCCGGAATTTCTCTCTTCATAGGTCCCGATGTCCTGCCTCTGCAGCCGTCATGTTTAAACCATCAGTTACATCCTGAATCCATCTTCTCCGTGGTCTTCCTCTTCTTTCTTTGTCGGTATGCCTCCTTCCACGATGGCCTCCAGCCTTCAAGTCTTTTATATGTCCAAATTATCTCAATTTTCTCTATCTAATTGTAGCATCAGCCAGTTTTTTTGATTTTGAGTTCTTTCTGGATAGATCTATTTGTTCTCTTCTCTGTCCAAGATATACGGAGGACTCTTCTGTAACACTTATATTGCAATGTAATCTGAATTAGCCAGCCAGTATACTGGCTTTGTGCCATCTTTTAAAAAAACTGTGAGCCAGTACATCGGATCAGAGGAGCGAATGAGTTAATAAAACACACATAATCTAATGTAGAGAAATGCACTCACTCAGCTACACAGACACAAACACACTCACAAGCATACTGTTTGAACACAAAATGCAACACCAAAAAATTCAATATTATTATTAGCACATTTTTATGGGACTTGGCAGGATGGAGGGTGACTAGCGATTTCTGATTTTGTAAATGAATTGCGACTTTCAATGTTAAAAGAAGTAGGGGTAAAAGGTGAACAAACTTGAGCAGGGCCAAGAAACATGATTTCTCACTTAGTGGAAGCGACTCGATCGAATCTCACCAAGGCAGGCTTGGGAATATTGAGCTCTTGTGTAAGCAATGGCAGTATCGTAACGGAACAGATTCAAATGTTAGTTCCTCTGTTTATTTATTGTTTAATATGTATTATAATATATATATATATATATATATATATATATATATATATATATTGGGGCTAAACAAATTACACTACTATTTGGAACAAGAAAATGTAAATTATCAAAGGAAACATAAATAAATAGGATTTTTTTTAAATGGAGAATAACCTCAACAAAACAAAATGGAAATCATGTTTGATCTTCTAACTGATAGTATGGAAAAGTGTTTTATCTTCTGTCTTATTTTCATATTTGTTTATGTGTCTATTTAATTTAAAAGGTAGTACGACGTTAATTCTCACTCTGGTTGATTTGTGTTGAAGGTTGCTTTCTACTTACCAAAAAAATGGTGTTTTTCTCTAACATAGTAAAAATAGTGATTGTTTACTTGCTTCTACTCACTTAAAGAGGGTACCTGTTAATCTCTAAATTTCTTCAATTTGCAAGAATCAGAGCTTTCTCTGTAGTACACAACCACGTGACATGTGCACACCGATAAGTTTTCTCCCAAGTTGGACTCGTACTCCGGAATTTTCAATTGCACACGATCACTGGCAAAGACTGCACGCGATCTTTGCTTTCGGCGTCCACCATCTCTTCTTCTTCTTCTTTGCGTTCGTTCTTTACGACCAATTTTAATCACTCT
This sequence comes from Arion vulgaris, assembly GCA_020796225.1. NCBI lineage: Eukaryota > Metazoa > Mollusca > Gastropoda > Stylommatophora > Arionidae > Arion > Arion vulgaris. The sequence goes on from CM036756.1 coordinate 30,515,603, forward strand.
TTGTGATATGTTTGATCTTTGCCAAGAACGTGTTTACGTTATACATTGGTTTGGTAGGCCCCTAAATGCATAGACTTCTAAACGCTTAGGACACATGCATCCGATTTCAGCCAAACCTCCAGTCGCCTCTTACGACATGCGTGGCAGGTAACAGTGGTTTTATTCTTTATACCCCAAATTTGGGCCCCGGTAACCACATCTCTTTTTATATCTTTTTTCTCTCTCTCTCCCTCTCTCTCTCCTCTCTCTCTCTCTCTCTCTCTCTCTCTCTGTCTCTTTGTTTTCCTTTCTGTTGCAATTTGTCACAAACATTTATATATCAGTTTTTCAATACAGTATTATTCATGAAATATAGTACAGAAATTGTAGCTAACATTTTATCAGTTTTAGATTGCGATTTCTCTAACAAAGCCAAAATGTTGTATAAACTTTATTGTTAATCATTCTAAAAGAGTTTTTCCCGGGCAGCGGCTTTCCAGCCCACTCTTCTCGAATTTGAACTTGTTTTTTTACGTGCTTAACTTTAACACGGGGTCTTCGTTTCATCATCCGTCTCCGATAGGACTAGGAACACGATCTCACCTATATTGAAATCAGGGATCTCTGGAAAAATATCCTAATGACTCCAAGAGATAAATAATTCCATTAATTACTACTTTATTATACGCCCCTGTGTCGCTACAACTCCCAGACATATTTGTCATGTGACATAAAAAGACCTACTCAGGCCAACGTGAATACGCCAATCTATGAGGGTTCACTATATAACCTTGACCTTTTCTACATATTTGTATTAATGACAGCAAACATGAAGAACGTCACTCCCATCCTTTGAATAAATGTTAGTATTTATGCCACTAAGTTGAGAATACATTTACATGACTTGAATTCGGTAATACTAGAAAACGAGATGGGTACAATACAATAATGCGAGTTCTTACTGTGAATCACATAACTCATAAAAAGTTAGATAACCGTCAAGATCAGCAGTTCTCAAACTAGTACCCTTGCGAAACCCTTGAAATGGTATCCATGCAGTGGCGGCTCGTGATCATTTTTGTTGGTGGGGCCAGACAGAAATTTTCGGAAAAATCATGGTTTTGGTTAGGATATATTTTAATGTATAAAATAATAAATACACGTTACACCTTATTTTTGGTGGGGCCCGGCCCCACTGGCCCTAAATGACGAGCCGCCACTGTATCCATGTCTCATGGAACTATCTATCTATCTATTTGCTTATCATGTTTTGCCTTTCGGGGTCAGGTCGAAAACCGAGACACCTGGAGCAAGCTTTCCTATGCGCCTTGTCTTTCTTTTCTCCAGTCCTGATTTGCCTCACAGCTTCAGGGTAGAAGAGATTTCTAGAACGGATTTCTAGAACGGATTTTTAATGTGCGCTTCATAAACAGTTTCTTTCGTCCCTCTGTTATATCTGATGTCTATCTTTTGCCTGGCCGGCCTTTTGCTATGTATCCACTGTATGGAACTACTACAATAAAATTATTATACAATATTATTAATTTCTATTTTTTTTTCTCCGTATAAGCAATACAAACTACTGAATGTATAAGTGGTGCCTAGAAAATCAACGACTCATTTACTGTGGTTGATGGCTACGTGCTGTAAAGAATATGCCACGATTTTCATTCATTTCATGATTAGATTCTCTTTTCTCTTTCTGTTTTTAGTTTCAATTTCAGTTTAGAATACCGTCATTGCACTGCGGTCAACTTCATAAGTGTTCCAATCTTCTTCTTGCACTATCTCCAGCAGCGTCTAGTGACTAATCATACTAGTTCGATGTTGAGTGATGAAACTACACATACATCTATTGTGCTATTCTTGTTTGACTACTCCAGTGTTCAATGTTCTATAAAGGTAGGGATAATGGCCTTAATCAGACGAAACTGCCCGCCTGCCCAGCGTGTTCGTAGCGCGTTGGACAACGGGTGAGAAGCCCCCTGTGAGTGCGGTTCAATTCCTCGGACTTACAGAATAGCCACAGGTTCTCCAGATTTACGGTGTTCGTGACACCGAACCGAAGGTTACGATGTCCATGGCACCGAGAGGAATAGCAGAAAGCTCAAGTGCTTCTGGATGGAAAAAAAAATCAGACGGAACAGAAGACTAAATTTGTTTTACCTTTCTCTTTATTGATTATTTCTCCTTTAGAGTTGACAATGTCTGGCCCGCTGCTGGTGAGTCGGCGTTTCTCTGTGGGTACAAAAAAGTCAGTTTACAAACAGTGAGATAATGAAAGATATACTTTATGTTGATAACCATTACAGCAAACATAGACTATACAACTCATTAGAAGATAATATGGTATATTATATATTTTGACAGTCATTTTAGTCAACTTAGACAAGACAAGTCTTTGGAAAAGCATAGGGTATATTCTGTAAAGTGACAGTCGTTTCAGTCATTTTAGACAACCCAATAGAAAGGCATAGGGCATAATCTGTAATCTGACAGTGGTTTCATTCAATTTATACTAGACAACCATATGGAAGATCATAGTATGTCCTACACATTGTATTATTTAACTTTCATGCTGATGGTAATTAATGGTGGTTTATAAATGTTCTAAATACCTTTATTGTTTCTGATTCTCTATTCTACTTGTTGAACTCAAAGATTCGTTTCTGATTCTCTATTCTCCTTATTGAACCCAAAGATTCGTTTTTGTTTAACCCATTCGCCCTTCTGATCCGATATAATGGCTAGCGATATTGTTGAAGGTGACGCAAAACCATTATACTGGCTAAACTAGAATGCTTTACAAAACAAATAAATCCATAGAACAGAAACAATTGCGGGAAAGTTTAGGAGGTCTGTAATATTGGTCGTTGTGTTTTTGTTTTGTTGGGTTCCAGATTTCATATCCATATAGAACAACTGGTCGTATTAAAATGGTGCATATTGTGATCTTGGTATTACGGGACATTCCCTTGAACTTTATCAGGTGTTGTCAGGTAATGTTTACCTTATTTCCGGCCTGTATTCTAGACTTTATTCATATATTGACGCATAGTATATCTTGAATCAACGAAGTAAAAATCAATATCGTAGTGACGTTAATTGGGGAAATGTAATCGCACATCTGGTGCTGGGGCCCGCTAAGGAAGCAAAGAATAGTACCACTGTGACCTATAAGGTAAGAGGAGACTGATGTAGGGGCCTTGGGAAGCTACCATAGTAAATAAAAAGCATGGCAGAAATCGGATGTGATGTCCTTCTTGTAGACGCATAACTGGTACAATCGCTCTTAGCTCAGATCACAAAATCACAAAAAACTGGTTAACAAATCCTCGATATGGAGCGTTTGAAGAAGAGGAATTAACATAGTAAAAAAATGTCGCAGTGACGTTAATTAGGAAATGTAATCGCACATGTGGTGCAGGGATAGCAAGGAAGCAAAGAATAGTACCACTGCCACCTACAGGCATGTTGTAATAGGTGACTAATGTAAGGAGGTCCTAGGAAACTACCTAGTAAATAAAAAGCGTTGCAAAATCGGATGTGCTGGCCTACTTGTAAACGCATAACTGGCACAACGTACAATCTCTCTTAGGCTCAGATCACATACAAATCACACAGAGTGGCTAACAAGTGGTCAATATGGAGCGATCAAGTAAGAAGAATAAGAAATGAAATGAAATGACCATAATAATAACCCGCAGCGCCTTAAGAGGAACTGATAAAAAGGCACAATTTAAAGTAAAATCTGGTCACGACAGAAGTACATGTTTGCATTCAACATATGTACCACAGCAACAACTTAAGACATTCAAACATATGCTACAAGCAACAAATAAAGTAATAAACCCTATCCATGCTGAATATAATTGTAGAACCATTTTCCATACCTCGATATATATATATTGCGTAATACAGTAGTGGATAATGACTAGGTCTATTAACCTCGACGTTCTGAGTTCGAATCACGCTGCGGACAATTTGGTTGCAAATTGTTTCGCGTGAAGTTTTGCAAAAGGACGATGGCACCACCCGTTCAGAAAGCAATGGCAAACTACTGAACGCAATAATGCCTAGAAAAGTCACAACAGCGTTAAAAAGCTGGGGTTGGTTCGCAAAGTCCTGTAAAGGATATGCAAGTAACTTTTAATACGGTATAAGGCCTGTATTTATCTTAACCTTCGGCACACGATGGGTGATATGATCAACATCACGCTGGTCACTTTTACTTCCTAGTTCTTTTCCGTGTACCCAATTAAGACAAGGTCGACCTGAGAACCGTTACATCCAGAAAGATATTTCATCGTTGCTGGAGAATTGAATCTGGACCACTAGCCTAAGAAGAGAGTTCACTAACAGCTACACTACTGCGGCTCTCAACACTGAGAGTAGAACTAACAAATTGTAGAAAATAGTCTCCAAAACCCTCATCTGACCAAGAGAAGCCAGAGCAATGGAGGTGACCATTCCAGTTAATTCTAACAAATATAGAAGAGGAAACAAAACTGAGCTTAAGCAGAAGGCTAGTAAACAAGAAAATGCAATACTAAACACTTTTCTTTACATCTGTTCTCTAATCATGTTTTGCCTCACAGCGTCAGGACAAGAAGAGATTTCTAAAACGATCCCGTGTGCTCTTCATAAATAGTGTCTTTCGTCGCCTCTGAGGTCCATCTCATTTGCGTGGCCGGCCTTTTGCTTTGTATCCACTGTATCGGAGCAACATCGCTCTTTGATTTGCACTATCTGTTGGTAATCTACTTTTGCAGCTGAACCATTTAAACCGGAACAGTTCAATATATACAGTTGTGTTTTTTTAAATATATGAAGTTGCCATAACATCTGGAAGATTTCAATCAAAAGAAATTACGATGTCAATATGTATGCAGAATCTTTTCCAAGATGGATAATTCGAAATGAGGTTAGTGAGGCTGATATATAATTCAAATATGAAATTACGATGTCAATATGTATGCAGAATCTTTTTCAAGATGGATAAATTCAGAAATGAGGTTGGTGAGGCTGATATATAATTCAAATATGAAATTACGATGTCAATATGTAGGCAGAATCTTTTTAAAGATGGATAAATTCAGAAATGAGGTTGGTGAGCTGATATAATTCAAATATGAAATTACGATGTCAATATGCATCAGAATCTTTTTCAAGATGGATAAATTCAGAAATGAGGTTGGTGAGGCTGATATATAATTCAACATGAAATTACGATGTCAATATGTATGCAGAATCTTTTTCAAGATGGATAAATTCAGAAATGAGGTTGGTGAGGCTGATATATAATTCAAATATGAAATTACGATGTCAATATGTATGCAGAATCTTTTTCAAGATGGATAAATTCAGAAATGAGGTTGTTGAGGCTGATATATAATTCAAATATGAAAAACAACTATTCAAATTTATAAATATTTACAGCAGACACTGATGACTAAATAAAATATTATTTCCAGCAGTCTTTTCAGACCTTAGTGTTTGAAGTACCTGTCATTTCATATTTCTAGATCCTAGTATGCAGGAGAAAGGAGGACACATTTCTTTCCTCATGTGTGAAACGTCGATTGTGAGTTTGAACCTACAACCCTCTTGTGTCCGAGTCAATAGGCGAGTGTCCCATGCATTATGATAACCCGTCCCTCTACAAACTACTACTTAGCAATATATAGACGTGGGGAATCCGAAAACAGAATTATATTGCATAGGGATTAGTTAATCCTTTAATCCTTTCACTCGCTTGGAGTACTGTCTTAATGTGCACTGTTCATCATTCATTCTCGTCGTGTCCAAAGATACATAAGACAAAGACAAAACTTGTCCACACAATTCGAAATTGGGCGTACAACGTACCCCCATCTTCGGACAAAAACACCATACAGACCACACAGAGAGGCAAATGCAAAGAGAGACTAACAAGAAGACGGGCCCTTCATTCCACTATGACATCCTACATGTGAAATGCGGTGCATGCGAAAGGTTACCAACAACACCAGAAAGACAGAGTCCCAACATCAACATAAGAAATAAAGTTAGCACAGAACCTTGCTTAAATTACATTGAGAAACAAAGAATGAAGTGATTTGGCCTAAGAATACATCCAAACTCCACAGTATACAGAGTCTTCTACAACAGAACATCCGGAAAGAAGGCGAGAGGAAGACCACGAAAAAGATAGATGGCATAGCAGAATCCTGTCAAAAAGAAAAAGTAAGAACCATTCAAGCCACCAGAACAGCAAGCAAACAAAAAGCAGAAAAACCACAGTGACAACACTGAGCGACAACCCGGTAGCACTGTGACGACAAAATAAGAAGATGAAAAAGGAGTTTACTAGTTCATATCGTTTTCGGGGTAGTCTCAACAGATAGATATAAAAAGCACGAACATGGAAATGACAATCCAACTGCAGAAAGTATTTCTCTCTTTCTCTCTCTCTATCCCGGCCTAGACTGATGAACCAACTTTTATCATGAATTTTACCGTGTTTTTAAGGGACTCCGTTCCTCCGTACAGCTTCTCCTGAAGCTCTGTGTTATAGGACCAGGTTTCTTTTCTCATACCTGCTATCAGTTGACAATCTTGCAGTATGAAAGTATTTAACAAAGCACGAGCTCTGCAGCTCAGGTAACAATCCTAGGGATATCTGGAAAATGAACTTGTAAACAGACCGACACAGTCTGTCTATATATATTTATATAATGGAAACATCAATTATAGAGATCAATCAAAAATATAAAACCATATTTCAATAGATGACTTAATAAAAATAAATGTTAAAACTATCATTACTGCCTATAGGCCGCATTTTAGGACGGTGAAGATAGGTAGGACGTGAACCTGAAGAATTTAATTGCCGCATGGCTAGTACAGTCGTCGCGAAGCTGTTCAGGTTAGGATTTTCCCTTTATGTCCCAACAGAAAAAATCCTTGCCTTACCGTGAATTGAACACAGCTCTCCTGCATGGGAGCTACGCTCTAATCCAACAGGCCAAACGCTCCTCTATGACTTAATGAAGGGGAGAAAAACCAGGTAATGTGTTTAGCTTTGAGCTCACGACACTCAGTGTCCACATATGTTCTCAGTCTATTTCGGTTTGTGGAAAGTGTCAGTATCAGAACACTTGCACAGTAGCTTCGGAGATGTTCATCCTCGCAGCTATATATTGTTGCTTCTTCTGTTTTCTTAACGTTCATGAATTCTTATGTATTACATTACATACACATACAGAATTCATTTATCCACTTATAAAACATCATCAAATATATATTACTGTTGATTTCAGCTCCGACAGTGAGCTTGACAATTTTCAAGCACTAGTCTCACCCCATCTAGCTTCTTCCGCGTAGGAAGCAAGCGCATTTTTCGGAGGTTTTTTCATCGACGATTCATACGCTAGCAATAGAACATTCAAGAAATGTAAATATAAATTAAAATTATGTCTAGAAAATTGTGAAACGCCCCTGTTTCCCAAAATATCATATTACTGAAGAAGTTGGAAATGAATGAAATTACATGCAAAGTAACTTTGAGTTTGGGAAATTCTGAAAACATCCATCTCTTTGTCGGCTATTTTAGTTCAACCTCCAAAATAATTAGCCAAAAAAATGCAAATATTATTGTTTAATTTTGTTCCGTAAAACAGTTCAAACACCAAGACCGTATTAAAAATAATGATTTTAAATTTTAAATAATGACCTGCATCTTCACATTTTATACGGAACAAACTTAAGAATTATCTTATTTACCAAATTGACACAGCTGTGAGTTCGCAACTTTTCCTGGAGTTTGGAAACAGTTTTTCTACCCGATATGTAATTTAAGCCTAATATGAATCTGCCATTACAGCTAACAAGCTACATACAGCTTGTTAAACTGTTAAGAAACAAAATAATAGATATTGCATTTCTTTCATTTATTACTTATTTCGTTTTCGTTTCATTTTCATAGCTTTATTTTTGCTATTTTGATAAGCAAGTTGACCTTTTGTTCATTTGTTTGTTTTTGTTCATTTGTTTGTTTTCTTATTTGTTTGTTTTTGTTTATTTGTTTGTTTTGTTAATTTGTTTGTTTTTGTTTATTTGTTTGTTTTTGTTTATTTGTTTGTTTTTGTTTATTTGTTTGTTTTTGTTTATTGTTTGTTTTGTTTATTTGTTTGTTTTTGTTAATTTGTTTGTTTTTGTTTATTTGTTTGTTTTTGTTTATTTGTTTGTTTTTTGTTTATTTGTTTGTTTTTGTTAATTTGTTTGTTTTTGTTTATTTGTTTGTTTTTTTTTTTTTGTTTTTGTTTATTTGTTTGTTTTTGTTTTTTGTTTGTTTTGTTTATTTTGTTTTTGTTTATTTGTTTGTTTGTTTATTTGTTTGTTTGTTTATTTGTTTGTTTGTTTATTTGTTTGTTTGTTTTGTTTGTTTTGTTTATTTTGTTTTTGTTTTTTGTTTGTTTGTTTATTTGTTTGTTTTGTTTATTTCTTTGTTTTGTTTTTTGTTTGTTTTTGTTTATTTGTTTGTTTTGTTTATTTGTTTGTTTTGTTTATTTGTTTGTTTTGTTTATTTGTTTGTTTGATTTTTTGTTTAATGTTTGTTTTTAATATGTTTTTTTTATATGCTGCTCTTATTTTTTCGAAACTTAGTTTCTTTTTCAATTGACAGTTGTTATTTTCTGATTTGTTTTTCTACTGATTGTATTTGCTATTGATTGTTTAGCTAAATATACTTGTTTGTTTGCTCAAATAATAGATATTGCATTTCTTTCATTATTACTTATTTGTTTTCGTTTCATTTTCATAGCTTTATCTTCTTGCTATTTTGATACGTTGACATGTTTTGTTATTTGTTTGTTTTTTTTTCATTTGTTTGTTTTTGTTTTTTTTTGTTTTTTTTTATTTGTTTGTTTTTGTTTATTTGTTTGTTTTTGTTTATTTGTTTGTTTTTGTTTATTTGTTTGTTTTTGTTTTATTTTTTGTTTGTGTTTATTTTTTGTTTTGTTTATTTTTTGTTTTTGTTTATTTTTTTGTTTTCTTAGACATTTTCAATTTTTTTATAATTTTAATTTTAAATTTATTCCATTTATTTCCGATTCTGATTTATTTATTTATCATGCTCCCTTGTGGAGTCATTCTGGATATTTTGTAGAGATCCCTGATCTCAGTGTAGGTGAAATCGAGTTCCTAGCCCTATCAGAGACGGACGATAAAACGTAGGTCCTGTGTTCAATTTACGTAATTGTTCATGCACGTAAAAGAACTTGACAGTTCAAAATCGAGAAGTGCAGGCTGGAAAGCTGACTACCCGGGCAAAATTGATTAAAAAAAGATTAAAATTAAAATTCTGCAAAAATATTCTCACCATCGTAAAAATTATATAAAAAACACTCGCCTGTACTACGGAGTTCGTGCACTGCAGCTGAGATCTACCTTTGTAAGAAAGCCATCGGAGCACGCATGGCTACTCACCGAAGTACAATGATGATGATGGTGCTATCATTAATCAATTAATCAACTTCCTCTTATGTCAGGACATAAACGGCTATCTTACACTAGCATCTTACGTAACGGTAACTGATGGCTATCTTACACTAACATCTTACGTAACGGTAACCGATGGCTATCTTACACTAACATCTTAAGTAACGGTAACCTGGGCTATCTTACACTAACATCTTAAGTAACGGTAACCTGGGCTATCTTACACTAACATCTTACGTAACGGTAACTGATGGCTATCTTACACTAACATCTTAAGTAACGGTAACTGATGGCTATCTTACACTAACATCTTAAGTAACGGTAACCTGGGCTATCTTACACTAACATCTTAAGTAACGGTAACCTGGGCTATCTTACACTAGCATCTTAAGTAACGGTAACCTGGGCTATCTTACACTAACATCTTAAGTAACGGTAACTGATGGCTATCTTACACTAACATCTTAAGTAACGGTAACCTGGGCTATCTTACACTAACATCTTAAGTAACGGTAACCTGGGCTATCTTACACTAGCATCTTAAGTAACGGTAACCTGGGCTATCTTACACTAACATCTTAAGTAACGGTAACTGATGGCTATCTTACACTAACATCTTAAGTAACGGTAACCTGGGCTATCTTACACTAGCATCTTAAGTAACGGTAACTGATGGCTATCTTAAACTAGCATCTTAAGTAACGGTAACCTGGGCTATCTTACACTAGCATCTTAAGTAACGGTAACCTGGGCTATCTTACACTAACATCTTAAGTAACGGTAACTGATAGCTATCTTACACTAACATCTTAAGTAACGGTAACCTGGGCTATCTTACACTAACATCTTAAGTAACGGTAACCTGGGCTATCTTACACTAGCATCTTAAGTAACGGTAACCTGGGCTATCTTACACTAACATCTTAAGTAACGGTAACTGATAGCTATCTTACACTAACATCTTAAGTAACGGTAACCTGGGCTATCTTACACTAGCATCTTAAGTAACGGTAACTGATGGCTATCTTACACTAGCATCTTAAGTAACGGTAACTGATGGCTATCTTACACTAGCATCTTAAGTAACGGTAACTGATAGCTATCTTACACTAACATCTTAAGTAACGGTAACTGATAGCTATCTTACACTAACATCTTAAGTAACGGTAACTGATGGCTATCTTACACTAACATCTTAAGTAACGGTAACCGATGGCTGTTTTAATTGACAAATTGTAACCAAATTAATTCTTTTACACGCCTTCAGTTTTAACTTAACATGATCAAAAAACCCTACTCTATGACGTAATTAATTTACGTCAACACACATCAGTACTGAACTTCATCAAGAAACAGCAAATTAAATAGTTCGGTCACATAAGCTGATTACCAACAGAGAGCGCACCTCAAAGAGCACTGCTGCTCCGATACAATGAATACAAAGCAAAAGGCTGGCCACGCAAAAGGTGGACCTAAGAGATAACAGAGGTGACGCAAGACACTATTTATGAAGCGCACACTAGGTCTCGTTCTAGAAATCTCTTATTATCCTGACATGATTACATGTTTGCTTGATAAAGGCCTTGTTGGTCGAAACGTTGCTGTTTATCGTCACTGTTTATGTATTTTGTAAAACTATAGTACTTTGTTTGTACGTGTTTCTCTATTTACCAAGTTTTACTGCAGTCTTCCCCTATTTCGATATTCGTCGCCATATTGCTGCAACTATTCGTTGTGACGTAGTAGGTAAGATTTAATAGTTATATTTGTTGTGTATGTGCATTTCCCGTTTCTATATGGGTATATGTTGCATGTATTCAAGTTATATATTTACTAGATGTTTCATTGTTTCTTTTTTATTTCTAGTTTTTATGTGTGTTTTTGTGTTACATTTATTTCGTTATTCGTTTTTATTCCAGATTTTCCTTAGCTACGTTGGTATTTGGTCGTCCATTTGTGTTTCATTTTAATTTGTCACTCCTGTTTGTTCGTTTGCTTGATAAAGGCCTTGTTGGTCGAAACGTTGCTGTTTATTGTCACTGTTTATGTATTTTGTAAAACTATAGTACTTTGTTTGTACGTGTTTCATCTTGTGCTTGAGACACTAGTCAATGCTATAAAATAGTAATCCCTACACGGATATATTCATTTTACGACTATCTTATAACTGTTGATTTTATTTTTTTATTTTTTATTTATAACGCGTACTACTTATAACTCAACCTTTGCCATTCTGAAGAACATATGGAGTTCAAGAATGATTAGGAATAAAACTAAGATAATGATATTTAACTCAAATGTCAAGGCTGTCCTTCTATATGGAGCAGAGACATGGAGAACAACTAAGGGAACACCAACAAGTTGCAGACATTCATCAATAGATACCTACGCATGATACTCCATCTGCGATGATATGACAGGACTACAAACAGGGAACTCTGGGATAGAACAGGACAACGACAGGTGGAACAAGAGATAAGGAGCAGAAGGTGGCGATGGATAGGACACACACTGAGGAAACCCACTAACAGCATCACATGACATGCTCTCCGATGGAATCCCCAGGGCAATATCATGAAGGGAAGACCCAGAAAAACCTAGAGACGGGAGTTGGAGAAGGAATGCAAGAAAATGGGGAGAGAGTGGAGAGATCTGGAAAGAATGGCCTTGGATAAGCGGGCTTGGAACCTATGTTGCACACTTATGCTTCCCCAGGGGCGAAGGATGAAGAAGAAGACTATTTATAGCTAATACAAATATCAATGATACTCATATCAATGTAACTTGTGATGCATTGACCATAACACTACGTCTAGATATAGTACAAATGTCTCATCTATGATCGATCACAAACTAACAATATCTTAATGATTCTCTCTATAACCTCTCTATCTCTAAATCATTGACTTTGCAGTTACTCTACTTAGCATTTTCTGTATTGCTTTCCTTCTTATAACTATCTTTATTGATTCTTTGTCTATCATTTTTTATTGCTTCTCACTCTGTCTACAACATTTCTTTCTATCTTCAACATTTGTTCTTATCTCTGTATCGCTTTTCTTTCTATACACAAATCTCTTTTTATATCTTTATTGCTTTTCTTTATATCTACATATCTCTCCTTATCTACAACACTTCTTCCCATGTACATCTTTTCCAAAATAAAAACTTCCAATCTACAACATCTCTTCTTGTCACTTTTCTTTCTATCTACGACTTCTCTTTCTATCGTTTTATCGTTTTTATCGATATGCTCATCTCCTTCTACCAATTTATTTATCGTTACTTTTGGAGCAAACGGTGAGCACTATACCTCTACGCCCTAAGATTATTCTAGATTCATTCAAGAATACAAGAAGAAAATAGAATGTCCCCAAAATATGCGCTTATAATTGCCATTGTGTGCGGGTAGTAGAGCATCCATAAAGTGATCTTGTTACTAATTGTAACGCTTTGTGAATTTGCCCTAGAACAGATGGGTAAGGGTAAACCGTAGCCATTCATTACCAGCCAAATGTAACCAACAGCGCAGCCACAACAAAAGTGATGCTAATAACGGAGGCAGAAATAGGTGGGTCCTCAAACACAGTACGGGGGCTGGCCAAGCTGGACCCTCATACACAGTACTTGGACATGCAAGGGTGGACCCTCACAAACAGTTGGCGGGGGCAGTGAAAGATAACGGAACTGGCGACAATATTTATTGTTTGACAATTATAGTTTGTATAGTATCTACACACATGCCGTGCGTGTACACATATACCATATGTACACATATACCATATGTACACATATACCATATGTACAGACATATCATATGTACAGACATACCGTACATATAGACATATATATTTACAGACCGTGGTATACATATAGCCATATACACATATACTATATTACAATACAGACATACATACCATATGTATACATACATATATGATATGTACGTATTCATAACCATTTGATATATGCATCGTATGTTGCAGATGCATACCACATATCGCATGGACTTACATAACTAACATTGACATTCAAACATGTCTTATGTGCACCCCCATACGTGCTAATTCTACACACATATACATAAATAAGTACACACTAGTATAACACATGCCTATGCATATATATATACTATATATACACTTACACGTTGACAAGTACCTGGTTCAAACTTCGTGATGGTAATTTGGAAGAAAATCTGTTTTTAACCAACTGTTTCCCATGTCAGATCACGATCTTACCCGAGTGGTTACCGGGGCCCAAATTGGGGTGTAAAGAATAGAACCACTGTTATCTACCACGCATGTTGTAAGAGGCGACTAAGGAGGTTGGCGGTGGGGTTAGCTACCCCACACCATAAAAAACACTAGGACGGAGAGCGAACCGAGTAAACGCTGGCTGAAACTGGACACATCGCCGAAGGATAAGCACCAGAGCTCTAAATGGTGCTGAAGATGTGACGTAAAACATACCACTGCTAAGGCTGCATGAATCAGATTTCCACATGAATAGAATTTATGGGAAATCTGGTACATCGGTCTGGGCGGTGATCGCGAGAGAGAAGAGAGAGAGAGAGATCACGATCTTTCAACTCTCTTTCTACAATTCTTCTTTATGTTTCTTTTGGAAGTCCAGAACTTATTTTCCCATCCGATATCCACGGGAGAACTATCCTAGCCTCTAGGCATACGACACACATATGTCTCACATATGACACACATACGACACACATATGTCTCTACTGTCATACGACACACATGACCAATCAACCTTCAACTTTGTCTTTTAATGTCGGTCTTCAATAATGAATAGTTTGTTCGTTTAAACCCTCTTCCTTTGCTATCTTGTTTGGCTAGAAACTTTGCAGGATTCCTCTTAAACATTTACATACATATACGCACGCACAAAGTTCCAGATAATGAAACAGAAAATTATAGTGATACTTTTACCACGAATTGTTGTTCCTTTGAAGAGCGTCTATCTATTAAGATAAGCAATTAATGGACTTCTGGCAGAAGAGGCCCCTAGATCCACGTAAGTCAAACTCTATGGATGGTATTAACATCCACCCTCTGTAGATACAAATCCACTTGTCCTGTACTTTGTTTGAGAAATGGACTTTTAAGCCTAGCATTACTAGTTCCCGGTGGTAGCGCACGGAACTCAGACACGAGTAGTTTGTTAGTGTTAATTATATCTACCGACATTTACTACTAACATAACTTTTTTTTTTAACCCGTTTCGTGCGATTTTCCTCTTTTATGTTTTCTTTTCAATCACTTTGTAATGTTGTATACAAAAGATGTAATTCACAACGTGTACTCTTGAATCAAGTCATGAATGTGAGAACAAAATAGGATACTAAACGACGGTCCGATATGAAAGACATACTAGACAGCACAAACAAAAGATTCCTTACTGCCTTGGGTAAAGAAAATATATGACTACAAACGAAATACGAAATAAATGCGAAAAACGTTCTAGTTTTTAAGAAAATTTTGCACATATACATAGCCTATGGATCTAATTAGGTAAAAAGTTATCGTATAGTAGTTCAGGTTAATTTCGTTATTCGTATTTTTAGTCACATCATTTCATTGACCAGTTCGGTTTTGAATGCATTATTTGTATTGTCTATGTTATCTGTCATTTAGAACTGCCTTATTGAATTATTGTTTGTTCTTATATCCTTTTGTGGTCTTTTGGTCAAACGTCACTGTATCTGGATTTTGTACTTTGTAAAACTGACTTTGTGCTACCTTTCTACAACATTCGGACAATGTAATAGTCAGCACAATAAACAATAAAGACAGTCTAGTAAATTAGGTTGTTTTTTTATATTTGAAAATATGATTGCTAGAGCTGGGTTTGAAGATTGAAATAGCAAGAAAAGAACAGTATAACAAGTATATGAGTAGGCTCATCAATCAAAATCAAACTGGTACGGTCAGTCGCAGGACGCTGTTGGCCTGCGAAAAGTTACCAACAACACAAGAAAAGACAGAATCACCAACATCAGCATAAGAAAGAAAGTTGGCACAAAACCGTGCTTGAATTACATAGATAAATAAAGAATGCATCCAAACTCCACAGTATACAGAGTCTTCTGCAACAGAACATCGGAAAGAAGGCAAGAGGAAGACCACGGAAAAGATGGTTAGATGGCGTAGCAGAATCCTGTGAAAGAGCTAAGATAACAATCACACAAGCCACCAGAACAGAGCAAGACAAAAACAGAAAACCACGACACTGGGCAACAACCCGGTAGCAGTGTGACGACAAAAGAAGAAGAAGAATAACCAACTACTAATAACGCTCTTAGTCTCGAAAAACATTGGAAGTAGCCTCCATATGTAGATATTGGATGAGTTTATCCATTTTTCTTACACATTTTATATCAGAGAAATTCTCGGATACGCCTCTGTTACTTACATGCGTATGAACCGATACGCAACGTATTCACTTCCTCGGCGCAAACTACACAAATCACAAAAAGTGATATACTTGGTTAATTATAAGAGATAATGAAGTTTTAAGAGCCCCAGGAGAAGCAGCAGAACCAATGACAATGTAGCACCAGAACCAATGACAATGTATATGATGAATAAATAAACATTGAACAAGTATTAGGGTCTTACAAAAAAAGAAAAATTACCAAAAACAGGAGTTGAATCATCATCATCAAGGTGCGTATCCTTTATAAGACGTTGCTCTCTTTACAGCACATCTGAAATTCTGTACTAAAAACCTAGCCAAACAAAAGTGATTTTAGTGTGCTTATCATCATCAAGGTGCGTATCCTTTATAGGACGTTGCTCTCTTTACAGCACATCTGAAATTCACTTTGTCTCTAGCCAGTTCACCCACTTTGTCGATGGTCATATTCATGGTTTCTTTAATATCTTGTAACCATCTTCTTCTTGATATACCTCTGTCTTTGCGTCCTGGGACCCTGCCCTCCAATATTGTTCTCTCCAGGCCATCGTGACGCTTGATGTGGCCAAAGTATCTAATTTTTCTGTATAGTATATTGTTTATCATCCAATTGTCGTTAATATTTACTTCTTTCAGGACATCAGTGTTCTTTTTTTTCTGTCCATGGTATTCGTAGGATCTTTCTGTAGCATTTAGTTTCGAAGGACTGGATTTTCGTTCTTGTTGTTTGTGTAATGATCCATGATTCATAACCATAGCAGCCATTGGGAAAATGCATGTTCTCAATATTCGAACCACAACCTCTTATTTTTAAAGGTACCCATTACCTAACCTTACCATTGCCTAAGTTGATTAGAATGAATGTAAAGAAGTAGAAAGATATCAGCAAGATGTCCTTAGTTCTCTCAACATTTTGTACTTAGGGAGACAAGACTCTTTCACTTGCAGAAACATATCTAATAAATGGGTTTTTTTCCTCCATCTGGAAGACAGTAGAACTATAAGGTCAACTTCTACAACACTATTTCAAAACCTGATCGACTTTATGGGGAACCTGAAGCGAATGAGATCCCTTGACTCCTTGAAGCTGTCGGTGTTATAATATGTTGACTGGGAGAAGAAAGTAGAAACAATTCTTGAAATTCTTGATAGCCTTCATTAGACAGTAATGTATCTTATATGTCAAGAAGATTATAAACATAACGTTTGTTTAAATAGAAAGATATAAACACAATGTTTTTATGAACAGAAGGTTATAGACAAATTTTGTTATAAACAGAAGGTTATAGACACATCTTGTTATAAACAGAAGATTATAGACACATTTTTGTATAAACAGAAGATTATAGACACATTTTTGTATAAACAGAAGATTATAGACACATTTTTGTATAAACAGAAGGTTACAAACACAATATTTCCTTCCATCGAAGATTATAAACACAATGGCTCAGATCACGTTCGAAAGTGGTCGATATAGAACGTTGAAAGAAGTTTACTTTACTAAAGTTAGTTAGAAATGTCATAGATTGATGGCAGTCTGACAAGAAGATTACTTACTAAAGTTATCAGTAAGAAATGTCATAGATTGATGGCAGTCTGACAACAGAAGATTACTTTACTAAAGTTATCAGTAAGAAATGTCATAGATTGATGGCAGTGTGACAACAGAAGATTACTTTACTAAAGTTATCAGTAAGAAATGTCATAGATTGATGGCAGTGTGACAACAGAAGATTACTTTTCTAGTTATCAGTAAGAAATGTCATAGATTGATGGCATGTGACAACAGAAGATTACTTACTAAAGTTATCAGTAAGAAATGTCATAGATTGATGGCAGTGTGACAACAGAAGATTACTTTACTAAAGTTATCAGTAAGACATGTCATAGATTGATGGCAGTGTGACAACAGAAGATTACTTTACTAAAGTTATCAGTAAGACATGTCATAGATTGATGGCAGTGTGACAACAGAAGATTACTTTACTAAAGTTATCAGTAAGAAATGTCATAGATTGATGGCAGTGTGACAACAGAAGATTACTTTACTAAAGTTATCAGTTAGAGATTACATAGATTGATGGCAGTGTGACAACAGAAGATTACTTTACTAAAGTTATCAGTAAGAAATGTCATAGATTGATAGGTGACAACAGAAGATTACTTACTAAAGTTATAGTAAGAAATGTCATAGATTGATGGCAGGTGACGCAGAAGATTACTTTACTAAAGTTATAGTTATAAAATATCATAGATTCTGACAACAGCAAAACAAATCATAATTAGTGTTATTTATTCACGTATATTGTACAATCAAGAAACATTGAAATAGGAAACATTTTGTTGTGTGACCTAAATAGGCAAAATATATAGCAAACTGTTTAATGGAAAACTAATAGAGGCACAGCTACTGTTTACTTTGCTAATAAATATAAGCATGAGTATAATCAACTTTGAACTAATGAAAGCCTGCATAAGTACAGCCAACTTTAGAGTGTCTACTAACAGAAGTATACATAAGTACAACCAACTTTAGAGTGTCTACTAACAGAAGTATGCATAAATACAACTAACTTTAGAGTATCTACTAACAGAAGTACATAAGTACAACCAACTTTAGAGTGTCACTAACAGAAGTATACATAAGTACAGCCAACTTTAGAGTGTCTACTAACAGAAGTATACATAAGTACAACCAACTTTAGAGTATCTACTAACAGAAGCATACATAAGTACAACCAACTTTAGAGTATCTACTAACAGAAGTATACATAAGTACAACCAACTTTAGAGTGTCTACTAACAGAAGTTTAGGTAAGTACAACCAACTTTAGAGTGTTTACTAACAGAAGTATAGATAAGTACACTCGCTTTAGAGTGTAACTAATGAAACATATATAAGTAAACCAACTTTAGAGTGTCTACTAACAGAAGTATACACAAATACAAGCAACCTTATAGAGTGTTAACTAATGAAAGCATACATAAGTACAATCAACTTAGATGTCTACTAACAGAAGCATACATAGTACAAGTAGCTTTAGAGTGTCTACTAACTGAGATAGCACAAATACAAGCAACCTATAGAGTGTTAATAATGAAAGCATACATAAGTACAACCAACTTTAGAGTGTCTACTAACAGAAGCATACATAAGTACAACAACTTATAGAGTGTTACTAATGAAAGCATACATAAGTACAACCAACTTTAAGAGTGTTACTAATCAGAAGCATACATAAGTACAACCAACTTTAGAGTGTCTACTAACAGAAGTATACATAAGTACAACCAACTTTAGAGTGTTTACTAAGAAAGTATAACTAAGTACAAATAGCTTTAGAGTGTCTAACTAACAAAGTATACATAAGTACAACCAACTTTATAGAGTGTTAACTAATGAAAGTATATATAAGTACGAAAAAAACATTAGAATGCCAGTTAATACCGCTAACCTTGGAGTTTAACATAATATTAACACATTAATAAATACACACAGCTGCTGTGTGAAATTTAAATCGTGGCATATCCTCTACAGGACTTAGCCATCAACAACAGTAAACGAGTCGTAGATGTTCTAGGCACCACTTATACGTTCAGTAGTTTACCATTGCATTCTGAACGGTTAGGTCTTTTTTTTATCGTTCGTAAAAATCCAAGGGAACTAATTTGCTTATAAATGTTTAGTTTAAACCAGGTACACTTGTGTTGTGATGGAGCTGATTACTGTTTAAGCTACACACGATCTACTAATAACAATAGTTCTAATAAAACTGTGTAGTAGAATTTTATTCACGGAGTTCAAAACGCGATTCGCTTTATTATAATTTTTTTTTTTTTTTGGTGAGGTGGGTCTGTCTACATAGTTGGTGCCACAACTACTGGACCAATTTCGGTGTAAACTTCGAACGTAGTCATTCTTTCGAATGAAAGCTGCTCGGAGTTTAAATGTTGGTTATTGTATGTATTTGACATTAGTATATTAGTCACTGTTTATATCTCTGTATGTGACACTAGTTTTGTCACATAGAGATGAACTAGTATCAAAACATAAACAGAAAGAACTAGTTCAAATACATAGAGATCAGAGACAAACTAGTATCAAATAATAGAGATAAACGGAGACAGAACTAGTATCAAATATATAGAGATAAACAGAGACAGAACTAGTATTAAATACATAGAGATAAACAGTGACAAACTAGTATAAATACATAGAGATAAACAGTGACAGAACTAGTATCAAATAATAGAGATAACAGAGACAGAACTAGTGTCAAATACATAGAGATAAACGGAGACAGAACTAGTATCAAATATAGTAAACAGACAGAACTAGTGTCAATACATGATAAACAGAACAAACTAGTATCAAATATATAGGATAAACGAACAGACTAGTATTAAATACATAGAGATAAACAGTGACAGAACTAGTATTAAATACATAGAGATAAACAGTGACAGAACTAGTATCAAATACATAGAGATAAACAGAGACAGAACTAGTGTCAAATACATAGAGATAAACGGAGACAGAACTAGTATCAAATATATAGAGATAAACAGGGACAGAACTAGTGTCAAATACATAGAGATAAACAGAGACAAAACTAGTATCAAATACATAGAGATAAACAGGGACAGAACTAGTATCAAATACATAGAGATAAACAGGGACAGAACTAGTATCAAATACATAGAGATAAACAGAGACAAAACTAGTATCAAATACATAGAGATAAACAGGACAAAACTAGTATCAAATACATAGAGATAAACAGAGACAAAACTATTATCAAATACATAGAGATAAACAGAGACAAAACTAGTATCAAATACATAGAGATAAACAGTGACAGAACTAGTATCACTATATAGAGATAAACAGAGACAGAACTAGTATCACTATATAGAGATAAACAGAGACAGAACTAGTATCAAATATATAGAGATAAACAGTGACAGAACTAGTGTCACTATATAGAGATAAACGCCAAACAATAATTTGATCAAATATATAAAACACAGTGAAAACTATTATCAAATACAGAAACGCAATTAAAACTAGTTCTAAATATAGAGACAAAGTAATAGTTAGTGTTAAATATTTAAAGATTAGCACTGTCAAAATTAGTATACAATATATCAAGATATTTTAGAATATAGGGTAACATATTTGTAAATAAACACAATTAAAATTGGTGTCAAGTATGCAGAGATAACACATAACTGTATTGCAGAGATAACAATCGAAACTGGTGTCAAGTATGCAGAGATAACACAGTCGACTGGTCATATGCAGAGATACCAGTCGAACTGTGTCAAGTATGCAGAGATAACACAGTCGAAACTGGTGTCAAGTATGCAGAGATAACACAGTCGAAACTGGTGTCAAGTATGCAGAGATAACACAGTCGAAACTGGTGTCAAGTATGCAGAGATAACACAGTCGAAACTGTGTCAACAGAGATAACACATCGAACTGTGTCATATCAGAATAACACAGTCGAAACTGGTGCAAGTATCAGAAAAAAATCAAACTGTGTCAAATAGCAGAGATAACACAGTCAAATGTGTCAAGTATGCAGATAACCAATAACTTGGTCAATATGCAGAGATAACACATGAAATGTGTCATTGCAGATACAGTCAAAAGGTGTAAAGATAGAACGAGAACACACATTAATTATATAAATATAAAGATAGTTAAAATTAGTACCAATTATATAAATATAAAGACAGTTAAAATTAGTACCAATTATATAAATATAAAGACAGTTAAAATTAGTACCAATTATATAAATATAAAGATGTCAAATGTTACAATATATAAATAAAGACAGTTAAATTAGTCCAATTATATAAATATAAGACAGTTAAAATGAGTACCAATTATATAAATATACAGTTAAAATTAGTACCAATTATATAAATATAAAGACAGTTAAAATTAGTACCAATTATATAAATATAAAGACAGTTAAAATTAGTACCAATTATATAAATATAATGACAGTTAAAATTAGTACCAATTATATAAAAGATAAACAAAGATAAGAGTCAATGCATTCAGATCAATAAATAATTAATTATAAAAACCCAATAGACAGAACTGAGGTCGAATTCGTCACAGTGTCAAATATCCAAATGTGTCAAATATAGAAGGAAAGTTAAATGTGTAAGGTATAGAAGGATAGCTAAATGTGTCAAATTTAGAAGGATATCTAAAAGTGTCAAATACAGAAGGACAGCTAAAAGTGTCAAATACAGGACAGCTAAAAGTGTCAAATATAGAAGGATAGTTAAATGTGTCAAATTTAGAAGATATCTAAAAGTGTCAAATCAAAGGACAGTAAAGAAATGGGACCTTAAAGTGTCAAATATAGAAGGAGTAAATTCTATAATGATGTTAAATGTGTCAAATATAGAAGAAGTTAAAGTTCAAATATAGAAGGAAAGTTAAATGTGTCAAATATAGAATGATAGTTAAATGTGTCAAATATAGAAGGAAAGTTAAATGTGTTAAATATAGAATGATAGTTAAATGTGTCAAATATATTGAGATAAATACAATGAAGATTATGAACAAATATATAGCTATATAGAGATCTTCTTTTTCTTTGCATTCGTTCTTTACGACCAAGTTTAATCACTCTTTGTAATATATTTGATCTCTGCCAAGAACGTGTATACGTTGCACATTGGTTTGGTAGGCCCCTAAACACATAGACTTCTACACATTTAGGACACATGCATCCGATTTCAGCCCAAACCTCCTTAGTCGTTTCTTACGACATGCGTGGCAGGTAACAGTGGTTCTATTCTTTACACCTCAAATTTGGGCCCCGTAACCACTCCGGCGATATATAGAGATAAATAAAAAGAAGAAATATGAACAAATATATATTGACAAACAGCGCTAATGTATATGTAACAAATTGAAGCTGTACAAAGTATGTGTAAACACAATACGTGCTTCTCTCTTCGACTTCATGTCTGTTTGTTACAATCCTTTTTCTTTGCTGTGTAAAAGTGTATAAGCTCAGATAATTCAAACGTATATATACTAACTATACAGTGTTACCTGTACTGGAAAATAGTTGTATGTGTGTGTGTGTACCTGTATGCATGTGTGAATGTGTCGGCATGCATGTGTATGCACTTGAGTGTGTGTGTAAAATAATAAAACGTCATTTTTGCTACATGCTGACGATTTCATGTCCATTGCTTGGGATAGAGAGACTGAAAGACTAAGTACTACACGAGCAGTACAGGATTAAGATTATAATGATTACAAGGTGGTATACACTACGAGAACCTCCTCATCCTCCTACGTCCTTTCAGTAGTCTCTTTAAATAAATGTTGCAACAGAACATATACTATTCGGGTTGAAGGTTTTTGGACTGAGACTCTGCCTTTTTCTTTCTCAATGATTAACCTGTACTTGAGCTCTTGTCCTTCTGCCCAATGCTACGCAGTAGTATCTGAATGTATTTATAAATACCTTTATAATGTGTTCTATTTATCTATGGATTTTAGATCGATTTTAGATTTTGGATAGATTATCTATCTTTGGAGAAAGAAAGATCATCCTGACATCATTCAGCGCTTGGATCCTGAAGAGTTGATAGTGAACGGCTTCATGATTATGTGCACACATCTGGTACTCTGTGGTATATTGTGGTTTAATTCTGTTCGTATGATTATTAACTCTTTGTAGGCCAGGAGTCACACTAAGTGGCGTTTTTATACTTTCCCTGGTCTACTAAGAGTTCAATGATATTTATTGGGTTTGGTGTCGAAAACAATGGTGCTTTGATCTCTCATTGTAAAGTGATTGATGTTGTCATTGAGGTTTAAGTTGACCATGTGTCTTCCCATGTCTCCGTCCGGCCATAGACGTAAGAAAAACAACAAACATGAAGCTCGACATCCAGTGATGATTCAGAGCTACGTTACTGACTGTACACACAAGGGAAGTAAAAGTGGACTGCACCTGATCCATGTAATAGATACTTAACAAATATAAACATAACCAAGTAAATGATATCATAGTTTCACTGTTGTTGCTATCTTTTACTATGAATATATTTTCTTTTGATTGTGAAAGAAGTCTATAAATAGAACTGTATTTACTTCTTGACTCGAATACCATTAAAATATATTTGCATACTTTTCAAATCCTTCTCCCCCTATCTGCACCTCCCCACCCTCCTTACATTATTAACGCCTTCTATGTTCGAATTAGTAACATACAACGCGAAAGAATTTACACAAGAATAGGTAAAGTACTTTGGAATGAAATAGTAGAACTTGTAACTAAATTAAGTTTAGGTGACACCACGTACAGCTGAACTATTGACATAAACTATAAGTTAGTCCAGGCCTACTTACTTGTTATTGGGGCCTCTAAGGCCATATTTTCAGTCCTGGAAGGCGAAATGGTGAAGGCCGATTAAATGGATAACTATAACAGCAGGGTGGCTTTAGTAATTTCCAGAATGTAATCCTGTTTCCGTGTATGAATATAGTAATCAGGATTATGAGTGACGCAGGGTAAGCTAAGTAGGGTCTTTGACTGTCACAAGTACCACCCTAAATCTAGCAAGTACTAAGAGCTGTAACAGGCATAAGAAAATCCACTCAAATGTCAGCAACCAAAACACAAGAAACTGAACAGAATCCGTCCTTTTACAACTTTTTCTATCGGATTTCCTCGATAACCGTCAACAACTTAGTCCGGACAAGGCGGGCTTCTCTCGCACGCGCTTGACATGATTCCATTGGGTCTCTCTCCATGACATACAGGCACGTGGGCTAATCAATATTCCGACAGGGCGGCACTTATACAAGTAGGTGGTAACATTTTAGCAAATTCTATTCTGTTATTCGTCGCTCAAATTAACAGAACGACCCCCATGAGATGATGATGACTTGTCGTGACTGTGAATGCTTGTACGGCAAGTAACGGGTAGGAACAAATAGCCAGTTAGAGGAACTATTACGTTGTTGTTAGAGAACAAGTATAGAGAAACTAGTAGTATCTTCTACGAACATATAAACACTCTGTTATGGTGTACAATCAGTTCTGTTATTTTTTCTTCGTAATGTTTCAAATATCTTGACAACTAGACAAAACAAACTTGAAAACATAGTGTTGAATATAATACGTTGTTTTGCTTTTTCCCCAGTTTTCTCTTTCTTTGTAGGGATATGTTTGTATAAGTTTTCTCATGATACGAGTGAGAAGTGTCCTGGTATGCAAGAGAGTCATCGAGTAACCGTAACATTTTGCTAATGAATAAAAAAAAATGCACAAATGGACATAAAAGCACGATTTCATTTTTTAGCAGTCTCCCAACCTCGCTTATGAAGGATGCACCATTTTTTTTTACTAATGCGTGGACTCTGGAGAGACAAAACAACAGTTTGGACTGATTAGCAATGTATTTCGCCTCATCGTTAGTACTTAACTTCTTGTCAAATAATGCCTTATCGAGTGATCCAAACACAAGATACTATATGCCAGAAATCTCTAATGTATGAATTTCAATACACTTTTGCCCATGTATTGCCAGGACTCTCAAGGTGAGCAAAGAGTAGTAATAACTGAGACCTACAAGGCATGTCGACTGATGTCTAGGGAAGCTACCCTAGTAAATAAAAAACATCACATAAATCGGATGGGCTGACCTACATATAGGTGCATAACTGGCTCAACGTACAAGTGCTCTTAGGCTCAGATTACATACACATTACAAAGAGTGGTTAACAAGTGGTCGATATGGAGCGTTCGAAGAAAAAGAAAAAGCAGAAGAAGAAGAAACTACTGAATAAATAATGCCAAAAATGGACATAAAAGCACTTTTTCATTTTTCAGCAGTCTCCCAACCTCGCTTAGGATGATGGCCAAATCTTTACTAATGCATGGAATCCATGAACAACTTTTTGAACTGATTAGCAATGTATTTCACCTCATCGTTAGTACTTAACTTCTTGTCAAATAGCGCCTTCTCGAGTGATCCAAACACATGGTACTATATGTCAGATCTCTTTATTGTATGAATAATTATTTGAGGACACTTTAAACACAGACTTTTCATTTTTTATACAGGCGCATAAACTTCATGCGGCCGCTGATATCATGCTGCAGTAACACTCTGGAACATAGGTTCCCAAAGTTACGGACCGCCCCAGTGGGCGCTAAAGTCTTCTATGGTGGCGTAGTAGGTTCAAAAGAATTGGGGGCGTTCAGAGAATTAGGAGTCAATGGCTCCTTAAAAAAGAAATTAATAATATCTATTTTTAAATAAATTATTCTCGTGAATTTGCGATTGAATAATCATTTAAAATTTGAATTCTGCATTTTAATTCATCTTATGCCCGTCTTCAGCTCCTGGTGACGAGATCGACGAATTCTATAGAAATTTACAAGGAGCAATAGATAAAGTTGGCAAAAGAGACATCCTGATTGTAATGGGCGATTTCAACGCCAAGGTTGGCAAGGAAACAGCTGAAGAATAGGAAAAGATAAAAGGCCCTTTCAGCATAGGACAACGAAACGAAAGAGGCACAAAACTAATTAAATTCTGCCTAGAAAATAATCTCTCCATTACGAACACACTAAGCAGGCAACATCCAAGAAGACTATACACCTGGACCTCACCAGATGGCAACACCAGAAACCAAATAGATTACATCTTGATCCAAAGAAGATGGATAACAGGCATTCTATCAGTAAAGACCTACTCAGAGCAGACTGTGACTCTGACCATGAACTGCTGGTGGCAGAGTTTAAATTAAAACTGAAGACAACAATGAAAACAGCTGGCCCTATACGTTTTGATACAAATGCCATTCCACTAGAATACAACATAGAAATACATAACAAATTTGACATACTTATGGCTGCTCAAGAGGACGTGACACCTGACGAACTGGCAACACAGGCAAGAGATATATTACTCTCCACCGCACAAAACATCATACCCAGGAAAGTATACAAGAAACAGGTCTACATAACTGAAAAAAACTGAAGCTAATTGAAGAAAGAAGAAATCTAAAACAAACGGGGTTAAAACGAAACAGCACTGAATATAAAAACTGCTCAAGAGAAGTCAAGAAAGAAATCCGAAAAGACAAGAAACAATACATAGTCACCTCATGCAATAAAATTGATGAATTAAGAAAACAAGGGAAAGAGAGAGAAATGTACAACGAAATGAATATATAATGACACGTGACTTCAGCCCATCAATACAAGTCATAAACGATAACAATGGTAAAACCTTAACAGAAAAGAAAGATGTACTAGAAAGATGGTGTGAGTACTGCAGAAACATGTATGAAGACACATCTAAAAATCCACATAAGATAATAACAGAAAGCGAAGAGACAGAACCAGAGCCCATGTTGAATGAAGTGTGCCTGGCCATCAAAAGCCTGAAGAGAGGGAAGTCACCAGGGTGCGATGATATACCAGCGAAATTGATTCAAGCAGGTGGGGAGGTCAGTGTTCGGGTATATCATAAATTGGGCACAAAGATATTGAATAGCTCCTCCTGGCCAAAGGGATGGAAAAGATCAGTATTTATACCTATTCCAAAGAAGGAAACATGAAACTATGCACCAACTACAGAACTATTGCCCTTATAAGTCATGCCAACAAAATCCTACTAAAAATCATAATGAAGAGGATGGAACCAAAATTAGAAGATGAAATACACGAAACACAAGCAGGTTTCAGAAGAGGTAGAGGCACTAGAGATCATATTTGTAGCATGAGACTCATTATCGAGAAATGCAGAGAATACAACATAGACCTGCATGCATGTTTCTTAGACTATAGCAAGGCTTTCGACCATATACAACACCAGAAAATGTGGAACATCATGAAAGACATGCACTTTCCAACACACATAATACAACTCATAGAATCTCTATACCACGAACAACAGGCAACCATTAAAATAGGAGGTGAAATAGCTGAATGGTTCGAGATTCAAAAGGGGGTACGACAGGATGTATTTTGTCACCATACTTATTCAACATATATGCGGAGAACATCATGAGGAATGTAAAAAACGATGTCAACTATATGAATTACGACCCTCTCACTATAGGCAGCAAATGCATACCAGAGCTTAAATACGCAGACGATACAGTATTATTATCCACCAGCAAAGAAGGTTTGGAAAACCTAATCATGACGACCAAGAAACATAGTGAAGACCAACATCTATATTTGAATACACAAAAACAAAAATTATGTCAACTTTTCTTTCTTTCTTTTCTTTCTCGAATCCTGTATGCCTCACAGTGTCAGGTCAGGAAGAGATTTCTAAAACGGGCCCTAGTATGCGCTTCGTAGATAGTCTCTTTCGTCGCCTCTGTTATCTCTGAGGTCCATCTTTGCGTGGCCGGCCTTTTGCTTTGTATCCATTGTATCGGAGCAGCATTGCTCTTTGGGGTGCACTGTCTGATGGTAATCTGCTTACGTGACCGAACCATTTAATTTGTTGTTTCTTGATGAAGTCTAGTACTGATGTTGTACCCACTTTTTCCTGATGTCTTCATTTCTCAACCGGTCTCTTCTTGTTACACCCAGCATTCTGCGTAGACACTTCATCTCTGTTGTGACCAGTTTTCTTCTATCGTTTGTTGTCAGCGTCCAGGTTTGGCACTGGTAACACAATGTGGGGAGAAAGACTGTGTTGAACATTGCTCTTTTGTGTTCATGGTGACGTGTTTGCATCTTAAAATTGGCGCCATTTATGTCAACTGACAAAGCAAAAGGCTCACCTAACATCCAAGTAAACAATGAAGAACTCCAATGTGTAGAGAGCTACGAATATCTGGGCTCAATAATAAACAATAATGGTGACTGCTCCAAAGAGATCTCAAGAAGATTGGCAATAGCAATCAAGAAGTTAAACACAATGAAGAACATGTGGCAAAGCACCATCAAAATACTAAAATTAAAAATATTGAGAGCATGCATTTTCCCAGTGGCTACTTATGGTTGCAAATCATGGACTATTACACAAAAATTAAGAACGAAAATCCAGTCCTTCGAAACTAAATGCTACAGAAAGATCCTACGAATACCATGGACAGAAAAAGAAAGAACACTGATGTCCTGAAAGAACTAAATGTTAAAGAGAATTGGCTGATAAACAACATATTATACAGAAAAATTACATACTTTGATCACATCAAGCGTCACGATGGCCTGGAAAGTACAATACTAGAGGGCGGGGTCCCAGGACGCAGAGGCAGAGGCAGACCAAGAAGAAGATGGTTACAAGATATTAAAGAAACCATCGACGAAGTGGGTGAACTGGCAAGAGACAGAGTGAATTTCAGATGTGCTGCAAAGAGAGCAACGTCCTATAAAGGGTACGCACCTTGATGATAATGATGCCTGTCTTCAATCCATTTTTTCATCAATTTTCTATTTTATGTTTATAATCATTTGAAAATTGACCATGTATGACAGAAATATATATATATAAATTTTCTATGTCAAAGAGAAAATAGAGCATGTATGGGGGGTTGTCAAACTGTTATAATGGGGACCGAGGGGGTCGTTACAAAGTTGATGTCGTGCAAAGTGGCGGTGGACTATAAAAGTTTGGGAACTTATGTTCTGGAACTATGCAAGCTGTTACAACACAATGTTTTGACACAATATAAGTTTTCAACCGGTTTTGAAGCAGAACAAATTATAATTTCACCTTTTGTTTTTAACCCATTTGCCCTTCTGAGCTCATATATTGGCTCTCCGTACTCTTAAAGATAACCCAAAGCCAGTGTACTTGCTAATTCAATATATAATGCAATATAAATGCGTACGTCGTCAAGAAAAAATAACGGAGAGAAAATGTTAAGTCTACTAAGTATGTAATGTAGCATAATTTAGTCCTTGAAGGAAATCAGTATTAATATTCCTGCCTAAAAAATAATGTATTGTTTGTTGCTTTCAGCAGTGAAGAATACCGCCACTTGAAACTGTTTTGCTTTTAACTCTTACCAAACTAAAACCGCCTTTTTAATTACTGTTTTTGAGGAACAAATTTTAAGGCGACGATGTCCTTACAAAATTTGTTATAACTTTCTTACATTCAACAGCAGAGACAAACTGTATACACCAAAATGTGCGCAATTGAAAGATCTATTACAAACATCCACTTGCTGTATTTGAATTTTTAAAATACACTTAAAGCGTTAAATGTATTTAGGAAACGAAATAATTATACGACTTTTACACGGTGTATATGCAAAAATAGTCCTCTACGATATATTAACAACTGGTTAGAACCATATTGTCCGTGAAGTGGCTTTTCGTAAAATGGGAACTAACTTTATGGTTTGTCAGGTGGCGTTTCGTATTCTAAGAGTTAATGAAAGTAGTGGGACCAGGATTCATCAGGAGGGACTATAAAATGTAGAAAGTCATATGTGGATCTCTGTGGCATAGATGTTAGATTGCTCGCCTCTCGCTCCAAAAGTACTCGGTTCGCTTCCTCATGGAGCCATTGAAATATATTTCCAGAGATCTCTGACATCAGTGTAGGTGAGGTAGAGTTCCTAATCCTATCGGAGACGGACGATAAAACGTAGGTCATGTGTTCAAGTTGAGCGTGTAAAGGAATCCTTTCTTCTTTCGTTTCTTTTCTCCAATATTACTTTTGCCTCACAAAGATAAGAAGAAATTTCTAAAAGGGGCTTTTGTGTGCGCTTCATAAACAGTGCTTTTCGTCGCCTCTGTTATTTCCGAGGTCCACCTATTACGAGGCTGGCCTTTTGCTTTGTATCTATTGTATCGGAGTAACATTGCACTTTGAAGAATCTGTTGGTAACCTACTTACGTGAAAGAACCATTTCATTAATTGTTTCGTGGTGAAGTTCAGTGTTGATGTTGTACCCACTTTTTTCCTGATGTCTTCATTTCTCAAGCAGTCTCTTCTTGTTACTCCCAGCATTCTGCTATGAATATTCCTGGCTGTGGTTTCTGTAGCCATCTAATGTTTTGTACGGGGTGTCGTAGCTAGCCTCAATCCCTATATCCTTAGTCTCCTCTTATAACATGTGTCGCGGGTAACAGTGGTACTATTCTTTACATCCCTAATTTGGTCCCCGGTAACCACTCGAGCGAGGCGTCGTCATAGTGGATAATATATAGACATCATCATACCGTCATATGTGCTCGGACTGATTTTTGCGTAGACACTTGCCTTCCTTATCAACAGTGTCTCTGGCCATTCAGACGAGAGCCGGAATGGTTCCAACACCTAATCACTAGCGTAATCTCTTAATGTTTTGCTTTCAACTATATCGTTGTTCTTCTTTTATTCCCTTGCTCTAACTATTTCTTCTTCTACTGCCAACACTCCATATCTACCACTTGTTAACAATCTTTTTTTAACCGTTGTAATATCTTTGTCAAAATCTATATGTAGTGGTCTGTGACATTCGTCACGTTTGTTGCATCGTTTGCTTGATAAAGGTCTTTTTGGTCGAAACGTTGCTGTGTATTGTAATTGTTTTTGTATTTTGTAAAAATACAGTCCTTTGTTATTACGTGTTTCGACATTAAGTTTTCCAGCAGAAGCTAACCATAATTCTTGATTTTATGTATGATTTGTTTCACTAATTATATCTTCATTCCGAACTTTTTTTTCAGAACTTCATCGTCTCTTTCTTTCTGTGACCATGACATCCGCCCACATCTAAAAACCCACATCTCAAGGGTTAACATTTCTTCCCTCTCACTTTATTTATCTGAATATATCAATTGATGACGTACATAAACTGATATTTATTTTACACCTGAGAGATCAAATACTGAGTGGGGCTCACTAACAAGTCTCAGGGACCATCAACTTTTATGTGCTTCAATATATTCTGTGAGACTCTAAGGCTCTGCTCAAATTGTTATAAATTCGAGTATATAATAACTTTTAAATAATATTTAACGGACGATACAGCCGACAATACTTGTAATAATAAAAACAAAAACATAAATTAAATTGGTCTCTTATGTATCATTTAATATACAATTGTAATATTATTTTGATCTAATGTGGGGAAAATTGATCCAAAGTAGACATAAAAGACGAAACGAAATAAAACAGGCGAAAGTTAATGTCTATTTGATCAACAAATAAACAAGGAACAGGTATTAAGAGCTTCCGAAAAACAAATAGACAAACACGGGACTCGAACCACTTATCCTAGTCCTTACGACACCAATCGCATAGCCTAGCAATACGAGCGCCTTACGGCGCTGAACACTGAAGTCGGAGAAGGTTCGCCTGAATGGCTAGGGACACCTTACACACGGTTAGTCGGCTTTCCCGCAGAAATCAGTCAGATACGGTATAAAAGGCTCCCTGACTACGCATGAATTCATAGCACTGGGAGGCAGAAGAATAAAAACAAAAATGCATGCTTTATTCAACGAGATTAGACATCTTAAAAATAAAAAATATATTTTAAAAACTATTTATTATGGTAATATCATAAGTTTTACATTATGAAACATAAATTATATGCTTTTAAATGCATAAATAACACACAAATACGGCTAGTTCCGGAGTCATGTAGCCATCTCATATATAAATGAGATTTTCTTAGTACCCGAACGTTACAGGGTTAATACCTGTTCCTTGTTTATTTGTTGATCATATTCGTTACTTCTGTTGCTTCCTCTGAGGTTCTTGAAAGAGGCTCCGTGTGCTTGTCTATTTGATGTAATTATCTGAGACCAACAGTACCACAATGGATGATGTGGTCCTATTCTTTCTTCTTCTTCGAACGATCCACAACGACCATCTGTTAAACCACTCTATGTGATTTGTATGTGATCTGAGCCAAAGAACGATTGTACGTTATGCCAGTTATACGCCTACAAGTAGGCCAGGATATTCGGTTTCTGCGATGCTTTTTATTTACTAGGGTAGCTTACCTAGGCCCATTATGTTGACCATTTCAGCCATCGTGTGCTGATTGTCAGTGAAAAATACAACCATAACACCATATTTTGACCAAATTGCATGAAATATTGTTCATTTTTATTTTATTTTTACATGTCTACGACATCTTCTTCTTCTTCTTCTTCGATCAACTTCTGCTATGCGACTACTCCGGTATGTGTCATAAATATGGTGTAGCGCTTGAGATCTTCACATCAACTTCTGCTATGCGACTACTCCGGTATGTGTCATAAATATGGCGTAGCGCTTGAGGTCTTCACATCAACTTCTGCTATGCGACTACTCCGGTATGTGTCATAAATATGGTGTAGCGCTTGAGGTCTTCACATCAACTTCTGCTATGCGACTACTCCGGTATGTGTCATAAATATGGTGTAGCGCTTGAGGTCTTCACATCAACTTCTGCTATGCGACTACTCCGGTATGTGTCATAAATATGGTGTAGCGCTTGAGATCTTCACATCAACTTCTGCTATGCTACTACTCCGGTATGTGTCATAAATATGGCGTAGCGCTTGAGATCTTCACATCAACTTCTGCTATGCGACTACTCCGGTATGTTCATAAATAGGCGTAGCGCTTGAGATCTTCACATCAACTTCTGCTATGCTACTACTCCGGTATGTGTCATAAATATGGCGTAGCGCTTGAGATCTTCACATCAACTTCTGCTATGCGACTACTCCGGTATGTGTCATAAATATGGCGTAGAGCTTGAGGTCTTCACATCAACTTCTGCTATGCGACTACTCCGGTATGTGTCATAAATATGGTGTAGCGATTGAGGTCTTCACATCAACTTCTGCTATGCGACTACTCCGGTATGTGTCATAAATATGGCGTAGTGCTTGAGATCTTCACCGGTCCCCCATAACTTGTTTTGTAGTGTTGTTTCTGTTGGTCAGATTTCCATTCTCACACTGCTCAATCTGGGGCAGTCTTGCAGGACGTGCTCTGGGGACTGCTTTAATGCTCCACAGGTGCAGGCAGCCGAGTCCATGCTACCCATTCTATGGAGGTGTGCTCTGAGACTTCAGTGTCACGTTCTAAGTCTGAAGACTGTGGTCTGTGCTTTTCTGTTTAGTGTGTTTATACTGTCGTGCTCTGGGTTGTATCCTACAACACAATTGCACTAACCAACTATGCTATCATAGCTCTAATCAGTGGCGGCACGTGATCCTTTTTGTTGATGGGGCCAGACACAAATTTTTGGAAAAATCATGGTTTTGGATTAGGTTGGATTTTAATTAATTAAATAATAAATGCACGTTACACATTATTTTTAATGGGGCCTGACCCCACTGGCCCTTAATGACGAGCCGCCACTGGCTCTAATTATTCATATTTAAAGTTCCCACTATCTACTCCCAAGATCTCATCTTGTCATAATAGCAACAGCAACAAGCAGACGGGAATATCAGAACAACAAAAGCAAATATCATATAATATTAACTGACATATACGCTATCTTTATTAATTAATTGAAGATCTGAAATACTGCAGGACAGATATCGTCGCGAACAACAGTGCCCAGGTATAGTAATAAACTCATTAATATTGCCATTCTCAATTACAACCGCTAAGGGAGATGTCAATTATATATTAAGTAAGTAAACAAAGACGCGTGTGATGAAATGGAGCCAGACTAGCTTGTGTGATACAGTACAGGAATAAATACTTGATTAAGATTAAATCCTGAATTTCAAATTGAATTCAATATGTTAAAATCATGTCTTAGTACATTAGTATATGTAAGATATTGAGGATAATGTTTTATTTTTAAACGATGTGTCTTCTGTTATTGGGGATATATAAACATGGTTAGGGAATAATAATAATAATAATTCCTCTCGTACCGTTATACGTTACATAGGGCCTGCAAGTAATTTCTCCATACCGCTCTATCCTGGGCAACTCGCTCAATCTCCTCCATGGAACTGAGACCGATATTTCTTGCCTCTCTCAGTAAAGTTCGTTTCAGGGTCTCCTTAGGTCGTCCTCTCTTTCTTGAACCCTTTGCATCCCACTTCAATGCCTGCTTTGATATTCGTTGATCATTTCTCCTCAAGGTGTGTCCAACATATCTCCATCTTCTCTTTCTTATAACAGTTGTCACTAGTGGTTGACCAGACATGTCTCTGATTTCATCACTTCTGAATTCGTTTCATTTTAAATTCATTATTTTTCGCAGACATCTATTTTCAAATACACTCAACTTGCTTTCTATATCGTTTAGAGGATACACTGACGAAAATCTGGTTTCACTTCCTCGTGGAGTTTGAAGTAAAACTCTATGTTCATGATTTGCTTCTTTTCTAACTACACAGTCCGTGAATATGGTATAACATATATTAGTGTGGAGAACATATAGACATATGTCTTTTCGACTGTTTACTACCATTGTTAGTCCTTTTGCTTATATTCAGTACGTGTACATTTAATTCAGCATATCTTTACTATTTGAAACCTTTGGCCTCATACTTTCAGTTACTTGTGTATTCATCATGTGTGTTACTTCATGTGTGTTACTTTATGTGTGTTACTTCATGTGTGTTACTTCATGTGTGTTACTTCATGTGTGTTACTTCATGTCATATTAAACAGTTAAGTAAATGGATACAAAATTAAACTAACATACTAAGCATTTTGACCAGTTCTTCTTCTTCTTCTTTCTTCTTTGCGTTCGGTTTCGTATGCTCGTCTAAACCATGAGATGGGTTGCCTCTATGAAGCTGCATGTCAGTTGGAGTTCTTCGAGAGTTCCCATAGCTTGGTCTGTAAGCTTTGTTCATGAGGCCATGTTTCATTTCGTTGGTGTATGTATGATGGACATGACTGCAGGATGTGCTCTGGAGTCTGTGTTTCTGTCTGGCATGCACACTGTGCAGTCTGAGCAGGCTTTATTCTGTGCATGTGGTGGTTGAGCCTGCAGTGACCTGTTCTTAGGCGAAAGATTTGTGTGTGCTGTTTTCTGTTTAGTCTGCTGATGGGATCTTGTGGGTGTTTGCTGTGGGTTTGTTGCTTGACCAGTTCAAATTTTCTCTGCTCGGCTGCCAAGCTGACATATTTCATTTTAAGGCGTCCAACACGAAATGTTTCCTTCTTCTTAAATTCTAGTAACTCTTAAAAATAGGATAGGTAGTGACCTAAAATTTGAGGTCAGCTTAGGCCAACATTTTTTCGGAGTTCACATGGTATGCGGTCGGACTACAAGATATCCTAATTCTTTACTTGAAAATTAAATTACAAGTACTTCTGAAGACGAGGTAAGGTTCGCCTAAATGGAGACACACACGGATGAGAAGGGAAACAAACCTACACGCAAAAATCTGTCAGAGGCACCGTATTAGACGATTGAATTCATAGCTGGCAAGCAAACAAAAAGTCTCGGTCGTAATTTTTTTTCTTTCTTTCCGATCCAGAAGCACTTGAGCTTTTCAGCTCTTCGGCTCGGTGTCATGGACATCGTAACCCTTCGGTTCGGTGCCACGAACACCGTAAATCTGGGGAATCTGTGGCTTTTTCTGCCATCCCGCGCAATTGAACCCGCACACACACAGGGATAGTCACCCGTAGTCCAACGCGCTACGAACACGCTGGGCAGACGGGCTTCTCGGTCGTAATTAACAACCACTATAAAAAGTTTCTTCTATTTCTCTTATTATTTATGACTATGATCCAAACACAGACATGAGTCGTTGTACTCGACACAGAACAAGACTTACAGACGAACAACCAACCTGTCAACAAAAGTATCATCAAGCTGACAAGTCAAAGAAAAATGGCATTTAGCAAACTACATTTCCAAACTCATCTCTTACTTGGATTTAAAATTTAGACCGGCATTTTGTCGTTACTGTCGTGGCTGCTCGACAATCCTCTTATTGTCCATTTATCCAGATTGTGTCTGATCGGATAACAAGTTGAAAAGAGGTAGTAAAATCTCCAGTGGGATTTCCAGTCCATCTTGATGTTTAATCCCGATTTGTCACCAATAAAGTTAGAGCATGTAGAGTACAAGATTTTCAACGATTTGACCTAGTTTCTGGATAACTACCGTTAAATATGAGTATCTATATGGGAGATGTGTAGTTCTTTTATTTTAGATAAAGAACGAAAGGGTTAAAGATAAAAAAAATGACCGATACGGAGAGAAAAAAAGATTGACTAACAGACAGACAGATACATAATAATGAAAATACCCGTGTGATTACCGAGGCCCAAATTTGGGGTGTAAAGAATAAACCCACTGTTACCTGGCACGTATGTCGTAAGAGGCGACAGGAGGATTGGCTAAAATAGGATGCACATGTCCTAAATGTGTAGAAGATATGCGATTAGGGGCCTACCAAACCAATGTGCAACGTATACACGTTCTTGGCAAAGATCAAACATATCACAAAGAGTGATTAAAATTGGTGGTAAAGAACGAACGCAAAGAAGAAAAATAGCAATGAAAGAGACAAATTGTGAGACTTAAATACAAATAGAATGTGAGAAAGAGGAAAAAATAGAGAAAGGGGAAACTAGAGAAAGACACAGACTAAACGTGTGTTTCTTAAAGAGTTTTGAGAAAGTTGCATGTTAATAATAATAATAATTATAATATTATTGGCCTATAATTAGAGTTTTAATGTGCATACTTTAAATATGAAATTCGTAGTATCTTGGTTCCGTTAAAAACTCTAGGGGTTCTGTTTTTCATCAATCAAGTTCTGACTATCTTTACGAAGGCATGCTGTCATCCACTACGGCATATGGTAGGATATTGTCCCTTTCTGACTCGTCTCTGCTCCATCAGTGGTAGAGGGTAAAGAGCGTGTGTAAAGGACTGTTATCCTACGCAGAGTGACAATGATGTTAATAAATGAGGTCGACTTCGCAGACAATGGTTTATGGTGTGAGGCGGAGATCTAGAAATTGGGGCGGACTTGTGCCCACTGGAAGCACCGCTGAAGGCTATACTAGAACCTGTTGAGAGTGATCATAGGGGACAAAGTGGAATCTCCATCAGGATTAAAAGAAATATTGAATACAGGAAAATAGCATGTCCAATAGTAGGAAAAATGAATGCATAACAATGTTAGATGAAAGTGAATGAAAATCCTGGCATATCCTTAAGAGAATTTCACAGCAACAACAGTAAACAAGTCGTCAATTTTATATGCACCCCTTATACGTTCAGTAGTGTGCCACTGCTTTCTGAACGGTGAGGTCTATTTTTATTGTTCGTAAAAATCCAAGGGAAGTAATTTGCTTCCAAATTTGCCCACCGCGGAGTTTGAACTAGGTTTGTTTGGGTTGTGATATTGTTAGATGTATTCATCAAATAAGCAATTTCTTCCTCACTTCATCATTATAGTCATATACTATGTTGATTCGCGTTGGCGATCATGGTTCTCCACAATCAACTCGAACAGCGCTGTTCAATATGGTGCCCGCGAGGCTCAGATGAGACTAGTGTCTATGAAAAGTTATCAACAACACCAGATAAGACACAATAACCGACATCAGCATAAGAACGAAAGTTAGAACAGAACCTTGCTTGAATTACATTGAGAAACAAAGAATGAAGTAGGTCGTCCACTTATTAAGAATGCAACCAAACCCCCTTGTATACAGTCTTCTATGACAGATAATCAGAAAAGAAGGCGTGAAGAAGATCACGAAAAAGATGTTTAGATGGCATAGCAAAATCATATCAAAAAGCAAAAGCCCCTTAAGCCACTATCACTCTAGCCACTAATGCAGCGCAAGACAAAAACAAAAAACCACGACACTGGACAACAACCTGTAACAATGTGACGACAGAAGAAGACAGAAGATGATCAACAAACATATCGTTTGGGGTCTATGTAAGCCCGTTTGAGAACCATATAGACAGACCAAAAAAAGCAAAAGTATATATCACTCTAGCCACTAATGCAGCGCAAGACAAAAACAGAAAACCACTACACTGAACAACAACCCCGTAATAATGTGACGACAAGAGAAGACAGAAGATGATCAAAAAATATATCGTTTAGGGTTTACGTAAACACGTTTGAGAACCATATAGACATACACATCAAACATTTTTATATCATTGTAAAGTTAGCCGGAAAAGTGGGGATATGTGTATGAATATATAGAAATTATCATCAGAAACTATCCGCAGATGATTACAATTATCATCAGAAACTAATCCCCAGATGATTACAACCGGCGCTAGAGTAGATTATTTTTTACTACTCTATGAGGGGCCTTGCCGGAGAAGGGAAGGTAGGCTGGTGATAGTGCAGCACGTTTGATTATTACAGATTACTTATTCAATTGACATTGCATGGCTACAAGGTTGCTGTT
The DNA here is from genome assembly GCA_020796225.1 of Arion vulgaris. Lineage (NCBI taxonomy): Eukaryota > Metazoa > Mollusca > Gastropoda > Stylommatophora > Arionidae > Arion > Arion vulgaris. Next base: position 30,554,843 of record CM036756.1, read on the forward strand.
GTTGGTGTTGACGATCAGCGAGAGAGTAGGAGTTATGTCCACGTTATCCCAAAACTTTCTCTTTATTCTCATTTGATAACCCCAACAAAAGTGTTTGTTATGATACATCACTGTAACAGCGAGTCTTGCTTATCTGCCACTTTCATTCTGACGCATCAGTTTTCAGAACGGCAATTATGGGACCGATTTCACATTCACATCTTCTTCTTCTTCTTCCAACGCTCCATATCGACCACTTGTTAACCACTTTTTGTGATTTTTATGTGATCCGAGCCTAAGACCGATTGTACGTTGTGCCAGTTTTGCGATTTTACAAGTAGACAAGCACATCAGATGTATGCGCTACTTCTTATTTAATAGGGTAGCTTCCCTAGGTCCCTACTCCAGTCGCCTCTTATGACATGCCTTGTAGGTCGCAGTGGTACTTTTCTTTGCTCCCCTTGCAAGCCCCGACAACAAACGACCGTTATATTATCTTCTTGTTCGCTACCCTTTTAACTATACTACAGTTGTGAAGTTATGATCGAGTTGAACTATCTACTCAGAGCGTTCAAAGTAATAACATTTTTTAAATCCATTTAGAAATGAAAACATTTTTTTAATGTGTACAACATCAGGACTGAACCTCATTAAAAAAAAATTTAAAAGGTTCGGCCACTTATCAGATTACCTGCAAACAGTGCATCTCAAATGGAAATGATACTCAGATACAGTGGATACAAGACGAAAGGTTGACCCTAGGAGTAACGGAGGCAGAGAAAGGCACCAAGTACGAAGCGCACATAAAAGCCAGTTGAAGAAAACATTTTTATATTTACGCTGTGATGTAAAATATGATTAGAGAAAGAAGAAGAAGAAGAAGAAGAGGAGGACATATGTGCAGTTTGATGCCAGGTCTAATATTTTGAGAATTTTGTTCAGTTCTGGTTTGCTAACCCTGACATACTGTGCACCACCGTATTCATTGCTTCTTAGGCTCATACCTCTTGCGTATAAAAAGTAAATCTTACTATCCACTCTAGGTTAGTGTTTCTCTTTCCGACTTTCTCGCTATATGCTTCTTCCAAATCTCAGGTGACTGTCTCTCAATACGGTGGACTATGCAATGCCTGAGCTAGGCAGACTTCTACTCTAAGGAGACCGTAGTCTTCGCCAGGTGCCGTGCCGGCTGGCGTAGGCGATCATGGATCTCCACAAATCTCTGTTTCTGGTGTTTGCTATCATCTCAGATGTTGACGCTCTTCCGTGCCATGACGTCAGGCTATCCAAAATTTTCTCTTTCTGTCTTTCTCTGTTTCGTTTCCCCTCGATTTTACCAGTTGTTACAAAGGTTTTCTAAACCTTCCTTTCGTATCACATTCCCGAAAAATGATGGTTGCTTCTTTCTTATATTGATGATAGATTTTCTCTGTGTCTTGTAGTAACTCTGTTAAATCAAGAAACTTGCTGATGATGACAATGTTAATACTCTCCCAGCATGCAAGTAAAGCTTTATATCCGGCTTTAACCACGATGGAAGTCGTAATTCTTTGCTGCATTAGTATGACAAGTTCAAAAATAGAGATTAAAGGTTAAGGGTTAACTGGGTTTCCCCATATGGCTAGATCAATAGTTGTTCAAGGTTTTGTTAGGAACCTGTCTGATGTTTAAGATTACAGTTAACAAAAGACACTATTAGAAACTAAATATGAAAATGAGAGAATGCCAGACTCAAGATCAATGGAAAAATAATAAACAACTTAAGATATGCAGATGACACAGTATTGGTAGCAGAAAATGAACAAGATCTACAAGAACTAGTGGACCAATTGGACAGAACTAGCAAGGAATATGGATTAGACATTAACATACAGAAAACAACAACTATGGTAATCAACAAGGAAATGGAAAAACCTAAATTGAATATAAAAATACATGGAGAATTACTACATCAAGTAAAAAGTTTCTTATATCTTGGTCAGATGATAACAGATGATGGCAGATGTATAACAGAAATTAAAAGAGAATAGGAATGGCCAAGGATAATTTCAATAGTATGAGAAGTTACTGACATCCAGGGGACTGCCTAGAGTAGTTGATAGTAGCTCGGCCTGCTAGCTGTGAGACGCCTCATAGCTCGGGTTCGAACCTACTGTCCGGCATTTGTTCGAGTCCCTGGTCTTACTCAGGACGATAACGTGAGTACCTCTGAAGTCGGAGAAAATCTGCCTGTATGGCGAGGGAATACTAATTATGAGTACATTAAGCACACGGCTGCCAGTGTAAAGTAATTTACAATGTGCACGCTGCTGCCATTGTTAGAAATTGGAAAAACAGATTTTCACGCAAAAATCAGTTTCAGAGATGGAACTTCGTCTGAGTTGAAAGCGGACGAAAAAAAAAAAAAAAAAAAAAAAATGACATCCAAACAAATCACAAACAGACTAAAAATGAGAATGATCAAATGCTATATATATCCTATATTAATGTATGGCTCAGAAACATGGACAATGAACAAGCAGTTAGAAGACAGAATTGATACATTTGAGATGTGGATATATAGAAGAATAAGCAGAGTTTCATGGACAGAAAAACAGACAAATAAACAAGTTTTAGGAAAACTAGGCATGAAGAAACAATTATTAAGACAAATAAAATTCAGACAAGTTAAGTATTTTGGGCACATAAAAAGACATGACACCATGATAAAACATTTACTAGAGGGAAAGTTGAGGAGGGAAGAGCAGGAGGATGACCGAGAGATAAGTGGGAGGAAACTTTAAGAAATGGACAGGTTACAGTCTGGCAGTGTGCAACATCAAGGCGAAAGACAGAGGATGCTGGAGATTCATTGAAGCCAACCTTCGATGTGGAGACGGCACTGATGATGATGAAAAAATAAAATGAAACATTGTTATTCAGAAATAAGTTCTCTTTTTAATCAGTGAAATTGTAACCAGTGTTAAAGATGACGAAGTAAATTAGGACGCCAAGGACGCATCTCATCGTGTTGGACAGCGCTGGTGTAAATTCTACTGAGAGGAAATGTTAAAGGCAAAAAGACCAATAGGAAGACAACAATATATTTAGAAAAAAAACATTAAGAGATGGACAAATAGCAGTGTCTCAGTCTGTTTCTTTTCTATTCTCCAACCTTGTTTTCTCTCATAGCTTCAGCATAAGAAGAGATTTCTCGTTCGGGCTTTTGTGTGCGCTTTATAAACACTGTATTTCGTCGCCTCTGTTATTTCTGAGGTGCCTCAGTATTAATGGCAATAGCAAGATTCATAACATTTTAAGATCTTTTCAAGTCAACACTAGACGTGCGCCCGTTTGGTGCTGGTCCCAGGGAAACGAAAAATAGCACCACTGCAACCTACAATGCATGTCGTAAGAGGCGAATGATGTAGGCTACCCCAGTAAATAAAAAGCAGCGCAGAGGTCGGATGTGCTGGCCTACTTGTAGGCGCATAACTGGCACAAGTACAACCGTTCTTGGGCTCGGATCACATACAAATCACACAGAGTGGTTAACAAGTGATCGATATGGAACGGTCGAAAAAGAAGTACACTAGACGCGGAGATGTCACATGACCTGATATATGCTGGATTACGAAAATACTGTCAGGAATATTGTGTGCTCAACGTGCAATATTAATGCATATATATTATATATTACAACCCGACTTGGCTTACGTTTGATGAATATCTAGCAAGCGTGTAAATCGATAAGTCTGTGACGTAGCTGGAGTTGATAATCTCCTGGGGACGGGGATATATTATTTAATTACTGGAGTATGAGTGTAGAAGTCAGGGAAAGAGACAAGCAGGCATATTGGTATACTCAGGCGAACGAATGTATGAACACGGATAGATGGATGAATATATGGATGTATTTATGGATTTTTGTATAGGTGGATGGATGAATAGAAATGTTGATAGATGGATGGATATATAGACACACTGTCAGATTGAAGGATGGCAGATGGGTAGATACAGACATACAGGTAGACGGACAAACAGTCAGACAGACGAAAAGACAGAGAGATATATAGACGGATGGATGTAGGGGTGGGGGAATGGATGGATTGATGGAGGGATGGACGGACGGATGGAGAGATGGACGGATGAGTAGATAGATATACAATACAGTAAAACTTGGTAGATGCGGTACTAAAGAAATGGGGATTTATGTTTGCAATCTTTTACAATTTGTCTTTGATTGGCATCATCTGGTCAGATTCGCAGTTCGAAACATTGCAAGATTGGTATTCTGGAAGTAAATATTCAGTGTTAGTTGGAGCGATTAAGGTAAGGCATAAATATTTGCCTACCAACTCGGACACAGAAGGGTTATGGGTTCAATCCCACAGTCGATGTTCCAAACATGAGAAAAGGAATTGAACCTCCTACCTCTTGCTTACTTGAAATCAGAAAGGTAAAGTGACTTCATACCCTAAGGTCTGAAAAGACTACGAATTATTGTATTTATATATCTAGTGGTCGAGACCGTGACTGTCGGTAACATAAGGCCGTTCATCTCAGCCGGGAATTAATCAAATCCAGTTTATGTGGGCTGGATTTTATATATGTTGTATAGAATAATATAAAGTGTTATTGCAATTTTACGCAGTTCTATAAGTTCATATTTATTTATTGAGAAAATTGTGTTAATACTACAGATATGCATTAACTTTTAGATTGAATTTGATGTTATAATGTAAACTTGTTTTTCCACATTTTGTTGTTTTTAGAATAAGTTGTTTTTATCAATACTTCAATACAATGTTTCAGTGATGTTAGTGGTCTGATATCAGGAATTACCCTTGAGCTGAACTGTCATATGATTACAGGGATGGGGAGAGAGGAAGGTGGAGGGGTAGTGTCTGACTCAGATTCCACATGTGCCCGTGTGGTGCCGGGGTCCGCAATGGAAGCAAAGAATAGTACGACTGCGACCTACAATGCATGTGGTAAGAGGCGAGTAATGTAGGCACTAGGGATGCTACCCTAGTAAATAAAAAGAAGCGCAGAAATCGGATGTGCTGGCCTACTTGTAGACGCATAACTGGCACAACGTACAATCGCTGTTAGGCTCGGATCACATACAAATCACAAAGAGTGGTTGACAAGTGGTCGATATGGAGCGTTCGAAGAAGAAGAAGAAGATTCCACATGGGCAGTAGTTTGTGTGCGAATTCATAAGTTGACAGAGATAACACGGTTAGTCGTAGCAAATGGATGTCATAAGAACAAAAAGTTTGTGGTTCAAATCTTGTGTTCGGTAATTTGTTGTTTTGTTTTCAGAAGCCTCTAATATTTGTTCACTGTCTTCTTGTTGATCATATTCATTAACTCCTGTGTTTCTCCTGCAGTTCTTAAAACTCCTTATTCTTCAACTGACTCTGTAGTGACCTCTTCTAATACGAAACAGGATGGTCAGCTGCATTTTGTTAAAGTGGTGGGTAGAACCAGATCTTGTCAATCAAGTACATATGGTACCCCTGCCCTCAGGTACATTGGTTGCGGTATATGGTGCCCGTATGTTGCCGGTGAACGTAAGAGGAGCAAAGAATAGTAACAATACAACCTACAAGGCATGTCGTAAGAGGCGACAGAGGTAGGGGTTTAAAGAAGCTACCCTATTTTTAAAAAAGCGTCGCAGAAATCGAAATCACGTGTAGGCGCATAACTTGCAAAATGTATAATCGCTCTTAGGTTGGATCACAAAGGGTGGTTAGCAAATGGTCAATGTGGAACGTTTGAAAAAGAAGAAGAAGAAGATGTTTATGGTATCTGCGTCTCTGTGGGACAGTGGATGACTGACCTGATTCTCTTCTCGCCTAGCTCTAGACAGAGCCTTAACTCTCTCATGTCCCATGATTCCACAGTGTGAGGTTATCAAGTGTGACAACAGCTGATGATCTTCAAAGTTAATGCAGTAGGTATTCATCCCTCTCAAATATGCCATTTTCTTGTAGTGGTAAGGAGGCTTGCTTGCTCGAATGATACAGTGAGCTAAGGCGGCATGAACTTATGTCACTCAGACCGGACATGTCGCTGAGAAGTGACCATACTAAATATGGTTTCCTGGATTATATGTAGTGGTTTAATCTTGGTACTAAAATAAATCTGTTTAAACTTTACGTTCTAGAAACAGCAAAGACACTACTTACACACAGGCATGAGAAGGAATGGGCATACACCATGAGTCATTGACTCATATGACTGGACGAGTTAATCATAGCTAAAAGGTCAAGATTGAAAAATGATTATTTTCTGCAAACAGCAGGCTGTTACAGGCAGAAGAGAGTTCGTACAGTTGATTCGATATCGATTCTCCAATCACACTACTGAAAGTGGGTATTAGATTTTCGAATTAAATGAATGTCTCTGGTGCTACTAATAAGTGTTTCAGGCTAAAATTTTAGTTGATGACAGACAGGGTTAACAGAAGATGATGTTTGTTGTTGTGTTTATACTTTCTTTGAAAAAAATGTTTTCAATATACGCGTATTGGTTTTCCATTAACCTTTAGCTGCTAAGACGTATATATACGTTTTCCCAATCACTTCTAAAGACGAATTAACACGTCAGTTATTATCTCTCCTCTTTGGGCTAAAGACGTGTTAACACGTTATACATTGCTACTGTCACTGCTATAGGCGTACATTCACGTTTGTGACCTAGAAACAAAGAGTAGCTATTTTTAGCTCAGCCTTCAGAAAGTATATAGCAGCGAAAGGGTTAATAATGGTCACAACAGATACTCATTTTCAAGTTCTGTTTCTTATTCCGTTTCACTTCTATTCCTCATTTTGTTTTAGTTTTTATGTTTCTAATTCCACTTACCCGTTTTTCTGTGTCTCATTTCTATCAATGGTTTCTTTTGTGTGGGTGTGCTTGTCTATATGTTTTCAATCTCTTTCCCGTTTTATTTCTTTCAAGTTTTTTTGGTCTAAGTTCCATTTTTCCATTTTTTTTTCCTTATTTCTTTTCTCATTTTTTCTGTTTTTCATTTTTTCTTTTTTTCTTCCTTTCTTTCTACCGTTTTTCTGTTTATAATTCAATATTTTTCGCAGTTCTTCTTCCCTTTTCTCATTTATTTGTTCCCATTTTTCTTGTTGATACTTTTATAATGCAATAGCGTTGTGTAATCACATCCTCGTATTCTATATTTTCTTACTCAAACATTAACTATTAAATATGAAACCTGATACCGCTAGGGAAAATGAAATAAACAGAGACCTAAAAGTACATGAAGAAAAGATTTAGAGACAGGGATTAACGATACACAGAAGACATGGAAGGTGCTGCAAGAGAAGCTAAAGATAGGAAGATTTGGCATGAGGTGGTATGCTCCAACCGGGTTAAAAAGACACAACATTATATAAATATATACATATATACATATATATATATATATATATATATATATATATATATATATATATATATATATATATATATATATATATAAATTATTGTATTTTCTTTACAGGACTTTGCGAATGAACCCCAGCTTTTAACGCTGTTTGTGATTTTTCTAGACATATATATATATATATATATATAGAGAGAGAGAGAGAGAGAGAAAGGCTCTAAAGACGAAGGATTGATCCTTCATTGTACCAGGCTTCCTCATATGGCTCTATCCCTCTCGGCGGCAGAATTGACTCGCCATCTGCAGATAGTATTGCACAAAGCACGAACTCCGTAGCTCTAGAAACAATCCTAGTGATGTCATGAAAACATTGCACCTGTGACTCAGTCCAGATTCGAACCCCACATTTCACAGCAGCAGACAAGTCTTAGAGACCCACTAGCGAGAGAGAGAAGGGAAAAGAGATGCAGCCAATGAAGATGATGTTCATGAAGATGATGTTCATGAAGATGATGTTCATGAAGATGATGTTCAATCAAGATGATGTTCAATCAAGATGATGTTATTTGTATTTCTTAAGTTTCTTTTGATACCTTGTTCTCATGCCTGTGAAAACCGTTCTCATCAAAGCTCGTGTGAAGAACTCGTTCTCATCAAAGCTCGTGTGAAGAACTCGTTCTCATCAAAGCTCGTGTGAAGAACTCCTATATATCCATCATCAAAACATTTTTTTTGGCAGAATCAAATCAAATAAATAAACATCTAGTTCTTCCTTAATTTAATATCAAACAATGAGATAATTCACTGAAGACATTAAAACTACAAATACAATACTTTTAAACAAGTGATCAAATAGTAAAAATGTCGTTCCAACACTTGAAGATAAAGGACAACGATAGCATCAATAAAATAATAATAGCGGTAATTTAAATAGTTAGTTGTCTTTATTTTTCTGTTCAGTTTTATTGCATCGGTTTCAGAGCGGAACTTATTGTTAGAACCGTCTGTCCTGTTCATTGTTTTGTGATTATTTATAGCGGTGACTTTACACTGATAACGGCCATAGACACGTTAGTGTCTGTTATTTTGGTTTTTTGTGTTTTTTGTTGTTATATTGCATAAAAAGTTGTTGGAAAAAACAGTTTAAATGCGGAAGGTTTGATTTTATTGCAGAGCGTTTCTCAATATTGCTCGGTCTCTCTTGGCAGAAGTGATACACAACAAGCCGAGAATATTGCACTAAGTTCCAACTCAGTACATCCAGCAGGCTCTCAGAAGAAAATGTACTAGTGAATCTTCTTCTTCTTCTTCGACGCTCTATATAGAACACTTGTTAACCACTCTGTGTGATTTGTATGTGATCTGAGCCTAAGAGCGATTGTAGTTGTGCCAGTTATACGCCTATAAGTAGGCCTGCCAGCACATCCGATTTCTGCGATGCTTTTTTATTTACTAGGTAGCTTCCCTAGGTACTAATCAGTCGCCTCTTACGACATGCCTTGTAGGTATCAGTGTTACTATTATTTGCTTCTCTTGCGGGCCCAGGCAACACACGCACAAAACAGCATTCAACTGTCCCTGACTGACCGATGCTTTATTCAGTAGTACAGAAAACATGCAATAGAAAAACAGCATTCAACTGTTTCTGACGGACCGATGCTTTATTCAGTAGTACAGAGACATGCAAAGAAAAACAGATTCAACTGTCCCTGACGAACCGAATGCTTTATTCAGTAGTGAAGGGGGCAAGAGCATATCTCGGGAAAGAAAAACCAGCCATTGTCAAACTGTCACTGGAAAAGGACCGAGTGGCTCTGTATGGCAGATATAATTACGAAAGCACAGTCCAGAAAGAAACCAATTCACTGCTGCCTTGACGTTACGATGTTTTACTTCGTTAGTGAAAGACGACGAAAGAAAAAAAAAGCCAGCATCAACTGTCCTGACGACCGATGCTTTATTCAGTAGTAGAAAGACATGCGAAAGAAAAAACCAGAATCCAACTGTTCCTGAATGAACGAGACTTAAACTAGAGCCGCGTAAAATAAGAAACTGCTCAAACCCGTGAAAGATTCTCTATGTATGTACTCTATACTGAAGTACATAAGAAAAACTACTAGGTAAGTAAAAAGACAATGATCACAAAGGAAAAGCTCTAACACAATGTACCAGCAGACATGCTTAGTAGGATGTACCAGCAGACATGCTTAGTAGGATGTACCAGCAGACATGCTTAGTAGGATGTACCAGCAGACATGCTTAGTAGGATGTACCAGCAGACATGCTTAGTAGGATGTACCAGCAGACATGCTTGTAGGATGTACAGGACATACTGCAGGCAGACATACTTAGTAGGATGTACCAGCAGACATCTTAGTAGGATGTACCAGCAGACATGCTTAGTAGGATGTACCAGCAGACATGCTTAGTAGGATGTACCAGCAGACATACTTAGTAGGATGTACCAGCAGACATACTTAGTAGGATGTACCAGCAGACATGCTTAGTAGGATGTACCAGCAGACATGCTTAGTAGGATGTACCAGCAGACATGTTTAGTAGGATGTACCAGCAGACATGCTTAGTAGGATGTACCAGCAGATATACTTAGTAGGATGTACCAGCAGACATGCTTAGTAGGATGTACCAGCAGACATGCTTAGTAGGATGTACCAGCAGATATGCTTAGTAGGATGTACCAGCAGACATACTTAGTAGATGTACCAGCAGACATGTTTAGTAGGATGTACCAGCAGACATGCTTAGTAGGATGTACCAGCAGACATGCTTAGTAGGATGTACCAGCAGACATGCTTAGTAGGATGTACCAGCAGACATGCTTAGTAGGATGTACCAGCAGACATGCTTAGTAGGATGTACCAGCAGACATGTTTAGTAGGATGTACCAGCAGACATGCTTAGTAGGATGTACCAGCAGACATACTTAGTAGGATGTACCAGCAGACATGCTTAGTAGGATGTACCAGCAGACATGTTTAGTAGCATGTACCAGCAGATATGCTTAGTAGGATGTACCAGCAGACATGTTTAGTAGCATGTACCAGCAGACATGTTTAGTAGGATGTACCAGCAGACATGCTTAGTAGGATGTACCAGCAGACATGCTTAGTAGGATGTACCAGCAGACATGTTTAGTAGGATGTACCAGCAGACATGTTTAGTAGGATGTACCAGCAGACATGTTTAGTAGGATGTACCAGCAGACATGCTTAGTAGGAAACAATAAAGATAACCATATAATAGAAGGTACTACACATCGGCATAATAGACAGTCAACAACAGAAAAAATACAACAGAAAAATAAACAAGTAATTGCATAGAATGTTGTTCTTTTAGGGGCGGTAATTAAGACACGACAAATTTAAGACAATGTCCCGGATAATGTCACGTGCAAAACAAAAACAATACTAAAAAAAAGGCCCAACTAAAATCCATATCGCTAAGGAGTTTTTATTTACAAGTAAAAATTAGCAAGATCGTCCAGCAAGATTAAAGCCCTTCATCTTGGTCTTGCAGACTGCATGATGCCGGAAGTTCACGGAAAGACCTGAGTTGAGGAAGTGACGTCTTCTATATCCGGGCTCCATTAGAGCAGAGATCGTGACCCAGGAGGCTGTGGAAAATATTGTCTGTGCTCGTCGATGATTTCAGAGTCAATTGCTCCCAAGGACGACACGCGGAAGTTGTAACGTCGATTTAACTCACTCCCAACGCGCACTCATGGCACCGTACACGCGAGCTACCCATAAAGGCACTCGCCTCGGTAATGGCCACCTGACCGTTTCCCGGCGCCTGGCGTCACGTGACCTACCTTCGTGATCTCGCGAAACATGAAGAGTACTTCCTGTCTAGAGAATGTCTGTGACAGGAACAACTAATGATGGCGGCAATGTTGAAAGCTATTTTTACAAAAATAACATTACGAATGAAGACCATACATCCTTACTCCAGTATCCTATCACTTTGAAAGAATGCAAACATCGGTGTATAAATTGATTAAAACCATTCTGTTACAACAGTCATTTCCGTTACGACATTATTTGCCAGGAGTATAGAGTAACGAGGACGTTGGAAACTCTAGAAGCTTCCTTGCGTTATTGAATATCATAAACAATAATGAGTGCAGAAATGACATGGGCGAGTTAACAGGAAATTATAAAACGTTGACATTAGTAGAGTTATTAGCATACTAGCTAATGTATTTTGTTTGATCAGATCATAGGCTGGGTTTCTTGTTTCTTCTCTCTCTACTACATCTTCGTCCATTGGTTATGTGCTATCGTGCAGTAATACTCGTCTATGACTGTCATGTACTCGTCTATGTGCTCGTCTATGTACTGTCATACGTCTATGTACTCGTCTATGTACTCGTCTATGTAGCTCGCTAGTCTCATGTCTGTCTATTCTGTCTATGTACTCGTCTATGTCTCGTCTATGTGCTCTGTCTCATGTACTCGTCTATGTCTCGTCTATGTACTCGTCTATGTACTCGTCTATGTACTCGTCTATGTACTCGTCTATGTCTCGTCTATGTCTCGTCTATGTGCTCGTCTATGTACTCGTCTATGTCTCGTCTATGTACTCGTCTATGTACTCGTCTTGTACTCGTCTATGTCTCGTCTATGTACTCGTCTATGTACTCGTCATGTGCTGCATGTGCTCGTCTATGTACTCGTCTATGTACTCGTCTATGTCTCTGTCTATGTACTGCGTTATCGTCTATGCTCGTCTATGTACTCGTCTATGTACTCGTCTATGTACTGTCTATGTGCTCGTCTATGTACTCGTCTATGTACTCGTCTATGTACTCGTCTATGTACTCGTCTATGTACTCGTCTATGTACTCGTCTATGTACTCGTCTATGTGCTCGTCTATGTACTCGTCTATGTACTCGTCTATGCTGCTTACTCGTCTCATGTACTCGTCTATCGTGCCAAATGTACCAGGTTCGTTCACTCGTGGAGCCATCTGGATATTTTTCCAGAGATCCCTGATCTCAGTGTAGGTGCACATCGAGTTCCTAGTTCTATCGGAGACGGACGATAAAAAGAAGGTCCCGTGTTCAAGATGAGCACGTAAAATAACCCTTGGCAGTTGAAAGTCTAGAGGAGCAGGCTGGAAAGCCGCTGCCCGGGCAAAGTTCAGTAGAAAAAGACTTGAAAAATAAAATTCCTACAAAATATCTTCACCATCTTCTAAATTACATCAGTGACCCTCGCCGATACTGCGGAGTTCGTGTACTGCCGCTGAGATCTTCCTGCGTAAGAAAGCGATCCCGACACACATGGTTACTCACCAAAGTGCAATGATGATGGTCTTATCAATCAATCAATCATTCTCAATCATCTTTTATGAATGTTTCCCCCCAAAAAGCAGGGTTAATCGTTAGATAACAGAAATCTTCAAACCGCTTGTATTACAAAGACGCTCACTATCATCATGTTTCATTGCGTATTGCGTATGAGATAACGGGTCTCTAGAAATGTCTATGCCCAACACTGACAAAAATTATAGTAAATTTTCTGTTTCACCATGGAGTTAAAATAGTTTATATCTTTCTCTTAATGATACTAGTGGATACAAAATAAAACTCTGTCCACGCAAAAGATGGACCTGAGAGATAACAGAGGCGACGAACAACAATATTTATGAGGCGCATACAAAAACTAGTTGTGGAAACTTCTTCTTATCCTGATGATGTGATGCTAAACAGGATTATAGAAGAAAAGGAAGAAGAAGAAGAGTGCGACAAATCATAACAGAAGCGACGAAAAGCATTATTTATGAAACGCACACAAAAACCAGTGTTAGACATCTCTTCTTATCCTGACGCTGTGATGATAAATGGGATTGGTTATTGGTTATTGGTTACTAAAATGACGTCATTGTACTCCGGGCAGACCCATAGGTGCTCAGTCTCCCAACAGATATCGAAGAGTATGCATACTGATCGTTCCTGTGGCTCGCTGATTAAACACACATCTCACTCTGCCTCTCGGGCATCCAGTTCGACTTGAACAACGGGTAACTCCAAACTGCTTAAATCGCTTGATCGATTCGACATCGATTTTAGTGTCCTCATCCAACAGAGAGTCGCGAAGAGACCGAAGAATATCCCCTTTATCCATCTTCAACTCCCCAACAATCGATGCTGTTGATGCAAGCCTGTCCGCTCTCTCATTACCGTAAACACCCGCATGCTCAGGACAGTATATCCACGTAAGCCGATGGAGGTTAGAAACTTCTATAGACGACATCCACTCATACCGAAACCTTCCCTTCTGGATCTTGTGAAGCATCGACTGAGAGTCAGATACAACAACTGCCCCAGTAAATGAAGTCCCAGAAATCCAATGGAGGACAGCAGTAACGGCCTCAACCTCCATCCTCATATTAGAAGTAGTTTTCCTGTATGCCCCACTTCGCTCTGCAACAACCCTACCATGTGCATTAGCCAAGAAACCCCAGCCGGACTTCTCACCACGATGAACCGACCCATCGGTATATACAACAACATCATCATCCCTTGCATTATCTTTTATCAGCTGCTTAACTGCGAGATCAGCCTTCATGTTGCCCCACTCTTTACATTCTCTTCCAAGAGTAATGATAACGTTGAGATAGTTCATCATGCTGCCATCTGTTGGGATCCATTCTTCCCCTTTTGGTAGGGTCGCAACCGTAGTCACCTGACCAATTGTTCTCTCAGCCTGGGCCATCCACGACATGCCACGCTTGATTCTCGTGCCTTAACATCATTAGTGTTCTTGTGTAGTGGATGTCTCTTATCCGAAGTAACACGCATATATGCTTTGGTTTGGGCGATTGCATGACGGGAGCGTAGTGAAGAAGGCCAAGCATATATCTCATCTTCACAATGGGGTATCTCTAGTGCAGCCCAGAACTATACGCATACCTTCATTCTGAACCTGTTCGAGTCGTTCACATTGTGATCTTGATATCGTAAGAATTCCGAGTCCGTAATCTACCACTGACATTACCAGTCGATCGAACAAAATGGCAAGTAGTCTCTGCTCAAGTGTGCGGCCACCATAACTTTGAGAGCCGCAAGACCACGCTTGCACCGTTGTATCGTCTGTTCAATATGGTGTTTGAAAGATAGACTACGATCAAAGGTTATTCCAAGATAGCGCAGCCTGTCTCTGCGCTCGATGGTATGTTCATCAAAGATTACACAGGGTAGGTCAGCCTTGACGATGTGATTATTCAACGAGCACCACAACATACACGCTTTTTCGGATTGACCTAAGAGCGAGACTTCTACACCAACCGAGATGGTATGCAATGTTTTCTGAATGTCGTCAACCATCTCTCGTCTATCTGACCCAGTCCTATATATTAAGATATCATCTGCAAATGTCAATGTCCGACCCAATCCGGTTGGCTGAATTTTAGCAACATTTGCTGTGTAAATATTAAACAACACGGGTGATAGAGGAGAACCCTGGGGTAATCCCGGGCATATACGTGCAGGATCCGATGTCCATGTTCCTAAACGGAGTGCAACGTTTCTCTCCATTAAAGAAGCAGCTATCCAGTTCACCAGCCAAGGATTAACTTAACATTTAATCAAAGAGCGCACCATTATTGAAAAATTCACCTTGTTATAAGCATCCTCCAAGTCGATGGCCACAGCAACAGTCTCTTGCTTGGATTGAAAGCCTTCATAAACATCATATGCAAACGTGCCAGCATTGTCTCATGTCCTTTTCATTGGCCGGTAGCTACCCAAAGTGTCAGGGAGGATGTGGTCATTCTCTAAGTGACACATTACCTTTCTGGCCACTATCTTCTATAGTAATTTGCCATATACATTTTACAAGGTGAGTATGCGGTAGCTGCTGAGCAGTTTAGGATCCTTCCCATGTTTGTGGAGCGGTCGTAAATAACTATGAAGCCAATCCTCGGTACCACAGCATTCTGTACACTTTTATTAAAATCCATCACAACTGCATTAATAACAGTCTCGTCCAGCTGTTTGATGTGATGATATTGGACACCATCAGGCCCTGGAGTGGTGCTGTGGCTTGCCTTGAGTGCATTAACAACATCCTCCTTTGTTATTAAGTCAATGTAAGGTTCTCCAGAGCTAGTAATATCAAGAAGAACACTCATGATATTATGGCGGTCAGTTTTATCACCTTTTCTGTCTGTTCCACGAAACGATGAAGGAACCCCTACCCTTTTCTGCATCTGTTGTCAAGACGGATCCTGACGAGTCACGTAAAGTAGGAAAAGACTGGCTGGTATTCCTCCTGTTCATTTTGCGATGAAACTGCCAGAATTTATATAGAGACTTGTCGCCACAGACTTGTGTTATGAAAGTCTCCCATAACCCACTCTTTGCCTCACTAGCCAATACTTTGAAATCCCCAGTGGCTTTGTGGCGGATAGCAGACTTTTCAGCCACATCACACATATTTCTAGGTCACTTTTCGGGCTCTCTGCCATGACTTTGTAGCAGCCTCTTTTCCAGCCATGCTTTTTCAACATTTTCATTCCACCAAGGTGGTTGCAGGAAAGGAGTCTTAGCAGTCTTCTTTCTGGCAGTCTGCCGCAGTATACGTAATGGGTTTTCGTGATCAGAGTGGCATGGCGTGTACTGAAAGACAGATTTGGGTCTTCTGTGTCGCAAATTATTGGCCTTATTAAGAAGAACAACGCAGGGAGATGATCACTATCTTGAGCCCCAAGAACATTCCATCGAGCAAAAGTAGCATCAGTTGTGGAGATCAGTGCCAGATCAATGACACCATCAGTGTCCTGAGGTCTAGAAGCTAACCGAGTTGGGCGGCCGTCATTCAATATCGTCAAGTCAGAGTTTAGTAGAGCAGAACTCAAAGCGATGCCCTGTCTATTCTCGGTAGCGTTGCCGAAAAATGAAATCCCAGTTATCTGCAATATGGAGTTTGTCCACATGGGCGTACACATTATAGATTCGCCATACCTGATCACGAATTGTTAATTGAATTCCTTGTAATTCCACACCTCGGGTAAGAAGTCATGTGTGTCAAGACAGTTGTGGGTAAGGCCATGTTTCACATAGATAGCCTGACCTCGTCCTACTCCGGGTTCACTGGGAGTGAAATAACATTTGAATCCTGGACACTCAAGGGCTTTATCCTGCTGCAAGTTGGTTTCCTGAATCATGAAAATGTCGAAGTCATAGACTAGCTTCTGTAGAATTGGTCCTCTCTGTTTTGCACTTCGACAATTCCAGTAGCCAATGCGTAGATATTTCAGAGCAAGTCGATCTGTCTTCTTTTAAACCGTCTCTGTCCAGCTCGTCGCTTACGTCCATTTCTTTTCTCTCCTCTACCTCTTCTTTTGTATGCATATTTTCTTGTCTGATCTGCTGGAGGACCAGTCAACGGTGCACGAACCCGTAGCACCGGCTGGAGCTCATTATATATAATACAAATTAGACAGCAATGTAAACCTGAAAACAAAGAGCATGTAACATTATAATTGGTGAAAACGTATAAATTACAAAATAATAAAACGCCGTATTTTGTTCAGCTTCTTGCCGACGATGTAGGAGAACAAACTAAATGGTAAAAATAACCAACTGTAAAAAATACGAACGTTCCTTTGAATAAAAGTAACTATAAAGAACATGAAATGATAAATTAAAATATAACTCAAACAGAATATTGAAAATTGAATCTTTTTTTAACTCAGCTGTCGTTGTACATCAGAAGGTCATTGCTGTGTATTCAACGTCATGGAATCATGCAGTTTTCAGCAAGATGATATATGTCATGCGTTGTTGAACTTGTGTACAGTCAAATTATACCATATCTCTATCTAACGACAACTGAGGATGTTCGAGAAATGTAAATTATCCTAGTAAATAAAGTGTTTATGCGTCGTTGTTAGAGTAATAATTACAATCTCCGACATGTTGGGTCGGTGACGTCCCAATGGGATTACAGATAAGAAAGACAAAGAAGAAGTAAATAAGGGAAATCAGCAACACCGGGCTCCTCGTGCGCTTTACAGTTTAAAACAACTTTCGAGTCATATTGTCAAAGCTAAAATCAAAGTCGTATGTGGAATGCCAACAGTAAAGTTGATAACTACGCTGCGTTAGCACCGTGCCGAGGAAATTCTGCGGTTCCAGGCCAACTTGTGCCAAAATGGTTCTGTGTGCACACTGTACGCGATTCGACTACATGTAACCATGACCCTTTACTTGGGGGATCTAAATTACAAGTACCTTTAAAGTTGGAGTAAGATTCGCCTGAAGGGTGAGAAGCATTAATGATTAGGAAAGCAAGCTTCATGCTAAAATCAGTGCGAGGTTCCACGCGTCATGACTATAAAGTTGCAGTAAGATTCGCCTGAATGGTGAGAGTAGGAAAAAAGCATGCTAAATCAGTGAGATCACCTCATGACATAAAGTGAAATGCTATAGAAGCTTAATGATGCACTATAAAATCAGTGCGAGGATCCACACTTCATGACTAAGCATGAGTTCATAGCACGCGAACGAAAGAAATACACACACACACACACACAACTAGATTAGACAGAACACATTACACGTTGACAATATAACTACAGTATAAACTAAACAATACTTGAATGAAGTAGTTAGATCAGTTATCAGTTAATCAGAGGACTATCATCATAGCACTCCGGACAAATCAATAGGTGCTCCGATCTTCACCTCAGCAAATCCAACAGCGTCCAGCGACCCAACATGCCAGTTCGATGTTGATTAATCAATCTCTTTGCATGTTTGTTATGTCGTTCGTTTTAGGCTGTACCGATACTGACCCCCACCTCTCTGTTTGATCAGTTAGTGGACTAGCAACCTGAAAGTCTTCTGTTCGAAAGACTATCTCAACGCGTTAAGTTAGGTCTCATAAACTCGATAACAACGAGCAAAAGAATACAAAGATATCGTATGAAGAAGAAAAAATACAAAATATAAAAAATACACCACAACAGCAACAAGAAAAAAACGCAAACAACAAGCATATACGAAGGATTATAAAAATATTAAGACAGGATTAATGATCTGAGATATTCTTAATCAATTATTTTTTAGCTTTATGCATTTTCATGTTGTTGGTCTCCCATTCTTGCTGTCTGTTTCAAGATTCATTTTAAGTTTAACGTCGAGATTTCCATTAAGAACTTAAGTATGTTCCGCCATCAACGTCAAGAGATTGCATTTCAAAACCTATGCATTTCTGCGTGAGTGGTAAGCCGATTGTAAGCAAGCACCAGCATATGTTATCAACTGGAACAATGTTGATGAGTTTTTGAAAATGATTTCTTTTATAATATTGATGTTTTCCGAAACAGCTGAACGTGTCAATCAAGATAGCAAAGTTACTATTTAAAGCTTAACTCTCGGATCAAATGTCAAACTCGCTGAGGGCGTGGCATGCACATATTAGCAGCCAATCCGTATGTTTGTCACAAAAAAGTAGAACATCTGACGTGAACATCGATAACGTGAGATTTTTTTAAATCATAAACGAGATTTAAAACTATGAGAATTTAGTAGCAGTATATGTGGTTGAAACTGGAACGATAAGTGAATGTTTGAGATCATCAATGAAGTAGGATACGGGTTTGGTAAACTTTCAATGCCAGCGCAAGAAATTTTATTTGAAATTTGAGTCATCATTACACTATCAAACATTTACATTTTTTTAAATATATTCTTTAAAACAAAAATAGTTTACAAGATGTATTCTGCGTCTGGTTCTGTATTCAGCAGAGTTGGGATCGGCTAGTCTCTCTTAGGGAGAACGAAGAGTGAAAATTAGTAGCTGATGCTGATGACCCATAGAACATACAAACCAACCCTCACCTCTTAGTGGTGAAGACTAGAAAACTTAGACTCGCGGGGATTTTGTTTGCCTAGGAGGGTGGACTTCGTGTGATTTCCCTCCATAAATAAGGGAGGCGAACCCTAATAAATATTACTACCAAATCCGGATGTTCTATCCTGCAGGTCTGTAGACGCCAAACTTGCACAACGAATTCACGGTCTACCGACTACAAGGATTGTTTTAACAAGTGGTTAGTGTAGAGCGAACGAAGATGAATAAAAGTAAAATATAAAAACATACATGTTTTTTGTAGGATTTTCCCCAAAATTGCCTCACATACTTTAAAAAAATTACACATCTGCAATAAAACCATTACACATTTAGTGGCATTCATACTTCACCCTTTCTGCTGTGATATATCCCTATGTACCCTTACACGTCACTACCATTCCTATTCACCGTCTGTTCAAAAACCTCTCTCCTATTTTGAGGAGTCACTATTGCCGCTAGTTCTATTCCTTTGACATTGGATTCTGTATCTGTCCGTTGCCAGGACATCTAGTATGCATATTAGCCGAGTAGGGCTCGTGTTGATTCAGGTGAACGGTGGTTGAGTTCTCAACTCCCTACAGGGAGTTACTTTAATACGATCTAGTGTCATGTTGCCACTTATGTATATTCATCTATTCTTACATTCTCTTCCACGCTTTATCTTCTGGTAATACCTATGTGGGGGTAAGAATTTTGTTTTTCAGATGCAGAAGTACTTGGGCTTTCAGCGCTTCGGCACGGTGCCGTGGGCATTGTAACCCTTCGGTTCGGTACCACGAAAAACGTGAATCTGGGGAACCTGTGGCTTTTCTGCCAGCCAGCGGAATTGAACCGCACTCACAGAGGGCTAGTCACCCGTAGTCCAACGCGCTACGAACACGCTGGGCAGGCAGGCGTGGTGGTAAGAATACAGATTGATGGTCACTGGGCTACGTACCTCAGGACATTGGATTCTGTACTTACCCTTGCTCTCTGCCTATACAAACAATCTATATTAGTCGAGCGGGACTCATGTCTTCCTAGTTTGTACAAGTCTAATTACTTCCCCTACACCGGTATCCTATATCAGAACACATCATAGTTACACGTGCTCATATTTGTGTTCCTATTTTATGATAGCATGTACTTTCACTGTTGTTGGTGGTTACGTCCCTTAGGGTATGCCATGATTTTTTAAATGTACTTTTAAATGATATACCCTTTCGTATTCTATATAATACATACAATTCCCCAGATTTGTATGTAGTATGCCAGTATGTGCATTGACTACAACAGATCACCGATGAACAGCGGATGTTGAAAAGAAAGTCTGGAAGACAGAACAAAACATGGAGAAGAATTATGAAAAAAGAGTTGTTAGATTAAAGTCAACCGATGGAAACAATTGATAGAAAGCAACAGAACAGCATCAATGTAAATCTCTTGTGAAAGCAATATGTATTAAATAGGACATGAAGATGATATAGATATACAGGGTGTTCAAGATAATTGCAGCCCCATTGACAAATTGAAAGTTGCCAGATAACCTAACGGGTTGTGTTTATTTACTATTTAAACCGGTTCTGACTAGCTCGTCCTACGTCACATTGGTTCATCGCCCTTCCGGCACTACAATTACACACCATCACACAACCTTGACCTATACTACGTCATAATTGAACCTTCTCATTTCCAGACATATATGCCAGATTAGCTCCATTCATAGGCTGCTTTTAAGTTGAACACCCTGTATTTTTGGACATGAAACTAGTTGTTTACTATTATGTCTTAATGTTTTAAAGACTAAGTTTAATGCTTGTTATTATTCCAATCTGTATTGCATTCAACGTTACAAGCATTATTGTAATCAAGGTTACAAACACTATTGCAGTCAACGTTATAACTTATATTCAATTAACGTTACAAGCATTATTGCAATTAACGTTACAAGCATTATTCCAATCAACGTTACAAGCATTATTGCAATCAACGTTATAACTCTATTCAATCAACGTTACAGCATTATTGCAATCAACGTTACACGCATTATTGCAATCAACGTTACACGCATTATTGCAATTAACGTTACAAGCATTATTGCAATCAACGTTACAAGCATTATTCCAATCAACGTTACAAGCATTCTGGCAATTAACGTTACAAAAAGAGACATAATTAAACGCATAGACATTAAACAAAATATTGCGTGTGGCACCAGGTTGGAAATAAATAGTGAATAACATTCCCACATGTAAACACTCTTCAAATTTTAAAGCATAAACAGAAACCAATACAGAGGCTAGCAGAATGCTCATAAATCACAACAACACACAAAACAATATAATAATGGTACTCAATGATCCTCTCACCACTACTCTTTATTGCATATATGGATAAAATAACTCAAGAGTCAAATTCAGATAATGATGAAATAAATGAACTGTTGTTTGCAGATGATCAGTGCCTGATACATCAAAATGAACAAGATCTGCAACATCATATTGACACCTTGAACAAAAATTGTGTAAAATATGACATGAAAATCAACAACACTAAAACAGAAATAATGAATATGGGAAGAAAACATAATAATCTAGACATCCATGTCAATGGCACTAAAATAAACCAAGTGAAAGAATTCAAATACTTAGGAAGCATATTCACAGAAGACGGAAAACTGGATAGAGAATGGAGAGGCTAGAGTACAAAAGCAAATGCTGTTACCTACCAGCTAGCCCCATTGTTAAGGCACCCAAAATTTCACAGGCAGCTAAGCAACAGATGATCAACAGCATTTTATACCTACTTTGTGTTACCAGAGCCAAACATGGACATTGAACAAAGCGCAGTAACAAAAAATAACTACATGTGAAATGCGTTGCCTGCGAAAAGTTACCAACAACACAAGAAAAGACAGAATCACCAACATCAGCATAAGAAAGAAAGTTGGCACAAAACCGTGCATAAATTACATAGATAAACAAAGAATGAAGTGATTTGGCCACTTAATAAGAATGCATCCAAACTCCACAGTATACAGAGTCTTCTACAACAGAACATCGGGAAAGAAGGCAAGAGGAAGACCACGGAAAAGATGGTTAGATGGCGTAGCAGAATCCTGTGAAAGAGCAAAGATAACAATCACACAAGCCACCAGAACAGCGCAAGACAAAAACAGAAAACCACGACACTGGGCAACAACCCGGTAGCAGTGTGACGACAAAAGAAGAAAAGAAGAATGATACAAGTCACAACAACACACACAACAACAGAATAGTGGTCCTCAATGTTGCAAATCACAACGACATACACAACAATAGAATAATGGTCCTCAATTATGAAAAATATGTGTTACATGAGTTTACAGTTCCATAATAGTTTCATAAATTAACTCACACATTGTAAAGTTCAAGGCTCTCTTAATGCACTGTTACTACCCATGTCTTGGTCTTTCCTTGCCTCATCTTTTATGAATTATATCCTTCTTTTTTGTCTCTATTACTAATTATGACTGACACAAGCCCATCAATGTTAGTACTTTGGGAACATTCATAACATCAGGTGGAAGACGTACAACAGAGAAGGAGCAGAATAGCTCACGCGGAAATAGTTTTTATGAAAATTAAAAACTTTCCGTGCGAAATTCACTACCAACGACACTAAGGAAAAGAATAGTAAAAGTTATATTGAACCAATACGTAAGTATTGCAGCGAATCATCGATGGAAGCTGCTGAAATGTGGTTTTAGAGAAGAAAATGCTGAAAATTCCATGGACAGCGAAAGAAAAACAAGTGATCGGGTTTTAAAAGAGGACTACGCACACAAAAACCACAGATCAAAAGAATAAGAATATGTCAAGCAATGTTCTGTGGTAACTAGTTAACACAACAGTTGTTCGAACAAGTGGGGTAACTAGTTGACACAACAGTTGTTCGAACAAGTGGGGTAACTAGTTGACACAACAGTTGTTCGAACAAGTGTTAGTCTTTTGCTGCTGAGTTTACACAATATTTGTTGGAAGAAATATTTAACTTTTACTAAATAGTTACTCAACAGTAATTCGAATAATTAATTGTTAACATATTACTGACTAGCCATTCACCAGTAATTTGAACAATTAATTGTTACAAGTTTACATTCTAGTTAGTTAAAAAAATTAATTGCATATCTTTTACAGGACTTTGCGAATCAACCCCAGCTTTTTAACGCTGTTTGTGATTTTTCTAGACATTATTACGTTCAGTAGTTTGCCATTGCTTTCTGAACGGGTGGTGCTATCGTCCTTTTGTAAACATCCACGCGAAACAATTTGCAGCCAAACTGTCCGCAGCGTGATTCGAACTCGAAACGTCGGGGTTAATAGATGGAGTCACTATCCCCCTGAGCCGCAGACGAACACTCTAGTTACACAACAGTAATTCGAATAATTTTTACAAGTTAACACACTAGTTACGCAACAGCAATTCGAATAATTATTACAAATGTACACACTAATTACACAGATAATAATTCGAACAATTGTTACAAGTTTACACACTAGTTACATAACAGTAAATTGAACAATTGTTACAAGTTTACACACAAACTACACAACAGTAGTTTGAACAATTATTACAAGTTTACACACAAACTACACAACAGTAATTTGAACAACTGTTACAAGTTTACACACAAACTACACAACAGTACTTCGAATAATTGTTACAAGTTAGTAGTTACAAGTAACTACACAGCAATAAAACATGGGGTAAACACTTACCTGCAACTTCTCTTCCCGACTACTAATATCCAAAAACGTATAACTGTCTACATGGCTGGCAGTTTCAACTAGTAATGGTAGTTACGAATCGCAACATATTTAAACAGCACAGGTAACGAGGAGCTTTACAACAGTCATTATATCTATATATTTTTAATGCTTTGAATTATCAACACTCGCTTAAATGCTAAAATAAGGTCACGCACGCTGAATAATGACGTTTACACCTGTAGGGGGGCCTCTGTATCGTAGAGGTTCGATGCTCGCCTCTCGTGGTAAAGGTAACAGGTCGTTCCCTCGATGAGTCATCTCGATATTTTTTTCCAGAGATCCCTGATCTCAGTATAGGTAAGATCGAGTCCCTAGTCGGAGACGGACGTTGAGCATGTAAACGAACCCTTTGCAGTTCAAATATTGAGAAGAACATGCTGGAAAGCCGCTGCCGGGGAAAAATTTGTTAGAAAAAGATTTATAATAACATTTCTACAAAATATCTTCACCATCTTCAAAATTACATCGGAGACCCTCGCTGGTGCTACTGAGTTGTGCACTGCAGCTGAGATCTTAAGTGTAAGAAAGAGAGCGGAGCATACATTGTTACTCACCGAAGTGCAATCATGATGGTCATATCAGTCAATCAATCAATCAATCAATTTAAACCTGACATTTAATTGTTCATGATTCCATAATATTGAACATAAAATGCAAAACTACTAAAATATCTGCATGTTAATTCTTATATTTCTTGTTTTGTACAGCCAACACGCCCTAATGTAGCCAAAAGAGGACTGTTTTTAGAATGAAAGTAGTTCTACTCAACTTAAAGAGGCCGTTATCTCCTATGCATTAAGAACACCACAAATATTAGGAAGTGTAGATAATGCATCGATATTTGAAGAGCGTAAAAACGAAGACTTTTTTGTCGATACGTTTAAGTTATTTTCAATCACAACACGTTTTTTTCAATTTAAGTATAACAGAATTTAGATATGAACACGGCGACATTTAAATAAACAATCAACATATTCCAAACCGATATTTCCTCGACTTCAGTCCTGACAGGTAGTTTTTTTTAAATAAAAATTACTGTAATTCTCATCCAACATTATCTTTAATAACACATTAAATCTGCAACTGTTTAAACATGACTAACCCCGGCTGAAATATCACACACACACTGTGCAGCACAGACTTGAACACACGAGGAAAAAATCTCACAGAACATAGATCTATTTGTATAAATATCTAAGTATCATAAACTGATATTACTTATAAGGAGAAAGTGTTATAAAACAACATCGACTTTCAATAATATAAATCGGTAAGTTTAAACACATAATAGACTGGGCTCAAGTGAAAAGAGCACAGATCTTGCCCAATCGGCGATCCAAGCACAGAATGAAGACCTCCTTTCCTTTTCGAGCCTATTAAGGTAAATTGGAAACAGCCATTGGAGGGGTCCATGACATTTGTTATTTGAAGGGTTTAGTGTTTGCAGTATTAATATAGATAATGCGTCTGGGCCGAGTGGATCCCATCCCCTCCGTAACTTTCTATATCATTTCACGCAACTATGAATTGATGGAGAATAGAAAGAGCATGCGAAAGGGGGCGTGGGGTGAAAAGTTGATTGGAACCAAAAAGCAAAATTAACTACGGCACAATCCACCTCGGCTAAATCTCCTTTCTCCATTTTTCATGCTGACCTTTGACCTAATTACTTAATGGACACTTTTATTCCGTCCCCGAGAATCAAATCCATTTAGAGCTCTTAGCCTCATCTCTAATGCTGTTACAGGTTGCAGTAGCGTTAACAGCACACATTAGTGGTGCTTTTATTGAACAACTGTAGTGACATGTACACACTGATCATGTTTATTAACAGTACGTAACGTTAACTCCATCATTCGCTGCAGTTTACGAGGTAAACAGACCTGTGTTAACAGATAACATGGGCAATACCTCGATAGCATTGGTAGTATTGGCTGAATCCATCTATAATAGCTATTCTCAGTGGCGGCTCATGATCATTTTTGTTGGTGGGGCCAGACATTTTTCCCCGGATAAGTCATGGTTTTGGGTTGCTATATTTTAATTTATAAAATAATAAATACACGTTATACATTACTTTTGGTGGGCCCGCCCCACTGGCCTAATGACGAGCCGCCACTGACTATTTGTCTTCTTCTTCTTCTTCTAACGCTTCATATCCATCACTTGATAACCACTCTTTGTGATATGTATGTGATCTGAGCCTAAGAGCGATTATACGCTGTAATAGTTATGCGCCTACAAGTAGGCCAGCACATCCGATTTCTGCGACGCTTTTATTTACTTGGTAGCTTCCCTCAGTCGCCTCTTACGATATGCCTTGTAGGTCGCAGTGGTACTTTTCTTTGCTCCCCTTACGGGACTCGGCACCACACGGGCGTATATAATAGCTCGATATAGTTGGTAGTGTTGGGTGAATGCATCTATAATACTTCGATATAGTTGGTAGTATTGTGTGAATGCATCTATAATAGCTCGATATAGTTGGTAGTGTTGAGTGAATGCATCTATAATACTCCGATATAGTTGGTGGTATTGTGTGAATGCATCTATAATACTCCGATATAGTTGGTGGTATTGTGTGAATGCATCTATAACACTTCGAGATAGTTGATGGTATTGAGTGAATGCATCTATAATACTCCGCTAATAGAGAGAAATGGCATATATAGAGAGACATAATATATAGAGAGAAGCATGTCATATTGAGAGAGACATTACATATATAGAGAGACTTGACATATATAGAGAGACATGGCATTATAGAGAGAGACATGGCATATATAGAGAGACTTGACATATATAGAGAGACATAACATATATAGAGAGACATGACATATAGAGAGAACTTGACATATATAGAGAGACTTGACATATATAGAAGACATATATATATATATATATATATATATATATATATATATGATATATATGAGAGACATAATATTCAAGTTGTTGAAAGATCTCACGAGAACTAGACTCAATAACATGCCGATATGTGTGCTCACAAAAGTACAAGATATTTCTTCAGCGCGGGGATAAGAGGAGGGGGGGGGGGAATTAGTTTGCGAAACTTCTATTATTTGACATACTTACAACAACCAATGGCACTCCTGGCTCTGAGCTCATCATGGCGGATTGTTGAAACAATGTTATTGGTTACTAAGCTGACGTCATTGCACTCCGGGCAGACCCATAGGTGCTCAGTCTCCCCAACAGTATCGTAGAGTATGCATACTGAAGGTTACTGTGGCTCGCTGATTAAACACATCTCTCATTCTGCCTCTCATGCATCCAGTTCGACTTGAACAACGGGTAACTCCAAACTGCTTAAATCGCTTGATCGATTCAACTTTTATTTTTATGTCCTCATCCAACAGACAGTCGCGAAGAGACCGAAGAATATCCCCTTATCCATCTTCAACTCCCCAACAATCGATGCTGTTGATGCAAGCCTGCCCACTCTCTCATTACCGTAAACACCCGCATGCCCAGGACAGTATATCCACGTAAGTCGATGGAGGTTAGAAACTTCTATAGACAACATCCACTCATACCGAAACCTTCCCTTCTGGATCTTGTGAAGCATCGACTGAGAATCAGATACAACAACTGCCCCAGTAAATAAAGTCCCAGAGATCCAATGGAGGCAGCAGTAACTGCCTCAACCTCCATCCTCATACTAGAAGTAGTTGTCATGTATGCCCCACTTTGCTCTGCAACAACCCTACTATGCGCATTAGCCAAGAAACCCCAGCCGGATTTCTCACCACGTTGAACCGACCCATCGGTATATACAACAACATCATCATCCCTTGCAATATCTTCTATCAGCTGCTTAACTGCCAGATCAGCCTTTGCTTGTCTTTTCATGGGTTATCTTGAACACCTAGTATGGACTACATATGATGGCCCCTTCCGTCTGTCTATCACAGATACATTGATGACTGTATTGGCATCACTGATATGCCTGAAGCCGATTTGTCACGCTTCATTAATTTCATTAATGTTTTCAACCCTTCTATTCGTTTTACTTCTCACATCTCCACTACTTGTGTCAACTTTCTTGACATTACTATCACCTTACGCCTATCCGCTATCACTACATCAGTATATTACAAGCCTACTGGTGCACATAGTTTTCTCCTTTATACTTCTTCCCATCCCCGGGCTTGTCGTGACTCTTTGCCATTCTCGCAGCTCTTACGCCTTCGTCGCCTTTGTAGTGGGACGATGATTTTCTTGAGAGAGCTCGCGAGATGCTTAATTTCTTTTGTAGGCGCCTATACCCGGAGAGGGTGCTTGTCTCGGCTATGCATCGAGTTCAGAAAATCACTCGCCAGCAGGCCCTTACCAGTCAGGATAGGACTACTAACTCTGACAGAGTAAAACTTATCTTAACTTACCACCCCATAGTTCCCTGGTGAAAAATGTTTTATTCCGTCATCTGTCTCTTCTTAGATCAGATCCTGAGACCCGTTCTGTCTTCCCAACTATCCTTTGGTGTCTTACAGACGGGACAGAAGTCTTAAGGATATGTTGGTACACAGTCGCCTTAAGTCCAATATCCAGACTCATTTTGGCACTGTCCAGCGTGGTCGTCGGCGTTGCAACACGTGTGCTTATGTGATACAGACGCGTACTGTATCTTTCCTTTAGGCACGTTTCTTATTGACGATGGGTTCACATGCGAGTCCCGTAATCTGATCTATGCCATTATCTGTAAGCGGTGTAACAAGGCTTATATCGCGAGACAGGCAAGAGGCTCAGTGACCGATTCGCCCAACACTTACGCGACATACGCCAATGCTCTGTGACCCCTGTAGCCACCCATTTCAATGATACTGGCCATTTAGGTGCTCACGATGTCCAGGTCACAGCCATCCGATCATGTTCCTCGGATGATCGCAGTCGATTTGCTCTGGAGAATCGGTTGATTTCTTTGTATGGTACCTTGCGACCACGGGCTCAACGTATTACATTCTTATGCTTCTTAGTACTTTCTCTTTCCATGCTTTGTAATCTATATGGGTATATGTTGCATGTATTCATGTTAAATTCCATTCTTATGCTTCTTAGTACTTTCTCTTCCCATGCTTTGTAATCTATATGGGTATATGTTGCATGTATTCAAGTTATATATTTACTAGATGTTTCATTGCTTCTTTTCCTTTCTATTTCTAGTTTTATGTGTGTTTTTGTGTTACATTTATTTCGTTATTCGTTTTTATTCCAGATTTTCCTTAGATACGTTTGTATTTGGTCGTCCATTTGTGTTTCATTTTAATTTGTCACTCCTGTTTGTTCGTTTGCTTGATAAAGGCCTTGTTGGTCGAAACGTTGCTGTATTTTGTCATTGTTTTTGTAATTTGTAAAACTACAGTACT
Organism: Arion vulgaris; assembly: GCA_020796225.1. NCBI lineage: Eukaryota > Metazoa > Mollusca > Gastropoda > Stylommatophora > Arionidae > Arion > Arion vulgaris. The sequence continues at coordinate 30,584,269 of CM036756.1, forward strand.
TTGTAATTACGTGTTTGCCAATCAAATAGTTTTACTGCAGTTCCATATATATATACTGAATATTCATCATGCTACCATCTGTTGGGATCCATTCTTCCCTTTTGGTAGGGTCGCAACCGTAGTCACCTGACCAATTGTTCTCTCAGCCTGGGCCATCCACGACATGCCACGCTTGATTCTCGTGCCCTTAACATCATTAGTGTTCTTGTGTAGTGGATGTCTCTTATCCGAAGTAACCAGCATATATGCCTTGGTTTAGGCGATTGCATGACGGGAGCGTAGTGACAGAAGGCCAAGCATATATCTCATCTTCACAATTGGGATATCTCTAGTGCAGCCTAGGACTATACGCATACCTTCATTCTGAACCCTTTCGAGTCGTTCACATTGTGATCTTGATATCGTAAGAATTCCGAGTCCATAATCTACTACTGACATTACCAGTCGATCGAACAAAAGGGCAAGTAGTCTCTGCACAAGGTGTGCGGCCACCATAACCTTGAGAGCCGCAAGACCACGCTGCACCGTTGTATCGTCTGTTCAATATGGTGTTTGAAAGATAGACTACGATCAAAGGTTATTCCAAGATAGCGCAGCCTGTCTCTGCGCTCGATGGTATGTTCATCAAAGATTACACAGGGTAGGTCAGCCTTGACGATGTGATTATTCAACGAGCACCACAACATACACGTTTTTTCAGGATTGACCTAAGAGCGAGACTCTCTACACCAACCGAGATGGTATGCAATGTTTTCTGAATGTCGTCAACCATCTCTTGTCTATCTGACCCAGTCCTATATATTAAGATATCTGCAAATGTCAATGTCCAACCCAATCCGGTTGGCTGAATTTTAGCTACATTTGCTACGTAAATATTAACCAACACGGGTGATAGAGGAGAACCCTGGGGTAATCCCGGCATATACGAGCAGGATCCGATGTCCATGTTCCTAAACGACGGAGTGCAACGGTTCTCTCCATTAAAGAAGCAGCTATCCACGTTTTTCACGTTTTCATAAATCGGTTTGTATATTTCTAAAGTAGTTGGTAGTCTTCTGTTAACGTTTTCATACATCGGTTTGTATATTTCTAAAGTAGTTGGTGGTCTTCTGTTAACGTTTTCATACATCGGCTTGTATATTTCTAAAGTAGTTGGTAGTCTTCTGTTAACGTTTTCATACATCGGTTTGTATATTTCTAAAGTAGTTGGTGGTCTTCTGTTAACGTTTTCATACATCGGTTTGTATATTTCTAAAGTAGTTGGTGGTCTTCTGTTAACGTTTTCATACATCGGTTTGTATATTTCTAAAGTAGTTGGTAGTCTTCTGTTAACGTTTTCATACATCGGCTTGTATATTTCTAAAGTAGTTGGTGGTCTTCTTCTTCTTCGATCGGTCTTTTCGGCCATTTTGATCATTCTTGTTGTGATATAGAAACAGCCTTTGCCAAGAACAGTTTTTTACGTTACAGCATTCAGCGCCATTTGGAGTTCTGGTGCTTATACTTCGGCGATGTGTCCGGTTTCAGCCAGCGTTTACTGGGTTTACTCTCCGTCAGCCCTTGGCTGTCCCCCGCCGACCTAAAAGGCAGCAGGTTGCTATTTACTCTTAATGGTAGCTACCCTTAGACAACCTTCCCTCCCGGGATGTTGAGCGTCATCCGCCATGTTACCAGTCTCTTTTTGGACTACTTGGTTTGTCTGCCGTCCAGTTTTGTGTATGGTTTAATTTGCTAGACTTCGATTGTCCCCAATCTAACTACAAGTCAGTAGTAATTCCCGCGAGGGAAAGAGCACTGGATTCTAGCCTGTGCTGGGCTCTCCAGTTTCTATGCTCATCTGGGTGGTCCGCTCACCCCTACACCTGCCGCGCCTCTTCTTCACCAGCCAAGGATTAACTTTACATTTAATCAAAGAGCGCACCATTATTGAAAAATTCACCTTGTTATAAGCATCCTCCAAGTCGATGGCCACAGCAACAGTCTCTTGCTTGTATTGGAAGCCTTCATAAACATCATATGCAAACGTGCCAGCATTGTCCCATGTCCCTTTCATTGTCCGGTAGCTACCCAGAGTGTCAGGGAGGATGTGATTATTCTCTAAATGACACATAACCTTTCTGGCCACTATCTTCTTTAGCAATTTGCCATATACATTTTGCAAGGTGAGTATGCGGTAGCTGCTGAGCAGTTTAGGATCCTTCCCATGTTTGTGGAGCGGTCGTAAATAACTATGAAGTCAATCCTCGGGTACCACAGCATTCTGTACACTTTTGTTAAAATCCATCACATATATTGAGTGAATGCATCTATAATACTCCGCTAATAGAGAGAAATGGCATATATAGAGAGACATAATATATAGAGAAAAACATGACATATTGAGAGAGACATGACAGACTTGAAACAATGTAAACAGGTCAACATTGAATAGTACCAAACATTCTTGTGATTTCTGAAACTTCTTCTTTTCACGTTTTCATACATCGGTTTGTAAATTTCTAAAGTAGTTGGTGGTCTTCTGTTAACGTTTTCATACATCGGCTTGTATATTTCTAAAGTAGTTGGTGGTCTTCTGTTAACGTTTTCATACATCGGCTTGTATATTTCTAAAGTAGTTGGTAGTCTTCTGTTAACGTTTTCATACATCGGTTTGTATATTTCTAAAGTAGTTGGTAGTCTTCTGTTAACGTTTTCATACATCGGTTTGTATATTTCTAAAGTAGTTGGTGGTCTTCTGTTAACGTTTTCATACATCGGTTTGTATATTTCTAAAGTAGTTGGTAGTCTTCTGTTAACGTTTTCATACATCGGCTTGTATATTTCTAAAGTAGTTGGTGGTCTTCTTCTTCTTCGATCGGTCTTTTCGGCCATTTTGATCATTCTTGTTGTGATATAGAAACAGCCTTTGCCAAGAACAGTTTTTTACGTTACAGCATTCAGCGCCATTTGGAGTTCTGGTGCTTATACTTCGGCGATGTGTCCGGTTTCAGCCAGCGTTTACTGGGTTTACTCTCCGTCAGCCCTTGGCTGTCCCCCGCCGACCTAAAAGGCAGCAGGTTGCTATTTACTCTTAATGGTAGCTACCCTTAGACAACCTTCCCTCCCGGGATGTTGAGCGTCATCCGCCATGTTACCAGTCTCTTTTTGGACTACTTGGTTTGTCTGCCGTCCAGTTTTGTGTATGGTTTAATTTGCTAGACTTCGATTGTCCCCAATCTAACTACAAGTCAGTAGTAATTCCCTGCGAGGGGAAAAGAGCACTGGATTCTAGCCTGTGCTGGGCTCTCCAGTTTCTATGCTCATCTGGGTGGTCCGCTCACCCCTACACCTGCCGCGCCTCTTCGTCGCTCCGCCATCGTTGTCGTGCACGTCTGCCCCACCGGCGAGCCCACCCGTACATCGTCCGCATGTGTGTTCGCTCTGCTTTGGTGCCTGCTCACCGTGTCTATCAGCTCTCACTGTGCTCACATTCACCATGCCTCCAACCAATCGGACACGGAACTCAACTCGGACTCAACCTCAGGATTCAGAGTTTCGCCCAATGTGGGCCCACGTCTCTTCTCTGGATGCACCCTTCGGAACGCAATACGCCCTCTCCCCCTCTCAGGGCTCCGAGTTTCGCCCTATGTTGGCCCTTGTGCAGTTCATCCCATGCCCCCACCTCCGGGCCCGAGTTTCGCTTCACGCGGGCCCACGTCTCCTTTCTGGATGCACCCCTCATCCCTTTATGCGACCATTCACTCAGGGGGAGTTGGAATTCGTTCACAGACGATCGTACTCTGTTATTCCTTACATTTCAGAAACCATTTGGGAGACCTTCATCGGATTTCGACCAGGACATGCATGCATTTGGTTCAGGGATTTCGGACCTGCGTTACTTTTCTTTGCTTGCACTACTACCACTACCTGTAGTTCTTCCTCGATCCCTATCGTCTTGGCCAGAAAGCAACCGTTGTCTGTTTCCATGGTCACCGCGTGGAGGTGGCGTAGAATCTTGATTAGTGCCAGCTCACTAATCCTAGCGCGGCGTTGTCCCTATGCGCCTTTGAACCCGTTGGTGGTCTAACTAACCTATGGAAGGAAACTGGCATAAGAAAAAAAATCAAGTGTTTAAGAGCCTGCGTTTATCTCTTAGCAACATATGGTTGTGAGATACGGAATATTGATAAAGCGACAGAGAATATGATTAATACAGTTGAATGCAAATGCTACAGACGAGAACTTAGAATACCACGAACAGCGAACAGAACAAATGCTTCTGTTCTACAACAGCTTGATATTAAAGAAAGTTGGCTATTAAAGAGTATAACATCAAGGAAAATTAAATATTTTTTACACATCAAACGACACGAGTGCCTAGAGAAGATAATTTTAAAGGGAATGGTGCCTGGAAGAAGAATGAGAGGAAAACCTAGAAGACGATGGGGGCAAGATGTCATTGGTGATCTAAGAATGACTGCTGCTGACGCCGGTCAACTTTGATAGAACAGAGAGTTTTTCAGAGCTGCTGTCATGAAAGCCAAGTTCCGGAAGGGACAAGCTACTTGATGATGATGAGTTGGTGGTCAAGTGGAGTCTGTGTACATTTCTATATAGCTTGTCTTTGACTGCATTGGGATTGGCTATGTGTGTTTCCTCTGTTCATTGTATGTTGGACACTCTTGCAGGAGGTGTGTCTATGTAACCTTGCTTGCAAAGTTTGTATATGTCAGTGTGGTATATCTTGTACTTGTTAAACAGATGATATCTCAGGCTACTGTGTCCAGTATGTAGCCGGAAGGTAACAAACTGTTCTTCTCTACTGAGTTGGTAATAGGCATCATCTTTTTGTTGACCCGGGTGATCTCGTGCCTGTTTGTTCTTTAGTTCACTTTTATCCTTGCTTTCGTTTTCTTTATGTAATACTAATGTCTGTCTTTCGTAGTCTGTCGCTTGCCTTTGTCAATATGTCCGCTGTCTCGTGGTTCGTCGAACACTGTCATATGCATGTCTCCGTTCACCATGTGTTTCCACATATTTCCATCTCTCCCTGTTCTATAGGTATCTTCTCACCTCTCAGGGTTTCAGTGCACGCTCACGTCTCTCTTATCACTGATGTCCTAACCTGTAGGGAAGTTTCATTGCATGATCACATCCCTCTGGGAGTTCTGTAAAAGCACCATCGCTCTGTCTGCTTCGATACATTCTTAAATTCTTCTGTGCATTTCTACATATGCCTCAACTTTATATGAAGTCATGTACATGTATCTACCCATATGTACCATCCTACACATGTACCTGCCATATGTTCAGTCCTACACATGTACCTCCCATATGTACAATCCTACACATGTATCTCCCATATGTTCAGTCCTGCACATGTACATCATATATGTACACATCTACACATGTATCTACCCTTATGTACAGTCCTACACATGTACCTACCAATATGTACAGTCCTACACATGTACATCCTATATGTGCAGACCTACAGATGTACCTTCCCTTATGTACACATCTACACATGTATCTACCTTTATGTACAGTCCTACACCTGTACCTACCCGCATGTACAGTCCTACGCATGCACCTACCCGTATGTACAGTCCTACACCTGTACCTACCCGCATGTACAGTCCTACGCATGTACCTACCCGCATGTACAGTCCTACACATGTACCTAACCTTATGTACATTCCTACACATGTAACTACCCTTATGTACATTCCTACACATGTAACTACCCTTATGTACATTCCTACACATGTAACTACCCTTATGTACATTCCTACACATGTAACTACCAATATGTACATTCCTACACATGTAACTACCCGTATGTACATTCCTACACATGTAATTACCCTTATGTACATTCCTATACATGTAACTACCCTTATGTACATTCCTACACATGTAACTACCCTTATGTACATTCCTACACATGTAACTACCCTTATGTACATTCCTACACATGTAACTACCCTTATGTACATTCCTACACATGTAACTACCCTTATGTACATTCCTACACATGTAACTACCCTTATGTACATTCCTACACATGTAACTACCCTTATGTACATTCCTACACATGTAACTACCAATATGTACATTCCTACACATGTAACTACCCTTATGTACATTCCTACACATGTAACTACCCTTATGTACATTCCTACACATGTAACTCACCTTATGTACATTCCACACATGTACCTACCACATGGTAATCTGTAGATATATACAGTCCTACACATGCACCTACCCATATGTACAGTCCAATATATTACTTAACCGTATGTACGGTCCACTACATTCTTCTATCCATCTGCATACATGCCTCTATCAGCTCTATACATACCAACCATATCATCTATGCTGACCTACACGTTGAATGACACCATAAAGACAAGAACAAAATACATTTCTCATTTCATTGTATGTGTGTGCTGTGTTCAGTATCAGCTATGTTACAAGATGTTACTTAATCATCTGTTACAGGAACCATAAAATCAGTTTTTGTTTGTTTTTTCCTGTTGTATTTTTCCTGATCCAGAAACACTTGAGCTTTCAGCTCTTCGGCTCGGTACCGTGGACATCGTACCCTTCGTTTCGGTGCCACGAACACTGTAAATCTGGAGAACCTGTGGCTTTTCTACGAGCCCGCGGAATTGAACCCGCACTCACAGGGACGTGTTACCCGTCGTCCAACGCGCTACGAACACGTTGGGCAGGCGGGTAAAATCAGTATTTTAAAACCAGAAATTTAATCTTCTTCACTATCCATCCGCCGGTTAGTCATGCTATTTATTATTTAATATATCCGGATACATTTTTTTCTTTCTTTGACAGTTATTTTTCTACATCCACGTCCTTTAACTCTTCTTTCTTTCTTTCATTTCCCACCACCTCTCTCTCTCTCTCTCTCTTACCTCTCTCTCTCTCTCTCTTTATCTCTGTATTTGTTCTCTGTTATTTTTTTCTTTTTTTGCGATTATATTATTAACACCGGATCTGAGCGAAGCCTTCATTTTCAATCAGGCAAATGGCATCTCCAAGCATCTACTACCAATCGAATTGATGGCAACACGAGCTAAAGCCACCATTGGTTCGTAGACCAATCTTGCTAATGCAGGCTGGTCACATATCTCCGCTAGCCTCTGATGAAAGTGAGAGATGATTCAATCAAGCAATGAAAAATGGGATATTGTGTGTTTATTTTTGTTTTATTTCATTTTTATTGCTTTCTGGCACACGCACGTGCGTGTATATATGAACATGAGTGTGTGTGTCTGTGAGTATGCATGTACGTTTATGGGTGTTATTTATGTATGTACTAACTTTATTGCCCAGTTTCGTCTAAATTTTAGATTTTTATAAATAGAAATTGTATGTTACGCGTACATTATATTTATAGTACAAGTCGAACTGGATGCCTGAGAGGCAGAGGGAGAGGTGTGTTTAATCAGCGAGCCACGGGAACCATCAGGATGCATACTCTTCGATATCTGTTGGGGAGATGAGCACATATGGGTCTGTCCGGAGTGCAATACGTCAGCTTAGTAATCCAATAACAATATATTTTTCAGAAAGAATCTAAAAGAAATTGATGTTAGCATGACAGAAACATTTTTTACTCTTTGTTCATAGCAGAATCACTATTTTGTCGAGATTTTCTCTATTTCCATCATTCATCACAGTTACTTTCTGCCCAGCGTGTTTGCAGCGTGTTGGACGACGGGTGACAAGCCCCCTGTGAGTGCGGTTCAACTCCGCGGGCTGGCAGCTAAGTCACAAGTTCTCCAGATTTACGATGTCCGTGGCAGTCAGCCGAAGAGCTAAAGCTCAGTGCTTCTGGATCGGAAAAACCAGTTACTTTCAAGTAAATGCAATCATCAACACGAGACTTCTTTTGGTTTAATTGTATGAAGAGCAGTCTTTCTGTCTCAATCTTGGCATTCATGTCAACCATTTATTGATGCGGTAACTGTCGGTAATTTAGTGATGTGTTCTTATTTAACGGTAACATTGTGCATTGTATTTGCTAATATGTGTGTATGTTTGAGTGAATTTCGATCAAATTAATGAACTGTCTTAACACAATTGCTTAGTTTTAATATTGATACTGAAGGAATAAAAACAGTACAGGAGAATTGTTCTAGATTCAATCACGAAAGTCAAGTGTTTCATTCACGTTGCGTTCTATTCTCTAGCTAATCTTCTTCTTCTTCTTCTTCTTCTTCTTCTTAGTTCGCTTTAAGAATTCAATCTCAATGACTGAAATTTGAAACTACTAAAGTACGGTATATACATGTTTATTATTGTTTATGCACGCGTGTGTATATATGTATGTGTAAGCGTGCGGATGGGCGTTTGTTTGTGTGTGCGTGTTTGTGTGTATGGGTGTGTGTCCGTATGCGTGTGTGTGTGCTTATCTGTACGTATGCCTTCTTTCTTTCTATCTCTCTCTCTATCTCTATCCCCTTCTCAGTATCTGTTTATCTATCTCAATATATAAAAACTTGGTTTAAAAAAAAATAATTTTATGTTCTCATTAACTTCAACATAGGCACTCAAGGCAAGCATGTATCTGCATATCTGTTACGTACCTATTGTTGCATATCCGTTCTGTTGCCGTCTCCTTTTTTTAAAGACCAAGATGTCTGATTGTCAAGAATCTTCTCTTTTTATTGACATCACATTTCTGCTTTTCTTTGCCTGTATCTATCGTAGCTTCACCGCTTGTTACAAATTATATTGCAATTTACAAAAACACTCTATACTATATGTGTATGTCAGCAAGAAACAAGGAATACGTCCGATTACATTAACACATTTTTTAAATATGGTTTTTACCTCCCCACTTCAATTCCTGGCGGTGGAGGAGACTAGCAAAGGGTTTAAGAGGTTAAACCATTTGGTTTGTATAAATCAAATGTTTTTAAGCAGCTTGCCTTAATTTATAAAGGTCGTTTGTTCGAATCCGGATCTCGTTGTTGGGTTCACGAGTAGATTTATCCAGAGATCCATTAGGTTTGTTGCTCTAGTTACGGAATTGAACGAGGGAGCTCCGGATGTCTTATCCTTTTGGAAAGAACTGCTAAGATCTTGTTTTTGGGTATAAGAGTGTGACTATTGGCGTTTATGAAGACTCCTACCTACTGACCGTGATCAATCATTGCAGACTACACTTAGCCAAACAAGGCAGAGAAGATGTACGTCTTGTGGAGAGTCAGTCAATATTAGATGCGGTTACAAATTCTACTACACACAGTGGAAAATTACACAATGGCTATTCATTCATGGAAATAGTATCTATGGTCAATAATTAGGAGTAATGTTTCATCTACATTACTCATAATGTTTCGTCCTCCACATTACTCATAATGTTTCGTCTACATTACTCATAATGTTTCCTCCACATTACTCATAATGTTTCGTCCACATTACTCATAATGTTTCATCTACATTACTCATAATGTTTCGTCCTCCACATTACTCATAATGTTTCGTCCACATTACTCATAATGTTTCCTCCACATTACTCATAATGTTTCCTCCACATTACTCATAATGTTTCGTCTACATTACTCATAATGTTTCGTCCACATTACTCATAATGTTTCGTCCACATTACTCATAATGTTTCCTCCACATTACTCATAATGTTTCCTCCACATTACTCATAATGTTTCGTCCACATTACTCATAATGTTTCCTCCACATTACTCATAATATTTCGTCCACATTACTCATAATGTTTCGTCTACATTACCTATAATGTTTCATCTACATCACTCATAATGTTTCGTCCACATTACCTATAATGTTTCATCTACATTACTCATAATGTTTCGTCCTCCACATTACTCATAATGTTTCCTCCACATTACTCATAATGTTTCGTCCTCCACATTACTCATAATGTTTCCTCCACATTACTCATAATGTTTCGTCCACATTACTCATAATATTTCGTCCACATTACTCATAATGTTTCGTCTACATTACTCATAATGTTTCCTCCACATTACTCATAATGTTTCCTCCACATTACTCATAATGTTTCCTCCACATTACTCATACTGATCTCATAATGAAACAAACAACATCTAGTAATGAGCTCCTGATATTTTCTAAAAAAGTACATATTTATTAAGGGGTGAAGTTTGTACGTGAAATGAACATCCTTGCATATCCTTTACAGGACTTAGCCATCAACAACAGTAAACGAGTCGTCGATTTTCTAGGCACCACTTGTACCTTCAGTAGTCTGCCTTATCTTTCTGAACGGTGAGGGCTACTTTTACCTTTCGTAAAGATCCAAGGTAACTAATTTTCTTCCAAACTTGCCCGCCTCGGAGTTTGAACCAGGTACGATTGGGTTGGGGTCGAGCTCACTACCGCATAAGCTACAGACGCTCACTATTAAAAATGAACATGGTGGCATATCCTAAAGGACGTGGTCATCAACCACAGTAAACGAGTCGTTGATTTTCTAGGCACTATTTATATGTTCAGTAGTTTGCCATTGCTTTCTGAACGGTGAGGTCTATTTTTACCTTTTGTAAAAATTCCACAAAAAACGAATTTGCTTCCAAACTTGCCCACCGTTGGGTACGCTTGGTTCTATGATCGAGCTCACTGCCGCTTGAGCTACGTTTTCGTACGATGTGTAGTTATCTCCCTTGTTAGCTCCTTGTGATTATTTCCCTTTACTTACAATTTTTTAGTTAGTAGCTTGAAGCTAACATTAACCAATCATTTTTTTAAACATAATTTGTTTTTTTCTTTGTTTGTAGTCCCGTCCTATCGTCCATTCCTTAGATGAAGCGAGCACATGAAATGTAATTAATGAAGAATGATGTGCGAAAATGATTACAGAAGTCTCATATCGATATCGTGATCAACAATCATTCAACTGCGGGGATAGCTTCGATTAATGTAGTCAACACCATGCTTGCATTCTATTACGTACACAGCTGTGTGTGATATGGAGATATCGTTCCATCGCGTGAACCCGCGTTAACAGAGGTCACAAATTTGTTATGTACAACAAACGATCAGTTGTCGCGTGTGTATCGACATCCACCAGCTCCCGGTCGCACGGCATCAAGATTGCCAGGGTCATTAGGACTAGGCCAGATAATTGCGAGCTTCTGTTATTTCACATCCGGTATGCGAGCTTTGCTTCCGGTCAGGGTTGTGTTGGTGTTCTTCAGTTGCTGAAATAATGTCCTGAGATTTTATTCAGACTGTCCGGCACCCTTTCTGCTGCTCCTTGTCCTTCTTCTTCTTCCGCTCCATATCGACCACTTGTTAACCATTCTTTGTGATTTATATGTTTCCCAAGCCTAAAAACGATTGTACGTTTCGCGAGTTATGCACCTAAAAGTACATCCGTTTCTTCAATGTTTTTTTATTTACTAGGGTAGCTTCCCTATGCCCCTACCTCAGCCACCTCTTAAATCATGCCTTATAGGTCGCAGTGTTACTATCTTTACTCCCCTTGCCAGCCCCGGCAATACACAGACGAGCTCCTTGTCCAACTTCGAAAGGACGAATAATTTCCATGAAAAATCTTTCTCTTAAGATGAAGTCTGTCTGTTGCATAATGTGAACTGGCTATGTTTGTTAGCGTCTTTATCGATTTCTTCAAATTAATGTTAATTGTGAGATAAATCAGTGTAGGAAAATAGAAGAAAAGTAATTAGAAAAAGAAGGGGGGAGGTGGGGAGAATAGAAAGAGAAATGTACTAGCTGAAAGAGAGATGAAGCTGGAGAATGAGAGAAAGAGCGAGGTGACGGGACGTGCCGTTGAGGCGCAGAGAAAACAAGTTGCGCGAAAAGACAGAACCCACATGTCTAACCTTGATCATGAATGCCCCACCTTGTAGGGGATTTTACTCCAGGATTTGACTCTACAGTCACCTCCGCACACACCAGAGAGGTGCAGCAACACATGTCCGAGGCTGTTTTCGTCATGGTTTGCGATGGACGGCTAATATATTTTTGGAAACATACAAGTGTAACTATGAAGTAAATGTAAAATACAAGCTTGTATTTATCAGAAAGTATAATAACAAACACTTGAACGATCAGTTATATGAGGACTATCATCATAGACATGAGGACTATCATCATAGACATGAGGACTATCATCATAGACATGAGGACTATCATCATAGACATGAGGACTATCATCATAGACATGAGGACTATCATCATAGACATAAGGACTATCATCATAGACATGAGGGCTATCATCATAGACATGAGGGCTATCATCATAGACATGAGGGCTATCATCATAGACATGAGGACTATCATCATAGACATGAGGGCTATCATCATAGACATGAGGACTATCATCATAGACATGAGGACTATCATCATAGACATGAGGACTTCAGACATGTCCATATGTGCTCCAATCTCCGACTCAACAAATCCAGCAGCGTCCAGCGGCCAAACACGCCAGTTCAATGCTGATTAATCAATCGTTTTGCATATTTTTTATTTTTTTATTTTTTATTTTTCGTTCGCCCACTGTCGATTCGGGCCGAAGTCATTATGCCTGGTATTGCATTTCTGACTGAGCTTTGCATGAGGTTTGCTTACCGTGTGACTGATTCCTTCACCATAAAGACGAGCCTTCGCCGTCTTCAGAGGTATGCATATTTGGTATGTCGTTCTTTTCGGGATGTACCAATAACGACACCCAGCTCTCACTATCTGGTCAGCTGCTGGGATTCCCAATCTGGAAACTCCTCAGAACGGAAAGAATCATGGAGTCACTGAGTATGAAAACATGAGAGTAGTTACGATATACGTTGACCAGTACAAGAAGAAACACAATGTGGACATGCACTCTCAGAGACGTTTACTTATAAATATCAAGAATAGTACAAATAGAGAAAGTGACAGCCTACACGTATACTTTGTGTGTATACTTTTTGTGAATACATTTTTGTCTATACATTTTGTCTATAATAATAATAATAATAATAATTCCTCTCGTACGTTATACGTTACATAGGGCCTGCAAGTAATTTCTCCATACCACTTTATCCTGGGCAACTCGCTCAATCTCCTCCATGGAACTGAGACCGATATTTCCTGCCTCTCTCAGCAAAGTTCGCTTCAGGGTCTCCTTAGGTCGACCTCTCTTTCTTGAACCCCTTGCATTCCACTTCAATGCCTGTTTTGATATTCTTTGATCATTTCTCCTCAAGGTGTGCACAACATATCTCCATCTTCTCTTTCTTATAACAGTTGTCACTAGTGGTTGACCAGACATGTCTCTGATTTCATCACTTCTCCTGAATTCGTTCCATTTTATATTCATTATTTTTCGCAGACATCTATTTTCAAATGCATTCAACTTGCTTTCTATATCTTTAGTCATTTTCCAACTCTCGCTAGCATATGTTAGGATGGATACAACATTTGGATTGAAAATTCGTAATTTAGTTTTAATACTATATAACTTGCAGTTCCATATTTTATTTAGACTTTTAAAAGCTGATGTTGCTTTGCCAATTCGTATCAAAATTTCTTTTTAAACATTTCCTGTGCAATCAAAATTGCTACCTAAATAGGTGAACTGCTCTGTTATTTTTATCATTTTAGATTCCAGTGTGATATCTGCATTACTTGCCATAGGTGTCTTCATTATATTTGTTTTTTCATAGCTTATCTGCAGTCCAACTTTTGATGCTATAGATGACAAGTTGTCTGTTTTTCTTTGCATATCTTGGTTGTTTCTACTTAACAAGGCAATATCATCTGTAAAATCTAAATCTTCTAGTTGACTATTTTCTACCCAATCGATGCCAGTTTCGCCCTGCAACATTTTCGCATCACCCAGTCAATGGCCACTCCAAACAATAGCGGAGATAGAATACAGCCTTGCTTTACTCCGGTTTCAACCATAAACCAGTCGCTGTGTCCACCATCAGTGCGAACTGCACACTGTGAACCATCATAGAGGCTCTTTATAATGTTTATTATTTTGTCTGGTATTCCATAGCATCTCAGAATATTCCACAGAGAGATTCTGTGTAGACTATCAAAGGTTTTTTAAAATCGATGAAATTTAGTATGAGTGGTTGTTGCTTCTCAATATGTTCCTCCAAAATTAGTTGTAGGGTAATTATTTGGTCTAAGCAGCTTCTCCCAGGTCTAAAACCAGCTTGTTCTTCTCTCAGGGTTGTGTCCACTGCTCCTTTGATTCTATTAAGAATGATTTTGCAGAAAGTCTTGGTCATTACTGATAATAAGGTGATCCATCTCCAGTTGTTGCAATCTTTGAGATCACCTTTTTGGGGATCTTAACAATTATTCCTTCTTCCATTGATCTGGGACAGTTTCTTCTTCCCATACTTTATAAAATAGTTCTTGCACCTGGCTAATAGTTGTATCATCAGCCGCTTTGAGCATTTCTGCAGTAATGTTGTCATCACCCGCTGCCTTATTGTTTATCAAGGAATTGATTGCCTCCTTGACTTCAGCTACACTTATCATTTCTTCGTTAATTGGTAGGGAGCTGTTTCTTGCCTCTTCGTCAAACTTGAGTAGTACTGGTGGATATTTTGTCTATACTTTTTGTATATATATTTTTAGTGAGGGGCCGCAGGCGCAATAATGTAGGATACAAAATGGCGCCACATGCAGTGAGCTGACACTGACCAAGACCCTACCCCACCTCCAAGGGGTGGCCCTGGTAACAGACAAATGTCTGGCTAAGTTGATAGGGATCGAATGAGACCTACTCTGGTATATGTAGAAGGGTATGTGAATACATGTTCGATTCGAGATCTGATCGCAATACAGACGATATGAGAATCTCAGAAAATGTGCCTATGCGTCCCTTCTGTCCGATAGTCAAAAAAGACTATTCAAAGTGACGCCCGTGTTGTTGCCTGGGCCCGAATTCGGGGTAAAATAGAACCACTAATGTCTACCACATACTGTGTACAGCGAGAGTGGTTTGGCGTGGGATTAGCTACCCCACCCTGTAAAAACACTTAGCTTTAAATAACCATGACCAAGCGCATGAGAGCTTGCAAGGTCTTGGTAAGTGATAAAAAAGAAAATTTTGTGTGACTACTTCTTTGTATACTTTTTGTGCATACCTTTATGCATACTTTTTGTGCATACGTTTTGTGCATACCTTTATGCATACTTTTTGTGCATACCTGTATGTATACTATTTGAAAATACTTTTTGTGTGTTTTTTGTATATATTTTAAAAATACTTTTGTATATAATTTTGTATATACTTTTGCATATACGTTTTGTGTATACTTTTTTTGCATATACTTTTGTATATACTTTTGTGTATACTCTTTGTGTATACTTTTGTATATACTTTTTGCTTTTACGTTTTTGTGTATACTTTTTGCATATACTTTTGTATATACTTTTGTGTGTATACTTTTGTATATACTTTTGTATATACATTTGTATATATATATATATATATATATATATATATATATATATATATATATATATATATATATATATATATATATATGCAGCCGTCATGTTCAAACCTGAATCCATCTTCTCCGTGGTCTTCCTCTTCTTCTCTTTGCCGGTATACCTCCTTCCATGATGGTCTTCTCCAGCCCTTCGTGTCTTTTGTACATATGAAGTTTATTATTATTATTATTATCATTATATATAACTAGTTACACACAGTTAACGTTAGGGAGTAACTGAAGGTTCTGGGTTCAAATCCAGACAGTCATTCGTGTAACTTTTTCATGAAATCTCTAGAATTGTTGCTGAAGCGACTGCCTTGTGCAACACACTCAGCAGCTGACGTATCATTGTTTTCCAACAGGGACGGAGCCATATAGAAAAATCCGATGCAGTTAAGTCAATTCTTCACCTTTAGATCTTTGTAAGACACAGGTAACGTATAACATTATCTCATTATTATCTATATCAAGGACTTCGCCTGTGTGGTGCCGGGACTCACAAGGGGAGCAAAGAGTAGTACCAATGCGACCTACAAGGCATGTTGTAAGAGGTGACTGATGTAGGACCTACGTAAGCTACCCTAGTAAATAAAAAGCATCGCAGAAATCGGATGTGCTGGCCAACGTGTAGGCAAATAACTGACACAACAACGTAGTCATTATGTTACATTAGGTTTTGTTTCCATAGATATATAACAAATTAATATTAAATTATGCAAATTTAAAAGCGAAATATTGAGTGTCATTTTGAGAGGCAGGCGTGACCAGGTTGTATTTTTTTTTAAGTACGCAAGCGACGCCCTTGTGCGCCCTGGCATGACTACAACGCTGTCTACCAATCAATCAATCAAACTTGAGTTGGAACACACATGTAAAGAGAAGAGTAATGAAGCAGAAATATACCAGACACAAAAATAGTATTTCAGATAAATCGGATTCTTCCACACTGTACTCAAGAATATTTCTTACGCGTCGCCTAGCAATATTGAAATCTCCCTACTTAAGAAGCACAACTCTCATACTACTGCGTCTTTGTTAATTTTCCCTTCCTCATGTTCAAGTTACCGTTTAAATCGCCTCAGAACATGATAACCCTTTAACTGAGTGTCGCAGTAGAAGAAGAAGAATGGATTGAGAAGAAGGAACCGGGGCCACCACGTGGCGGATGGAAACCGGAGAGCTGTGAGCACTTCTGATCAAGACAGACTGTCTGACCCTGTCGGCCGCTTGACAAAAGTTTGGAATCTTAAGCTTTGAGCAAATAGTTCGATCTATTCTGGAAGCTAGGAAAAGTAAATACAACATGGAGACCACTGTGGGATC
The DNA here is from genome assembly GCA_020796225.1 of Arion vulgaris. Taxonomy (NCBI): domain Eukaryota; kingdom Metazoa; phylum Mollusca; class Gastropoda; order Stylommatophora; family Arionidae; genus Arion; species Arion vulgaris. The sequence continues at coordinate 30,601,068 of CM036756.1, forward strand.
ACAGGTCATATAGTGAAGTCAACATAACATGATCTTATCCAATCTTTCTTTTATTCTTCTTTTTTCTTGTCTACAATCTGTTTTTCATCACAGCGTCAGAATAAGAAGAGATTTCTAGAACGAGATTTTGTGTGCGCTTCATAGATTTTGTGTGCGCTTCATAGATTTTGTGTGCGCTTCGTAGATTTTGTGTGTTCTTCGTAGATTGTGTGTGTTCTTCGTAGATTGTGTGTGTTCTTCGTAGATTTTGTGTGCGTTTCATAGATTGTGTGTGTTCTTCGTAGATTTTGTGTGTTCTTCGTAGATTTTGTGTGCTCTTCGTAGATTTTGTGTGCACTTCGTAGATTTTGTGTGTTCTTCGTAGATTTTGTGTGTTCTTCATAGATTTTGTGTGTTCTTCGTAGATTTTGTGTGTTCTTCGTAGATTTTGTGTGTTCTTCGTAGATTTTGTGTGTTCTTCATAGATTTTGTGTGCTCTTCGTAGATTGTGTGTGCTCTTCGTAGATTTTGTGTGTTCTTCGTAGATTTTGTGTGTTCTTCGTAGATTTTGTGTGTTCTTCGTAGATTTTGTGTGTTCTTCGTAGATTTTGTGTGTTCTTCGTAGATTTTGTGTGCTCTTCGTAGATTTTGTGTGCACTTCGTAGATTTTGTGTGTTCTTCATAGATTTTGTGTGCGCTTCATAGATTTTTTGTGCACTTCGTAGATTTTGTGTGTTCTTCATAGATTTTGTGTGTTCTTCATAGATTTTGTGTGTTCTTCGTAGATTTTGTGTGCGTTTCATAGATTTTGTGTGTTCTTCGTAGATTTTGTGTGTTCTTCATAGATTTTGTGTGCTCTTCGTAGATTTTGTGTGCTCTTCGTAGATTTTGTGTGCTCTTCGTAGATTTTGTGTGCTCTTCGTAGATTTTGTGTGCTCTTCGTAGATTTTGTGTGCTCTTCGTAGATTTTGTGTGTTCTTCGTAGATTTTGTGTGCTCTTCGTAGATTTTGTGTGCTCTTCGTAGATTTTGTGTGTTCTTCGTAGATTTTGTGTGCTCTTCGTAGATTTTGTGTGCTCTTTGTAGATTTTGTGTGCTCTTCGTAGATTTTGTGTCTTTCGTTGTGTCTGTCATCTGTGAGGTACACTTTTGGCGTGGACAGCATTTTGCTTTGTATCCACTGTATTTGTAACATTGCTTTTTTTTATATTTTATGTGCACTGTCTGTTGGTAATCTGCTTATGTGACCAAACTATTTAATTTATTGTTACTTGATGAAGTTCAGTAGTGATCTCATTCAGTAATAGTACAAATACCGATCCCATTTATCATGTTACTGCCATATAAGAATAGTGTTCAATCCCGTAGATAGTTCCAAGTAAGATGTTCTATAATCATGAAGTTTATGCTTTCATCCTGTATCGTTTGAAGCTGTATTAACTCTTTCGTCCCTCTGAACCGATATACTGGTTGGCTGAAGTTTTTAAGATGACATCAAGTCAGTATACTACAGGGTGTTTAAGATAAAAGCAGCCCAATTGACCAATCAAAAGTTGTCAGGTACGCATTGCATTTTGTCTATTTACTGTTTAACAAGTTCGGACTAGCTCGTCCTTCGTCACGTATGTTTATCACCCTTCCTTCGCGTACTTGACCTATACTACGTCATAATTGAACCTTCCTATTTTCATAAACACACGCCAGTTTGGTTTCCGTAACTGAGCTACTTTTATCTTGAACACCCTGTATCTAATTTAGTATATATTGCGAAATAAATACATGCATCTGAAGGTAAAATAAATGACTGAGTTCAACGGTTGACGCGATTAGTTCTGTACAATACATATATCCACCGTTCTCCCTGGCATCTGTCTCTTTTTCTTTGTCACATCATATTATCATGTGTCAGCTCTAATAACCTTGTATATAGTCATTCAGATCTGATACTATGTTACAGCATAATTCAGTAGTTGTGGTACAGTAAAGCGGGGTTTTCTATATGTAAAATCTTACAAGTAAGCCCTCTGTGTATATATAAACAATATACATGTACTAGATATCATTTGAAGGAGAGCAGAATGATACTGTCTAACCCTGAAAATAGATTACCCAATACACCCGTGTGTTGCCGAGGCCCGCTTGGGGAGCAAAGAATAGTCACACTGCGACCTACAAAGCATGTCGTAAGAGGCAACTGTGATAGGGGCCTAGTGAAACTACCCTAGTAAATAATAACACAGAAATCGGATGTGCTAGTCTACTTGTAGGCGCATAAATGGCACAACATACAATCGCTCTTAGACTCGGATCACATACAAATCACAAAGAGTGGTTTAACAAGTGGTTGATATGGAGCGTTCGAAGAAGAAGATTACCCAATGTGCTTCTTTCTGGTCACTGACATGCATCGTAAAAGTGCATTGACTTAGGACGTGATGATCCTCTTGCCGTGTACATTTGGACAATTGCCTAGAACGGCGCTGTCAAACACGGCGACCGCAAGCGCCATGTTTCCCGTGTCATACATTCAGGGTGCTATATTTTACTCTGCCAGTCTTAACGTTAATCAGATTTATAGGAAACAAACAGTTTTTTTCCTTCTTCGTAGCACTCTCATGAACACAATCTTTCTCCTTTCTTTCTGTAGCACTCATGAACACGATCTTCCTACTTTCTTCGAGCACTGCCATGAACACGATCTTCCTACTTTCTTCGTAGCACTCTCATGAACACGATCTTCCTACTTTCTTCGTAGCACTCTCATGAACACGATCTTCCTACTTTCTTCGTAGCACTCCCATGAACACGATGTTCCTACTTCTGCAATGGCGTATTATTTTGTAGCACATGAATACGGAGTTATTTTAAGAACACCAGGGAAAGCACCAGATGTGGTATATGATTATGGTAAATAAATAGACAGTAAACAAGGTTTAGGAGCCTTCGGAACAAAAATATCAAACAGGATTCGAACCCAACCTTACTTCTTGAGCACTCATTGCCTAGCCCTGCAGACGATCGTTTTTCAGAGTAAAGCCAGCTAAATGGTCTAAAGTCGAAGGATTTACTTTATTGCACCGGGTTTTACCCCATATGGCTCTGCCCCTCTCAGCAGAAATGGCATGCCACCTGCCAAGAGTATTACACAAAGCACGAACTTCATAGCTCCGGCAACAATCATATGGGTCTCTGGAAAAAAAGCCACTCGTAAAAAGAACGGCGCGGTCCGGATTCAAACCCACATCCTTCTGAACGCAAGGCGAATGCTTAACCACTTAGCCACAGAGACACACGATAGAAAAAGCGTCAACATCTAACTAAATCACTTTTGTTATTATTAGTAGTAGAAGTACTGCAATTGTCCCATGGCGCCTGCGTCTCCACAGTCACCAGTCAGCTGCTCCATAGTATATAAAAACTCTTTGGACAGCACTGGCCTAGAGTATAATAAAACTCGAAGTGATAAAGAGACAATATGATGACAATGAATATACACAATGAGACATATTTTATCTTATCTTAATCACATTTGCAGTGAAGCGTCGTGGGGAGATTTAGTTTTCCATCTTGTGCGAGGTGTGTTGCGCTTGATGTTCCCAGTCCATGCTTTCGCATGGACTCTGAGATGTTATCTATCCATCGTGTTCTTGGCCTGCGTCGTGCTCTGCGTCCTGGGTGTCGATTGTTGTAGGCACGTTATGGCAGTAAATGTGGTTCCATTTTCATTAGATGGCCGAATCACTTGATTCTTTGCTTCTCGATGTACTGTATGCATGGTATAGTACCAACGATGCTTCTGATATTCTCGTTTCTCACTCTATCTCTCCATGTAACGTTAACAGCTTTTCGTAGACATCTCATTTCATATTTTGTAATCTTTCTTTCTTGTGTCTTGGTCAGGGGCCATGTTTGGCACTGATAACAGAGAGTTTTAATAAATATTCAGTTCATCAGTTGTCGTTTGACACATCTTGTTTGCTTTATTGTTGAGCAGAATAGAGAGCCCCCTTGCCCGCTAACGCTATAGTAGTTCAGTTCTGATTCCTGACTAGGATGTGTAGATAATCCACAAGCACACCAGTTCTTTAATATTATATCTACAAGACATTGTTCCATAGAAGAACCACTTGTAAAGTCTGTCCAGTGCGCTTTAGAGCGCAACCACGATACTTTCTCCTTTCAGGCGTCTTTTACTTCGAGTTCAGAAGTACTTGTAAATTGCATCCTTCTTCTTCTTCTTCGAACGCTCCATATCGATCACTTGTTAACCACTCTATGTGATTTGTATGTGATCTGAGCTTAACAGCGAGTTTACGTTGTGTCAGTTATGCGCCTACAAGTTGGCCAGCACATCCAATTTCTGCTATGTTTTTTTTTAACTAGTGTAGCTTCCCTAGGTAGTATATCCGCTGCCTCTTACGACATGCGTTGTAGGTCGCAGTGGTACTATTCTTTGCTTCCTTTGCGGGCCCCTGCACCACGCGGGCAGTAAGTTATATCCCCATATAAATTATATCACGGTCTCATGTAGTTCAACCCCGTGCCATATACCAGAGCCAACTATAAACTTATGAGCCTTCGGACTCAGGTACGAATTATGGGAAATCAGACCACAACTACACCACGTGACCTCGCATTTCGGTATTGGTGTATATATACGAATTCATTTTAAAATCAATACAAAATGCTAAATCGAAGTTATATTATCCAACAAGTTAAGTTTAACAATAAGGAATATCAATATTATGAATATTTTTCACCAATAAATAACCATAGACTCTCAGAATTGAGTAAAATTGCAACAAAAATGGTGCAGTGTTCTATCAAACATCTATAATTTCCAGCCTCATTTTCTGTTCTAGATCAGGGATTCACCGGTTAGTTGTCTGGCCTAGTTATCTAGAGTTGGCTGTGCATATACACATCGAAGTGACCACGCTGTCTAGAAATTCGGAATTTCCACGGCACGATGTCCCAAGAGAAGAGTGTTATTAACTACGTTATCTGTGACTGTCGTCGAGATGACATACGCGTGTATTTGTGCGTGCGTGTGTGTGTGGTGTATGTGCATATGTGTGTGTTGTGCGTGTGTGTGTATATACAACAAAAGAGGAACCCGAATAGCTGAGAATCATCGTATTGTTGAGTCACAGAGAAAACGAGCAGCGCGAAAAGACAGAGCACACAACACGCACATGTCTAACCTTGATCCTGTATGCCTCACCTGTGGTCGGGGATTCTGTTCTAGGATTGGGCTCTACAGTCACCTCCGCACACACCAGAGAGGTGCAACAGTACACGTCTGAGATTGTTGTCATCATCGCTTGCGATGGACGGCTATTATATTCATTCTAGATATCCTTTTACAAAATCACGCTAAGAATATGATTCGTTGCATAACCGCTAGAAACAAGCATACGCCATGTTTAAAACAGCTGCTGCTGAATATCTATAGCGGTTTACTTCAAATAAAACAAGTCTGTTTGATCATTCACGAATTTCAATATTGAATACTTCTACCCAAGGTCGATGTTCTGGTGGACAAGACACGTGGCACAAAGTGGACACAAGATCAAGTGGACTGTGTGTCGACCCACTGTAACACGGAACGTACTTTCTTACCCATTGTTGCTCAAACTATGGCGGAGACGTCCAGTGAGTACAAGTGTGTCATCAACATTTGTGATGCACGAGAAATAAGCGCGTTGGTTATTTTGGGGGCTTTTAGCACGTGCGCAGCCGTCGTATGCACGTGTAGCGTTCGGATGTCTTGCTGAGGCCGTGAGAACAGGACTTTGAAATCAATATTTGGTACAACTATTATTCAAAATAAAGAGTATTCTTCGAACGAACATAGTTCGTTTCATTTCATTTTTGAATAAATAAAAGATTTTTGAGTAATCATATTTACTCTAACTCACAAAATTAAATGTAAAAATGGAGCGAGTACAAAAGCTAGGTTAGAGTACAGCAAATTGAGTTAAATTTATGCAACATTTAGTGAAGTTATGCTGATTTTTGTTAGCCAAGTCAAATTTATAATACAGTCGGAAAGTTGGTTTTAGTATATATTTTTTTTCGATCCAGAAGCACTTGAGCTTTTCAGCTCTTCGGCTCGGTGCCATGGACATCGTAACCCTTTGGTTCGGTGCCACGAACACCGTAAATCTGGGGAATCTGTGGTTTTTTCTGCCATCCCGCGGAATTGAACCCGCACTTACAGAGGGATAGTCACCCGTAGTCCAACGCGCTACGAACACGCTGGGCAGACGGGCTGGTTTTAGTATATAGCAAGTAATGCTATAGTTCGTTCCAAAATTCATGAACACACTAAGGTTTACTTTGGACGAAATCTACCAGATGGATAACAGTAATTTTTTGCAGGCAGTCTTATATACCTCATGAATTCAAGTTCAACTAATTCATAGGTAGCTTAGTTGATACAATAAAAGTTTTTGTTATATAACTTTGCATAAGTACAACAAAATGATAATCAAAGTTTAGAATTTACAGTAATACACAAAATAGTTGCGAATGTTTGCCAAGGCGTATCCCTATTATATATTATAAAAAGAAAGGTGACATAGTGAACAAATGATACCTTCCACTTCTATCAAATGAAAATAAATGTTGTGTGCATACGCCAATGACAGTCGTTATGATACATGTGAACTTATTAATTCCTCGTGACTCCTGATTTTCACTAGCGCTGAATTGCTTGTGGAGCACGCAAATGCGAAAGTATAGAAAAACGTGACTATCGTACTGTTAAACTTCCACATGTATACCAAATCAACATCGCTGTTATTTTACTAATAACATATAACGAAAATCTTACATCACTAAAGGTTTGGGTGGGCAAAAAATACTTCAAGAAGGTTGCCACTGTTACCTACATAAAAATGTAAAAATCAATCATTTCTGTCAAGTGGATGATTTTATATCGGTCAGTAAAGATGTTCACGAATTTTGGAAAGAACTATAGTTTCTTTTTGTGTACATAATGTAACTAGTTTATAGTGTAATAAATAGCTACAAGTTGTGTGTCACTCTGTAAATTAAATAGGTCAGCTTGAAAACTGTATAATACAGATATGGACTTCCCAGATTGTTGGTATGTTAGTTCATTACACCGAAATACAATAATAACACAGAGACAAAAAACTCTTAGTATATAGAATAGTGTGTGTCACAGCGTGCGTTTGTTTGTTTGTTTGTTTGTTTGTTTAGTAGGGATTAAAGCCTCTTTAAGCCGAGGCACGCCCTTTCAACCTAAGGCGAACCTTTTATTGGTTATATCAGAGCGTGTAGGCCAACAAACATGAAAATAAGAATTAACTCCTTTCGGAGAATCCAAAAGTTATTGTAACAGCGTGCGTTTGTTTGTTAAGTAGGGGATTAAGCCTCTTTAAGCCGAGGCACGCCCTTTCAACCCAAGGCGAACCTTTATACGCGTCAACATGATGGTAGTGCATGAGCGCGGACGTTTTATACGACGTTCTGAACATATGCAGATTATGACGTTACCAGTGTTTCACATTGCTTTAAGTTAGAAAAAAAAAATATATTTTCATAGCATTTCTACATTGCCTATCTTCCTTCAAAATGTGAACAATCTTTGTATTATTATTAGTACTGATAAACTGCATATTTATTCCAACTCTCTGCTATCAGTGCCAAATATGCCTGACTAAGAAACAAGAAAGAAAGATTACAACATGTGAAATGAGATGTCTACGAAAAGCTGTCAACGTTACAGGAGAGATAGAGTGAGAAACGAGAATATCAGAAGCATCGTTGGTACTATACAATGCATACAGTACATCGAGAAGAAAAGAATCAAGTGGTTCGGCCATCTAATGAGAATGGAACCACATTTACTACCATCACGTGCCTATAATAATCGACACTCAGGGCGCAGAGCACGAGTCAGGCCAAGAACACGATGGATAGATAACATCTCAGGGTCCCTGCGAAAGCATGGACTGACAACGTCAAGCGCAACACACCTGGCACAAGATAGAAACTAACTCTCCCACGACGCTTCACGGCAAATGTGGTTAAGATAAGATAAGATAAGATAAGATTAGTACTGGAGCTTTTAAAAAGTGGTTAAGCCGTTACCTTGCTTTCCGAAGGTCGGGGGTTCGAATCCGAACCGCGCCACTCTGTTCATGCTTGCATTTTTTCCAGAAATACCTAGGATTGTTGCCGAAGCTACGGAGTTCGTATTTTGTGCAATAATCTCGGAAGATGACGTACTATTTCTGCGGAGAAGACCGAGTCATATGTTGTTTCTGTATTAATTGCATCACCTGCCTTTGTACATAACAGGTCTTGATCTTTTGTACATAACAGGTCTTGATCTTTTGTGCATAACAGGTCTTGATCTTTTGTGCATAACAGGTCTTGATCTTTTGTACATAACAGGTCTTGATCTTTTGTACATAACAGGTCTTGATCTTTTGTGCATAACAGGTCTTGATCTTTGTACTACAGGTCTTGATCTTTTGTGCATAACAGGTCTTGATCTTTTGTACATAACAGGTCTTGATCTTTTGTACATAACAGGTCTTGATCTTTTGTACATAACAGGTCTTGATCTTTTGTACATAACAGGTCTTGATCTTTTGTACATAACAGGTCTTGATCTTTTGTACATGTCAGGTCTTGATCTTTTGTACATAACAGGTCTTGATCTTTTGTACATAACAGGTCTTGATCTTTTGTACATAACAGGTCTTATCTTTGTATCAAGCTCATATAGTCGCTGAGAATACACGCAGGAGTGAATGTTTGCGTTTTGAGCCTTGAATGTTTTCTCCGTCATGACTTCTATAGTCATGCTGCTGGTAGATGTCGCATATGTGCCACTTGCTTCTTGATGACATTTTTCTTTAGTTCTAGCTGTAATTGCCCATGTACTCTGACAGTGCCGAATCCCGGAACCATCAGTGTATACAACAGCATCTTCCTCCGATGTGTAGTCATCTGAATATAAAAAAAAGATAAGACCAGTGGCGGCTAGTTTTCATTTTTCTTGGTGGGGCCAGACACAAATTTTCGGAAAAATCATATTTTTGGAGTATTTACTATTATTTGTCTATTCCGGAAGTTATTCCCCTTTCGACTTTTGGTGGGCAGGACCCACTGGTCCTTAATGACGAGCCGCCCCTGGCTAAGACTATATCCACTTACAAGCCAATCCAAAAATTACTGTCATTAAAAAAAGTTATTGAAAACATTACAAGTTTAAAATATCGTGGCTCTTTAATTAACAACAAAAGAGGCTGTACAAAGAAATCAGAAGGAAGATAGTCATGGAAATTCAGAGATTGATTAGTATAAAGAAACTATGGCATAACGCAAGCAAAGAAGCACCCAAAAAAAACTTCTGAAGACATGCATTATTTCTGTGACAACATGTGTTGTGAATTATGGACCCCAACATAGTCATTAAAAAACAAAATCATATATTTTGAAACAAAGTGTTGTAGAAATTTTTTTAGAATGCTCTGGCTAGAGAAGAGAATGAACATAGACATTCGATAAGAGCTGAACATCGAGAAACATTGACTAATAAATAAACACCATGTCCTGGAACATGAAATTTATTGTTCACATTAAACGTCACAGTAGTTTGGAGAGAACACGATGTGCGGAAACTTATAAATCTGAAGTGGTCAGAGCGGATCAGATCAGATCTGGAGAAACCGAGGTGAGGCTGCGGTGATAATTAATGGGCGTTTCAGGATAAAGCCACGTATGTATGGTATCACATAAGCAAGCAAAAATGAATAATAATATAATAAAACTAACAAAATCCAACAGAACAATAACGTATGACGTGGTTCTAGGAAAGCGAGGCAGAGGTAGACTAAGACGATAGTAGCAAGAGAAAATTAAAGAAAACTTCATCGTAACGTTGAAGAACACTGGATAATTTGCTAGAAACAAGAGTTTTTCATGCAAGCTTTAATAAGAACAAAGTTCTGCAAAATGACAAGCTACATGATGATGATGATATAAATAATCTTACTTAGAGATTATCTGTCTATTTTATACACATTACGTGGGAGAAATACAGACATGTCGTTACACTTTTATAAAAGTAGGACTCAGACTAATCTGTCAGATCTATTTTACGAAATAAAACTAACGCATATAAAGATTTCACGAAAATAAATAAATGTAAGAATATTTAGAACTGAAAATCATTATTGGAAAAGAGAAAATGGGTTCTAATGACCGACATTCTTAAAAACAAGCATTAGCAGAGTTTTAAAATGTTCAACGCGTTGCTCTAAAAGCATTTCCATCGATCCACTGTTTCAGGCCCCCGTAATGCGTCAAAGCAGTGAGGGCTATGGGCGCTAATGGCCATCCATATTCTTTGTTTCTGTTATATCGATTGAAATTAGATGGTTATTTTTCTCAAGCAGCTGTAAAGGAAAGGAAATATACAAGACTAAACACAAGTTCAAAGACTCAAACATCACCTGAGAACCATCCTGGCTAGTCGCTTTAGGAAACATCTGAACTTAGTTCAGCTAGAAATTATTATCGATATAAGGAAAGACTGCAGTAAAACTACATTATATACCAAAGGAGAAACAAGTAAAAAATCATAAAGGTAACTTTACAAAGTACAAAAATAAAAAGATACAGCGATGCTTCGAACCAAAAAATCTTTATTCTTACTTAATTTTTAGGTAATTTTGCGTAATTTGTAGCGTAATTCAAGAGTTATCCCCATTCCTCCCTTTCCGTCAATATGATTGCCAACAAAACCATATATATATATTATAATAATTCTTCTCGTATCGTTATACGAAACATAGGGTCTGCAAGCAATTTCTCCATACCGCTCTATCCTGGGCAACTCGCTCAATCTCCTCCATGGAACTGAGACCGATATTTCTTGCCTCTCTCATCAAAGTTCGTTGCAGGGTCTCCTTAGGCCGTCCTCTCTTTCTTGAACCCTTTGCATCCCACTTCAATGCATGCTTTGATATTCGTGATCATTTCTTCTCAAGGTGTGCCCAACATATCTCCATCTTCACTTTCTCATAACAGTTGTCACTAGTGGTTGACCAGACATTTTTCTGAATTCATCACTTCTCCTGAATTTGTTCCATTTTTATGTTCATTATTTTTTGCAAACATATATTTCAAATGCATTCAACTTGCTTTCTATATCTTTAGTCATTTTCCAACTTTCGCTGGCATATGTTAGGATTGATACAACATTTGAATTGAAAATTTGTAATTTAGTTTTAATACTATATAACTTGCAGTTCCATATTTTATATATATATATATATATATATATATATATATATCGTACAGCTATGAATGATTGGATGGGATAATATACCTTTATATTATTACGCCTTCGTCGTCTTTGTAGCGAGGACGATGATTTTCTGGATAGAGCTCGCAAGATGCTCGATTTCTTCCGCAGGCGCCTATATACGGAGAAGGTGCTTGTATCTGCCATGCATCGAGTTCAGAAAATCACTCTCCAGCATTCCCTTACCAGCCAGCTAGGACTACTAGCTCTGACAGAGTAAAACTTATCTTAACTTTCTACCCCCATAGTTCACTGGTGAAAAATGTTTTATTCCGTCATCTGTCTATCCTTAAGTCAGATCCTGAAACCCGTTCAGTCTTCCCCAACTATTCGTTGGTGGTTTACAGACGGGATAGAAGTCTTAAGGATATGTTGGTACACAGTCGCCTTAAGTCCAATATCCAGAGTCATTTTGGCACTGTCCAGTGTGGCCGTCGGCGCTGCAATACGTGTGCTAATGTGATATAGATGCATACTGTATCTTTTCCTTTAGCCACGTTTGTTATTGAAGATGGTGTCACATGCGAGTCCCGTAATCTTATCTATGCCATTATCTGTAAGCGGTGTAACAAGGCTTATATCGGTGAGACAGGCAAGAGACTCAGTGACCGATTTGCCAACACTTTCGCGACATACGCCAATGCTCTGTGATACCTGTAGCCACCCATTTCAATGATACTGGCCATTTAGGAACTCACGATGTCCAGGTCACAGCCATCCGCTCATGTTCCTCGGATGATCGCAGTCGATTTGCTCTGGAGAATCGGTAGATTTCGTTGTATGGTACCTTGCGACCTCGTGGGCTCACGTATTATATTCCTATGCTTCTTGGTACTTTCTCATCTCATGTCTTGTAACCTATATGTGCATATGGTGCATGTATTCAAGCTATATATTTACTTGATGTTTTATTGTTTCTCTTCTTTTCTATTTCTAGTTTTTATGTGTGTTTTTTTGTGTTACATTTATATCGTTATTAGTTTTTATTCCCAGATTTTCATTAGAAACGTTTGAATGTCTCCGTATATAGTCGTTCATATGTAATTATTATTTTTAATTCGTCACTTCTGTTGTTCATTTGCTTGATAAAGGCCTTGTTGGTCGAAACGTTACTGTATATTGTCATTGTTTTTGTAATTTGTAAAATTACAACTACAGTACTTTGTGATTACGTGTTTCGCCAATCAAATAGTTTTACTGCAGTCTCATATATGTTATATTATTGCTGCATTCTGTCGCCTTGTCTGTTTAACATATATGCAGAAAACATCATGAGGAATGTTACAGAAGATGAGTCAGCAGAAAATGCAGTGAAGAATGGAGGAGCCGTAGTGTATAAAGAATACCCAAACAACGCTAGAGATGCGATTAAAGTACCAACGGGGAAATTCTGTCACAACTATGATGCAGAAATTCAGGCAATCAAGGTGTCAACTGAAAAACTATTGATTACCAGACCCGATCCTCAACCTGTTGTATTTTTGACTGATGCAAAATCAGCACTCCAAGCACTCCAGTCCAGAAAATTGCCAGGTCTACAGACCCTACTGTCTAAATTGTCCAAGCATCGCAGGGTCGTCTTGCAGTGGATACCTCTCTACTGTGGAATACCAGGAAATGAAACAGCAGACTGATTGGCCAAGGAAGGTGCTGCAGGAGAGCAACCGGATGTGCCAGTTACCTACCACCAAAAGAAAAGGATGATTAAATCAATGAGAAAGCCACAAATACCAACACAAGACGATTACTATAATATGAGCAGATTGAAACAAGTTGTCATTCTGCGCCTTAGAACAGAACACAATCGGCTCCGCAGCCACATGTATACAAACTTCAAGATTGGCAATTCAGCCATGTGTACATGGGGACAGGCACACCAGACTGCAGAGCACATACTTCAAGACTGCCCTAAATATGATACACTGAGGCAAACTCACTGGCCTAACGAAACAACACTCGACAGAAAACTACACGGATCTGTGTGAGCTACAAAAGACAGTGAAGTTCATACAAGAGACAACATTGAATATATAGACATATTTCAAGCGAACGAAAGGAAGGAAGAAAGGATAGCGGAAAAGAACAATACGATCCTTTTATAATCGGAGGAAGAGAAATACATGAACTACGATACGTTGACGATACAGTGTTACTGTCAACATCACAAAAAGCCATTGAGAAATTATTAGGAGAAGTGAAAGATAAAAGCGAAAACAAAATCTATATCTCAATGTGGCAAAAACAAAAATAATGACAACAGATAAAGCGAACATGACAAATGATATTTTTATCAATGGAGAGAAAGTAGAAAATGTGAAAAGTTTTGAATATCTTGGTTCACTGCTAACAACAGATGGAATTGGGATGAAGGAAATTAAAAGAACAAACATGGCTTTACAAAAATTAAACAACTCAAAACAGTATGGAACGGAACTGATAAGAGAGCAAAGATCAGAATACTAAGAGCATGCATATTCACAGTGGCAACATATGGGTGTGAAGCATGGACATTTAAAAAGAGTGGAAAACATATATGTGCTTTTGAATATAAGCGTTACAGAAGAGTCCTTCGTATATCTTGGACAGAGAAGAGAACAAATTTATCTATCCAGAAAGAACTCAAAATCAAAGAAAACTGGCTGATGCTACAATTACGATAGAGAAAATGGAGATATTTTGGACATATAAAAAGACATGAAAGGCTGGAGAAGACCATCATGGAAGAAGGCATACCGGCAAAGAGAAGAAGAGGAAGACCACGGAGAAGATGGATTCAGGATGTAACTGATGGTTTGAACATGACGGCTGCAGAGGCAGGACATCTGGCCGATGAGAGAGAAATTCCGGAGGACTGTTGGGGTGGCAAAGTTCTGCTCAGGACAAGCTATTTGATAACGATGATCTTTATATCTGTCATGTCGACTGGGAGCACACAAAACAAAGCATTCTAGTTGAATGTCTCACTGATTACGAAGAGAGACTGGCAGTCCAGTTGGACTTTGCTACACGAAAGAAAACAATTGTCAAGGGTCTTCCTTGTTTCTCACACCACTCTCGTAATCTGTCAAGTATTTTTCTGTCAGTCTCAACAACTGCCTTTATTTTTCTATTGCGTTGTACTATATCAGTGCTATCCAACGTTTTTATATATTGGGGGCACAGCTGACTCATGACTGTGAAGGTGGGACGCCGTGTGGACATTGTAATAATAATCATCATCAATAAGGTGCGTATCTTTTATAGGACGTTGCTCTCTTTGCAGCGCATCTGAAATTCACCGTCTCTAGCCAGTTCACCCACTTCGTCTATGGTCATATTCATGGTTTCTTTAATATCTTGTAGCCATCTTCTTTTTGTCTGCCTCTGTCTCTGCGTCCTGGGACCCTGTCCTCTAATACTGTTCTATCCATGCCATCCGTATAGTATGTTGTCTATCAGCCAATTCTCTTTGACATTTTATTCTTTTAGGACATCAGTGTTCTTTCTTTCTTTTTTCTGTCACTTTTTGGTATTCGTAGGATCTTTCTGTAGCATTTAGTTTCGAAGACTGGATTTTCGTTCTTGTTTTTGTGTAATGGTCCATGATTCACAACCATAAGTAGCCACTGGAAAATGCATGTTCTAAATATTTTTAGTTGTAATATTTTGCTGGTGCTTTTCCACATGTTCTTCATTGTGTTTAACTTCTTGATTGCTAACAATAATAATATGAACAGTAATCTTAATAAAGTAATACCTACTCTATCTTCTTGTTCGAACGCTCCATATCGACCACTTGTTAAACTACTTGCGATTTGTATGTGATCTGAACCTAAGAGCGATTTATGTTGTGCCAGTTATGCGACTGAAGGCCAGCACATTTCTGCGGCGCGTTTTATTAACTAAAGTAGCTTCCCTAGGCCCCTACATTAGACGCCTCTTACGACATGCCTTGTAGGTCGCAGTGTCATTATTCATTGCTCCCCTTGCGCGCCCCGGCAACACACGGGTGATAAAGTAATATTAACAGTAACAATAGTTTTTTTTTAAAATAATAACATAAAAATTTAATCCTGATTAAACGTTTCATTGAGAAAAAAAAACATAGATGTGCTTACGAAAAAACAATGAAACAAACTGTTCTTTAAAATATTTTTATCTTAAATATTTATTATAGAGTACCAGAGATGTATTATATTGGGATCCATGGCGCCCATAGGTGCCGCATTGAACAGCTCTGTTCTGTGGTATGTCCAACTTTTTCCGGTTAATGAACACAATCTTCTGAGCAGAACTTTCCCACCTTAACAGTCCTTCAGAATTTTCTCGCTCATTGGCCAGATGCAGCCTCTGCAGCTCATTCTCAAATCATGTTACACACTGAATCCATTTGTTTTGTGATCTTCCTTCTATTCTCTTTCATGGTACATAATTCCATAATTATCTTTTCAACAGTTCGTGTCTTTCTATATGTCCAAAACATTTCAAATTTTCTCATTTTTATTTGCATCATTAGCCAGTTTTCTTTGATTTTGAGCTAATAGATCTGAATAGATCTATGTGTTCTCTTCTCTGTCCATAATATACGGAGGACTTAATGAAAATATTCAGTGGCGGCTCTTGATCCTTTTTGGGGCCAGACACAAATTTTCGGAAAAATCATGGTTTGGGGTTGTTATGTTTTAGCTTATTAAATAATAAATACACGTTACACATTATTTTTGGTGGGGCCCGGCCCCAGTGGCCCTTAATGACGAGCCGCCACTGAAAATATTACATCACATGTATACAGTCCCAGACACAAACAAACATGACGTAGTGGTGCAATATCTAATCAAGATCACTAACAGCTCAGCTATACCTTAGTTAAGAAATCTGTGACAGGTGAACTCTGCCAATAATTGCATTATTCATCTGTCAAAACACGTGTATTATATTATTCTGTCTATCATTCGCCACAACTAATAATTTATTTTTATGGATTACAACAACAAAAAGTACCCCGGGACCGTCTTCATTAGGATTACAACACGTGCGTTATATTGCCCACCCGCTTTCAAATTCAGATATCACCCGCATTATAGCCGAAAAAAACCGAGATAATTAAATATTTCGAATCCTATAGTGTTTATTTTTACAAAACCTGGATCCGTTTTCTATTTACCTAAAGTAGTCAGCCCATAGCTGCCAAAAAATATCTCCTTTACTCATAGTTTGTCTCGGACTTAGGCGGACCCACAGGTTTACAGACAAGCACGTGTCAGTCGGTGCCTAAACGCGTGTGGGGCAAACACGCGTAAGCGTCAAGGCATATGAGTGTACGTCCGAACGGCTGCCTGCTCTGTTGGGACCAGTAGACTCCGTGATCTTTTGTCAACTGCAGACTTGTGCAGACAAGAAAGTTGTGTCCCCTGTACTAATGTTTGAATAACATCAGACTCAATAGACGAGTTGTCTTTATATTGTTCAGACCTCTTATCAATACTGCATGTTTTCTTGAGAGGGTTATTTTTGCAGATGATAATAACGAAAGAAGGATCACGAAAGAAAAAACAGCGAACGAAAACAAGGTGTACTGAAAATGTCTTCTTTTTCTGCGATTGTAGTCAGATATACTTCGATTCAGGGGCTTCACGGGCTAGAAAGATATGCTTCTATTCCCGCATGCGACATGAACAGGGCGGTGTGCTAGAAGAGCAGAATCATTCGCTGATCCCACACAATTTATTGGATTGCTCCATTAGGCCATGTTTTCGTTCTTTGATCTGCAATGATAGTACAGTCTTGCAAGACGTGTGCAATATGCTCAGCAGCCGCCGCAAGCTGCTAGGTCTCTTTAGGCTAATTTTATGCAGGTGGGCTCTAAATACCACAATGTCTTGACATCAATCTGAATATCTTAGTCTGTTGATTTCTCACGATGAGCCAATTTATTCAGTCTTGCTCTGACACAGTCTTCATTTTTCAGATTACATTCAGATCACATTCAGATTACATTCAGACTACATTCAGATCACATTCAGATTACATTCAGATTACATTCAGCGAGAATGTAGTCTTTATTTACTTTCTTCCACTCCGACTTTTAGTGATTGTTTCAGGAGTGTTTTTACTTCTTTCTGGATCTGGAATATGTGAGGCCGCTTCTGTGGTTCTCAGAGGGTATCTGTGGCTAAGTGGTTAAAGACACTTTTTTTTTTTTCTTTTTTTTCTTTCGTCCGCTTTCAACTCAGACGAAGTTCCATCTCTGAAACTGATTTTTGCGTGAAAATCCGTTTTTCCAATTTCTTACAATGGCAGCAGCGTGCACATTGTAAATTACTTTACACTGGCAGCCGTGTGCTCAATGTACTCGTAATTAGTATTCCTCGCCATACAGGCAGATTTTCTCCGACTTCAGAGGTACTCACGTTATCGTCCTGAGTAAGACCAGGGGACTCGAACAAATGCCGGACAGTAGGTTCGAACCCGAGCTATGAGGCGTCTCACAGCTAGTAGGCCGAGCTACTATCAACTACTCTAGGCAGTACCCCCTGGGAGTTAAAGACGCTAAGCGCCTTTGCCTTGCGTTCCAAGGGTCGTGAGATCGAATCCGGACCACGCCGTTCTATTTCCGAAGACACTTTTCTCCAGAGCCCCAAGGATTGTTGCCGGAGCTGCGGAGTTCGTGCTTGGTGCAACACTATCAGCATATAGCGTGATATTTCTGCGGATATGGACTGAACCATATGAGGTAAAACCCGGTGCAATTAAGCCAATCCTTCGGCTTTAGACAATTTAGGCTTTTTTAGGTGACACTGCTTCAGGTTTCTTAAGTCCTTTGTAGCTCATCTATCTTCTTGTTTTCTGGAAGACTGGTATGGTTTTGGATTCACTGCAGGACCAATTCTGTTTTTCTGGACAACAATACAATGTTGAATTCTACTTCCTGTATGAATCTGTCTTGTTTGAAACATGGAATAACTTGGAGAACGGATCTTGAACCGTTTAGAATCACGATTTTAGATGTCGTCTATTTTCTGTTTTGGCTCTGCATGCCTACATGAACAACTGTCGCTTCTGTTCTAAAAGTTAGCACGAGTTTCTCTTGAAGAGAGAGAATGGTTAAACAGCATATATAGCAAATATACCTTAAAATGTGAATAATATCTTTAGATGTCCAGCGTATTTCGTCTAATTCATTAATAATTAAATATCTTTTAACACATGAAATCTCTTTTAATTCATTAATAACTAAATATATTATTAATTCATTAATAACTAAATATACTTTAATTCTTTAATAACTAAATATATTTTAATTAATTAATAACTAAATATATTTTAATTAATTAATCATTAAATCTTTTAATTCATTAATAATTAAATCTCTTTTAATTCATTAATTATTAAATGACTAGAATATCTCTTGTAGTTCCCGAAGAACTAAATTACCAGAATACATCTTGTAGTTCCCGAAGAACTAAATTACCAGAATACATCTTGTAGTTCCCGAAGAACTAAATTACCAGAATACATCTTGTAGTTCCCAAAGAACTAAATTACCAGAATACATCTTGTAGTTCCCAAAGAACTAAATTACCAGAATACTCTTGTAGTTCCGAAGAACTAAATTACCAGAATACATCTTGTAGTTCCCGAAGAACTAAATTACCAGAATACATCTTGTAGTTCCCGAAGAACTAAATTACCAGAATACATCTTGTAGTTCCCGAAGAATAAATTACAGAATACATCTTGTAGTTCCCGAAGAATTAAATTACAGAATACATCTTGTAGTTCCCGAAGAACTAAATTACCAGAATACATCTTGTAGTTCCCGAAGAACTAAATTGACAGAATACATCTTGTAGTTCCCAAAGAATTTAAGACAGAATACCTCTTGTAGTTCCCAAGAATTATGTACAGAATACCTCTTGTAGTTCCCGAAGAATTAAATGTACAGAATACATCTTGTATTCCGAAGAATTAAATGACAGAATACCTTTTGAGTTCCAAAATTACAATGAAAAAATCCTCTGTAGTTCCTAAAGAATTATAAGACCAGAATCCTCTTGTAGTTCCGAATGAATGTGACTAGAATACCTCTTGTAGTTCCCGAAGAATTAAATGAACAGAATACCTCTTGTAGTTCCCAAAGAATTATATGATCAGCATATTTCTTGCAGCTTACCAACAATGTCCTTGGAGAGACTGCCCAGTATCTACCATAGACCACACGTTTAACCTGTATCAAAATCTGCTTCTTTAAAAGTGCCTAAAGCCAAATGAATGTCTTCATTGTACTGTTCTTTATTCCATATACTTGCCCGCCTGCCTAGCGTATTCGTATCGCGTTGGACGACGGGTGACAAACCCCTGTGAGTGCGGTTCAATTCCGCGGACTGGCAGAAAAGTCACAGGTTCTCCAGATTTATGGTGTTCGTGGCACTGAACCGAAGAGTTACGATATGCATGGCACCGAGCCGAAGAGCTGAAAGCTCAAGTGCTTCTGGATCGAAAAAGAAAATACCATATACTTCTGTCGTTCTTCGAAAAAATGGCACGCCACCAGCTGAGAGTATTACACAAAGTATAAACTCCGTAGCTCCGGCAATAATCCTAGGGGTCTCTGTAAAAAAAATGCATTATGAATTGAACTTCGCGGTCCAGATTCGAACCCACGACCTTTGAACGCTAGTCAACTGCTTAATCGGTTAGCATATAGATCCCCTTTCTTGTTTTTTCTGTTGAAATAATATATTTCATGTTGTTATCACCAAAGAGATGAGATATATTTCTGAAATTTTATCAAAACAGTCACAATAATTCCGGAATACCATCACTATTTTTCTGCTTCGAACCCTCCATATCGACCACTTGTTAAACCACTCTTTCTGATTTGTATGTGATCTGAGCTTAAGAGTCATTGAACGCTGTGGCAGTTACGCGCCTACAAGTAGGCCAGCACATCCGATTTCTGCAGCACTTTTTATTTACTAGGGTAGCCTCCCTAGGTCCCTACCTCAGTCTCTCTTATGACATGCCTTGTAGGTCGCAGTGGTACTATTCTTTGCTCCCAGTGTGGGCACCGGCAACACACTGGCGATATCCTCATCCAATTGCTTGTCATAATCAGAACCGTCACCATAACGGTCCTACGGGATTTCTCTCTCTCTCATATGCCAGAGTCCTGACTCAGCTACTCTTATTCTCAGGTATATCTATCCTATTTTGTATCCATCTTCTCCATGGTCTTCCTCTTCTCCTCTTTGTTGGGATACCTCTCTCCATAAATGTCGTCACCCGCCTGTGAACGAATCCTAGTTGTTTACTATATTGTTGAATACCATCATGTATCGTCTTTACTACAACATGAATACCATCATGTATCGTCTTTACTACAACATGAATACCATCGTGTATCGTCTTTACTACAACATGAATACCATCATGTATCGTCTTTACTACAACATGAATACCATCGTGTATCGTCTTTACTACAACATGAATACCATCGTGTATCGTCTTTACTACAACATGAATACCATCATGTATCGTCTTTACTACAACATGAATACCGTCATGTATCGTCTTTACTACAACATGAATACCATCGTGTATCGTCTTTACTACAACATGAATACCATCATGTATCGTCTTTACTACAACATGAATACCATCGTGTATCGTCTTTACTACAACATGAATACCGTCATGTATCGTCTTTACTACAACATGAATACCATCGTGTATCGTCTTTACTACAACATGAATACCATCATGTATCGTCTTTACTACAACATGAATACCGTCATGTATCGTCTTTACTACAACATGAATACCATCGTGTATCGTCTTTACTACAACATGAATACCATCATGTATCGTCTTTACTACAACATGAATACCATCGTGTAAGGAAAATTAAATGAAGGAGAAAAAGGATGGACCAAACTAAAATGATACAACAAACTATAAATCTAATGATTACTATCAGAAGAGTTACATCAACAACAAAGCCAAACTATGAACGTCAGGATAAAGAAGAGGAGAACAAGAAAGAAGAGCATCAACTAAAATAAGGAGGAAGGAGAGGAACTACAACCCGCCCTTCATGTATTTGTATGTGTTCAAAATATTTCTTCCTCTTCTCCTCTTTGTTGGGATACCTCTCTCCATAAATGTCGTCACCCGCCCTTCATGTATTTGTATGTGTTCAAAATATTTCAATCTTCTCATTCTTTTTTGCAGCATTGTCCAGTTTTCTTTAATTTTAAATCCCTTCTGGATGTATCTATGTGTTCTCTTTTCTGCCCTTGGTATACAGACGACTCTTGTAACAGTTATATTCTTCTTCTTTAGCGATCTCTGGTCATGCGCTTAATTTACTGTGGACCACAAACTTGGCGGTCAGCTTCAGGTCTGTCAAGTTTACCCAAAGCTTAGTTTTCAATATACTTGTTAGTTTTCCAATGCTTTGTTAAATGATTTCGGAATAACACAGCAGAACATCATAGTATTGTAATTACCTGGTTCAAAGAATAAAAGTAACTTTCTTTCCCAGTTGCTTTCATGCAAATCCCAGAGGTCCTAGAGATGGCAGCGGAGATCGTGACTCCATCTTTAAACTGTCTGTAATACCGCTTTTTGGGCAGTGTAGAACAGGGCGGACATATGCCTGTGGGATTTAATGGTCGCATGGTTAGTGCAGTCATGACTGTTCAGGTTCAGATTTTTCTTGTTTGCCTGACAGAAAAAATATATGGCCTTAAGGTGAATTGAACATGGATCTTCCGCATGGTAGCCGCGCTCTAATTCATTCGGTCAGACGCTGCGATACACACAAGCCGCGTTCTAATTCATTCGATCAGACGCTGCGATGCACACAAGCCGTGCTCTAATTCATTCGGTCAGACGCTGCGATGCACACAAGCCGCGTTCTAATTCATTCGGTCAGACGCTGCGATACACACAAGCCGCGTTCTAATTCATTCGGTCAGACGCTGCGATACACACAAGCCGCGCTCTAATTCATTCGGTCAGACGCTGCGATGCACACAAAAGAGAGAAACTTTCGACTCCAGTTGGCTGCGAGCCCTGGAATTAGCACACCACGTAGTTACTAGTAAAGTGCTTTTACAGATCTGTGGATAAGAAAAGGACATGAACCCACGAAGACCCAGGGTAAGAGGACAAAATGGGGCGATGGGTAGGGCATACTCTACGGAAGACACAGTTGAGTGTCACTAGACAAGCACTTGAGTGGATCCCACAAGGAAAACGAAAAGGAGGGCGTCCTAAACAGACCTGGAGACGTAAGTCTTCCCGAGGAACTGAAGAGTGTTCGACTTTCCTGGGAAACCATAAAGAAAACAGCCAGAGACCGAGAAAAGTGGCGAACAACTGTTGAGGTCCTATGCTCCACGAGGAACAGAGAGGAATAAGTAAGTAAGTGATATTGATTTCGCTACTGGCTCCCCGTCATATGGTATTTAATCAGGTTATTTCAATATTTTATTTTGTTGGTACTCTTGGCACATCTACATAATTATAAGCCATTTTAGCAGAATCTTCATTTTCTTAACATTCTTCCGTAAAACCACACCTGATCGATCCTTCATGGCTTCCAGATTTGTATTTGTCCATTGGTTAAGTGTTTAGTATTCACTTTCCGACAATGAACAAAGCGCAGTTGCAAAAATAACTACATGTGAAATGCGGTACCTGTGAAAAGTTACCAACAACACGAGAAAAGACAGTCACCAACATCAGCATAAGAAAGAAAGTTGGTACAGAGCATTGCTTGAATTACATTGAAAAACAAAGAATGAAGTGATTTGGCCACTTAATAAGAATGCACCCAAACTCCACAGTATACAGTCTTCTACAACAGAGCATCAGGAAAGAAGGCGAAAGACCACGAAAAAGATGGTTAGATGACATAGCAGAATCCTGTTAAAGAGCAAAAATAACAATCGCCCAAGCCACCATAACAGTGCAAGACAGAAACAGAAAACCACGACACTGGGCAACAACCGGGTAGCAGTGTGACGACAACAAAAGAAGATTCACTTCCCAAATATATCTTGGCAGTAACATAGATATAAAATACGTGAAGCAAAACCTATTGTCTCCTGATACCAATGATGATGAACACAGATAAACAATAGAGGAACAGATAAGGATATCAAAATAGTAATACAAAAGACAAGAGAAGTTTCGAGTACATTGGGAAATAAATAAAAATTCAATTCAATCATGTCCAATAATAAGCTAAGGATTTTTAACTGTAATAATGTCAAGTCGGCACTAATGTAACGCTTTGAGGCATGGAGATACAATTTCCAGGTTTTCAGAAACGAGTACTTGTGCAGAATCGTCATCATCTTTATCAGTCATTGTCGTTTCTAATGGGACAATCGGAAGAGACAAAACATTTTTTTAATGCAATCCAATTTTGTGCATTTCATTTTTACCAGGAACCTTATGTTTTATGTATAGCTTTGAGCTCTGATTCAAAAGTGGATTCCATGCCTCTAGGTCACCTTTTTTTTTACGTTGTCATTGCAACTTCCATTGCATTGTGCAAGACCACAAACCCCATGTTGAAAACAGCTAGGACAGTGTTTCAATATAGAAAAAAAGACTGAATTCACAAAAATAGAAAGAAAAAAAGACTGAATTCACAAAAATAGAAAGAAAAAAAAGTGTAAGAACCTGTAATACACAATGAGCTAAAAAGACTTATTTTCATGGCAACTTATTTGACGCTGAGAAGCAATACAAGATTATAGACAAGAAGTACACCTTATATTGTTGTATGAGGCTTGTCCATTTTGAATTATTTCTTCTGATTTCTGTTTCACATAGATTAAAGCCTCTTTAAGCTGAGGCGTGGCACTTCAACCAAAGAAATCTCTTTTTTAATATCATTGTGCGAAGGTCAACAAACACACAAAATAATAACAATTCATTCTTTAAGGAGAAACCAATTATAAATTGTTATAACATAAATGGCATTATCCATCATTTTTTTCCTCGTTTTCCCGCTGTGAGTTCAGGCGTAGTCAGGGCGTCTAATATGGCACCTCTAAATGATTTTTGCGTGAAGACTAGCTTTCCTTATCAGTGTCCGTCTCCATTCAGGCGAGCCTTACTCTGACTTCTGAGGTACTTGTAATTTAGATCCCCAAATAAATTATAGGAAAACTTGTAGTCTAACCTCGCACCATGTGCACACCGAAATGTTTTTGAGTCGCAAGTTGCCCTCGGAATTAACCCAGCTCGTGGTTACTAGAGAAGCGTGATATCGACTTAGCTATCGGCGCCCCAATCCGTCATTAATTTCACAATTCATATATGAATTTTAGGATTAGGGGAAGTAACACATAAAGTTAAAAGTTTCGGTATTATTTGGTTTATCTCCCCCTGGAACATTTGTGACGTCACACCGGAGAAGTACAGAAATTCTGATTAGATTATGTATGTGTAGTTGTTCTTTGGTGGCGTCTCTGGCCTAGGGGATAGTGACTCGGACTATTAACCCCAACGGTCTGAGTTCGAATCACGATGTGGAAAATTTGGTTGCAAATTGTTTCGTGTGGATTTTTACAAAAGAACGATGGCACCACCCGTTCAGAAAGCAATGCCTAGACAAATCACAAACAGCGTTAAAAAGCGGGGTTGATTCGCAAAGTCCTGTAAAGGATATGCAATCAACTTTATTTAGTTGTTTTTGCCTTTTAGTCCAAATACATTCATCTTTTGTATTCTGTTTACAACAAATCTTTGCGACAATATCAGCACAGAAATTATAAGTCTGCTATAGAGTTCATGCAGCAAAACTACAATGTAGAGTGGTCTTAATGGAGGTCATGTATGACTAAACATCGCTGGTCATTGAGGACATATAAATGGCACAGAAAAGAAAGAACATAGAGATTTTTTTTCGGATCCAGAAGCACTTGAGCTTTCAACTCTTCGGCTCGGTGTCATGGACATCGTAACCCTTCGGTTCAGTGCCACGTAACACTAAATCTGGAGAACATGTGGCTTTTCTGCCAGCCTGCTGAATTGAACCGCACTCACATGGGCTATCACCCGTCGTGCATCGCGCTACAAACATGCTGGACAGAGGAGGTAAACCAGAGATTAGTGAATCATATAAGATAATGAATACAGCAACCATATGGAGCATGTAGTTTAAAAGCAATCGGAAAACACAACACAACAGACTTATCATCATCAACATTGGCGTCCACATAAATTTTTCCAGGTTGCAAAACAAATTTTTTACATTTTGAGTTGGTAGTTTATTACGCAGAAGACAATTATTGAGAAGACCATATTGACATAAAACTGTGTTATCAAAATGCCATTTTCCAGGTGGTGGCACTTGTCCCCTCTTGTCTTAACCTATGGACGCAGGTGCATTGAATTAGATGACAGATGTCAGTGTTGACAAACCAGAGCTGACCACAGCTATACTCCAAGTTGCAGACCTAGTAACAGGTTGCATCACTACAGTCTGGTGAGGTGAGCAGGGATCAAAGAGGGAAGACAAACCAACTCCAAAAGAATGTGATACTGAACACATCCATGTCATGTTGATAGATATAGATCACTGTAAACTATGCCACTAACAGAACAAACATAGAAGACAAGATAGTAAATCCAATTGCAGATTCTACAAAACCACAATTATCAACACAAGACAGCAGCTTCATAGCAATTTATAACTTGAACTGAAAGATACTCAATAGAGAAATAGAGACCAGATGCCAAAAAGCAAATGCAGTGACCTACCAGCTGGCACCACTGCCACAACACCCAAAGATAAAGATGGAAGTGAAAAGATAGATGATAAAAAGTATTTTTCTACCAACACTTTGTTACCAGTGTCAAACTTGCTATCTGACAGCAACACATCACAGAAAGTTCGCCACCTGTGAAATGAAATGCTTGAGGAAGGCAGAGGGAGTCACCAGGAATGATAGACTACGAATCGAGGACATCAGAAGCAGTGGGCATTAACTTCATGCACCGAATACATTGAAATACAACAAATGCAGTGGTTTGGCCATTTAATGAGAATGGAGTACAACCAGCTACCAATAAAAGCATACAATAAAAAGAGATCAGGTACAAGAGCCAAGGGAAGACCAAGTAAAAGATGGATAAATATCAAGACCATACTACATAAACATGGATATAGCACAACAAGGGCAACTCATCTGGCCCTGGAACGCAGATCAAAGCTCCCACCCCCTAACGCTTAATGGCAAGAGTGGACAACCAATTCCATCATCCACCTGGGGATAGACAATAGACTGAAAGAAAACCAATAACACAATGTAAATTCACAAAAATCTAGTTTCATATTTTCATATCCTTCAAGTCTTATATTTCATTAAACTACACAAGTAAATTACACATATATACATCAGACAAAGACAGACTATGGAATATAGATGAATGTGTATAACACTTAGTTTTTTTTAGTCCCTGAAATACTGAGATATGAGATGCAACAATAAGATGATGATCTGTACTGTGCATGAACCATCCAATCTTAGCTAGAGTGATTGATTGATAGACCATCAATCATTGCACTTTGGTGAGCAACCCTGTGTACTCTGATCTCTTCTATATATGAAGATCTCAGTGACAGTGCATGAACTCCATAGCACCGGCAAGTGACCCAATGTAATTTAGAAGATATTTTGATGGAATTGTATTTTTAATCTTTCTCAAATTAATTTTGCTTGGGAAGCTGCTTTCCAGCCTGCTCTTCTCAATTTTGAATTGCCAAGTTCTTTTACATGCTCAACTTGAACACGGGACCTATGTTTTATTGTCTGTCTCCGATAGGACTAGGAACTCAAATCTCACCTACACTGAGATCAGGGATCTCTGGAAAAGTATCCGCATGGCTCCATGAGGGAGCGAACAGGGGACCTTTGGAATGAGAGGCAAGCACCTAACCTCTACACCACAGATCCCAAGCAGAACCCTCACTGCAGGTTGCCCTCCAGCAGTGGTCCACCTTGGCTTGTTTCAGTTTGGAATATCTTCATTGCACTCCAGAAATGTTCATAGGTGTTCTGATCTTAGCAATATCTCTAACAGTATCCAGCGACCGACCATACCAGTTCGATTGATGAGCCTACTCATATACCTGTTGTGCTGTACTTTTCTGGCCACTCCAATCTTCAATCCCATCTCTTGCAATCTAGCAGTTGACATGGATTGGTTTAAATGAAAATCATCTTTGCGGTCACACTCTATGAGGGCGTTCAGAATGTCAGCTCTATCCATTGGCTGGCCCCTGAATATGAAGGCAGAGTCAGCCAACCAGTCTGCTCTCTCATTGCCAATGATACCCATGTGCCTCAGAATGGAGATAAGTGTACCTCAGGTTAAGATCTCCAAGGAATTTGGTATATATAATCACCTGGATGTTCTCACACATGATTTCATCAGTTCATGTTTCTCAGTCCCACTTTCAAAAACAGGGACTTATGTTCTGGAACTTAGTCACAACCTACATCACCAAGAAGATTGGTATATATATAATCATCTTGATGTTCCGTCTCTCTATTCTGCACAGACAGTAGTAAGATTAACGTCTCACAGCATTGATCTTTTAACTCACAACCATATGAAAGAGCAAATGTACTACTATTGTTTAATTCGTATTGTTCAACATTCAGTGGTTTATTGTTAGTACTTTCAACAACAAAAACTCAGACAGAGTATGTAATACTGGTTGTTTAAGTGATACAAGATGGCCATGGAACCTACAGATGAGACACATACATTCATTGTTGGTGATGCTATTATGTAAATATTGCAGTTTTCATGTTATTTCGCTTGGATATTCTATACATGATTTCTGAATGGGAACAAAGTAACGAAACACCAAAAACAAAACAAGAGTTATAAAGTAACTACACACACCAAAAACACAAGAGTTAGAGACAACTACTTCCTTGTTTATAACAACAAAGCAGGAGTCCTGCCCTTCTAACAATGAGGTAGAAAGGAATGACTTAATCTCTTAACATTAGCTATCGCATTGAAAAAAACAAGCTGTAGCCTATTAAATTTTGTTTCACTACTCAGTTATGTACAGACTGTAAGCTGTAGTTTTTCTAAATTTCAACAATAAATGATGAAGGACATGTAATTCTATAGATAACTGAATGTACTTTTGTCCCAAGCTAACAGAATGTGAGAATAAATAAAGAAATTTTAACTATCAGATAGTGTTTGAGCACATATGGCAACAAAACAAATCATGGTATAACTTAGGCACATGGCCAACAAAGACAGTCAAACTGGTGCAAATAGCAGCACTTGATAGTCAATGTGTTAAAACACAAAATAAAATCCATATGAATTATACCACCCATCTACTTTTTATTAGGGAAAAAAACAACCTGGTCTCCAACAAACTTGTCTACAAGATCTTCAACCAAAACACAGGCTCTAACAATAAAATGATAACAAGTGCTGTTTTTTTGCTTGAGAAATTCTGGATTGCATTGTCAAGATTATATATTGAAACATGAATGAGTTAAACAACAAAGTTTTAAACATGATTAATGGTAACATAAGGTTCAAGTCAACATTTGTTAGATGGGTAAATACTTGTGTTGTATATAATCTAGAAATTGAAATTAAATGTAATAACTAGCTTTATACTAAAGATAATAGTAAGAAAATATGAGATACATGGGTTCATATATAAATTAATTAATAACATATACAAACAGCACATGTAGCCTACTAGGTCCCTAAATCAGATCAGAAATCTGAACATAGATTAGTTTTGTTATTTCTTATCTCTTCTTGATTCTTACCAACATAGATTAGTTTTGTAATTTCTTATCTCTGTTTTTTCTTCTGTGTTTGCCTGCAGTGAATTTGGGAGGTAGCCATGACGAGTGTTATGGTGCATCTGATTTTTGCGCGGAAGCCTGCTTTGCCATTTTACTGGTGTCCCTCGCTGTGCAGGCAGGTCTTTGCTGACTTCAGAGGTAAATCTCTTCTTGATTCTTACGAACATATATTAGTTGTTTCATATTTTCTTATCTCTTGTTGATTCTTACCAACATTGATTAGTTTCATATTTTCTTTTAGTTTTGTATTTTCTTATCTCTTGTTGATTCTTGCCAACATTGATTAGTTTCATATTTTCTTTTACTTTTGTGTTTTCTTATCTCTTCTTGGTTCTTACTAACAGATTAGTTTTGTATTTTATTATCTTGTGTTGATTCTTACCAAATATATCTTTATTAATACATTAAAGAAAGCAAACAAATCACTACACAAAAAGGACCGTTTCCTGAGCTTTGGAAGAGAAGATCAGAAAATATATTACAGGTCACAGGAAACCATACAAAGTGAAAGAAGGAATAGACAAATTACTTCTGCAAGTGATAGGTAGAACAATGTAAATCTGTGTACCATAAAACGATTTTCAACAGCAGAATAACACATTGTGTTGAATACAAACCAAGAAGTCTGCATGTTATGATGTTGCCCAAAAAAGCAAGTCAAGACTATGAAACAACAATGAAGATGTAATAAAAAAAAAAGGGCTGCCAGGACTACTAAATCTGAAGTAAATATGGATACACAAAATGTACAATCTAAAATGAGTAAAATGTTAAGTAGAACTGAAGCTACAACTTCAATGAAAAGTACATTGTTCATGTCAATTCCAGACGCCAATGCACAATACAAAGCAACTAAAGAGGGTTGTAAATAGTGCAGATATAACTCTTATCAGGCGAAACTTTTTCTTTGGCAATTTCTGGTCATCCACTTAATCCACTATGAATCACAATCTGGGTAGTCAGCCTAAGGTCTGTATGGTTTCTCCAAAGCTTAGTTTTCAGGTAGTCTGGGCATCGCTGCATGTTGCTTCTCAGCTCTGCTAGGAGAGGACAGTTTTGCAATATATGCTTTGGTGCCTATTCCACCTGTTAACACTGGCAAAGAGCTGTATGACTTATTCCTGGTCTATTAAGTGTTTGTTGAGTCTGCGATGCCTGGTACATAGGCAAAATATGATGTGGTCTGTTCTGCAAAAATCATTAAAGAAGGTTTTTCCATCATCATATCCAATGGGTTTTTTTTCCAGTCTATTGCAGATTTTCTCTTTATAAGGGTTTTTATTTCATGAGAAACAAAATGCCACAGAAACAAAGACAGAGTACACCAAGTGCTACAACCAACATAGCGAAAATTGAGACGAAATGTGTTTCAAATTACCTATCTTCATTAGATTCACACACATACTAGAAAACATCACCAAACACACAAAAAACCACTATAAGTGAATGTTTTAAATAATGTCAGATATAATTGTCCCTAATTAGTCACCAAGTTCACACCTGAACAACAGCAAATCAATGATAAGACATTAGTTCTCATTATCAATACTATAAAACACTGTATATACAACAATGTACTACAGTTTCCTTATTGTGGACCTGCAGTTTGAGCTAAATCTTGCCAAGCTGTTTCATTGCCTGAAAGAAACAAAAAACAATATGAAAATGTTATATATATAAATGAAGATAGTAGACAGATAGTTCTGAGATGGCAGATTGTTATCTGCTTTTTTCTGTTGAGTCTGCTGATAGACTCTTGTGGGCTTGGTTTGATAGAACATTCAAGAATTTCAATTTGAAGTATGGGTACAATGAATTATGTCCGTTTTGTGTTTTTTTTTTGGGCCAGTATTTATTCATCTTTTAGTCAGTGAAATCTGCATTCTATTTTGTTATCCTAGAATGAAAATTAGTTTAGATTGTGTACCAAATCAACAATATTTAAAGATATCAATGCAAATTAAACCAAAACATTTATATTCTCT
Organism: Arion vulgaris; assembly: GCA_020796225.1. Taxonomy (NCBI): domain Eukaryota; kingdom Metazoa; phylum Mollusca; class Gastropoda; order Stylommatophora; family Arionidae; genus Arion; species Arion vulgaris. The sequence continues at coordinate 30,632,248 of CM036756.1, forward strand.
TAACAATATCATTAAATCACTGAATGACTATTTAGACTGTGTAATAATATAAACATTTTGTTCCACCAATTAATGAATAATAATTTTACTTCATTTGAATATCGGACTGAATCACTAAATATCCAATACTTTTACTTCAAACATACAAATGCAGCATAGACAAAGAAAATTGCGAGTGGTTAGTTAAAGACAGGCAAGCATGATGAGCAGCAGTGAGGTGTAGCTTAAAAAAGAAAAACATCATCACATATAGAGGCAAAAGAGAGCAAAGAGACCATCCTATGTATCAGCTCTAGTAACTGTGGCAAGGATTGCCCCTTTAGAATAGGCCATTACAGCTACACCAGACATTGTGATTCAACATAGAAAAAACTACATGATGCACGAAACCTATTGTCACCTCAGACAAAAAGGACAATGATGATGACAAATGCATGTAAACTTGATTACACTTTCTCAATATTACACTTACCTCAAGCATTGTAGTTCCAAGCTTTGCTGGGGACATGCTGATAAAAACACCAGCTGCTTTCAGTGCATTAATTTTTTCTTCCGCTCCTCCTTTCCCACCGGCAATAATAGCTCCAGCGTGGCCCATTCTTCGGCCAGGAGGAGCAGTCAGTCCAGCTATGAAAGACACTACAGGTTTCGCGTTGGCTCCCTGAAAGAATAATTAAATATACATAGAGCTAGTTCTATGACTAGAAGCAAGTACAAACAGTTATTTGTATACTGTGGCTCGTTTGTTAAATACACTGATCATTCTGTCCTTAGGCACCCAATTCTGCTAGTACAACATGTCATTCAAAACTCATTAAGCCGATAGAATTACTATAAAGTTTAGAGCCTCAATCCAACAAGTGATCGCCGAGAAACCAAAGACCATGTTCATCTTAAACTCCCTGATGATCGAGTCTTATGTTTTTATCTGACAAACAAACTGTGCAGGCTAGATAATGTGCATGTGGTGTGTGACGGCCGAATGTCCTGTTCTCAGTCAGAAGATTGTTGTGTGTTGTTTTCTATTGTCTTCTGGTGGGGCTCTTGTTGGTATTTGCTGTTAGTATGCATCATTCAATGACATGGTATGACATATAACCAACATTTCACCAATGACATCAGAATTTCTTCACATTACTGTGAGGAAACACAAACTTAAACCCTCTATTCCTCACCGTATTATACTGTTGCAAGTATTCTGCTGCATTCTCTTCAGCTTGTCCACCAATTTCACCTATCAAGACAATACCTGTGGCAAAAAAACAAATCTTGTTAGGGGATATGGTGATGAGTTTTTTGGAAGGCCACAGATATCAATACGAGAGCTTAAATAGTCAGAGATACACAAGTTGCATGGACGAAGCAGTCATCGACTCATAGCTGACTGCTAGCACCAGAACAAAGGTGACCTAGACTCCATTCCGCCTACCCGTGGCAGCCCTATAAACAGATAACTACCAAGAAGTCTGTCTATGTTTGTGGAGACAGAAGATGGAGAAGCTAACCTAGTACACAAAAAAGATTATGCTGAAGTCGGATGTATCGGATCGAAAGGTGCAGATACCACAGCTCACGCTTCTTCTTCGCTCTTTACGACCACTTTTAATCACTCCTTGTGACGTTTGATCTTTGCCAAGAACGTGTATACGTTGCACATAGGTTTGGTAGGCCCATAAACGCATAGACTTCTACACATTTAGGACACATGCATCAGATTTCAGCCAAACCTCCTTAGTCGCCTCTTACGACGTGCGTGGCAGGTAACAGTGGTTCTATTCTTTACACCCCAAATTTGGGTCCCTGTAACTACTGGGCGACAGCTCACGCTGAAAACTGCTACACAACACATCTTGTTCTCCGCTCTGCATCCTGTTATAACCAGTGAGAACCAACAAGGAAGAAGAAGAAAAAGTCATGGTAAGTGCATTTGCTTTCGTAGGTGCATGTTCCCAGGATCAAATTCCTCAGTTGGAGTGGGATGCTCTTAAGCTGTTCTTGAAATATACACTCAATAAACAAAGAAAACAAAAAAGCAAATTAAATACTACTTCTTCGAGCGCACCATATCAACCCCTTGTCAACCACTCAGTGTGATTTGTATGTGATCTGAGCCTAAGAGCGATTGTATGTTGTGCCAGCTATGCGCCTACAAGTAGTCCGGCACATCTGATTTCTGCAAAGCTTTTTATTTACTAGGGTAGCTTCCTAGGTCCTACATCAGTTGTCTCTTACGACATGCCTTGAAGGTCGCAGTGGTAGTATTCTTTGCTTCCTTATGGCGCTGGTGCCCATAACTGGTACAATGTACAATCGCTCTTAGGCTCAGATCACATACAAATCACACTGAGCGGTTGACAAGTGGTCTATATGGAGTGTTCGAAGAAGCTCCCTTATGGGCCCGGCACCTCACAGGCGAACGTGATACTATGGTTTCTTGTGCAATTTCTGGTCTAGTATCGCTGACTTCAGCCCCTTTTCAGAGGGAAAGAGTGCTCATACCTTTTAACTTAGTATTCTTCTTCTTCTTCTGCATTCTCACTAGATTGGGATTTCGGATTCTCTAACAAAGGCAGCCGTCTGTCTCAGATTATCAGACACGCCATACAGTTTGTCTTGGACACTAGTGTAAGTGGGCCACCTCTTTCTTCTCAAGTCTGCATACTGGGGGCAGTTCTGTAGGATATAATTCCTATGATTTCTGCACTTAGTATTCAAGATAACACGAACACTGCCTATTGACAACGGATAGCGACAAAACATTGGACGTCATCCAACTCCAGCATTCCCATCCATCAAAAACAAAATTTCTACGATCATCAATTATTTAATTCTGCAGAAACATAATGCCAAATATCCTGCTTCAGTATTTCACACTACCTGCATATTTTGTCCTTAGAAAATATGACTAGTGTTAAATAAAAACTTCTTCCAGCGCTCCATATCGACCACTTGTAAACCACTTGTGATTTGCATGTGATCTTAACCTAAGAGCGATTGTATGTTGTGCCAGTTATGCGCCTACAAGTAGGCCAGCACATCCAATTTATGCGATGCTTTTATTTACTAGGGTAGCTTCCATAGGTCCTACATCAGTCACCTCTTACAACATGCCTTGTAGGTTGCAGTGTACTATTTTTCCTTCCGTGTGGGCCCGGCACCGAAGGACGATAAGCTAATTTAATCAAACAGAACACTCAAATGAAGCACAGCTTAAACTAAGCAGGAAATGTAACCAAAAGAATATAAGATGATAAAATTAATCTAGAAATAGCTACATATTGTACGTATTTCTTTAAAACTTATGTTGATAAATGAATTGTTACCTTCGGTCTGTGGGTCGTTCAGAAAAACTTCAAGACAATCAATAAAATTTGTTCCATTGAAAGGGTCACCGCCAATACCCACACACAATGACTGCCCTAATCCAGCTTGTGTAGTCTGATGAACAGCTTCATAGGTCAAGGTACCTGATCGAGACACAATTCCTGTGGATGACAAACGGAGACATTAAATTCATATTTTCTGTAGTACTGAGCTCAACCTAGTAAGAAAATGTAAGAAATGTACAGTTCACTCACAGACAGTAGGTATTTTTACAATTAAGTAAGAACATTTCAATTTCTGTTATAATTAAAACAAATTTTGAATACTTCTGGAGTAAAACATAAATATTTCTTCTTCTTCAGCGATCTCTGGTCATGTGCTTCATTTACTGTGGACCACAAACTGGGCAGTCAGCTTCAGGTCTGTCAGGTTTCACCAAAGCTTAGTTTTTAGGTAAACTGGATGTGGTCACATGTTTCTTCTCAGCTCACCCAGGAGAGGACAGTCTTGCAGGATTTGTTCCGGTGTCTGTTCCACCTGTTGACACTGGCAGAGAGCTGTTTGACTTATTCCTAGTATATGTAAGTGTTTATTGAGTCTGCAGTGTCCGGTGCGTAGTCGAAATATTATGACCTGGTCCTTTCTGTTTAGGTCTTTGAGGGAGTCTTTTCCATAATCATATCCTGTGTTTGTCTTTCAGTCTACTGCAGATTTTCTCTGTAGGGGTTCTGACCTATTGAAAAGATAGGGGTTGGTAAATTTGCTCTTTGGCACTGCCCTCCTTAGCTAAGACATCAGCACTCTCATTGCCTGCAATGTCACAGTGAGACTTATTCCTAGTCTATGTAAGTGTTTGATAAATATTTAGAGGCAGGGCAAACTTCTGGAAAATGATTTGACTTTTTTTCAATCTCTGGATTTATGAGTTTTAATAATCCTCTTTTAACTAGTGCCAGGTAGCAAAATCATAAAGAACTTTTTCAGTTCTAAATCTCCATAAAAGTTATTAGTAATAGAGGTATTTAGTGGTAGCAGCGGCTTGCATAGATCTTTCTGTGCTGGACAATCAATACTGTGATACTTGATTGCTTTCTCATCCTGTCTACTGCAATGTTAACAGTATGATGTATGGTCCACAGTCACTCTGTGCAGATGTTTGTTGCATAAAGATGTTTGGGAATATGTGTAGTACGCAGACTTAATGTGCTCTGGTCTCTGCGGTTTAGGTTGTTGGTGTTATTCTTTGGATTTCACTATCATGTTGATATATAAGGCTCTTGCAATCTCACCTGCAGTCCAGTGATCTATCCATTGTCTGCAGTTGCTATGGATCCTTTACTTTATAGAATTATGGAAATGGTTGGTTGCAAAATTGGTGTTTCCTGTTTTGTCAATTTATCAGCACTTTCACTGTCTCTGTTACATATGTGTCCAGGTATCCCCTGCAGAATTGTCTTGATGTCGTAGGATGTGATTAGGTTTATGGCATTTAGTATGATTCTTATAGATTTCTCTGCTGTTTGGATCTGGTTTTCAATGGCCTGAAAAGTAGATAGGGAATCTGAGAAAAAGACAAAAGTTTTATGGATGTCCATCTCTGTGCAGTTTTCAAGTTAGTCTCTATGAGTATCACATGCCCGATTCATCTCCAGCATCTCTTTTGGATGATGGTGCTTATATTCTCTTGCTGAGTCTGTGTAAGTAGTTCTCAGTTAGAGATAGAATTTGATCAGAACAAGATCTTTTGCAGACAAGTTGTATGACGAGGGAGAGGTTGGGCATATCTTTGTCTGTCATTCTCCAGCATTCTGATCCATACGGTACAGCCGATAACACACAGTTGTGATGTGTATTAATCTTGGTTCTGATGCTGTATCGGACTGATTTCCAGACTGTCTGAAGGATCATGAATGCACTTCATGCCTTACTCAGTCTGCTTTTAATGTCAAATCCAGCTCCTCCTTGCATACCTATTATTCATTCTTCTTCTTCTTTGCGTTCATTCTTTACGACCAATTTTAATCACTCTTTGTGATATGTTTGATCTTTGCCAAGAGAACGTGTATACGTTGCACATTGGTTTGGCAGGCCCCTAAACGCTAGACTTCTACACGTTTAGGACACATGCATCCGATTTCAGCCAAACCTCCTTAGTCGCCTCTTACGACATGCGTGGCAGGTAACAGTGGTTCTATTCTTTACACCCCAAATTTGGGCCCCGTAACCACTCGGGCGATTATTCATTCTATAGCCAGAGGTCTTTAATGGCAGTATTCAAGTTTACAAGCTGTTTCCAACATCTTCCAGCCCACACTAAAATCACACTGATCATCAACAACAGGATCAGATACATCTACCGAAACATCAATAATAATTGGATAGTAATCACAACCTTCATCTTCTTCGAACGCTCCACATCGACCACTTGTTAACAACTATGTGTGATATGTATGTGATTTGAGCCTAAGAGCGAATGTGCGTTATGCCAGTTATGCACCTACAAGTAGGCTAGCACATCCAATTTCTGCGATGCTTTTTATTTACTAGGGTAGCTTCCTAGGTCCTACATCAGTCGCCTCTTACGACATGCCTTGTAGGTCGCAGTGGTACTATTCTTTGTTTCCCCTTGTGAGCCCGGCACCACACGGGCGTAATCTTCATCTCACGATGCTTGTCTTGTTCTTACATTACCAAACTAAATCAGTACATGACTTTACATGCTGGAGTGACATTCAGAATTATCTAAGTAACTGTTGGACAACAAATGCTCAGACATGTTCAGCTGAAAAAAGGAATCACATATGAGGACGTCCTGAGGGCAGCGTCATCCACTTAAAAATGTTTTTCAGGGATTTTCTAAAAATAAATGACAAATATAATGTGCTAAAAATGACATGCCTAATTACTATTGTCTATCCCCAGATGGATGATGGAATTGGTTGTCCACTTTTGCCGTTAAGCATAGAGGGTGAGAGCTTTAATTTGCATTCCAGGGCCAGATGTGCCTAATTAAAATGTTCAAAAAAAGCAATAAATAAAACATAATTATAAGCAATTAAAATGCTCACCTATTTTTCCTGGTTTATGTATGTGTCCAGGCATAATTCCTATTTTACAGGCTCCAGGCTGAAATACGGAAGAAATCATGGATTCTTTATTCCAAATCACCAAATGGATAAATAAAGAGGATAAAAACTATCTCACTACACAGCACATTTAACTAAATCAACCTAAGACACTAGATATGTACCGTGTTACATCCTCATCCTTATTTATAAAAAATGTTTCTCAGACACCAAATTAAGGCTGGGATAACTTGAGAGCTGATACAGTTGAAGAAAATTTCTACAGGTAATAATGTTTTAATTCTCGTATGTATGCAAGTTTCGTGGGATTTTTGCAAAAGTAAAAATAGACCTCACAGCTCAGAAAGCAATGGCAAACTACTGAACGTATAAGTGGTGTCTAGAAAATCAGCGACTCATTTACTGTGGTTGGTGGCTACGTCCTGCAAAGGATATGCCACGATTTTGAATTTTGTTCATGTATGGCAGCAAAGTCAGTAACAGCAAATCTCAAACAACTAATTTTGAAGCAATTCTGCTCTTATTTCTTGGTAACGGAATCCTCTCTCATACCTCAAGGTATATTGGGGAATATGAAGTTGAGCCCATATTTTTGTACCTTGGGTGATGTGGATGATGCTGGCCGCCTTTACTTCCCAGTGCTTTTCCTGGTACCTAATTGAGGCTGGGTCAACCTGAGAGTCATTACGGTATAAAATCTATTCCACTGCCACTGTGGAATTAAACCAGGGACCACTTCGCCTAATGCGCAAATTCACTACCAACTGCATGCAATTCACTACAACTATGCTATCTATCATTTTTTGTGCTGCAAGTCAATTTAAAAAAAAAACAGGATACACCACATAAGATAATGAATATCAGTAGTTAGTGTTTGCATAAACTGTAATGGAGACAGTAACAATTTTTGAATGTATAATTTCTCTCACTTTAATAATGCCTGGACAGTTAGGGCCTATAAGTCGAGTCTTTCCTTGGCGGACAAGCTTGTGTTTAACTCTGACCATGTCCTGTTGTGGGATGCCTTCTGTGATACAGACTACAAGAGGGATTTCTGCATCAATGGCTTCTATGATAGCTGCTGCGGCAACAGGAGGAGGCACGAAAACAACAGTGGCTGTAGCACCTGTGGCATCTTTAGCCTGTTGAAACAAAAGCATATCTCACTTAGGTCACACTTTATTTTGAAGATCTGAATTTGGAAAAAAATGGTTTACCTGTGGTTTATTTGTAAGACAATAAATGATAATTTCTTTTATCTTCTTCTTTCGTTGCTCTTTATGACCAATTTGAATCACTCTTTGTGATATGTTTGATCTTTGCCAGAACGTGTATACGTTGCACATTGGTTTGGTAGGCCCTTAAACGCAGACTTTTACACGTTTAGGACACATGCATCCGATTTCAGCCAACCCCCTTACGATATGCGTGGTAGGTAGCAGTGGTTCTATTCTTTACCCCCCAAATTTGGGCCCCGGTAACCACTCGGCGATTTCTTTTATAGTATCATACTATATTTTTTAATACAAATTTTAGGGACAAAATTTTGTCAAATATTTTTTTTAATCTCTAAAGATGTCTCAAACTTGGTTTAATGCAAATTACATTATACTGTTCAGCCATTTAACATGATTACCATCCAACAGTACCCCCACTAAGAGCACCATTATTCAGTTAACAATGGTTTCAAGGCAAAAAGACACCCACACAAGCGATGGAATGCAAAATTATCAAGAGGCAGAAGGTACCATTATATATGAGGTGCATCTGGGTTGTGCGTCTGTAAACTCTGCCTCCTCGTTTTGAAAATAACCGGACGGGCGAGCCAGTAAGCGCAGTTCCCCAGTGTCAATAACCAATTGTGTGCATAGTCTCTAATGGCTGAGCGTGCCTCTTCGCTTCTTCACATGAGCAGGCTCCCAGCGAATAAGGGACAAGGTGGAGTCTGCTATTAAGACTCACTTGCTCGTCTGTCGTGGTCTTATTGGTGTTGTGTGTGTGTCCGTATATCGAAGTTTCTGGGTCGTGATGTGATACAGTCAGTCTAAAATTTTAAAAGCTCGACAGTGGTCTCGTTAAAAGGCCCGGCTCTTGCAACGAGCTTGTGGGTCCTCAGGTAGAAATATGGTGTCATTCTTTGTTGGCGAGGCGCAGTCTTGCCGGCAAACGCGGAAGCAGCGCTCGGCGCTCGCTTCAATTCGCATTTTCACTGGGACGTCGGGATCCACTCTGCACAGAGCGCCATCTCCCTACCCCGAGCATTGACGGTCCAGTCACGTCCATGACAGCTATCTGGTTGATCCTGCCAGTAGCCATATGCTTGTCTCAAAGATTAAGCCATGCATGTCTAAGTTCATACTGTCTCACAGTGAAACCGCAAATGGCTCATTAAATCAGTCGAGTTTACTTAGATGACATGATCGATTTCCCCCTTCCCGGACAGCCCAGAGGGTGGGAAATGGTGAGGTAGGCACTAGGGCAGAGCGAGGCGCCTACGGACATTGCAAGGGTGGCCACATGTGGCGAAAAATGTGAGCACGAAAAAGTCGATGGTGACAGGGCATCAGGGCAGAGCTAGCACGCACGCTGGCAAAGTCATAGTGGGTCTCATCGAGGGGCAGGACGGCATGGCAAGAGGGTGTGCGTCCCACCCACATGAGTAGAACAACTGAAAAGCCCAGCAGAGGCAAGACCAGTGCAAGCGCGGCAGCGGCAAACAGGGTGTGCATCCCACCCAAATGTACAGAATTACTGGAAAGCCCAGCAGAGGTAAAGCCAGTTTCCGCTCGCAGGGAACTACTGCTGCCTTGTAGTTGATTGGGGACAATCAAAGGCTAGCGAAGCAAACCGCAAACAAACCTGAATGGCGGCAAACCAAGGTGTTCATTAAAATGACCGGTTTTGCTGGACAGATGGTGTTCATAAGCCCGGGAGGGCAGGCCGTCTAAGGGTCGCTGCCCTAAAAGAAAATAGCAACCCACTGCCTTGTGGGTTACGGCTGGGAACAGTCAAAGGCTAGCGGAGAGCGAACCACACACAATAGCTGGCTGAAATCGAACACCCCACCGAAGGATAAGCTACTGTGCTCAAAATGGTGCGCGTACATTACGTTCTGATGTCTGGCAGTTTATACATCACAATAAGAATGATATAACCTAGCCTAGAACGATCGAAAGAAGAGAAAAAAAGAATATGAAGTGCACATAAGAACACTTGTTGCCAGAACTCTTCGCTGACAGGCATAACAGGGGTTCAGGAAAGAAAGAAGAAACAAGACATTGTATTGCTGGCCCATTCATACCAACATACTCAGGGGGAATATGTCAGACTGCACAAATACAGTCAACAGGTTGAATTGAACATAAACCTCAAGGAGACAGAAGTTATTGCGATAAATTTAAACAACCCAGCATCAGCCAATATTGAGAACCAGAAGCTGGCAGTAACAAATATATTCACATAACTGGAGAGTGTAGTAACACCAGATGGGGATGATGGCAAGGATGTAAAACAAACTGAACAAAGCTAGAATTGTTTTTACCAATTTAATAACAGATCTTCCCAGTACAACAACAAAAATCAAATAAAAAATATAAAAGAGCAGCATGCTTTCAGTACTTTTGTATGGATACTTCATCTTCTTCGAACTAACCACTCTTTGTGATTTGTATGTGATCCGAGTCTAAGAGTGATTGTCGTGTGCCAGTTATCGCCCTACAAGTAGGCCAGCACATTCGATTTCTGCGATGCTTTTATTTACTAGGAAAGCTTCCCTACCTCAGTTGTCTCTTACATGCCTTTTAGGTCGCACTGGTACTTCTTCTTTGCGTTCGTTTTTTACGACCAATTTTAATCACTTTTGTGATATGTTTGATCTTTGCCAAGAATGTGTATACGTTGTACATTGGTTTGGTAGGCCCTACACGCATAGACTTCTACACGTTTAGGACATGTGCATCCGATTTCAGCCAAACCTCCTTAGTCCCTCTTACGACATGCGTGGCAGGTAACAGTGGTTCTATTTTTACACACCAAATTTGGGCCCTGGTAACCACTCGGCGGCACTGGTACCATTCTTTGCTTCCTTGTGGGCCCAGGCACCACACGGACGATAGATGTGTCATCAATTGCAGTGCCCTTATCCAACAGACAGTCACTAAGAAAATACAGTATTCCTCCGGCCTCCATCCATCTCCAAAACATTCACTAAAATACTGCAGCATCCCTTATCCCATCCATTTATCTCTATAAAAATACACACTATAGGTGTCTTTGATGTAAAGATGTCTAGACAAGCTTTGCCATGTACATTTACATGTTCAGAACAATAGATGCACATAAGACTATGGTGGATTAAAGCATATATAATTTGATTACCTCTTTTACTGATGCAAAAACAGGTAGACCAAGGTGTTTTTGTCCAGCTTTAGCTGCGAAACTCCTCCCAAAAAAATTTGTTCCATACTCAATGGCCTGTTGGCTGTGAAATGTGCCCTGCAAAAAGAACAAATCTGGGATAAGTGTTTTTGCTTAGTTAAGTTTAAAATAGAAATAAACAAAATGAAAAAGATGCAAACAAAAATGGGAGTTTTTTCCACACCAATTACTTCTCTACATATAACTCTTAAGAAAATGTGTGCAATTCAATCATACAGACTAACATGTATTTGCAAAATATACATGTTGATGATAAGTATGTCACTGCTGAGGTAGCTGTTCTTTCAGCACTCAGTGCCAAGTTCTAGCACTTGGCATCATGTAGAACTAGTGGGTTTTTTCCACAACATTAGAGTTAACAAAGGATGGCACACTGTGCACTCTACTGGTACTCTCCGAATATACATGGCTAAAATGTATGATCTAGTTCTGTGACATGGACTGCAAAGCTGGTGCCCTGAACTTTCCATACCTGTGCTAAATCCATTTTAAGATCCTGTGCACAGGATGTCATTCAGAAGATGGAATAAAGCTCAAAGCTCAGGTTTTCCCCCTCAAATACAATTCTCACCATGTTGCACCACTGGATAAATAGCATTGGACTTTTCTTGTACAGTTAATTCCTAAGAAACCTTGAAACTGCAAGTTTCCAAAAAGAACACACTGAGGTACTTGAGAACTTGTTTAGAAGTTTAACTATGATGTTCACACAAGAGCAATGTGTATCCCTTCCTATCCTTCAATAAATACAAATAAATTTCTCAATTCATTGATAATCTTTGCTATACTGCTATCCAGTAATATGCAATGTCATCACCAAACATCATAATATTATAGTATAATCTAAGTTTCACACTAAATGTTAATATGCATACAAAATATTCACCTGTTTTCCTGTAAAACCTTGACAAATGACCTTTGTTTTATCATTTATCAGCAAATTTTTCCGTGTATCTGTGTACACACTTCGAGCCACCAAACGTGGTAAAACTGTCAAATAAAACCATTTTAGTAAATTAGAATAAAGAAAAATTTTGTAACTAAATCTCCCTCTTGGATATTCAACTTATATTAATTTAATGTTATCCATCATCAACTTCCTGACAATCAATGCTGTTGATGCAAGTCTGTCCGATCTCTCATTGCCGCAAATACCTGCATGCCCATGACAGTAGATTAGATCTACTACTAGAGAGCCATGTTGGACCTTCTGAGACATCAACTGAGAGTCAGACTGAGATATAACGCAGGCGGAAAACTACGGATGCGTTCATCCTACACTCATCATCATCAAGGTGCATATCCTTTCTAGGACGTTGCTCTATTTGCAGCGCAGTTGAAATTCACTGTCTCTAGCCAGTTCACCCACTTCGTTGATGGTCATATTCATGGTTTCTTTAATATCTTGTAGCCATCTTCTTCTTGGTCTGCCTTTGCCCTCTAATATTGTTCTTTCCAGGTCATCGTGACGCTTGATGTGACCAAAGTATCTAATTTTTCTGTATAGTATGTTGTTTATCAGCCAATTCTCTTTAACACTTAGTTCTTTCAGGACATCAGTGTTCGTTCTTTTTTCTGCCCATGTTATTCATAGGAACCTTCTGTAGCATTTAGTTTAGAAGGACTGGATTTTCATTCTTGTTTTTGTGTAATGGTCCATGATTCACAACCATAAGAAGTCACTGGGAAAATGCATGCTCTCAATTTTAATATTTTGCTGGTCCTACAATAGTAGGGGCTTGGGAGGAAGGGCGCAATGTTCTAACCGTTCTTGGCAAAGGCTGTTTATATTATATATCATAATAAGAATGATCAAAATGGCAGAGAGAAGCGATAGAAAAGTAGAAGAGATACAGCAATCAACTACGGCCCCAGACTACAACACAGTGTGAGTGTCAGTAACGTAACCTAAACGATCTCAACCTTCAGTTGAGCATCATTATCATACTTCATAGGCTAAGCCATTTACTTCTTCTTCTTTCTTCTTTGCGTTCAGTTTCGTATGCTCGTCTAAATCATGAGATGGGTTGCCTCTATGAAGCTGCATGTCAGTTGTTCTTCGAGAGTTCCCCATAGCTTGGTATGTAAGCTTTGTTCATGAGGCCATGTTTCATTTCGTTGGTGTATGTATGATGGACATGACTGCAGGATGTGCTCTGGGGTCTGTGTTTCTGTAGCCATTTACAATAACCATCACTAACCCATCATGTATCAAGTATAGATCTTGAGTAATTCAGTCAGATTAACTTGCGGTGAAGCTAGGACTAGCCGAACTGAGACACACACAAGTGATAATCTAACATCAGCACTCTTACACTAATTACAGTTACACCCTGCTCACATTGAGTCCTAAGTGCAGCACCAATGAATGCACCATGCCGCATGCCATTCACCATGACCATGATTGATTCAGTTTACTTTATCGTATCCGACCGTATCGCACACCTGTCACACCAACACTCCACAGTAGACTGAGTAGTCCAGTCACTCCATGATTTGAAACAGTGAGCACTACAGTTACACTTAAAGTCTACTCTGCACAATAGTTTAACTACAAAATACATTGAACTTTGCACTAAAACTAGTACACAAATACTCTACAGCTGAGATTTAATTTAATGATTAACTAACCGAGTCGTGACTCGGCCTACCCCCGATCATTGATTGTGAAATTTCATCATATTTAAACATAAAACAAGTCGATGTATTTGCATTTATAATAAGCAATAAGCCCTGGTTAATGCCATACTTTATAAATTGCATATATTTATAAAATATATACAAACTGTAGATGAACACATACCAGACAACCTTGTAAGCACCTTGTTGCTTGCAGCCATATTGAGTGTAGTGTACTCCAAAGTTCGAGGTGAAACTCCGTGAAACAAACAATGACGGTGTTTCCAAATACCAAAACGGATATTACTAAATTACTATAACAGAATGTATACTCACATTTTCCCCTATTTCGATAACAGAATGTACCTAATTTACCGTGCAGATTATGAATCTACTAACCTACAGTTAATTTACAAACGATATTTCATTTTATGGCATGAGAAAAATTATGTACAGAATAAATTTCAACTCGAATTTTATACTTTGTACATTTTGTAATTTTGAGGGCAAAGGTAGATTATAAAAGAGAAGACGACGGAGGTTCAGTGGATAATATCTCTCGCCATCACAAAGTCCACTTTGTCACGTTGGTCTTGGTGATACATGGACTGACACTCCAGTAAAATTGATTAAACATATACATGAAAATCACATTGGACAGGTGGTGCATGGAATGACTACAGGCAGCTAAATAAATTATTACTCTAAATGACGGGTGATTTTGTCATGCATACAGATGGGTTAGTGATCTGGAAAGAGCGGTCTGGGTGGACTTATACTGGACAGGGAAGCAGAGACAGTTCAGGGGAAAGTCGTACATTCAGTTTGACTAAGTCAAGCAAGACAATAGAGATGGATATCGCTTGCGGGGCATTGGTATGACAAAAAGTCATGTGTGCTTTATAAACATGACTTGGTTCTACACGTACACGTTGAGGGAAAAGAAAATAGAAGAGCGAACAAGCTGGTTGACGCTGGGCCCGTTGAAGACGAAAGAAGCATGGACGTGGCTGACATAAAAGTCTTCTAATTCAAAAAAGGTGAGACAAGAATCAGAGACAATGATTTGTCTGGTTGAAATCAGGGTTAATCACAAACAAGCACGCGGAGGATGTCTACATGGTAGAGGATAGAGATATGCTTACCAACACTTCGTATATAGCTTATCATCAAGGAAGCCAGTGGTGCATTTAGTATGACAACAAGCAGCATGACAATGGAGGTACTGGCGGTGACCAATGCACTACTCTGGCTAGAGTCACAAAACTACACTCATGCGTGCATTCTGAGTGACTCATTGAGTATGATCCGAAAGGTGGAGGCCGGTTCGGTGCGCAGGCAATGGACTGAATCACTGCAGGCGTCAACACTTTGTAGAATTAGACTTGTCTTTGTTCCGGGGCACATGGGTGTCGTTGGCAATGAGAGAGCAGACAGACTGGCTGGCTCTGCCGCTATATCAGAGGGCCAGCCCATGGACAGAGCTGACATCGTGAACGCCCTCATAGAGCGTGGCCGCAGAGAAGATCTTCATCTCAACCAATCCACGGCAACTACTAGATTGCGAGAACTGGGTTTGAAGATTGGTGTGGCAAGAAAAGAACGGTACAACAGGTATACGAGTCGGCTCATCAATCAAGATAGAACTGATACGGTCAGTCGCTGGACGCTGTTGGAGATATTGCGAAGGAGATCGGAGCACCTATAGACATGTCCGGAGTGCAATGAAGATATTCCAAACTGAAACTGAAACAGATAGCTTATATGAAAATAGGATGATGATGGTGAATAAAAACTTACCAACACCTTGTAGGTGTCGGAACACTGAGATGGTCGTTGCATTGGTGGACAAAGCACGCCCGAGTCTAATATGAGAGGATGTAGATCGGGAGTAATTAATTGAGCTGCCCCTTTAGTTAGCTGAATCGACTTCATTGCTCTCTGTGCAGAACAGGTGCTCAGTCCATTTTTAAGAATGTCAAAAGGTGTGCATGTATATAGTTCCACACATGTCATATCTGTCCTTGAAGAGATCCTTGCGGTCGCATACCACGTTTGCTGCAAAATGTCCCCAGTTTCATTATCATTATTTTCTTTAACGGCAGAATCCTTATCATAGCAAGACACTTTCATGGAATGATCATAGCATGCCATCCCTATTTATGTTAAATGTGCACACCACATGCACTTCCAAGTCAACATGGAAACTCGCTCATTGTCGGGGAAAAACCAATTCACGTCAAATACAATAAATGCGAACGATAAACTCCAGACTTGGGACCGTTAAGCACAGATTCAATCATGTCGTAGCCAACATTTTATTTGTAACATTTCTAAGCATTGATTGGGAGTTGAGAATTGTATTTACATTATTGAACAGTGTTCCAGAACCCATTAGTAGAGCTGTATTGGCAGCTTAGATTTCCATTCTCTTATTGTAGGTTGTTGTTCAAACATTAGCCTACCGCTGTGCACGGTAACAATTCTGTCTTGCACTCTAGCCGAGTATCCCTATCAACATTTATCTACACACAACAAATAACATCATCAAATAGCTTGTCGTGAGCAGAGCTTTGTCACCATAAAATTCCTTTGCAATTCCTCTCTCTTGTAGACCAGATGTATCGCCTCTGCTGCCGTCATGCTCAAATCATCAGTTAAATCTTGAATCACTCTTTTCCATGATTTTCCTCTTCTCCTCTTTGCAGGGATGCCTCGTTCGGTATTGATTTTTTTTCCAACTCTTCGTGATTTTTATATCCAAAATACTTCAATCTCTCATTCTTATTTGTAGATGTTGTCAGTTTTCCTTGATTTTGAGTTCTGCCTGGATATATCTATTTGTTCTCTTCTCTGTCCATTATATACGGAGGACTCTTCTACAACACTTATATTCTAAAGCACGTACATATATGTTTTTCTACTGCATTGTTAAATGTCCATGCTTCACACCCATATGTTGCTACTGGGAATATGCATACTCTTATAAAATAGCCAGTAAATAACAAGAAATAACCATCAATATATAATGGCAACGAAAAGATAACGCAGTTGTTAGTACTGTGAACTCGTTTTTTATGCTAATGGTCCGGGTTGAGTTTCACAGTGGGCGTGGAATATTTGTCCGACCGTAACGGCTCTCAGATCGACATAGCCTCTTTGGCTGAAATCGGATGCACATGTCCTAAACGTGTAGAAGTCTTATGCGTTTAGGGCCTACCAAACCAATGTGCAACGTATACACGTTCTTGGCAAAGATCAAACATATCACAAAGAGTGATGAAAAATGGTCGTAAAGAACGAACGCAAAGAAGAAGAAGAAGACATAGCCTCTATTGGGTTCCAGGAAAAGCACTGGGAAGTAAAGACGGCCACATCACCCATCGTGTGCCGACGGTGAATAAAATATACGGGTCTAACATCGTACTACATGTACACAACATACTTCGAGGTACGAAGAATGGTCTCTTTTATAAGATAGTTGCTGCTTATCAACCAAATCTTCTTACCATTGCTTTACTATCTGCACTACTGTAAGTAGTAAGTTATACTACTACCTCGTGGTATATAGGTCAATACAGTGTTACTTTCCCAGAGCATGTCTGGTACCCAGTTGAGGCTGGGTCGACCTGAACCGTCGTGGTCGGGAAAAATTCCACGCGCATTGCGGGAGCTGAACCCAGACCACCAGCCTTGCGGAGCGAGTTCACTAACAACTGCGCTACAGCGGCTCTCCTGCGCTACTGTATAAGGGTAATACTGATTATCAGGTAACATGTCATGTGTTTCCTTCGTTCAATCTCAGATGTCAGTTTAATATGTCCAAAGAAAGTCGTGATCTAACTCATGTTATCGAGATCTTCGAAAAGCTTGTCACGCAATGCGGCAATGGCACTGGTGACAGTCACATGTGTTTAGTTGTTCCTCATACGCTGAACATCTTTGTAAAATGTGTTCACATTTTGAATTCCGCGACATGCTCTTTTCTGTTGAGTTGGTAATTTGGATCGTTTGTTTGGTGGCCCTGATGCTTTGTTTTACACTTCATCGTGTATTTTCTTGCAAAGACCAATCATCACAAAGAGTGATTACAATTGGTCGTAAAGAACAACGCAAAGAAGAAGAAGACTAAACATGTTTCAATGAGATGGAATCCATTGTATCACAGCTATTTAAACTGCTGGCATAGACGGTATATGGCATCTCTTAGGTTGTTTAGTTCTGCATTTTATGGTTCTTAGTGCTGCAATTACATATAGTTCATAAGTGAAAACAAACCGTATTTGTCAATTTGCGCTTTTCTCTGGAAGTAGAAGTTCTCATGCAGTTTTTAAGACATCCGCATCTGCTACAAAATTGTTAGAGAATCTATCTGTTGTTATTAACAATATTTTCTGTAAAAATTTATTATAATAATAACGATTCCTCTTGTACCGTTATACGTTACATAGGGCATGCAAGCAATTTCCCCATACCGTTCTATTCTGGGCAACTCGCTCAATCTCCTCCATGGAACTGAGACCGATATTTCTTGCCTCTCTCAGCAAAGTTCGTTTCAGGGTCTCCTTAGGTCGTCCTCTCTTTCTTGAGCCCTTTGCATCCCACTTCAATGCCTGCTTTGATATTCGTTGATCATTTCTTCTCAAGGTGTGCCCAACATATCTCCATCTTCTCTTTCTTATAACAGTTGTTACTAGTGGTTGACCAGACATTTCTTCTCAAGGTGTGTCCAACATATCTCCATCTTCTCCTTCTTATAACAGTTGTTACTAGTGGTTGACCAGACATTTCTTCTCAAGGTGTGTCCAACATATCTCCATCTTCTCTTTCTTATAACAGTTGTTACTAGTGGTTGACCAGACATTTCTTCTCAAGGTGTGTCCAACATATCTCCATCTTCTCTTCTTATAACAGTTGTTACTAGTAGCTGACCAGACATTTCTTCTCAAGGTGTGTCCAACATATCTCCATCTTCTCTTCTTATAACAGTTGTTACTAGTAGTTGACCAGACATTTCTTCTCAAGGTGTGTCCAACATATCTCCATCTTCTCTTCTTATAACAGTTGTTACTAGTAGTTGACCAGACATTTCTTCTCAAGGTGTGTCCAACATATCTCCATCTTCTCTTCTTATAACAGTTGTTACTAGTAGTTGACCAGACATTTCTTCTCAAGGTGTGTCCAACATATCTCCATCTCTCTTTCTTATAACAGTTGTTACTAGTGGTTGACCAGACATTTCTTCTCAAGTGTGTCCAAATATCTCCACTTCCTTCTTATAACAGTTGTTACTAGTAGTTGACCAGACATTTCTTCTCAAGGTGTGTCCAACATATCTCCATCTCTCCTTCTTATAACAGTTGTTACTAGTTGACCAGACATTTCTTCTCAAGGTGTGTCCAACATATCTCCATCTCTCCTTCTTATAACAGTTGTTACTAGTAGCTGACCAGACATTTCTTCTCAAGGTGTGTCCAACATATCTCCATCTCTCTTTCTTATAACAGTTGTTACTAGTGGTTGACCAGACATTTCTTCTCAAGTGTGTCAACATATCTCCATCTTCCTTCTTATAACAGTTGTTACAGTAGTGAGTTTTTTATGGTGATTCATTTCTTTATACAGTGTTTAAGTGAAGTCATTCTAAAGAGACAACATTAAATATATAGACATATTTCAAGCGAACGAAATGAAGGAAAAAGTCATTCAATAGCTGCAGTATTTTAACATTTTGATGTCACTTGTCAGAAGTAACTGATATATATATGCGGTGACCAGACCATACCGTATATTTCTATAGAATCACAAACATGTACAGCAATTTAACAATTAGAGCGCTTTAATACAGTATGTGGCTATTATGATTTCTTTATTCTGGATAAGCTTCTAGAAATCCCATTGCGAATTTAATGACAAGAATTAGAATGACAAGATCACAGTCGATGACAGACACATTTAACTGCTGTTATAGAAGGCCTAGAAGTTGTGCCATGTTCGCCTCAGTCGTGGTTTTGGGTGCTGAAAAAGAGCCTCTGCATAGTTTTAAATTCTATATGAAAGCTACGAAAAACCATTCTTTTCATTTCCTTGACTACGGGCCGGTAAAAAAGGCAATATCCTATTCATCTTGCAATGTTTTACAGCGCAACAACATTTCTCTTCTTTACTTGATTTGTGACCATCCTTCGCATGGTGCCCAAACTCTAACCCACCCTGTAGCTTACCTCTCCGTTTCCACTGTTTCTGCCATATGATCTTTGTACTGTATATTGTTTGTCTTTGCCATGGAGTCCACTATATCTCAGTTCGTACGATAACTCTGAAACACGAAAAGTATATATCCTATCCAGCTCCATGGCCTGATTTTTATAATTGTCTGCATGTCTTTTTGACTGTATCTATTAACTTATTAAGCAATATTCGGTTCATCGTCATCATCAAGGTGCGTGTTGCTCTCTTTGCAGCGCATCCGAAATTCACTCTGTCTCTAGCCAATTCACCCACTTCGTCGATGGTCATATTCATGGTTTCTTTAGTATCTTGTAGCCATCTTCTTCTTGGTCTGCCTCTGCGCCCTGGACCCCGCTCTCTAATATTGTTCTCTCCAGATCATCGTAACCAAAGTATATAATTTTTCTGTATAGTATAATATTCGGTTACTGGTTTGATAAAAACAGTGTTGATATATTTCCCTCTTCTGCTGACACATCCGTGTTTACTGGGGCCCAGAGAAATGTAGACATTCTTCTTTCAGGAAATCGAGAGCTGCTGCATAGCAAGCAACTGTCCAGCTTTACAGGCTGTTCATAATCTACCAGGTTTGCCACTAAAGTGCTTTTTTTAATGTGCTTGCAAAAAATACACTGATTATATTAAATTATTTTGACCTGTAATAGTTTTTTGTACTATCTACATTTATATTTTATATTTAGATTTTTCTAATGGATATCATTTAGTTGATTGTGGCTTACTTTTATAATGGAAAATTTGATTGGGGTTTCTTGTAATTTAGAGAAACCTAATGCTATTAACAATCTTCTTTATTCAAGATGGAGATCTAAATAAGAAACAATTTCAGAGAGAGTAGAAATCCTAGATTCTCATCGAGTTCTCGACATTTTCGTCAGTTAGTTGCGAAGATCTTGTAAGTATTTAGCAGAATGTATTGCTATACCTAATTATACTCTACTTTTAAATATTATACATTTATATAAAGATACATTTTACTTTTACATTACAGACGTGACGCACATCTTTCTCTTGCATTGGTAAGAATTTAGAATAGTAAGACTAAGATTACTTAACTAAGTTGGTCTTTGCCGACTTTTGGTCATGATAATTCCAACTTCAAAAACACTTAAACAGGGACTTAGACCGTTTACTCCCCAGCATTTTAGACATCTGGACATAGATATCTTGACACTGTGAAACGCTCTAAGTCAGATACTTAACTCAAAGTCAAACTTCAGTATTTGTTCATATATCCATAGTTTAGTAATAATAATTAATTGCAGTCTCAGAGTCTGAGTCTTATATCTAGTCTGTGGCAAGCGATAATGACGATAAAAATACAGTCTCAGACGGACACTTATGTTGTACCTCTCTAATGTGTGCAGAGGTGATTGTAGAGTCCAATAATGGAACGCAATCAAATACCACAGGCATCAGCTGGTGTTGATTGATGGAACCATCATCATTGCACTTTGGTGAGTAACCTTGTGTGTTCCGATCTCTTGCTTACACAGGAAGATCTCAGCAGCGGTGCACAAACTCTGTAGCACCAGCGAGGATCTCATAATGATCATCTAGCATGATCAGGGTTGGACATGTAGCCGCTATGTGCCTAATACTAGCTAAGCACTGGTACGACCGAACTAGTTATTCACATTTCTAAACCATCTAATTCATTTTAGATATGGAGTTGCTTGAAGCTAACAACCCTGGTTTAACTTGTTTATTATGTGTAAGTTATTTAACCTATACTATAACAGTAACTAACTTGGATTAATTGTTAGGGGGCTTACAATGGTTCATCATATAATACCATAATAATAAAGTGAACGCTGAACTAAAAAAAATAGTCACTATAATTACTTCGGTCTTTGGTAATTTTATTGTACCCAGAAAGAACATGGTGATATATAATTGAGTGCTTACTTTTGATTGATTAATAAGACCATCATTCACTTGATTCACTAAGATTCACTTTGATGAATAATCATAAGGGCTCCGTTCTCATTTTTACCTAGGTTGTTCCCTTTTCTGTTTCTTTTGCAGGTTCCACTCACGTTCTTGTTTAGTAACATTTGACTGTGTCTGCCTATCCACCATTTTCTACTCCTAATCTGAGCCATCTTGGGTTCCTGCCTTGTCCATATTCACAAGTCTGTGTTTGCCACCCAGTTATCCCACCTCATACTAAGACTCCGCTAAAGACATTTCTTGACAAAACTCTGTTTTGTTAATGTACCACTTTTTAAAAACTTATTCTTTTTTTTTCCAATTATTAAATTCAGAAGTTAGTCAATTTTATTTTTTTTAAATAACTTTTCTTATTGCATAATGTTTTAGTACGACTGGACAGTTTATGAAGAACATGTGGCAAAGCACCAGTAAAATATTAAAATAAAAAATATTAAGAACATGCATTTTTCCAGTGGCTACTTATGGTTGTGAATCATGGACCATGACACAAAAAAAACAAGAACGAAAATCCAGTCCTTGAAACTAAATGCTACAGGAAGATCCTACGAATACCATGGACAGAAAAAAGAAAGAACACTGATGTCCTGAAAGAACAAAATGTGAAAGAGAATTGGCTGACAAACAACATACTTTACAGAAAAATTAGATACTTTGGTCACATTAAGCGTCACGATGGCCTGTAAAGAACAGTAATAGAGGGCAGGGTCCCAGGACGCAGAGGCAGACCAAGAAGAAGATGACTACAAGATATTAAAGAAACCATGAATATGACTATCAACGAAGTGGGTGAACTGGCTAGACACAGAGTGAATTTCAGATGCGCTGCAAAGAGAGCAACGTCCTATAAAGGATACACACCTTGATGATGGACAGTTTTAGCTTTTGATTTTCATCTATCTACCTTCCTAATTTCATAATTGTTGACAAAACCAAATTAACATACATTTTCTTTCTCTGCTTCACTCATTCTAGGAATTCAGAATCAAACATGGACTCACAGAGATCACCTCATACAAAAGTGTTCATTCAAAGAGACTTTACCGATGGCATATCAGTCAAGTTTCAGACAAGATATTCCAACTAGAATTGGAAGGAGCGGGTATGAAGTCATGAATAATAGAACTCATTATCACAGTTAGACTCATTCCACATTAAAATGAATCCAGTTTTACAATAATAAAGTTTATAAACTAATTTGTTATATGTCTTGTTTAGGATATGCATATGCACATTCAATCACCCGAATATTGCAAATCTGTTGTGTATTTCTTTAACCCTTTTTCACCAATAAAAAAAAACAGCTGGCACTAACACAGAAAGTAGTGCCCAATGCTAAAAAGCCGATGACAGCAGGTTTAAAAGTTGCATGTTGGCATTCTAAAATAACTTCCAAAGTTGCGGCTGTAACCATTTTTAAATGCAGTTTATTGCAAAATTTTCTGCAAAAAAACTGGCAGTGCATTTTAGGAATTGTTTTGATCATTAAAAATGTATTTGTGCAGCTTAGTGATATTGTACTCCAATATGGCATCTAATAATATTCACTGTTTAATAGCCCAGTACATTGTAGAAATGTTTCAAAATATCTTAGACGATGATTCAGTCACATATGTCAGTGAAATAATTGAGTACGAATCATCACATTATCTAGACCGAAAACTTGGTTTCGATGCGTCGTCCTACATTAGTAGTAGCACAACGCTCTACTCGTACTTGGCAAAGACTTTATATATCACAATAAGAATAATCAAAATGGTCTAGAAGAATGCAAACAAACAAACACATCACATTGTGATTGTGCTTGAAATTTGGATTCAGAATTCTAAAAAATTGATAGTGAATCTGAGGGGACCATTTCCCAAATCTTCTACAAGTGATAACAGCTCAGCTAATTCTAATAAGATAACACGGAATACAAGTTAGAGTTATTATTGAACTATACCATAAACAAAAGTCAAGGTTTAGTGCCTGTAAACTTGCACATACCATTTATTCTGTGCATCAGTGGTAAGTTGTTGCCCGAGTGGTTACTGGGGCCCAAATTTGGGGTGTAAATAATAGAACCACTGTTTCCTGCCACGCATGTCGTCATAAGAGGCAACTAAGGCAGTTTGGCTGAAATCGGATACATGTGTCCTAAACGTGTAGAAGTCTATGCGTTAAGGGGACTACCAAACCAATGTGCAACATATACATGTTCTTGGCAAAGATCAAACACATCACAGAGTGATTACAATTGTTCAAAGAACGAAGCAAAGAAGAAGAAGGAGGAGAGTGGTAAATTGTTGACAATTTAGTGTAAAAATCCTGCCCATGTGTTGCTGGAGCTCTCAAGAGAAGCAAAGATTAGTAACACTGCCACCTACAAGATATGTCATAAGAGGCGACTGAGATAGGGGCCTAGGGAAGCTACCCTAGTAAATAAAAGTGTTGCAGAAATCGAATATGCTGGCCTACTTGTAGATGCATAATTGGCACAACATAAATCGCTCTTAGGCTTGGATCACATACAAATCACAAAGAGTGGTTAACAATGGTCGATATGGAGCATTGAAGAAGAAGTGTAAAAATCCCATTCGATTTTTGACTTAATAGACCCCGATAAACCTGACTACTTTACAAATTGTTGGTAATTAATGTTTACATATAGTAGACAATTATTCAGACTATCATGATTGGTAGAATCAACCATTTTCACATGTCTTATGCACTACAGTGGAAGATTATTAGGAACAGGGAACTAATAGATTGATGTTAAAAAAGAAAAATCACGCAAGATCAAATAAGAAAATCTCAAAGAATGGAGCTGCTAGTGATGAAGTTAAATGTTTGGTCTCCTTGTGCTCAAAAATTAATGTACAAGTTAACAACTTGTGTGTTACTACCTACCACACACAGACACATCCTGGATTAAATGTTTATATTTTTGAATACTTAGATTGACAGAGCTACTTATGAGACAACTATAAACACAATCAATGAAATGTTTGCTGATGCAGAAAGTCTTGGATCCAGAACATACTGTGAAAGTTGTTTTGCTTGCTTATCTGCATATATTGCTTTGACATGTATGGATACTTTATATGAAAAGGTGAGTCACTATAGCATTGCAGTTCTCTCTCTCGATCACCATTTAGACTGATGTACCAGACTTCTCCATAAATCTTATTCATGTGGAAATCTGATTCATGCAGATTCATTGGTGTGTTTTACGTCACATCTTCAGCACCATTTGGAGCTCTGGTGCTTATCCTTCGGAGATGTGTCCGATTTCAGCCAGCATTTACTTGGTTCACTCTCCGTTCTGAAGCGATCTAGTATCTTTTACGGTGGGGTAACTAACTCCACGCCCACCTCCTTAGTCGCCTCTACGACACGCGTGGCAGGTAACAGTGATTCTATTCTTTACACCCCAATTTGGGCCCTGGTAACCACTGGGCGGCATTGCAGTTCATTGAACCTTATTATGAGTGAAAATTACTAATTTCTTGCGGAGACGCAAATGATTTGTGTATCAGAAAAAACAGGAGCATGTTCCTTACATGAGAACCGCATTAGCTTAGTTGTTAGTGAACTCATTTCTTAGACAGATGATCAAGGTTCAATTCCACAGTGGGCATGTAATATTTTGTCAGACCGTAACAGCTCTCAGGTCAACCCAGCCTCATTGGGTACCAAGAAAAGCACTGGGGAGTGAAGGTGGTCGATGTGATCTTCACCACTTCACCCAATCCCAGGATTACCACATGGTTCCCCTTTATCACCCATGTTATTCAATATCTACACAGAAAAATGTATCCAAAATACAGCCAAAACAGATTGGGCCAAAATTGACTTGCAGATGACATCTTAATATATAGTACTGAATCAGATAGACAAGAAATGGTTGAAAACATTCAGGGACATTGCATACCATCTTGCTTTGGTGCACAGAGTCTCACTGACAGGTCAATCCTGAAGAGAATGTAAACACTGGGACAACATGAAAGCTGAACTTGCAATTAAGCAGCTGATAGAAGATAATGCAAGTGATGATGATGTTGTTTATACAGATGAGTCTTTGCATCTTGGTGAGAAGTCAGGCTGGAGTTTCTTGGCTAGCGCGCATGGTAGGGATGTTGTAGAGTGAAACATAGCATGCAGGATAACTACTTCCAGTAGTATGATGATGATAGAGGTTGAGGCCATTACTGCTGCCCTACATTGGCTCTCTGGGACTCTGTTTACTAGGGCCATTACTACTTCTGACTCTCAGTTGATGCTTCTGAAGATCCAGAATGGCAGGTTCTGTTATGAGTGGATGACATCTATAGAGGTTTCCTATCTCCAGAGACTCACGTGTATTTACTGTCCTTGGCATGCGGGTGTTCACGGCAATGAGAGAGCGGCAAGACTTGCATCTAAATCATAGATTGTTAGGGAGTTTCGGATGGGTAAGGGGAATGTTCTTTGGTCTCCTGGTTATCTACTGTTGGATGAGGACACTAAAATTGATGTTGAATTAATCCAGTGATTTAAGGAGTTTGGAATTACATGCTGTACAATTAGAGTTGGATGCTTGACGGACAGAGAGAGGAGTATGTTTAACCAGTGAGCCACATAAACTATCAGTATGCATACCCTTCAAAATCTGTTAAGGGAGACGGCAGCTATGGGTCGGCCCAGAGTGCCTTGACATTAGTTCAGTAACCAATAACTAGAGGAAGAGACTCCCCTAGGTCAAGTTTTTTTTCTCTCTTTCTCTCTCTCTTTTTTTTCTTCGACTTGCAGAAGTGATACTGAATAAAAATCATGCAGAAACCAGATGTTCTAGCCCTACGGTTCTGTAGATGCATAACCGGCATAACAAACTCACACTCTAAGGTGCAAATCAATATACAGACCATAAAGAGTGGTTTAACCAATAGTAAATGAAGAGAGTATGAAGAAGACGTGAAAGAAATACAGTGATATGGATATGTGACAATTGGATATATCCGCATGACTTTGTTCCATTCTACATCTCTCTCGCGCGATCTCTGCCCAGACCGATGTACCAGATTTCCCCATAAATCTCATTCATGTGAAATCTGATTCATCAACCTTAGCGTCATTTGGAGCTCTGGGGCTTATCCATCAGCGATGGTCCAGTTTAGCCAGCGTACTGGTTCGCCTCTGTCAGCCTTGGCTGTCTCAGCGACTGCAAGGCAGCAGGTTATTCAACTATATCTGATTAGAAGAAGCTAGACTTATTAAAACTGTCATCTGGACCTTGTGAATGAAAACTTGACTTCATCATGATGACCAACTTGATTATCTAGCATGACCAATGATCTGAATCCTGAAGGAAAAGAAGCATTTCATGCCTACAAAATTGTAATCATTTTACAACTCATCAATAACCTGTACACAGAAATTGTTGGTTTTTATAATCAGTATTTTCAATTTCTTATTTGTTTATCAGAAAAGTTTCCCGTTCTTTTAATTCTCTAAATTTTAAATAAGTTTCTGAACATGAATATAATTATTTTAATTTTTTTTCTAGACACTTAAAAAAGTGCGATGCTATCTGGAGGAACAAAATCAGAGCATTTATGTGTCACGAGGAGTCATGTTAATCGATCCAGCAGAACGTGGGCTTCGAATTGTATCCTTTTGTGTTGTACTGAACTGAAAGAAAAAACTAAACGTTTTGTCTATTGTTATGTATATTTTAAACAAGAAACTACTCATACTTACGTTATGACTTTTGGTAATGTAAATCTCTTTACGTCTCCTGTGTATTTTTAACCTCTGGTCAAAGGGCAATAGCCCAAGTGCCGCTGGATCACTGAAGAAAAAGTCTCACATTTAGAATAATAGAACTTTATTGCATTATAAGATTTTTCTTTAACACTTTTTCCAGCTTGAAATTGATATTTCCAGTATTGAAACACCTTCCCAACGATGATATGGCAGTTGATGATTAGACCAGGAATATGAGGTTCGCTACAGGATTAATTCACTATAACAAGTCTTGAGAATGAGATTTTGGTCTTCTTCTTTTATATTGTGCTAAAATGTTCATGTAGAAGTTACTAATCAGTACAACAGTAACTGTCTCTGAATAACATGTAGTTGTTTATGTATTGAGTATACAGTATTTTGTGTCTGATGTCATACAAATGCTTCCAGTTACTATTTTCTGCTATATGATTGCATTTATTTTTCACATGAATAGGTTGTGATGACTGTCCATTGAAGAAGCCATAACAAGAATACTTGGTACATGCTCATTTATCAGTGTAAACAAATAGGAGATTATTATTATCAGTTCAATATGTCAAACGTTAAGATAAAATTTGTGAAAGTTTATTATTGAAACCAGGAATATCTGATTTTTATACTGCTTACATCCAAGTCCCAAAACCACGCAAATATTTATAATGGAAACAGTTATATTCAAGTGAATATGAATTTGTTATGTTTATTGTTTCTTTATCTTGCACTGTGCGCAGTGGAGCTTTTGGCCGAATGGATTAGAACGCTGGCTTCCATGCGGGAGACCCGCGTTCAATCCCGTACGGCGAGGAGTTTTTCTGTCGGGAGACATAAAGAAAAATCTTAACCTGAACAGTTTCACGCCAACTGCATTAGTCATTCTGCCATTAAATTCCACAGGCACATGCCCTCTCTGTCCTACACGCCCTAAAAGCTGTATTAATTGGCAGTAGCAACAGTTTTTGTTTTTTTTAGCCTTGCACTGATAAGAGGATTTTAAAGAAATAAACCTATTCACACATTTGTTTAATTCTATCAGCATACCTCTTGTTAGACTCCAATAGACATTTAGGACCACTGGCCTCATTTTAGAAGACCTATGTCAAAGCATTTATGTGTACTACAGCTCTTTCTGCAGCTGTTTGTTGTATATGATAATTCTGTTATTCCATGCACAATTCACCTTTTAGAGAAGAGAATAAGAAGTTTTAAGAACCCCAGGGGAATCACCGGAGCCAATAAAAAAAGTAAAGGAACCCTTTCATACCTCGTGGTATATAGGTCAATACAGTGTTAGGCCTGTATTTTTCATTGACCGTCGGCACGCGATGGGTGATGTGGTCAGCATCACCGGCCGCCATTACTTTCCCAGAGCATGTATGGTACCCAGTTGAGGCTGGGTTGACCTGAGAGCCGTCGCGGTCAGGAAAAATACCACGCCACTGCGGAGCTGAACCCAGACCACCAGCCTTGAGAAGCGAGTTCACTAACAACTACGCTACCGCAGCTCTACCAATGAATATGATCAATAAATAGACAGTGAACAAGTATTGGGGCTTCCGGAGAAAAACAAATACCAAACGCCGGATTCGAACCACAAACCCTTATTTCTTACGGGACCCATTGCCTATCCCTACAATACAAGAGTTTTTAAGAATACATCCAGCTAGTTCTCCAGCTTTACTGAGAAGTGTCTTTCATAACCAGCGTTCGTTTGTTGAACACAGAATAATCACCGTTTACAACATTGATGGGCCTATTATTTCTGCCCCCACGAACACATACAGGGAGACCAATTATATAGTTCATAGAATGTGCACTTGTGTGTCCATCACTTACTGCTGTTTGAATAATCCGTTATGTAGTTATAAATTTGCACCATATTCACATCATAAATATTTTGAACTCACATGTTTCTGTATGAAATTGCACTAATTATTTCTAACCCACATATGTTTCCATATGAAATTGCACTAATACACTGCATAAATCTAGACACTTCATTACTGTTTTAAAAATATTTGTATATTTCTGTTTCTTTGCTCAATCAGATCTGACAACAGGCTACATTATAACTCAGTAGTTGGGGGTGGGATACTATAAAGTGGGATTTTATATTCTCTTTTCTCTTGATCACAACCCAGACCGATGTGCCAGACTTCCCCATAAAGTCTATTCATGATGTGGAAATCTGATTCATGCAACCATAGCATTGGTGTGTTTTACTTCAGCTCTAGTGCTTATCCTTTGGCGATGTGTCTGGTTTCAGCCAGCGTTTACTCGGTTCGCTCTCCGTTCTGTAGCCATCTAGTGTTTTTACGGTGTGGAGTAGCTAGCCCCACACCCAACCACCTTAGTCACCTCTTACGACATGCGTGGCAGGTAACAGTGGTTCTATTCTTTACACCCAAATTTGGGCCGGCAACCACTCAGGCTATAGTAAAAATCTGTGCAAATGTAGGTCCTATTGGTAAATATTACCAGGTTATCATCGGTTAGTTAGGACTAACAGTTAGGTCTATGTTTGTTTGCATTTGTCTTAATCAGCTAAGTTAACCACTTTTTGTGATCTGTGTGGTTTGCACAGAGAACATGGGTACATTTCACCTCCATTGGAATCTACAGCATGTAGGACAGACACATCCAAATTTTGACCAAAGGTTTTGCTTGGGTCTACATGACCTGACATTGCCAGATATCTTGTGTTGTTTCTTGCACTGAACATCGTTCCCTCTTATTGATCACCTCTCAGCTACTCAATGCAGCTTGTATATGGTCTGTGATGAAGAGCTTGTGCATGCTTTGCCACTTTTTCTGTCTCGGGGGAATGTTCCAGATAATGAATATTTAAAATCATTTTGGGATGTGTATCGTTTTTACTTGAATTTCCTTTCAAGGAAGCAGAAACGTTGAACACAAGACAGATATGTTTATATCAGACCTATTGACAGTACCGGTCAGAAGTCTGTATTGCTGTTTTCTTTCTAGATACCAGTACAGGCATATCAGGCATGACAGAGTTTTGCCAGGACCAGGCAATTCTAGTATGACCAATCAGCGTGACTCTTGGTAGCATGACTTTATACATACATACAGTTTTTTTAATGATGGTTGCTTGAACCAGTACTTTTTCTGGCTAAAACCGGACACATCGCTGAAGGATAAGCACCAGAGCTCCAAATGGCGCTGAAGATGTGCGAAACACACCTAGGCTAAGGCTGCATGAATCAGATACCACATGAATGAGATTTATTGGGAAATCTGGTACATCAGTCTAATCGGTGATCACGAGAGAGAGAGAGAACCAGTACTTTGGTCACTTGCAGAACTTCTGTGCCATTTACCTAGCTCTAGACATTGACCAGAGATTATGTAAGCGCATCCACCCTGAAATTCTGCTTGTCTGTTGTGCGAACAAATCTCATACAATTTGCAACTGCACTTACACTACTACCTAATCACATGGTAGTTTCACTTTGATCCCTACCCACTTTGCCAGACTACAAGGCAGCAATCTGTTTCCAAGGCCACCATGTGGTGGTGAAGTATGGTCTTGGTCAGTGCCAGCTCACTGACCCTGGTGTTGCCTTGTCATCTTATTTCATTCCGTCTGGGCCCCAACTCAAATATATCGTCTTCTTCTTTGCGTTCATTCTTTACGATCATATTTAATCACTCTTTGTGATATGTTTGATCTTTGCCAAGAACATGTATACGTTGCGCATTGGTTTGGTAGGCCCCTAAACACATAGACTTGAACATGTTTAGGACATGTGCATCCGATGTCAGCCAAAACTCCTTAGTCGCCTCTTACGACATGCGTGGCAGGTAACAGTGTTCTATTCTTTACACCCCAAATTTGTGTACCGGTAACCACTTGGGCGACTCAAATATATAAAAATGGCTTTGTTACAGATGCTGCAATTTATTGCTCACATCTGCAATTTATTGCTCATGTAGTGTTAGGAACATATTCAACATTTTGTTTCATTAGGAACACTGAAGGGAAAAATGGATATGAATGTGAGTGATAGATTGCATCCCTAACTTGCATTGGGGATAGAAAGAAATAAGAGATATCTCTTTTTCAGAATATTGGTAGAAACCCCTGCATCGTCTGTCGTGACTTATGAGCTTGAACCATCTTTGATAAATAGACAAAAATTGTTTTCATCCTCATTCGGTATCAGTCAGAGTTCTACATTAATTACCATGACAAAGTTAGCAGTCGGCACTGTTCTAGGTCTTACCAGGGTTTGAACTCACAAACCTTATGATGGAGAAAACTGTGTCCTAACCACTCGACCACACACTCACAGTCTGATGAGCCCTCACATAATCATGGGACAGATTGAATTTCACCTTCGTATCGTGGTTAAACACCTCTTCTTATGCTATTATTTATAAATGATATCACTTTAATATGTATTACATTGTAATTGTTCATTGTTTTATATCTATTCTTTGGTACCATTCCTTGCTATTTCTGTTTTACATGCGTTTTGTGTAGTCTTTGTTACTATTTTTATATTAATTTCTTAATTTTGTAGTTCATTAACTCATTCCATACCATGCATGCTACTTAGATTGACTGCAATTGTTATCAGACACCAGAATTGTCACACAAAGTTTTTGTGTCAATAGGTAATAATTATAGATCTCGTCCAGTATACTAGTTTAAAGATAAATGGATGACAAAATAACAAAATCTTAATGCTAAATAAAAAAAAACACATGGGAGGCAAAAGAAATCAATGTATATAAATATTAACAAATACATATATAACATTATATCAAGAAAAATCATAAAAAGTTGCAGCTATATTATTTTCATATTTTTTTAAACTGTATAATTAGCAACTGCTTCTGGATCTTAGTTTTTCCAGAAGGGGTAAATAATTCTACTTTTAATTTTACTTTTTTTATGTATGCTAAAAACTTGGAAAGTTTACTATCAAACAAAAGAAAGTGCTATAGGATAGGGATCAAATAATTTGTAGACAGCATGATTAGAGAGGTTCTGTTGGTCACACTGGCCAGTAGTATGCAGCGTTAGATGATTATGGATCTCCACAAATGTTTGCTGAGTACAGATGGTTAGTTTGGATGTTGATGTTTTTCTGTGCATGAAGTTAGGCTGTTCAGATAGTTCTCCTCTACTCACCCTCAATTTATTTTACTGGTGTCGCCATGTGTTTAAAATTTCATTTTCCTAGGACATGTCCGAAAAAATGATTATTGCCGCATTTTTATATTGACAATGAGCTTTCTCTGTGCATTGACAACTTTCAGCACATCACCATTAGTCATTTAGTATTAAGTAAGTAAGAAGTCATCAAGTATTAAGTCATTATGTGTATCACTGTGATATCTTAAAGCTCATAATTTTATACTAAGTATCATTTGTGCTTTATTGGCAGATTCTTTCTTTATGTAGAATATGTTTGTATTATGTATATAATTATCTACATGCATAAATCATATAATTATCTACATTCATAAATCATTTACCAGCCTAAGGGTGTAACCGCATAGGTTACATCTGTGGTTAAGCCCTTGCCTTGCGAGTCAAAGGTGCTGGTTCGAATCTTGGCTGCGTGTTCTGTTCACTAGTGCATTTTTATCCCCTAGGATTTTACAGGAGCTACAGAGTTCATGCTTTGTGCAATACTCTTTGCAGGTGGTGTGAAATTTCTGCGAAGAGGGACCGAGTCATATGGGTTAAAACCAGGTGCAGGGAAGTTGATTCTTCAGCTTTAAAATCTCTTTAAAATAAATGATTGAATCAAGTCTGCTAAATTGTATTGTGGTCTTAGGGATACTACCCTAATGAATAAAAACAGGGCAGAAATGGATGTGCTGGCCTACTTGTAGGCCATAACTGGCACAATGTACAATCGCTCTTTGGCTCAGATCAAATACAAATCACACAGATTGGTTGACAAGTGGTTGATATGGAGGGTTCGAAGAAGAAGTATTGCGGTAAATCTGAAGTTCATCAGTTTGTAACAGATTAAATTGAAGAAAACCTTTCTTGAGAACGGCTGCAATGGAAAGCAGTAGATCAATGGACTACCTGATATCCTGAATGCCATTAGGAAGACAGGCCAGACAGAGGATTCAGGTAGTGACTTGGATTCCGTGTTCATGTCCCAACTGCAGGAACTTGGAGTCAAACGTAGTGTCGCTAGATTTGAGCACCATACGGGTAATAAACTATGCTCATTTGAGGCTCATCTTCATCAGACATGTCCCTAATTGCTCATATCTCCTCCCAAGCATGTATTTCAGTGTGTTTATACTGACAACTTCTGTTCTGTGTTGGTTGATGCATCTACAGGAGATTCTCTCATGGTTTTCCCATATTGACGCACCTATCTGTATGCATAACTTGCGCAACCAAGATAGAGAATACCCTTCTTTATTGAAATCTTCAGAATGTTTTCTCTTAGAGCATTGATGATGTCATATTTTTCTATAGAAGACCCATTCTTGATCGCAGCATTCTTCCCAGTGCATCCGCTCACTATGTTTCATTAACCAGCACAGGACTAGACCTGTCACTTGCTGGTGGACATACTGAAGATAAGAGAGCACTTTTGTACTTGTTTCTTGTGTAATGAGGATGATCTGATGACTAACATGCTTCAACTATTTTTAGTTTATCATCTTGAACCATCTCTTCCACTGTTCTTCATTCTATCCACTTTTCTATTTCCTTGTATTTTTATATCAAACATGCAGCTGGTTTATTTGTTAGACTATTTCCCACTTGAATGTTTTATTCATCTCAACTTATCTCTTAATTTCAACTATTAGTTCTTGTCTACATTCTCTTTCCCCAGTCTGTATTTGTTACTACTTATTGCATAACTATGAAGCAGGAATTCAGGTACTCAAGGAGGCAATTGTTCAATACCAAACTTGATTCACAACTGTTGTATTTTGACAGATGCAAATCAGCACTTAAGTCCAGAATATTCCAGGTCTACAGACCCTACTGCCTAAACTGTGCAAGCAGCCAGGGTCGTCTTGCAGTGGATACCCTCTCAATGTGGAATACCAGGAAATGAAACAGCAGGCTGATTGGTCATGGAAGGTACTGCAGGAGAGCATCCGAATGTACCAGTGACCTACCACCAAAAGAAAAGGATGATTAAATCAATCAGAAAGTCACCAATACTAACAAAGGACGACTATTATAAAATGAGTAGATTAGAACAAATTGTCATTCTGCGCCTCAGAACATGATACAATCAACTCCGCAACCACATATATACAAAATTCAAGATTGGCAATTCAACCATGTGTACATGTGAACAGGCAGAGCACATAATTCAAGATTGCCCAGAATAATATATACTGAGGCAAACTCACTGGCCTAATGAAACAACACTAGACAAAAAATCTACATGGACCTCTGTGTGAGTTACAAAGATAGTGAAGCTTATACAAAAGACAACATTGAATATATAGATAATGTTTTGAACGAAAGGAATGACTACTTATTGCCAGAGTATAGCACATTTGATACTGTTTTGTTGTTAAATGTTTCCCTGTCAAATCTGTAGTTTAACAAATTCATATTTTCACATCATTTGCTTACTTTGTGGTTTTATCTAATTCATACAATTTTATCAGTTCATGCATTTGATGGATAGACAATAATTAAAGACAATCTGAAAAACTCTGGTAGTAAAATAAAATGTAAACAACATGGAGAGACAAACACCATACAAGTAGTTTCAGAATATTCTGCAAATATATACATCCAAGAACAGAATGGAAAGTTATAGGTAACATGGAATCACATTTAGTTCATCCATATAATGACCTTACATTGCCACAAGAAAGAAATATGTTCGAGTTTCGTTAACTAAGCTCTCACAAACAATCTGTTACTATTAGTCTAGTCTTTATCACACACTGAATACTACTATGGAATGTAAACCTATTAATGTTATCGATATTTGTTTCACTACACTTTTTACCTAACTCTCAATTTTTACTTTACTCAGTTGACAGTGGGCGAAACACGTAATAACAAAGTACTGTAGTTATACAAAAGCAATGACAATGCACTGCAACATTTCGACCAAAAGGCCTTTATCAAACAAATGATATGACAGGAGTGACGAATTTAACAGCACACTACATGTAGACTACAACAGAAATGTATTCAAACTGGTATAAAATGAAAATCTGTGACTAAAATGTAAAACTACACTTATTACGTGTTTCACCATTTGTCATAGTTTTACTGCAGTCTCCCCTATATCGAGATCAGTTGACAGTAGTGAATCAGCTTGCATTTATTGAATACTGCATGCTTTTTCTCAGGCACTTTGATATCTAGTAAGATGATTATATGTGTCAAGTGCTGAAGTTTGTTAGTAAACACTTTGAGCCATAAAAACACACATGACAGGTTTTCTTCTATTGTATCACAGGAGGCATCAGCTTACAAATATCATCTTGTGTATTAAATGTCACTTTTATAGTAATATGTCTCAGAAAAGCTACTTAGAATTCTCTATTTATTACACAATATCTTTACAGTTGCATTGTTTCAGTGACTGTGTTAGCGCTGTATTTTGTACTTGTCAACCATACTTATCATTATTGCTGGATATCGAATCAACATCATAGTCCTCCAGACAGACTCATAAGTGTTCAGTCTCCCCCAGGCCGATGTCGAAGGATATGTGTACTGATAATTTTTCATGTATCACATCCTAATTTGATGTAACTTTTTAGATTTATGGAATAATTTCTTGATGTAATTGTCGCAATGCTTTCAAGGATATCTTTGGCTAATAAGAAAAAAAGGTACTTTTATTTTATATAATTCTGTATGTAGAAGTTGAATCACTTTCCATACCGTCTGCCTTAGGAAGCTTCTAAACATGAAATGGGAAGATTAGATCTCTGATAGCATGGTTCTTGAAAGAGCTGCCCTGTCCAGTTTTACACCACAGGTCATGAGTCCGCATGCCAGACCATTGACTACCCAAAAGACTCCTCTATGGTGAGGTAGAGAAAATGTTTCAAAGACAACTTTAAATACTCACTAATTGTTGGGCATACATCCGACACCTGGGAAGCCACTTCTCACGATCGTTCAACATAGCACTTGTATTGCTCATAGAAAAGCAGTGACATGCAAGTCAGTCAAAACTTCAGTAGCATAAAAAGGCATAATCCAGGGTCCTTGGATTAAACCTCCCAACTAGTGTTGCCAAAATTCCATGCCCACAGTACCCAAGAACATTCCAAACCTAATTGGCCTTGTCAGTGACCTGCATAC
Organism: Arion vulgaris; assembly: GCA_020796225.1. Classification (NCBI taxonomy): domain Eukaryota; kingdom Metazoa; phylum Mollusca; class Gastropoda; order Stylommatophora; family Arionidae; genus Arion; species Arion vulgaris. The sequence goes on from CM036756.1 coordinate 30,668,965, forward strand.
ACACAAACCCTACATCTAGCACCTACAACCGATGAAATGAATAGCCACCTTCATTTGTGATGGCTGAACAACAATACTGTATAGAGCGTGAAACGGTAGAGATCTTACAGTATTATGCCATAGCAATTGTAGATGAGGTGTCCAGCCCTCTTTCTTGTAACTTTTCCATAAACTAACTCAGCCAGCCAGAAATTTTAGCTGCAAAAACCAGAGCATGTCTGAATGTTCTGTATATAAATTTGTCTGCAGTCTACAAATGTTGCGATATGTCCTAGATACTTAAATATTGTGTTCTATTCATTTCCAACTGATGGTCAATGGGAAACACATATTTGTTTGTTTGTTTGTTTGATGTATCCTGAAGTTGTGTAACTTTTTAATCATTATTAGGAAGATTGCAGTAAAAATATATATACCAAAGGTGAAATATCTTCTTCCTTCTTCTGCAATCAACTTTTGCTATGCGACTACTCCGGTATGTGGACAAGTTCTCAATGGCCTGTGATAGGTTTGGCCTCACCATTAACACCAAAAAACAGAGGTCATGTTCCAGCCCGCCCTAGAGAACAGTATTACGATCCAGTCATCAACATTAAACACCAGCGTCTCCAGTCAACGGACAACTTTGCTTATCTTGGCAGCCTCTTATCCAGATCGGCAAACATAGATTCTGAGGTCCACAATAGGATATCCAAAGCCAGTGCTGCGTTCGAAAGGTTACGTGTCACTGTGTGGGAACGGAAGGGGATAAGCATAGTCACAAAGCTGAAAGTTTACCAGGCCATAGTGCTAATAACGCTGCTGTACAAGCGAGACATGGACAGTGTATAGCAGACACGCAAGAAAATTAAACCATTTCCACACAAGCTGTCTACGCAGAATACTAAAAATAAACTGGCAGGACAAAATTCCAGACAGCGAAGTCCTCACAAGAGCAAAGATCCCAAGCGTCAACACCCTGTTGCAGAAGGCCCAACTGAGATGGGTCGGTCACGTTGCTCGAATGCCTGATAAACGCATCCCAAAACAGTTGATGTATGGCGAGCTTGAAGGGGCAGACGTTTAGCAGGTGGACAGAAAAAACGCTTTAAAGACACTCTTAAAGTGTCTCTGAAATGCTTCGATATAGACAATACGTGCTGGGAATCCCTTGCGAAGATCGCCAAATGTGGCGCTGTAACAACAAAAGAGGAACCCGAATAGCTGAGAATCATCGTATTGTTGAGTCACAGAGAAACGAGCAGCGCGAAAAGACAGAGCACACAACACGCACATGTCTAACCTTGATCATGTATGCCCCACCTGTGGTTGGGGATTCTGTTCTAGGATTGGACTCTACAGTCACCTCCGCACACACCAGAGAGGTGCAACAGTACACGTCTGAGATTGTTGTCATCATCGCTGCGATGGACGGCTATTACCATGTGTCATAAACAGGCGGTGCGCTTGAGGTCTTCACCGGTTCCCCTAGTTTGTCTTGTAGGGTTGTTTCTGTTTGCCAGATCTCCAATCTCTCACTACTCAGACTAGGCAGTCTTGCAGGATGTGCTCTGGGGACTGCTTAGGTGCTCCACAGGTGCAGGCTGCCGAGTATCTGAGACCCATTCTGTGGAGGTGTGCTCTGAGACTGCAGTGTCCCATTCTAAGTCTGAAGACCGTGGTCTGTGCTTTTCTGTTTAGTTTATTTATACTGTCGTGCTCTGGGTTGTATCCTCCATTTGTTTTCTCCAGATCATTTTCCTGGATTGTTTCAGGAGAGTTTTTGCTTCTGTCAAGCTTTGTGTTGGGTGGTGTTGTGTTAGGCTCACCCCAGCCCTTGTGAGTTTGTCAGCCTTTTCTGTGAAATATGAAAACATGAAGAAACTTCTACAAAACACAAAAAGTTAAAACTGACATTTCTACAAAAAGGTCTTCATCAAACAAAGAATACAAAACACTGAGGGCCATAAAATTATGGTCTTATACAGAACACAACACTATTACAATGTCACTTGTAGAGGTTAGAAGCTTAACATCAAACTTCTTGCTTTCCACTTGAAATATTTTCATTCCAAATACATTTTAATTTTGGAGTGTATATAATATATATATGTGACTATCAACTGATAAGTTTACAAAATTTTTAAATTCTGTTTTTTGATCATTTTTACTAAAAATAAATGTTCCTATGATACATCCTTGCACATATGCGGATGTGAAACGTCTTTACTTCATTGTATTCTACATTTGACATAGTTTGTTATATAATAATTTGTAATTCTAATGTGAAACATTCAACATAACCAGGTGTAACGCACATCTATGACTTGGTTTACATTGAGATATTTTTTTAAGTGTCCAGAGAGCCACAATTTTATTATGTGAATCGGTTAATGAATTATTTTATTTTCTATAATGAAATTCTATTACTGTTTTTATTGTGATAAAAATACACCAAATTATTTATATATATATATATATAGACAAGCTCTTACATGCGTTTGTAGTAAATGTCCACTTTTAAATGTTTTCTGTACACAATTTATTGGATATTTTGTATATTGTTTTGAAACAATCATTGCTTATACTTTTTTCTAGTTTTTCTATAATGTTAATTCCCCATAGTTGTTCACCTTTTATGATAATATTTGTGAGAGTGATATATCACATACTTATTTTATTGTTATTTATTTATTTAGTGTGCAATAATTTGTGTTGAGACAAATGTTTAATATATTATTTTTCATGTGTACATATTTATATATGTATAGTACTAAAGTTTTTTTTTTTAAGTTAGTCAATGTATTTCTAAATATATTAGCTGGTTAGTTCTGTTATTTCTCAAAAAAGTTTAATATGTCAATATTTTTTATTATTGCTTGTAAAGATATTCTTTTTTATTTACATACCATGAGGTATATAGGGAAATTTGGTGGTAGGCCAATATTTTCCATTGACAAAATGCATATGATGTGTTATGTGGTCAGGACTATGTCAGTCACTTTAACGTTCCAGTGTTTTTATGGTATCTACTTGAGGCTGGATCAGCCTGAGAGCTGTATTGTCTGGGGAAAAAATCCTGCCACTCTCACTGTGAAGCAAGTGTACTAACCGCTACATTATCTTTTGTCCGTCTCTGCTGTTAGGCGTCACATGTTTAACTGATGATTAGCTTCCTAGATAGTCACGTCGGTTGCTTGATATGCTGTGATATTGTGAAGTTTTAAGATGTCTGTAACTCCATCAATCCATCTTTTCTTGGTCTCCCAACTACATAATCACATTCTTCATTACGAAGATGTTGTCCATGCAGTTACCATGGAAATGACATTAGATCTGAAACAAAACTATCCATTTATCCCATGAGAATAAATGCACTGTTAGAAAAGTATGGAGTTTTTATTTGTCGTAGTTATAAAAATCACAACTATTAAACATAAATGATTTGGGAAGCTACTCTAGTAAATAAAAAACATTGCGGAAATTGGATGTGTTGGCCTACTAGTAGGCGCATAACTGGGACAACGTCCATCGATCTTAGGCACAAATCACAAAGAGTGGTCTAACAAGTGGTTGATATGGAGCGTCTGAAGAAGACATAAATAATATATTTTTAAAATTGTGATGTCTGATATAATCATGGTAACTAGAGTAAATAAACGTTTCCATAGTTGGGCTTGGTGAATAAATTGTGAGACACAAAATAGTGGAAATATGCAGCATTGATGATCTCGTTTGAACTGTGTAGGAACCAAGTAACATAACTTTTTATTAATTGTTTGTGTTGATGTTGAATTCGGATACTCGGTCTCAGAAGGTACACCGAAACCATAGTATCACATCTAATGCTTATATATGATGTACTATATATGATTATACTATCTGATAAAACTTGTGGTGTTGATCAGCCTACCAAGCCTTGCACTAAGTCACTACATTCAAACTACATGACACTAGAGATGAACTCCAGACAACAGATGATTCTTCATAGAACACATCTGATGTATAATCACCCAAATAGAGATCAAGAAGAAGAGGAATGTGTGTAGGTAAAGTCACAGTGTATCATGATTTGTGATTTGAACTGTGTTATAGTTGCATCACATTGCTGTGAATTTCTTTCTGCATGTGTAAAATTGATATGTTTATTTAAACAATTTGATGAAGGAATGCATTTGTAGATAAATGAATCAAAACAGAATGCTGAAATAAGCATTAACTGTCTAATGCTAGTATTGATCATGATAATAAATAAATTATAACAAGTCTGTACATACAACTCGGCTGTTGCATGTTAATGTTAAAACTGTTATTTGTTCTACGAAGATGATAAGATTCAGATATACACAAGAAATAGCTAGGACAAGAGATCAGATATAACGATGAAAAAATAAAACAAATGTAATTTTCAATGTTTAACACAAGCAAATTTTAAATGTAATTGAAAGAGAAGATATTTCAGTAGGAAATTATATACAGATAATTATCACCTATACTAGGAGACTTGAATCATTCATTTAGATAGTTCACGCAAGAGTGGTTACCGGGGCCCAAATTTGGGGTGTAAAAACCACTGTTACCTGCCATGCATGTCGTAAGAGGCGACTAATGAGGTTTGGCTGAAATCGGACGTGTCCGCTAGGAATGCTATCCTGAAACAAATGCTTGCAGAAACGGATGCACTAGACCGTAAGGCGATAACATGGTGCAACTGACGTCTCACAGTGAGGAATGGGATAACGGATTCTACGGTCGCCAATCTGCCTCGAGATTTAGCCACGCAGTAAGAATGTCAGACCTACCATCATGAGTGTGGCCAAAAATTACTGTGGGAAGAGGGCGGCACAAATGGAGAAGCAGAAATCATACGAATTATATCCTACAGAACTGCCCCCAGTATGCAGACTTGAGAAGAAAGAGGTGGCCCACTTACACTAGCGCCAAAGACAAACTGTATGGCATTGCTGATAATCTGAGGCAGACGGCTGCCTTTATTAGAGAATCGAAACCCCAATATAGTGAGAACGAGAAGAAGATAGTTCAAAGACTGGCAATAGTCACCTTCCTTCACTCATAAAGTTGCCTGATCATGTCTCTCCAGTACACTCTCTTTCAGAAAGCTCTCTTAGACATCAGCAGAACAGATCAGGTCATTATATTTCACCTATGTTCCAGACATGGCCAACTCAACTGACATTTACATAGCCTAGGAATTAGTCAAACAAATCTCTGCCAGTGTCAAAAGGTGGAACATACACTGGAGCATGTCCTGCAAGACTATCCTCTCCAGGGTTAGCTGAGAAGCAACATGCAGCCACACCCAGTCCACCTGAGAACTAAGCTTTGAGGAAACCTGAAAGACCCGAAGCTGACTGCCAAGTTTGTTGTCCACAGTGGATTAAGCACATGAACAGAGATCGCAAAAGAAAAGTCTCTTTAGGTCAGCATGAGACTTGATCATCCTGCAAGATTAAATAATATTGATGGTCCTAGGAACTCCCCTTTTTCGCATTTACTAAATTTGCTTTCCCTTACATTTTTAGCAGACTTTTAAAAAATATATTTCAGCTGGTACTGTCTACATTTGTGTATCTTTTTCAATTATTTCCTTTGTGTTCAAATGTCTTCAAGAAGTTGTTAATTTCTATTTGTATCTGTCCAGTTCTGCTACAGCACAAAAATATAAGTTTTTTTTTTATCTTTCACATTCAGTCTGTTTCCAAGCCACACATGCACTTGAACAGCATTTGCACATATTTATCAAAGAAACTAAATAAATGTAAGAATGTATACATTTTATCTTTCAGACTTGAACACCATTGACGTTTGACGTATAAATATTATCTGTATTTATTTTCCAATGCACAACAGTGATATTAATAATAAATATATTCTTTATTTGATTGCATATAGAAATAATGGAGGCCATGTACAGTTTGTGATACCACTGTCAGAAAGAAGTCCCAAAATTGCTTACGCCACGGTTATTTTATTTTCTGGGTTCAAAGCAACTACAATATTCTCCCTAATACACTACAATATATATATTTTAAAGCCGAAGGATGGACTTCATTGCACAGGGTTTTACCCCATATATCCCTCTCAGCAGAAATGGCACACCACCTGCCATGAGTATTGCACAAACTCCATAGCTCCAGCAACAATCCAAGGGGTCTCTTAGAAAAACTGCACTCGTGAACAGAACATCGCGGTCCGGATTTGAACCCGGACCTTCAACTCACAAGGCAAAGGGCTTGGCCACAGAGACCCCCAAATTTTTCATTTATACCCACAACAACAAAAATCATTGACAGTACCATGAATTGAACACGGGTCTTCCGCATGCGAGTGGCATTATTATCCATTTGGCCAGACACATATTTTACTACAGAGTATCACAAACTGTACAGTCAAATCATCTACCTCCAGACCTTAGTTGATGTGATAATACACTATTTAAACAGTAATTATTGTATACCTTTATTTGTTACATGCATGTTTTTTTGATGGTTTTCATTTAGATGTTATTCTTGTTGTTCATGAAAAGCTTCAGTTCATTTGTGTATATTCGTTTGTGTAATAAATGTTCTCAACAATAAATGTCTTTATAATAAAAATTATTGGTCGTGCAAATATTTCTTTTGATTTGTTAAAAGGATCACAAAATATTATTCAGATGCTTAAAATAGTATCCATGAGTTAGAGAATAAAAGAACTCCATATATTGATTGAAATGACAAAGCTTCAACCAACTATCAAGAACAAATGATAATTGCCAATAAAGAAATAACTTAGGAAAACCAAGAGGAATGGGAGAAGCTTATGGCATGCTACAACTGCACAAACAATGTAGTCACTTACAATGTACACCAGTGCTGTCCAACTTGGTGTCTGCAGTTGCCATAGTGTCCCTCTGATACTTACCTGGAACCCATTTTTATTTCATCTGACTTTGGCATTCAAGTAAAATCAGAGTCTTCTTCGAACGCTCCATATCGACCACTTGTTAACCACTCTGTGTGATTTGTATGTGATCTGGGCCTAAGAGCGATTGCACGCTGTGCCAGTTATGCGCCTACAGGACCAGCATCCAATTTCTGCGCTGCTTTTTATTTACTAGGGTAGCATCCCTAAGCCCTACATCAGTCACTTCCTATGACATGCTTTGTAGGTCGCAGTGGTACTATTCTTTGCTTCCCTTGCGGGCTCACACAGGCGAAGTAAAATCAGAATTTCAAGTAGTATTTTTTTAATGAACAACAGTATGAAGCAGTTTTTTCATAAGCACAATATAGAATACAATTAAAATTGTAGTTGGGATTAAGTTTTCACCTGTTATTATTTTTATTCATATTACTCTTAACAGTATTATATTATTATTATTGCAATTGTCACATGGTGTTTGTGTCTCCACAGTCATTAGTCAGATAGGCCCCAATATTTCACTGCTGTATACCTTACAATCTCAGGTATTGATAAAAGAGCTGAGAACACTCCAGCTGTTCTGAAAACCAAATCATTTTATCACATCTGCAACAAATACAAACTTACAGTGGATTCTTGCCATCATCGGGGATCTTCAGAGTAAGCAGTAAGAAAAGGATCTTGGATACACATACTAAAGGATTAGCTTCATTGCAACTCATTTTTACCCCATATAACTTGGATCCTCTCCGCAGAAATTGCATACCACCTACCAAGTGTATTGCACAAAGGACAATCTCTAGTTCCGCCAACAATCCTAGTGGTCTCAGAAAAAATGCACTTGTGAACAAAACAGCATGGTCCAGATTTTAACTGATAACTTTCGGAACACTAGACAAAGACTTAACCACTTAACCACATCGGGGGTCTCTGTGGCTAAGTGGTTATGCCCTTTGCCTTGTGAGTCAAAGGTCATGGGTTTGAGTCCGGACTGCGCCATTCTGTTCACGAGTGCAGTTTTCCAGAGACCTCTAGGATTGTTAGGAGCTACAGAGTTCATGCTTTTTGCAATACTCTCAGCAGGTGGTGTGCAATTTTCTGGAGAGGGACTGAGCAGTATGGGGTAAAACCTGGTGCAATGAAGTCAATCCTTCAGCTTTTAAACCTTTGAAACTTAACCACATAGACCTCCTGGATGCTCGTACTAATGTTAAACATCCTAAAAATATCAAATTCTCTATTGAAAATCTCAACAAACTACAGGACATAACTATTGCTAGTTTTATTTACTAATTAATGTTCATCATCTGAATTATCTTGTACCCCTGAGTCTTTGATTGCAGGTCTTGTGTATGGTTTACCACGAGTACCAAATATTTTAGTTCCCACTCTAACATTTGTACTTCCCATTTCAACCTGAAAGAAAGGTTTAAAAAATAAATTATGAAACTTATGTTTTTAACATAATTTAGCAATTAAATTAGCTTTAGTGTTACTCTAAATGAGATCAATAACAAATAGAATTCAATATTTGTGTTTGTAAAACACATTTTGTGATAATTTTAATTCTAAACATTGTGTTTTTAGTATATTTTGTGATAAACACAGACACCAAAAAGAAAAAAATTATCATCATCAGGTACCATGCCGGCTGGTGTAGGCGATCATGTATCTCCACTCCTTCAATGATCCAGCGGCGCTTGAGCTCTTGCTCTTCAGCCCAATGCTATGTAGTGGTATCTGCATGTGTTTGTAAGTTGTTCTTTTGTTCCGTATAATGTGTTCCATTAGATTGATCTCCACAAATCTCTGGTGTTTGCTATCATCCCAGATTTTGACGCTCTTCTGTGCCATGAAGTCAGGTTATCCAAAATTTTCTCTCTCTTGTATTCCTCTGTCTGGCCTACCCTCGATTGTACCAGTTATTACTATGTGTTCTAAACCTCCCTTCCTCATCACATTTTGAGAAAAATAATAACGTTAAAATATGTTTGTTAGTCAAGGACAAAATGTAGTAAAAAATAAATGACTAATAAGAATAATCCTGCAAATATTTTGTTCTGGAAATATCACAAATGAGGAGCTGCAGACTAATTACACACTAACCCACTTACAGACTGTCTACTACCTGTGAAGTCAGAGAAGGCACGCCTGTATGGAAGGTGACACTAATAAAAAGGAAAGTAGGCCTTAACACAAAAGTCACTCAGAAACACCATACCAGGTACCCCAATTATGCCTGAATTCCTAACAGGCGAGCGCAAAAAAGAAGACAGCTGGCAACCGTGATCTCAAAAACATGATGGCTTGGACATGTGTGTAGTCAAAACTTTGGTAAAGACAACCCTTCAATGGACAGCAGACAGAAGAATGAAATGACAGACCAAAAGAAACCTAGAAAAGAACGGTGAAAGGGGAAAAAAAATGTGGACGGACGTGGAATACCATGGGTAGAAAGGCAGCAGACCAGAAGCAAGTTTGAACAATTTATTCTTTACCTGCACAGATTTCTATTTGACCAGAAATTCATTAACTCAATATTCATATCTGCTTTCTCTCTCTGCCTTTTAACCTGGATTGGGGCATAGGCCTTCAACCAACTCATACCATCTTCCTATCTCTAGCTTTCTCCTGCAGCTACCTCCAGCTCTTCTTTATATTGTTGATCTCTGCCTTAAATCTCGTCTCCATGTATTTCTAGACCTCCCTTTCGCTGTCCCTGTGGGTTCCAGGAAAGGACCTTTCGTATCTGCTAACTATATTAAATACTAAAAATCTGATCTGACTAAAGATTACTTACAGCCTGCTCATAATCAGCAGACATGCCCATACTGAGTTCCAAATCGTTGGGTGAAATATCCAAATCTTTGCACACTTCTGCCCGAATTCTAACGAGTGCCTGAGAATTAAAAATAAAAATTAACAGACAGTAATCAGCCAGCTTAAAAAAATGACCACCGCAACACATGATGATAAAGATGGGAAATATATATCACAAAATGTGATAATGAAGAGACAATGAGCAGGATATTAGTGATTCTATATCTATATCCTCTTCAAGTTCTGATTGATACATAAGACTACCACAATAGATTTCCATTGTTGTACGTTAGTGATTAATTAGTGATAAAATAATCAAAACTTAATTACAATTTTCAAAACAGGCTAACTCGATGTTTTGATCAAAAAACCTTTATCAAGCAAATGGTCGTCATCCATTTGGTTAGATGACCCAGCCATCTTGGGTGACACTGGCAGATAAAGGTTACTATGCTAGGAATTCCAACATATTACACCTATTGATTTGTTTGTGATTCCATTACCAGGAGATCCTGAGTAGAAGCCTCAAGCAGCGTATGAAGAATGCATTCATTCTTTTCTAGGGCTATGTGTACAGAGAACATGATTTTTCTGGCAAAGAGTGCTTATCATGCAGTGTCCACAGTAATCTTAGTGTTGATGGTCACAAACAGCCTGGGAGTGGATTCTCCAGGGTGCTATTTGGGCATGCTGAAATGAGGATTGCTGGTGCCCATGCTGCCGTTCCCATATCAGAATATGCAGAATTGAAAGATATTATAAGTTCATTTGCTGTATTCTACAAAGAAATATACACAAATAGCATCAAACGGATACCGTGAATAGCTTTTTAAAATTTTGCCATATGAGTGTTGGCTTGTTGGTACCGCCAGAATGGTTTGTCAGGTGGCTCATCATATTGCAGGAGATAATATATCTTTCCATAGTAAACTAGATTGGGAAAGTTGTTGATTGATTGATTGATTGATTGATAAGACCATCATCATTGCACTTTGGTGAGCAGCCATGTGTGCTCCTATCTCTTTCTTACACAGGAAGATCTCAGCTGCAGTGCACAAACTCTGTAGCACCGGTGAGGGTAATTTTGAAGATGGTGAAGATATTTTGTGGCAATTTTATTTTTAATCATTTTCTAATGAATTTTGCCCGGGCAGCGGTGTTTCAGCCTGCTCTTCTCGATTTTGAACTACCAAGTTTTCTTTTACATGTCCAAATTTAACACGGGACCTATGTTTTATCGTCCATCTCCAATAGGACTAGAAACTCAATCTCGCCTACACTGAGATCAAGGGTCTCTGGAAAAATATCCTGATGGCTCCACGAGGGAGTGAACTGGTTACCTTTGGCACAAGAGGCGAGCACCTAGCCTCTACGCTACAGAGACCCCTAGTTGTTGATTGCATGTTGTTTATAATTTTTATATTTTATTTGTGGCCAAACAGATTATTAGTAAGTTTACAATATTTAAATAACAGTTTGAACTACTAAATTAACTGTTGTTACCACAAAATCTGGGTTTGTTGTGCTTGGATCATGGTCATAGACACCAATAGTCATAAGGCCTATAAGGTCAAGGTTGGGACATTTCTCTCTAACATACTTAACCAGCTGGATTGCTTCATCTGGTCGACATCCACTTTTGTCTGCAGCAAAAATGAATAAACTTTATTTAGTCCAAGTTCAATAAATAGATGTCACCATATACATCCAAATGTAAGAATGGAGATGATACTCTTTTGCAAAAACTATACTAAAAGTATAAAGGCAAGAAAAAAGTATGACAACGATGAAAAAAATATACTTATATATGTCAAAATGAGAGGCGTTGTTGTTAGTGAATTCGCATCTTAAGCTAGTGGTACGGGTTCAATTTCCACAATGGGTGTGGAATATTCTTCAGACCGTAACGGCTCTCAAGTCGACCCAGCCTCACTTGGGTACCAGGAAAATCACTGGGAAGTAAAGGCATCCGGCATGATGTTGACCACATCACCCACAGTGTGCCCACAGTCAATGAAAAATACGGTCCTAACATTGTATTACCCTATATACCTTGTGGTATCTTCTTTTTGGAACGCTCCATATTGACCACTTGTTAACTACTCTGTGTGATTTGTATGTGATCTGAGCCTAAGAGTGATTGTACGTTGTGCCAATTATGCCCCTCCAAGTAGGCCAGCACATCCGATTTCTGCGATGCTTTTTATTTATTAGGTTAGCTTCCCTAGGTCCTACATGAGCTGCCTCTTACGACATGCCTTGTAGGTCAGAGTGGTACTATTCTTTGCTTCCTTTGGGCACCGGCACCACACAGGCGCCTTGTTATATAAAAGTTTTTTTTTTACTTATTTTACCTATATATCAAAATATACTAATAACACTGTCTTCATATCAGTAGATTTACAGGAGCTGGTTAATAATGTGGTGACTGACACAAGTCATTTCCGATGGCCTCTCTATAACCAATCAGATCTGTTACCATGTTACCATATAACTCTAGATATGTTACTTTAAAATGGGGTTTTTCCATTTGCAAAATCTAATGGTTACCAAACTGGAACAAATCTGTATCCTGTTGGATAATATGCATACACTTTGGTCAAAATTAGGATGTGCCTCTCTTTACATGACACGGGGGCACAACAAGGGCACAATGTACTCACGTTCTCGGCACAAACCACACAGACCACAAAGAGAGGTAAAGTCAATTGATAAAAACAAACGCAAACAAGCAGCAATGTGGTGACATCAAGAAAAAATACGGCTTCAGACTAAGTAGCAAAAAGTCAGAAGCGATTGTTATCTCAAAATAGCATATTCTACCTGAATGCAAAGTAAATAGAATATTGCTAGAACAAATGTATCAATTTAAATATCTTGGAAACTCTGATAACAGCAAATAGTAGATGTAATGCAGAAAATATGTGAGAAAGAAAATGTATTGATAGTAATGATAGTCTCAGAGGCTTACTTTCTTCAGCACTTGTGTTTATTTGAACCATAACTTTAAGATGACTTTGTTTGTCGAGTCTTTGCCATGTATCATTAACTGCTTTTGCAAGACCAAAGCTATCAACAGTCTCAATGACAAACAGATGAGGTACAGCTATAATAAAATATAAATTAACAATATGTGAAAATTCAAACAAAACATGAACAATTCATTTAACAATTGGGGTCAAAGGCACATAGGGACAATGTCGCGCCAGGATTAGTGAGCTGGCGCTAACCAAGATCCTACACCACCTCCACGTGGTGACCCTGGAAACAGACAACGGCTCCTGTCTAGCTAAGCGGGTAGGGATCGACGGAGAGCTACTCTGGTATAAGTAGTGATGCAGACGCAGTTACGTTGGATGAGATCCGCTTGCAACACAGACGAGCAGAATTCCAGAGTGACTATTAATGCACGTCTCTCCAGTAAAAGCTGGTTAAAACCGGACACATCGCTGAAGGATAAGCATCAGAGCTCCAAATGGTGCTGAAGATGTTACGAAATACACCCATGCTAAGGCTGCCTGAATCAAATTTCCACATGAATGAGATTTATGAGGAAATCTGGTACATCAGTCTAGCGGTGATCACGAGAAAGTGCTGTGACAAAAAATGTAATAATCTGTTATTCAGAAATACTTTCCCCCCTACCCTCCCTTTAAAATTATGATTATCGTTAAAGCCAGCAAAGAAACTTGGGATGCCAGAATTGTACAATGGTCCTCATTATAGACAGAAAAAAATAGAACACTAAAAACATAAGTGACTAATTAATGTTATATTTGTTTCATACTCACAAGGTCTTACCTAAAACTTTTGACACTTTGTTTCTTTGCAAATGTCCAATGAAATGCCATTTTATATCATCAAACTGACCCTGAATCTTCAAATATGAAAAAAAAAAATTAATAATAGAATTCAATACTGCATAGGGAACAATTTTTAAAGCTAATATAGCTTTTTTTTTATCTTACAGCTCTGAACTTAGTAAATACCTTAGCAAGTGAAAGAAAGTACAGCAAAGATAATATGCACTTTTGTATAAAGTAGATTTTATCTTATCCTATCTTAACCACATTTGCAGTGAAGCATCGTGGGGAGAGTTAGTTTTCTATCTTGTGCCAGGTGTGTTGCGCTTGACGTTGTCAGTCCATGCTTTGCAGGGACTCTGAGATGTTATCTATCCATCTTGTTCTTGGTCTGCCTCGTGCTCTGCGCCCTGAGTGTCGATTACTGTAGGCACGTGATGGTAATAAATGTGGTTCCATTCTCATTAGATGGCCGAACCACTTGATTCTTTGCTTCTCGATGTACTGTATGCATGGTATAGTACCAACGATGCTTCTGATAAAGTAGATAAACAAGAAATTATATTTGTATGCTTACATCCCAATACATTCATTACACTATCAGTATAATAAAGGAACTGCACATTGGAAAGGTTTCAAATCTGTTAAAGTGAAATAGATTTACTGAATACTGCACATTGGAAAGGTTTCAAATCTGTTAAAGTAAAATAGATTTACTGAATACTGCACATTGGAAAGGTTTCAAATCTGTTAAAGTAAAATAGATTTACTGAATACTGCACATTGGAAAGGTTTCAAATCTGTTAAAGTAAAATAGATTTACTGAATACTGCACATTGGAAAGGTTTCAAATCTGTTAAAGTAAAATAGATTTACTGAATGTACATTTCCTGTGTGTTGTCAGTTTATTTGAGATCCTAGAGTTAGAGTGTCTTTAGTGTCACTGTTCTCTTTAAGCTGCATGACCAAATGGAACTACCAGGCTTTTCAGGTACAGAGAATTGACTTACTCAGATTAAAATGATGACATAAACAAACTATGTCGCAAAGCACAATCTTCCACCTGAGAAGAGAACACATCAGACTCAACAAACCTTTCAACAAATTAATCCCTACACAGAAAATAAATTGTCATAACTGTGTCCAACTGAACAAGACAGTGCAATCTCCAAAACATACTGCTGCAATCTCCAAAACATACTGCTGTAATCTCCAAAATATACTGTTGCAATCTCCAAAATATACTGCTGCAATCTCCAAAATATACTGTTAATCTTCAAAATATACTGCTGCAATCTCCAAAATATACTGTTGCAATCTCCAAAACATACTGCTGCAATCTCCAACATATACTGTTGCAATCTCCAAAATATACTGTTGCAATCTCCAAAACATACTGTTAATCTTCAAAACATACTGCTGCAATCTCCAAAACACTTCTTGCAGAGATCTTACCAGACCAGCCATCAATCATAAAAACTATTTATACACAAAATAGATGAGACTGCAGTAAAACTATTTGATTGGCAAAACACGTAATCACAAAGTACTGTAGTTTTACAAATTATAAAAACAATGACAAAATACAGCAACATTTCGACCAACAAGGCCTTTATCAAGCAAATGAACAACAGGAGTGACAAATTTAAAAAACAAATGGACAACCAAATACAAACGTTTCTAATGAAAATCTGGGAATAAAATCGAATAACGAAATAAATGTAACACAAAAACACACATAAAAACTAGAAATAGAACGGAAGAGAAACAATGAAAATCTAGTAAATATATAACTTGAATACATGCAACATATACCCATATAGATTACAAAGCATGGGAAGAGAAAGTACTAAGAAGCATAAGAATGTAATACGTTGAGCCCACATGGTCGCAAGGTACCATACAAAGAAATCAATCGATTCTCCAGAGCAAATCGACTGCGATCATCCGAGGAACATGATCGGATGGCTGTGACCTGGACATCGTGAGCTCCTAAATGGCCAGTATCATTGAAATGGGTGGCTACAGGGGTCACAGAGCATTGGCGTATGTTGCGCAAGTGTTGGGCGAATCGGTCACTGAGCCTCTTGCCTGTCTCGCCGATATAAGCCTTGTTACATGCTTACAGATAATGGCATAGATAAGATTACGGGACTCGCATGTGAAACCATCATCAATAAGAAACGTGACTAAAGGAACTGATACAGTACGCGTCTGTATCACATAAGCACATGTGTTGCAACGCCGACGGCCACACTGGATAGTGCCAAAATGAGTCTGGATATTGTACTTAAGGTAACTGTGTACCAACATATCCTTAAGACCTCTGTCCTGTCTGTAAGCCACCAAAGGATAGTTGGGGAAGACAGAACAGGTCTTAGGATCTGACTTGAGGATAGACAGATGACGGAATAAAACATTTTTCACCAGTGAACTATGGGGGTGGAAAGTTAAGATAAGTTTTACTCTGTTAACTATTTATAACATCACTCAACAGTTATAAATAACTTGATGATTCCTGAACTTGACACTAGCTGTTTACAGTTACAAATACTCGTAACTTGCTAATTCCTGAACTTGACACTAGCTGGGTTGTTTTTTTGGTTTTTTTCCGATCCAGAAGCACTTGAGCTTTTCAGCTCTTCAGCTCGGTGCCATGGACATCGAATTTAGGTTCGGTGCCACGAACACCGTAAATCTGGGGAATCTGTGGCTTTTTCTGCCATCCCGCGGAATTGAACCCGCACACACAGAGGGATCATCACCCATAGTCCAACGCGCTACGAACACGCTGGGCAGACGGGCGACACTAGCTGTTTAAAGATCAGTAGCAGCTCGAGATAATAAACAACAAGACCGTCATATATCATCAAAAATCTGACAAGTACCAGTTTTGTGTACTTACTTCTATATCATGAGCTTTATCACAAAGTTCCAGTACCTGAAAGTAATGTTAAACAATTAAATTAACAGTCAAATTATTTGTTGTAAAATACCACAGAGCACTGTATGTACTTATACCCAAACATGTTCAGATCAAAAAGAAAAACATAGATATAGTTTTAAGAGGTAAAAAAAAGAAGCATTTAAAAAAGGTAGATAAGAGTTTCTAGCCCTATGTTTCAAACCTCAATGTGGAGTATGTGGTCTCCTCTTGTCAAGACCTGTCTGGCTTGGTTTAACCCGGCAGGAACACAAGATTCCTGCAGACATATCCTCAAGAGTCGCTGGAGCACTAAAGCACTTTTGCCACAGCATGGCACCAGCATCATGGGAGGGAAACTTTTTTTAAGTACTTAAATTTCTACAAAGTCTGACAGGTCAAAATCTGCTGATGAAATATAAGTGATAAAAGTCATTATTTGTGATGAAATGTTAATGAGAAACATTAGCTGTTGATAAAGTGCTTCGAAACCTAATCGCCAGCGATCAAATAGTGGAAATGTAGATGTCATTGAAGTGATTTTCATCAGCAATTGTAAATCATGAGACTGGCAACTAAAATTCAGTTTAGAGGTAAGTGTCTGTGTGATGTTACTATAGTTACTATTTGTTCTACACATCCTAACCTTCCAAGAATCTTAGGGCTAACAGCTAATTCAAATGACATAGTTAATGCTTATTCCTTTTCTATTGAAACCTATGTATAGTCCTTTGATTAGGCCTATAGAAAAGTAAATGTGACTGTAGCTATAGCAGGACATGACGGCTGAAAAGGCAGGACATCTGGCCTATGAGAGAGAGAAATTCGGAGGACTGTTGGGGTGGCAAAGTTCTGCTCAGGTCAAGCTATTTGATGATGATGAGCTATAGCAGCTTCAAGGGTCTTGAGCTAATATACTTTTCTGGTAATGCAAGAATTCACTGAAATGAAAAGATGATATAGGCCTACTGGTTTCAAAAGTACTTAAATTTGACATATTTTTATTAACTAGATAAAGATGAATGTGGAAGACCAAGTCAGTTTCCTTTTGTTCCGTTGATCGAGTTTTGTGTTCTATGGCCGTTGATCGAGTTTTGTGTTTTATGTGCTTAAAGAAAAAGGAATAAATGAGTAAAGAGAATATTAGGCCAGTGAGCCACAAATCCCATCTGCAAGTTTATGTTTTCAACATCTTCTGTAGAAGATTGATCCCTACAGGCTATGATAAAGCCGAAGGATTGACTTTATTGCACCATATGGCTCGGCCCCTCTCCGCAGAAATGGCACGTTACCTACCAAGAGTATTGCGCCAAGCACGAACTCCGTAGCTCCAGCAACAATCCTAGGTGCTTCTGGAAAAAACTGCACTAGTGAACAGAACGGCGCGGTCTGGATTCGAACTCATGACCTTCGACTCACAAGGTAAAGGGCTAATAACTTTATAAATAACTATTTGCTGATTACTGCTATATTAGCAGTTTATGGGAGATCTTATGACTGTATTGTTAAGAATCTTTCATTACTATCCACACTCACATAATTTTCTCCAAAATGTCTTTGGCCTGCCTTGTAAGCTGCAATGATGAAATCAGCACTCTTAGTTTTGGATACAGCAACGAGTCTTGGGGTGGCATACTGTAAATTCTGAAATCATGGTACTCAATGTTAGTTATAGATAACTTGTTAAACCATTTATGATGCAATTTGAGATAATGAATGTGCATCGCAAAAGTGCAAGTTGTCAATTATTATTTTCTGTGACTACATTCATACAGAATAAAAATATTATAACGGTAACATACCTCGGGCCTTTTAATAGCAGCTGCTTTCACGTTTTCCAAAACAGATTTTAAATTATTAAGTACGTAAACCTCTGTTGACGACATCTTGCTGAGTCAGCAGTTGATACTTTATAGTAGGACTTTATATGTCCGAGTTCTGCATTGTGTCAAGCTTTTATAGTACCTAATTAGGCAGAGTACACAGTTCATAATTACAATAAATTATAACTGCCGTAAGGCGGTACAAACATGTCTTTAACTGAGCTGAAGTATGATTGTTACATCAGTAATAAGTTTATGCCTTATTTACTTTCACATGGTATGCTCAGTTAGCGCTGTTTGTGTTATCAGTGGTATCTCCTGTAACTAACCCGTTTTTTGACTGTTATTCTTGTACTCTGCTAGATAATGAATTTTAATGGACTTTGTCTATTGTTATACTTTGTAAAACTACCATATTTGGCTTCTTCTATTCCTCAACTCACAACTGTACCTCAGTTTTTTTGGTGGGTGGAGGGGGATACTTAATAGGGCATCCTTGTCAAGTGACTAAACCATTTAATCTGTTGTTATCATATGAACTGAATGCCTGATTTCATTCGTAGTTTTCTTCCAATTTCTTCAGTTCTAATTAAATAAGAAAGGTGCCACGTTTGGTCTGGAGTAAGACAAAGATGCGTAGGCCTACTGTCACTACTGTTGTTCTTCACATATGTCGACCAAATCTGTAAAAGCGCTAACACCAGTGAAACTAACAGCCCTAGGAAACTCTTAAAAGAATTGCTTTTTGCTGACGATCAGGCAATCATATCAACAACAGAAAAATAGATACAACAACACATTAACAGACTCCAGTTAACATGTCATGACAACAACATGAGAATACTCATCTACAAAAACGAAGTAATGACATTCGTTAGAGTAGTAGACAAGAATTCACGACCAATGTCTCCATCGACAAACATTTAAAACATGTTAAAGACTTTACATACACGGAGAGCAATTTTTAAACAAATGGAAGCATAACTGATTGATTAATTTATTGGTAGGACCATCATCATTGCACTTCGGTGAGTAGCCAATCTCTTATTTGCACAGGAAGATTTCAACGAAAGTACACAAACTCCGTAGCACAGGCGAGGGTCTAAGATGAAGAATAACTGATGAAATCCAACATTAATGTTGCACTAATTTTGAAAGGCAAGCATATCACCATGAATACTAAAAGAGCATTGTACAACACAACATTTCTCCCTACATTATGCTCATTGTTCATTTTAGGACCATTTTCATCGCACATCGGACATGTTCATAATTGCTGCAATCTCATCCCAAGCATGTATCTCAGTGTGTTTAGGCTAACAACTCCCGTTATGTGTTGATTGGTGTATCTACTGGGTTTTCTCTCGTAGTTTTACCGTATTGCTGCACCTATCGGTATGCACAACTTGCGCAACCGAGATATCCTTTATCATCGTCGTTGAAATCTTCAGATCGTATGTTTTCTCTGAGAGCTTTGATGATGTCGCTTCTGTCCATAGAAGACTCATTCTCAATCGTAGCAATGTCCTATCAGTACCAAACCTGGACGTTGACATAAAATGATACAAGAAAACTAGTCACGATAGGAATGAAGTGTCTGTACAGAATGCTAGGAGAAACAAGAAGAGACTGGTTTAGAAATGAAGGCAGGAAAAAAGTGGGTACAACATCAGTTACTGAACTTCATCAAGAAACGATACATTAATTAAATGGTTTGGACACATAATCAGATTACCAACAGACAGTTCGTCTCAAAGAAAAATGTTACTCCAATACAGTGGATACAAAACAAAAAACGCACAACAAAAACGCGTTCTAGAAATCTCTTCTTTTCCTGATGATGTGAGGTAAAACCCGATTTAGAGAAAGAAAGCAAAAGTTTGTTATTTTCATAAACTTTTTAAAAAAAATGTACGTTATTACATTGCTGCAATATAATTTAAAAAACGAAATGACGTATTTTCAATTCCGATGTTTAAATGATGATATGACTAACTCTTTGATGACGACCATGTTTCTATTCCATAATAATATTTAACAGCTTCAAGAACACATAAACTTACTCAACAATAGCTGTCTCAAATACAACATGAAGATCAACATTCAAAAGACAGAAGTCATGACTATAAACATAGAAAATAAAGATATCAACATTCAAATAAATGACCAAAAGCTAAAGCAGGTGAGAGAATTCAAATACCTTGGAAGTATCTTCACATCTGATAGTAGACTGGACAGAGAGATTGAAACTATAATCCAGAAAGTCAACAACATTACATACCAACTTACCCCAATCTTGAAACACCCAGCAATTCCAGTAAAGACTAAAAAGACAGATTATAAATGCAATCTTCATACCAACACTGTGCTACCAGTGCCAAAAATGAACACTGATAAATGAACAAGAAAGGAAAATTACCACCTGTAAAATGAGATGCTTGAGGAAAACTGTAAATAAAACAAGAGACCATATAAGAAATTAGGAAATTAGACGAACAGTCAGAATAACACCTGCTTTTAGATTCATTGAAAAACAGAGACTCAAATTGTTTAGCCACTTGGTGAGAAGGAACCCGAATACACTAGTTGTAAGAGCATACCACATGAAAATGGAATCATCAAGAGGAAGGGGCAGACCAAGAAAAAGATGGGTTAATAGAGTTACAGAATCAACTCCACGATACCACATGGCAGCAAATCAAGCGACAGAGCGTGCATTATCTCGGAAACTCATCATCAGTTAAACCTGCAACACCTATCGGCAAACAACCCCACCACCCCACCCCAAAAGAATGACAACAGAAAAAGAAAGAAAGACATAACTAACATATGACAGCCAGTGTTAGAAAATGACTATTCAGTATATATATATATGGAACTGCAGTAAAACTATTTGATTGGCAAAACACGTAATTACAAAGTACTGTAGTTTTACAAATTACAAAAACAATGACAAAATACAGCAACGTTTCGACCAACAAGGCCTTTATCAACAAACGAACAAACAGGAGTGACAAATTAAAATGAAACACAAATGGACGACCAAATACAAACGTATCTAAGGAAAATCTGGGAATAAAAACGAATAACGAAATAAATGTAACACAAAAACACACATAAAAACTAGAAATAGAAAGGAAAAGAAACAATGAAACATCTAGTAAATATATAACATGAATACATGCAACATATACCCATATAGATTACAAAGCATGGGAAGAGAAAGTACTAAGAAGCATAAGAATGTAATACGTTGAGCCGCGTGGTCGCAAGGTACCAGACAAAGAAATCAATCGATTCTCCAGAGCAAATCGACTGCGATCATCCGAGGAACATGATCGGATGGCTGTGACCTGGACATCGTGAGCACCTAAATGGCCAGTATCATTGAAATGGGTGGCTACAGGGGTCACAGAGCATTGGCGTATGTCGCGTAAGTGTTGGGCGAATCGGTCACTGAGCCTCTTGCCTGTCTCGCCGATATAAGCCTTGTTACACCGCTTACAGATAATGGCATAGATAAGATTACGGGACTCGCATGTGAACCCATCGTCAATAAGAAACGTGCCTAAAGGAAAGATACAGTACGCGTCTGTATCACATAAGCACACGTGTTGCAACGCCGACGACCTAGAAAATGACTAGAGATGTAGAAAGCAAGAATATAAAAATAATGACAATAAAATGGGACGAACTCAGGAGATAGAATGCAATCAGTATCAGAGATCTGTCTGGTCAACCACTAGTAAGAACTGATATAACAAATCAGTTGGGAATACTCTTCTTAGGATAAACGATCAAAGAATAACAAACTGATAAAGCAGGCTTTGAAATGTTTCAAGAAAGGAAGGACGCTCTAGGGAAACAGCCTTTGAGAAAGTCGAGAAATGTAGAATTCAATTCAAAAGATATTGAACTAGTGCCCACACAGGATTGAGCGGTATGGAAAAATTACATGCAGACCCTATGTTCGTATAAAGAAGACGAATATAATAAAAATAAAAAGTATTGGAAAAAAAAAAATTAGCAGAGCGTGGTTTCGATCCACGGACCTCTGGGTTATGGGCCCAGCACGCTTCCACTGCGCCACTCTGCTTCGATACATTGGAGTGACATTAATTTTCTAATATCTTGTAATTGACATCTGCTGGACAAAAGAAAATGAGAGACAATGTGAGATATATTTTATAACTTTTTAAAATAATATCAGACACATTTGTTGGAACACATAATTTTGATATCATTCAGTTAATGTCGTTAACTAGACACTAATGTAATATTATGCAGTAGTTGCGTGATTAATACATTTTAGAGGGGAACAAAAGCAATGCTGACGAAATATCTGAATTATCTTATTATACATTTTTCATAAAGAAGAAAATTAGTCACGACAGACATGATGTTTCTGCTCATAATGCTGGGAATATCAAGAACAGACTGATTTAGAAATGAAGACATAAAGAAGTGGGTACACCATCAGTAACTGAACATTATCATGAAACAACATAATTAAAGGTTCGACAGCATAAGCAGATTATCATTATCAACAGCTCAAAGAGCAAAGTTACTCCGATACAATGTTACATACAAAGCTAAAGGCCATCCACGCAAAATGTGAACTCAGAGATAATAGATAAAGGAAAAAACATTATTTATGAAACACACACAGTCTGTTCTAGAAATCTCTTCTTATCTTGGCGCTTTTTAAGACAAAACATGGTTAGAAAAAAAAGACATTTAACCTTCTTTGTAGTTGAAACTTACAAAAGTATATTAATCATTTGATGAATATTCAACAACACAACATCTACATATGATAATGTCACCATCGTGACGAATGATATTGACGTCGATATTCTTCTTTACTTTTAAAAGTTAATTACCGATAGCATTTGTGGCGTCTTGTAATAGTCTTCCATTGCAAGCGATAATGACAACGCCTTGGACGCGTGTTTCTGCACATCTCGGGTGTGTGTGGAGGTGACTGTAGATTTCAGTCCTAGAACACAATCCCCTAACACATATGGGGCATAAATGATCAGGGTTGGACATGTATGTGTTGTGTGTTCTGTCTTTTCGCGCAGCTCGTTTTCTCTTCGCCTCATCCATACGACGATGCTCAGCGGCGACGTCCTCTTGCGTTCACAGTGTCACATTTGGCGATTTTGAGCGAGGGATTCCCAGCACATAATTTCTATATCGAAATATTTTAGAGACACTTTATGAGTGTATTTGTAGGTTGTTCTTTTTCTCTGCACAGCAGCCGGTGGTTTGCCACCTTCTAGTTTGCCAACATTTGCGGTTTTGGGATGCGTGTTTCAGGCGTCTCTGCAGTATAACGATTTTCAACTAAGCCGATTACTCTTGTGATTATTGTGAGGCTGCTTTTTTGGATGTTGGGTCATTTTGGTGGACGTATGCCTCGTGTTTTTCAAGAATAATAGACTTGGTTTCTTTGTATTATCTCTATCAATCTTCAATGATAACCACTCATGGAACATCCATGTCTTGTCCAAGCACATTGCTTGTATGTAATAATAATAATATTAGCCGTTCATCGCAAGCGGCGATGACAACAGTCTCAGACGTGTGCCGTTGCACCTCTCTGGTGTGTGTGGAGGTGACTGTAGAGTACAATCTTCGAACACAATCCCCTACCACAGTTAGGGCATACATGATCAAGGTTGGATTTTATGTACACTATTTGTGAGACCATCATCCTTGAGTTTATGAAATAAGCAGTTCCTATTGACTGAGTGGTATTTACATAAGTGTTTAGTATATCTTTGGCGAAACACGTAATCACAAAGTACTGTAGTTTACAAATTACAAAAACAATGACAATATATAGCAACGTTTCGACCAACAAGGCCTTTATCAAGCAAACGAACAACAGAAGTGACGAATTAAAAAAAAAACCACTAACATATGGGCGACCAGTGGGG
The DNA here is from genome assembly GCA_020796225.1 of Arion vulgaris. Classification (NCBI taxonomy): domain Eukaryota; kingdom Metazoa; phylum Mollusca; class Gastropoda; order Stylommatophora; family Arionidae; genus Arion; species Arion vulgaris. Next base: position 30,693,182 of record CM036756.1, read on the forward strand.
CTCTGCCATTAAGGGCCCACTGCTGGGCCCCACCAAAAATAATGTGCAACGTGTATTTATTATTTTATAAATTGAAATAAAACCTAACCCAAAACCATGATTTTTCCGAACATTTTTTTTGTCTGGCACCAACCAACAAAAATGAGCACTAGCCGCCACTGTGGACGACTAGATACAGAGACATTCAAACGTTTCTAATGATCTTTCAGACATAATGTATATCTTTCAGACATAATGAGCTTTCTAAACAGTATGTCATAAAAATTGAATTATAAACAAGTTTTTATAGTTCTGTGAATATTCATCGTTCGAATATAATTCATTTCTTTACAGTGGTTTCCATATTCTGCATTGGACCAAACTTTACTTGCAGAAACACTACGTTCTACTTGCCGTCGCACGTCAACAAATTTGTTTGAAAATGGCGACATCGGATGAACCACCGGTAAATTCTTTGAATGCTTCTTATGCAAAGAAACATAACTTATACTATTTACATCAACACACATCTGAATAGTACTATTCTCTTGATTTAGATACTATAATTACGTTTTCATATAGCATAATACACTTTAATAGTTCTTATTCTTATAAGATTTTATCGTGAAATCGTGTTTTAATAATAATTAATAACTGTTTTAGTTTAACTTAACTACATTATTAGTAATTAAATATAAATTAATATAAATAATAATATGCATTTAATTCAATTTCAGTTCAATGAGTAATCAGCAGGCTATGTATGACAGAATTTAACTTTCAAACATAAGTAACATATGTCATATGTTAATGATATAATTGAACTCAGAAGTAATAGAATAGGCTAATAGCAACATTTATACATTATGAATATGTTAATGATATTAATAATAATTATTATTGAACTCTCAAGAATTGGTGACGCATACTAATGATATAATTGAACTTTCGTAGTTTAGGGACATGTTTTGATATACTTGATCTATCTGGCATTGATGACACATTTAAGATGATAGTATTGATAGCATGCTATTGTCTTGATATGTCCAACATTTATTGTGGTATGTTGAGGATAACAGAGAATAATATATGTTAAACTGAGAAAAAAGCTATTTTCAAACATATGTCAATCTTCATATAAGGAAGGTACAAATATTAATAAACAAACATTTGTAAAAAATATGAAATAAAAATAGCCCATTTGGAGCGTAAACATTTATCAACTAGAGTCACTAGACAATCTACATTGACATCCAGATAAATTTATCAGGGGGAATGAAAATGAATTAACAAGTATTTAGTTGGAAGTTTTGCTACGCGAAAATTGAGAAGACCGGATTTGCATAAAACTCCTTAACTCTTAACCATTGGCAGGTTTTTAAGGTTTTTTCTATATTTTTTATGCCCTGCTCTATATTTAGCAACCATACAAGTTCTTTGCATTGAAAATAGGCATGTTATATATGGTTGGAAAGCTAATTGGATGAGCTATCAGGATATGTGGTTTTAACATAAGTGTGATGTAATTTATGATATCCGTGACCTACTTATGAAAAGTCTAAAAATAGATTATTCTACAAATGACAAATTGTTTTACAGTCTCAAAGAAGGAAAAAAATAAGTATGACGACTATAATAAAATCTTTTATTACAGTCTTTTAAAGTCTTCATATTTACAAAACATATATGAATTTAAACATGTTTGGAAAATATGAAAGGTAGTAATCATGAAATTTATAATATTCAATATTTTCATATTTTAAAGAAAAAAGTCAATAAATATGGCCTTCAAGAGAAAATGATGCAGAATTGGTCTAGTAAGCAGCCTATAAAGAACTAACACTTATAGTAGCATACATAAACATTAAATAGGTATATAATTTCTAAACCTTGCAAGTAAAATATATTATTGAACAAAAATATGATTACGCAATGATATTTGATAGACAAAATAATCAGGTAAACAGTTATCGGGCATCTTGCAAACAGACTCAAAGTGACACAGGTATAGAATGTTCATCTGACCCAAGCATAGATATTTCAAGAATCACTGGTGTCTTCATCAGGACAGTAATCTGAGTTATTAGAATCCATTTTATCACATATTTGGGGCTTTTGGCTGGAGCAATTTGGATCGTTCTACAAAATGGCAAGTGGGAAATGAGGTTTGCTCCAGTCAACGAGATTAGACATCTAAAAAATATATAATTAATTTTTAAATAATTTTTTATTAGATTATCATATGTTCTGCATTAGATGACATAAATTTTACCAACTTAAATGCAAAATAGATACAAAATTATGGCCACTTAAATAGGCATGTTGCATCGATCATAAATTATCGAAATCCCATTATCCCAATGGTTAAGGGTTAATAAAAGTCATTTTCTGGGTTGGGGCGGGGGTGCACACTTGCATCTCCCTGTCTTTAATGTTTGGACTCCGATGACAATGACTCTAAAGGAAACTGCAAGGAAAACGGTAATGGGGACGTTCTAAACAGTCCCAGAGACTGAGTCTTCTTAAAGACTGAAGAAGGCTGAACTATCCTTGGATGCCATAAAGAAAACAACCAGAGACCAGGAAAAATGGTGAACAACTGTTGAGGCCCTATGCTCCACGATGAGCTAAAAGGAATAAAATGAACTTAACAACCACATTGAAAGACATGCTGTTATCTAATTAATTTGTGTTCACTCCATTCCACCAATCAATCAAGTGCCATGCCTGCCGGTATAGGCGATCATGTCTCTCCACAACTCTCTCTGCTTGGTGCATGTAATCAGTTCTGACATTGATCTTGTGTCCAACTATGATGTTAGGCCATCCAACATCTTCTCCCTCTGTCTTCCACGATCTCTCCTTCCCTGAATTTTACCTGTTGTCACTAAATTTTCTAAACCTTCCCCTTTGCATTATATGCCTGAAGAACCTTGATTGTCGGATCCTTATTCCACCTATATCTGTACAAATTAAGCAAGCTAAAAAAAATTGTTTAATAAAATTTGATAAAGGACATAATTTTGCTGATGAATGAATGTGGTTATTTTTACAAGATGAGAACAAGGAGTTTTTTGCAAGAACCCCAGAGGAAGCAACGAAGTAACGAATATGGTCAACAAATAAACAGTGTACAGGTATTAAGAGCTTCCGAAAAATAAATAGACAAAAACACTGGATTCGAACCACTTACCCTCATTGCTTACTGATACCAACCACTTACTCTCATTTCTTACGATACCTAGATTTCTTATTATTTTTACAACAAACTGGAAGAATATGAAAGAATACAAACAGATAATGATCAAAATACATTAAAGTTAATTTAGAGCTTGTTTGACAATTAAACAATCATGATGTGTTCTACGGCACATGGTAAAACAGGACAGATAAACAGACACAGATTTCAACATTTGGTAGCTTATGTGTTAAAGAAAGAAAGTGGAGACAGATAAGATATCCTTGGTTAACAAGAAAACAGAATAAGTGGGTATTATTTAAATTGGAACCGACAAAGTACGAAACAAATAGAAAGATAATAATATTCTGAAAGATGTTGATAGGCTAGGAGTCAGAGCCAGCTGAAATCTTGCAAGTAAAGCTAAGGAAGATGATTAACTTTTAATGGACTAGGGCAAAAGCCATGTTTTTACAAGTCATTTGTTTATAGAATAAAAAACGTCCTTTAGTGTGGTTTCTGGTAAAAAAGCATCCAACCCAAAGCCATGTAGTGTGACGTTTGGTTCATAAGGAGTTAAGAAACAATCGTTGCTTTTCTTGAAAAAGTAAAGATGAATGACAATGATGCTTTTTTTGTAAATAATAAATGCTGATAGGTCGTGATTTAAATTGTTAAAACAGATTATGGAAGAGGAAAATCAAGTCACAACTTTAAAGAAGAAAACAGAGCAGACCAAGAAGTTTGAGCTCTTGAGAGAAATTCACAAACTAGATGTTCAGTAAGTACAGGTCATAACTAGTTCATTAGTTTAAAAAAATCCTTTCCTTTTCCTAGGATATTGTGAAAAAGTTGGAATTTTGAACTCTGATCCAAGTGTATCACATTGGTTATATTATTGTAGGATTTCAGAAATGTTGTTTATTCTTCTGTTTTGATATCTTCTGCATGCTCTAAGATCCAAATGTATACTATATTAGGATTAGGAACATATACTTACAAAATATTGAGGCTGTATTTTAGTGATCCACTCAACCACTTAATTTTGTTGGTTTCTTTGTGTATTTGATGTGATGTATAATCCCAACATTTTATGTGTGTTGTTATTTTTCATTTCTTTATCTCCTGGTGATATTTCGGTTTTTTTCTCTAGAATCTCATTTAACATCATGTGCCTCTCTCTTTTTTTTTCCTCTCTTGTGCTCTAAAAAGAAACTATCTTTGATTCTGACAGCAGAAACATGGTTTTTTAGTTTGTTAATTGGATATTTAAATATTGATAATAGTTGACATGTGAATGTATTTTAATTTTGTTCTCTTATTTCAACATCAATACCAATACAATGGATACAAAGCAAAAGTCCGGCCACGCAAAAGATGGACCTCAGAGATAACAGAGGCGACGAAAGACACTATCTATGAAGCGTACACAAAAGTCTGTTCTAGAAATCTCTTCTTATCCTGACGCTGTGAGGCAAAACAGGGTTGGAGAAAATATGAAGAAAAGAAGATTTCAATATCTCTGTTTATTCTTCAAGCCTATGTAAATATGCTTCCCTGATATTTTAATTTGGAGATCAAATTGTGCTTGATGTGGTTGATGTGAATTTTAAGTGGACTGAGCGTTTTTCTGATCATCAGTAATTCCTGTTTTCATTACTCTATAATTTACAAGATGAATTTAGTGCACTTTTGTGATTTTTTTGTCATTTCATCTTTGTTCATTATGATTTGATTATCTATAGAAAGTAACACATTAATTAGGAACAGAATTCTGAACAGAATATTAGCTCAAGATATATAGTAAACTAACAGACTAGATAATTTATGTGCATAAAATAGTTGCAGTTACACACATGCACAAGTCTACGTAAGGTAAAGAAAAAAGAAACTTGTTTTCATACCCTGAGGTATATTGAGGTAGGTTAGGCCCGTATTTGTTTTTTCTTTGACTATTGGCACACGATGTGTGATGTGGTCAACATCATGCCAACCACCTTTACTTCCCAGTGCTTCTCTGGTACCCAACTGAGGCTGGATTGACTCAAGATGGTTGGGAAAAATTCCACCCTCACTGTGGAATTGAACCCCAGACCATGCACCTACGAAGCAAATGCACTAACTGTTACTCTAATGCAGCTCTACATATATAATTTAATATTGTAATAACATTTATTGCCTTTATGCCTTTTTATTATAATTATATGAATTAGTTTTGACGGTGACTATCACTTGGATTGTGTTGAGTTTGAAAATTATTTTTACTTCTTAAGTTTCTTTGTCGCCAAAAAACTGTCAATTTCTTTGCAGCTGTATGCTAAAAATAACAATGAAGTACAAATTGACGGAATATAAACGGTTTTCAAAAATCTGTGATCATATAGCCACTAATATTGAAAGATTTGTTCCATTTATTGACAATTACATTTTTGTTGTCATCCCAGAATTCAAGCTTTAGAACGAGAAAAGTTAACTCATATATTCTGCAAAAAATCAGATTATCGTGACGATTTTGGGCCAATGGAAGAAGAAGAGATAAAGTTGACTGATGACAGAAAAACAGAAAGTGAGTTTCAATTTTAATGTATTTCAATCTTTAAATTTCTGTTTAGCTAGAATATTTTAATTGTGTAGTACTTTCATATATAATTTTGTTCACATTAAAGCACATTGAATATAAGGAGAGAGGCTGTAGTAAACATGGAAGCAAGATGTGAATGAGTAATAAAGTAAAGGTAACGTAAAGGAACCCTTTCATACCTCGTGGTATATAGGTCAATACAGTGTTAGGTCTGTATTTTTCATTGACCGTCGGCACACGATGGGTGATGTAGTCAGCATCACGCCGGCCACTTTTACTTTCCCAGAGCATATCTGGTACCCAGTTGAGGCTGGTGACCTAGACCGTTGGAATCCAGGAAAATTCCACGCCACTGCGAGTTGAACCCAGACCACCAGACTTAAGCGCACTAACAACTACTATGGTATCTCTAATGAGTAATAAAATATAAAATGCAGTTAAAATTCAGTTAGAAAACTTGTGATGTAGAGGTTAGGTGATCATCTGCAAAGTTACTCAGTTTGCTCTCTTGTGGAGCTGTTTGGATATTTTCCCAGAAATCCCAGATCTTAGTGTTGGTGAGATCGAGTTCCGATCCTATCAGAGATGGGCGATAAAACGTGAGTCCTGTGTCCAATAGGCAATTTAAAAGAACCCTTGGTAGTTAATCATCCAAGAGTAGGCTAGAAAGCCTCTGCCTGGGCAAAATTAATTAGAAAGATTAACAAAATTAAATTCCTAATAAATATTTTTACCATCTTTTAAATTACATTTGGGACCCTTGCCGGTGCTACAGAGTTCTCGCATTTCCGCTGAGATCGGAGTACACATGGTTACTCACCGAAGTGCAATAATGATGGTCATATCAATTAATCAGTTAAGAAAATTATTGCAAATACACCTTCTGAAAAAGGGCAAGCAAATGTTGAGACCCTAGGGTCCATGATGAGCAGAGAGGAATAAGTCAAGTCAAGTTACATGTCAAAAATAGTCATTGTTAGGTATTCTGCATTACTTCTACAAACATGTCCAACCCGTCGAATCAGGAATGGTGAGACGCAACTGGGTGGAGGTACTGGTACAGACAATGATCAGAGAAATCACCTTCATTTTTGTCCCTGGGCACGCAGGAGTTAAGGGTAATGAACGAGGTGATAGATTGGCTGGCTTGGCTACAATATCAGAGGGAGCTGCCATGGATTGAAATGACATTCTTCATGCATTGAGTCTTTCCGAACAGAGGAGTTTCAGGGCTGTTACTCCCACTCGCTGAACAGATTGAAAGAGATGGGTGTCAATATTGGTACAGCCCGAAAAGAACGACATACTAAATACGCAAAGAGATTGATTAATCAACATCGAACTGGCGTGTTGGGTCGCTGGACGCTGCTGGATTTGCTGAGGTGGAGATCGGAGCACCTATGGACATGTCCGGAGTGCTATGATGATAGTCCTCATATAACTGATAACATGTCCAGCCCTTGTTGTTAGATAGCTTTTGTTGTTTATACAAATCTCTCTTGCTTTTGTTGTTAGTTTATGCTGTCTATACAAACATGTCCTACCATTGTTGGATAGTTTCTGCTACATTTACAAACATGTCCCGTACTTGATGTCAGATAGTTTCTGCTACATTTACAAACATGTCCTGCACTTGATGTCAGATAGTTTCTGCTACATATACAAACATGTTCTGCCCCTGTTGTTAGATAGTCTAAGTTGTCTATACAAACATGTCCTTCCTTTGTTGTTAGATAGTTTCTGCTACATTGACAAACATTTCCTGCCCTTGATGTCAGATAGTTTCTGCTACATTGACAAACATTTCCTAATAGTTTGAAAATTATAATCTTGATTAATATTGCAGAAGTTAAGATCAAGCAACAGTTGGAGAAAATGAGTTACTTGATAAAGAGATTTCAAAGAGAACTCAGGGATGTTAAATCAACTCCAGAATGTAAGTAGTCATATGTTAATTTTTCTTTTCATGAGATATTGATATCGCTGATGACATGCGATATAAGTTGTTAATTCTTGACAAATTTCACTAAGAGAACAGCAATTACATTTTTAAAAAGCTATGTCACCAATATTATTTAAAAAAATGAACATTCAGTTTATTTGTTTTTAAATGAGTTCAGAACACTTATACCTGCCACCCACCTTATTGATGTTATGTTATGCGATCGAGCTCATGCACATTGAGCATTCTCATTTGTAATGTTTAAACTTTATATGTTGTTACTTTTTATCTCTCAGTTGTTGAAAAGTTAAAAAGCATAATGGAAGAGATTGAAGGAACAATCCATGCATTCAAAGAACAACAGCGTGTGAAGTGAGTTGTATATTAGTTATATTGATCTTAATATTGATTTTTAACATGTCAGTGTAATTTGTTCTTCACTCTACTACTACTACTTTCTTTAATCCTGTTTTGCATCATAGCGTCAGGTTAGGAAGAGATTTCTAGAATGTGATTTTTTGGGTCTCATAAATAGTGTTTTTCACTGCCTCTGCTATTTCTGAGGTCCACCTTTTGCTTCACAAGTTTTCTTCTAAGTGGAGTACATTGTTGCCAGATGTGAAAACTTCTGCTCTGAAATGATGGCGGTGTAGATCGAGAAACTAAACTAGAAGTAGTTTAGATTCCACAACTATCATGTGTGATGTCGGCTGGTGAAGACAACCATCACAACAAGCAACATGACAGTGGAGGTACTGGCGGTTACTAAGGCACTACTCTGGCTGGATTCACAAAACTACACTCATGCGTGCATTCTGAGTGATTCATTGAGTATGGTCTGAAAGGTGGAGGCTGGTTCAGTGCACAGGCAATGGACTGAATCACTACAAGCATGTACAATTTGCAGAATTACACTTATCTTCATTCTGTGGCACATGGGTGTTGTTGGCAATGAGAGAGCAGACAGACTGGCTGGCTCTGTCACTATATCAGGGGGCTAGCCAATGGATAGAGTTGACATTTTGAATGCCCTCATAGAGTTTGGCAGCAAAGAAGATTTTCATTTAAACCAATCCACGTCAACTACTAGATTGCAGGAGCTGGGATTGAAGATTGGAACAGCAAGAAAAGAACTGCACAACAGGTATATGAGTATTCTCATCAATAAAAATCGAACTGGTATGGTTAGTCACTGGACACTGTTGAAGATATTGTGAAGGAGATCGGAAGACCTATGGACATGTCCTGAGTGCAATGAAGATATTCCAAACTCAAACTGAAACAAACAAACATCCATTTACACAAAAATCTGCCATCATTTCCAATGGGGACTTTTTCCATGCCATAAAGTTAGCAATTGGAATCTTATTTCTATGTCATTCTCTGCTTCATGTACCATGACTTTATCCTGTTGTCACAGTGTATTTCAAATTGTGTACACCCCATAAGTCTCAAAATAAAATGTCAATATTATAATACAATTTCTGTCTTGTAAACCAGGTATGATGAACTGATGCGTTCTGAAAAAACATTAATATTAGAACTGCAGCAACTAGAACGTAAGTTTGAAGCATGGAGCCAGGCATCCAGAACCAATCACGTAACATCACAAACTACACCTTCACTTCTGCCTACAATTGCCAAAGATATCTCTAAAGACCTGCCACCAGAAGTAGTAGCCTTTGATGTAAGATGTGTTACTTTCTTAATTCATAAGTAGATTGTGACCTTTCACAATCACTATTTTTACAACTGTTAATTAAGTACTGTTGGCGTCTGTAGCTTAAGCTGTAGTGAGCTCGATCACAACCCAAACGTAGCTGGTTCAAAATCCGCGGTGGGCAAGCTTGGAAGCAAATTCATTTCCGTGGAATTTTTACGAACGGTAAAATAGACCTCACTGTTCAGAAAGCAATGGCAAACTACTGAACATATAAGAGATGTTTAGAAAATCAACGACTCATTTACTGTGGTTGATGACTAAGTCCTGTAAAGGATATGCCACGATTTTCAAATTAAGTACTGTTGGTTGTTTTTACAACTGTTAACTACTAGAATTATTGTTGCATATTTTTATTTTAACAAATTTTGTGAGTAAAAATGTTACTGTAATTGAATTGCCTGTAAGCTGTGACATATGGTTGTAGTTCGTTATTTGAATTCTAGAAATATGTTACCAAATGAAATTCATGGACAGATATCTGAGGTGTATAGTGAAAATGTGATGACACATTTCTCATGGCGACAAATGAACAAGATCTGCAAGACTTGATGGACATAATAGCGAGAGATATAGAAAAGAAAGGATTGAGAATGAATATGAAGAAAATGGAAGTAATAGTTATTTCTAAGTAACAGGACACACTGCAATGCAATATCAAAATAAATAACACAACATTGAAACACATCCATTGATTTAAATATTTGGGGAACATTTATAACATAAGATGGAAGATGTACAACAGAGATAAGGAGTAGAATAGCTCAAGTGAAAGCAGATTTTATGAAAATGAAAAAACACATTGTGTTGTACCAATGACAGCGAAAAATAATACTTCAGTGCTATATTGATGCTTATGTATGTATGGCAGTGAATCATGGACAATGAGCAAACAATCAATAAAATTGCTGAAAACCACAAAGATGGAATTTAAAATAAGAATGCTGAAAATCCAATGGACAGCGAAAAAATTTGTGAGGTTTTAAAAGAGGACCGTTAGAAAAAAACTTATCAAAAGAATATGGATCAGGCAATCAATGTTCTTCAGCACTTAATGCAAAGAGAAGGTTTGGAACATTTGGTGACAATGGGTCAAATACAGAGAATGTGGGATTGTGGTAGGTAGATGGAGAAGATGTTGGATGGTCTGACACTGTGGTTTGACAAGAGATTGGCACCAGAACCTAATAACTGCACCTGGGAGAGAGAATTGTGGACACTTGACTTACAATGAATAACGACAGTGCATGAAGTTAGTTCTGCAATAAGAACTCACATTGTTTAAAGTTAGCTGCAATGAGTGGCCCTACTTAAGGAAGTTATTGGGGGTGTTGGGTGAGAAGTAGGGGTTAGTACCTCACGGAAAATGACAGCCGTATCCTGGTTGTGTCCACGGATAGTCATGATCCTATTTGGTCCCCACTTCTCACCTAACTCATGTTTGGCTCCACGTGCCACACCCCGGGCAACAGTCTCGACTGACTGGCTAAACAACATGAGTGGCGGAGTAATCCTGCTTAACCCCTCCCACGTCCCCCATTTTCCCTCCCCATTTTCCCCTTACGTCCCTTTCCCACTTCCTTCCCAGTTGCGACAAGAGGTGATAAGACACTGGCATTGCACTGAGCCAGATAGGGTCACACTGCTTGCGGGGACCCATGGTGAAGACGGACTCTGTGTGTTGGAAGGGAATAGCTGGATGGGTGGAGATGCACAAAACACCTATGCACATGATGTGACACGGCCATAGTGAATAACCCAGAACCAGAGCTAGTGATAAAGGCCTGCAAGCATGGTGCACCTATGACTAGCGGGATTGTACAGCGTGAAATGTGCTCCCCAAGTTCGATCCAGTGACACCCTGATACCACATATCTGCCCGAAACTACCAGGGTCCCCAGATCAAGTTAGAGATCTATGTCTGACAACCTCTTTGGGATGAAATTGTCGCAACAAAACTCCAGACATAATGCCAATACAACACAAATATATTAGATACGAGCTCGGACGTCGCCTCGGTCAACAAGGTCCGCGCACGAGTGAAGCCTCGCTCCGTGTGAAAAATATGTAAAGGGTCCATTAATATACTACAGATAAACATATCAGACTACAGAATAAAAGATGGAGCTCGAAAGAACTCTACAACAGAGTAATGTCCACATTGTCCTTATACAAGAAACCATCTTACCTCAAAGAGGAGTTAACATCACAGGTTACACCCAATACAAATGCGAGTGCAACAGATGTCAAGGACTCATGACACTGATAAGAAATGATGTGCAGGCAGAAGTCCACAACAGACCACACAACAACATAGACACCCAGACCATCCAAGTGTGGTTTGATGGAGTGAGATATACTGTACATAACATCTATTGTCCACCAACCTGCACCTCTGACCAGCCGTTCAAGGAACCCATGTACACCAGAACAATTATTGCAGGAGACTTTAATGCACACACACCAGACCTAGGTTACAAAGATTACAACAAAAGAGGGAGAGACATTGAAGACCTGTGTAACTCATCCAACCTCACGGTAATGCAGAGCTCAGAAACCAAACCAACACTTCTACACAGAGCCCATGGTACGAATAGCAGACCAGATCTTACCATAGTATCAGCTGACATTATAGACGCAACAACTATCACTGTCTTGGATGATATAGGGAGCGACCATCTCCCCATACTTATCTCTGTTACCACCAAGCAACTCAGAAGCTCAGTCTATAGAAATAGAAAGTTCTGGAATTTCAGAAAAGCAGACTGGCCGCTCTTCGAGAACCAGACCAACATAGGCATGGACAAAATTGACCTCACTGGAAATATCGATACTGTCTTTGCTAACATATGTTGTAAAATACTGGAAGCTGCAAGAAAGGCCATTCCAAATGGAAACACCAGAAAATATAAGCCATACTGGAACAAAGATCTAGAAAAGCAGTGATGGATAGAAGAAAAGCAAGGAAACAAGCTGAAAAGAACCTAATCGAGTTAATAAAACCAATTATAATCGCTTGACTGCTAAAGTTGGCCTTCTAATTAAAGCAGCAAAGAAGATGAAGTGGCAAGACACGTGTCAGAAACTTGATCTAAATAAAGATGGCCACAAGGCATGGGATCTGATAAACAAACTGACAGGCACTAGAAAGAAAGAAAATCCCAGACCCATCAAAAGAAACAATGAAACCATCATAGATGCAAAAAGAAAGCTGAAATATTCAACAAACACTTTGCTAACGTTAACAGAAGCATAAGAAGAAAACAGCTGGATAAAGCTTTATGGAAAATCTTTAAAGTAAAAAAATGCACCAGTAGCGAATGTATGTGCATTTGAACAAGATTTTAGTCTATGCGAGATGGAAACAGCAATGAAAAAACTAAAACCTCGAAAGCCCCAGGCCCAGATAAGATTAAGAATGAAATGTTATGCCATATGGGCAAGAAGGCTAGGTTGATATTGCTGTTCGCTATAAATAGAACTTGGAGAGAGGCCAAAATACCTGCTGCTTGGCGAACAGCCAATATCACTCAAGAAAGGAAACCAGTAGACTGACCCCTAAGTTACAGGCCCATTTCATTGACCCATGTTTAGGAAAGCTAGCGGAGAGAATGGTTAATAACCGACTTTATTGGTGGCTTGAAAAACCCAGTCACTGATAATACCCAGGCAGGGTTTAGAAGGGCTGCAGAACAGAAGACCAACTCTTCAGACTTGTGCAGAATACAATTGATGGATTCCAGAATGAAAAGCACACAACCGCGGTTTTCATCGATTTACAGCAAGCATATGACAGAGTCTGGAGGAAGGGCCTCTTGATGAAGATGCTCAATATGGGGATCCATGGAAAGATGTTACAATGGATACAAGCTTTTCTCCAAAACAGGACCATTGGAACATCTTTTAGTGGAACAATGTCCTCCAAGAGAACACTAGAGGAAGGCCTCCCACAGGGCTCTGCCCTTAGCTGCACCCTTTTCCTCATCTTCATCAATGACCTCCCATCCCTTCTAAACACACAGAAAGCCCTTTTGCTGATGACCTGTAATATGGACAAGCGAGAAATACCCTGTACTAACTCGGCTAAACTTAATAGAACCCTTGCCATAATCTCAACATATTGCAACCTATGGAAGCTTAAAGTCAATGAACAGAAAACTGTGTATACTACATTCTCCCGCAGCCCCAAAAAAACTCAAAGAACCTTTCGGCTTACAATGAATGGAGCACTGCTAAAAAAAGAGGAAAACCCGACTTACCTGGGAGTCAAGTTAGACAAACAACTGAGGATGACAGAACACATTAACAACATAAAGAAAAAGCATCTAAAAGACTCAACATGGTTAAAAGACTTGCTAGCACCACCTGGGGTGCAGACAAGAGCACCCTTAGGCAACTATATCTTGGCTATGTAAGATCTACAATGACAACTGCCTTCCTCTCCAAGCTATAGCAAGTAAGCACATCACAACATCCCTGGACAGAGTGCAGAATCAGGGTCTCAGGTTTATATGTGGGGAATGAGAACACCCAACTGCTGCTTGTGAAGTTGAGCCAACATCGAACCACTAGATATTAGAGACGAAGGGCACTAATAGAAGCAGTCGAGCGATATAAAAGAATAGAAAAACCATCCCAACAGACAAACTATTGACAGGTGGAAATCAAATCAAAGAATCCAGCAAAATCATTGCTGGAAGTTGGGAAAAATCTCGAAGAACACTACCATCTCCCAACTGACAGAGAACCGATCACAAGATGCCTCGGCCCACCACCATGGTTAAACATAAAACAACCAGTAATCCAGAAATACCTCCTTGACAAAACTATAAACAAACCAACACTTGCACCGATCTTAAAAATCTACGCACTGGAGACAATAGACAGTTATCCAACTTCCTCTATCCATGCCTACACTGATGGTTCAGCTTTCAAAGCCACTACTTACGCTGGCTTTGGCATATACCTGAAATATCCAGATGGAACTACCTATAGTTACTGTGCTCCTTGTGGTAATATATGTTCCAACTATGAGGCAGAGATTATAGCCATAAAGACCGCTGTAGAACTAGTCCACCAGCAGTTTGAACTTGGAGAGAATATTGTCCAAGACATGATAGTATTCACTGACTCACAGTCCACACTACAAGCTTTAGAAGAACAGCAGAATCAGTCAAGCGAGATCCAGTCATTGGCATTAGTCATCCACAATCTGATTTCCTCCTTGATATTAATGTCATTCTACAGTGGATTCCTGGGCCACAAATATCCCAGGAAATGACAAGGCAGATCATCTGGCCAAACAGGGATCATCAAAACCACAAATAGACAAACCTGTTAGCATACAAAGTATAAAACAGATTCTGAAAAAAAACTCCAGAGAAGATTGGCTGAACCGATGGGCTATGGGGACGACTGGTCGGGACATGTATGCAGAGATGAATAGACCAAACCCCAAGGACAATATAAATCTGCTACAACGAAAAGATCAAAGCACTATCTTTCAGTTAAGAACAGGACATGTTGGACTGAATTACCACCTACACAGAATAAACCCCACACACCTACCACACTGTAGAAAGTGCAGTCACTCATGAGACAGTACAGCATATCTTGCTTGAATGTCCTGGACTACATAAAGCTAGACAAGAACTCCTCCCACCACACCCATCTATTCATAATACCCTTTACACTAGTCTCCCACAACTACAGAACACATGCAGATTCTACAAACTGGCATTGGCTGCCCAAGAGTGAAAACTCGCAGCCCTGGTTAGAAGAAGGAAAAGGGAAATTATTGCTAAAATAAATAGCTTGACATGACTGGTTCTATGACCAATCAGATCTGATTCAGTATAACTCCAGATGTGATACTTTAAAGTGCTTTTTCTCTTTGTAAAATCTTAGTTACCCATCTGTACAAATTTGTGTCCTGTTAGATAATATGCGTACACTTTGCCCAAAATTTGGATGTGCCTGTCCTATATGCCATAGGGGCCTAACATGGCCGCAAAGTACTCACGTTCTTGGTGCAAACTATGCAGATCACAAATAATGGTTAACTTGATGATAAGAACAAACGCAAATAAACAAGGAATAGCAATTTTTTACCAATTTTATTTATTCCTGAAATGAATAATTATACTTCTTGAATTTATTTTTTCAGTAAATATTTATATTTTATGAATATGTTATCCATACATAAAATAATAATAATGTTTTGTTATCAGAAATTTGTGCACCAGAGTGGAGGTCATCAAGGTGGATGGGATGAACAAGATCATCAGACATTTCTGAGGTATCGCAATATGTACAAGGCAAGTTATAGCTCATGTTGTTGTGTTATTGTTGATAACTAAATCTGCTGAGCTGGCTGTTTTTTTGCAGTCAATGCCAAGTCAGAATATGTAAATCTAGGTATCCTTCTGACTTTTCAAACATACGAAGGCATGCTGATATGAAAATTTCAATCATACCCTGTCCACGAGGCGCACATTGGTCACCTACTGACTAAACTCAAGTGATTTATCACTATACTGTCTGAAGACTCGGATTAGTTTAGTTTAGTCGTCGGATCATCACCTGCCTGTCGAACCAATTAGTCCATAAGTGCCCTGATCTTCCCCTCAATATTTCCCTCAGCGTGTGGCGACTAACGACACCAGTTCTTTGTTGGTTTACTATTCTTCTGTGGCTACCAGCATAGCGTTGTTGTCCAGCTACACCACACTTGACTTGGAGTTCTTGCAGTCTGGTTAGTGTTGTAGATTCACCATTATTATATGAATTATGTACATGTCCTCTCTCCCTTAGGGAATTTATAATATCAGCCTGGTCCATTGCTCACCCACTTTGTACAGCAGCCATACCTGCAAGCCTATCTGTACATTCATTCCCCCTTACACCTGCATGCCCTGGCACAAAAATAAACTGATCTTTGTCAGCTAGACCTCCCAGCGACTCCATCCAACGTCTCCCAGCCCATCGTGTTAATCTTCCTGAGCATACCATTGAGTCACTGAGGAAACATGCATGGATAAAGTCTATGATTCCAGCCAAATCATTGCTTTAGTAACGCCATGATTTCATAGTGATAAACTAGGATAAAGTTATCTAATCGTGTTCTCACTGTGCTCTGTTCCTGTAGACTATCATTTGGTTAGCATAAGTCTCAATCTTACTCCTTAATTCATTGTTACTAGTAGCTCCTGAAACAGTCCAGAAAAACAATGTAGAGAAAAACAAATGAAAAATACAACCCAGAACTTAAAAACATTAAACAGAAAAGCACAGACCACATTCTTCAGACTTAGAATGGGACACTGTGGTCTCAGAGCACACCTTCATAGAATGGGTCTCAGGGACTCAGCTGCCTGCACCTGTTGAGTACCAAAGCAGTCCCCGAAGCACATCCTGCAAGACTGTTCCAGACTGCGCAGTGTGAGAATGGAAATCTGGCCAACAGGAACAACTCTTCCAAAAAAAACAAACTATGGAGGACCGGTGATGACCTCAAGCACACCACCCTATTTATGACACATGCTGGAGTAGTCGCATAGCAGAAGTTGATCGCAGAAGAAGAATTCACTAGTAGCCACTGTTTGTACTATTTTATTATATTTTGACATATAATTGCTTTATTTCTTTCCAGAAAATATTTTGTTTGTTTATATTTTGGTTTGATTTATTACTGATATTTCAGGGCAGAATAGTGTTTCTGGACCATGTGAAGCCTTCGTTGCCAACCCACAGTGAGACTGAGATCAGGGAACATGAATCTTGGTTTCAGGAATACTCATTTCTTTCTGAAAGCAAGAAATATGCAATAAAGAAATGGAGAGAAAAGAAAGAGGTAGTATTGTGTTTGTTCTAATTTTACATTTTTGTTTTGAACATGTGAGAAAAGATGACTTAGAAAATCTGCAAATGACAGCTGCAAATGAGCCTCATGCTTGACATGAGAGTCAAGTAGCACATTTGTTAGTGCATTTACTTCTTAGATTGATGTTCTTAGTTTGATTCCCAGTTGAAGTTGGATAAACTCATATCCAGATAAAATGTGCGCACTTAAGTTTCTTCCAAAGCTCATTTCCATGAATGCCTGCATATCCAAAACAAAATATAAACACAATACCATTACATACCTCCACGTATGTTTGTCTTTCATTCTCAGTTATCAAGCCACACATAGATTCTTGTCCTCAGCCCTAATATCATATAGTGCTATCTGCATTTGTTTATAAACTGTTGCTTTGTTCCACATAATCTGTCTCATTCATCTGGCATGCACCCATCGACTCAATCTTCTTCTTCCTCTGCCCAGTATCATGCCCTCCAGAATGATTTGATAAAAAAAAATATCAGGTAGACAAATATTTTCATCTAATTTTTCTCTTCTTTATCAACCACTTCTCTTTAATTGTAAGCTGGACCAATTATTTCTTTTTATGTCCAAGTTGAAACAGATCAAGACATTGATAATGCTAATTTTCAACAACAGAGACAGTCTTCATTTTTTGGGAAACTTAATGAGAAAGGAAAGTTTAGAACACCTAGTGGTTTTGGTTCAGTTGTTTGTTCATTAAAAAGCTATGATGATGATGATTATAGGAGAGAAAGAGAGTGAGACTTCCAACTACAAATGACCCTCAAATCTATCTATCTCTAGTTTGGTACCAGAAAAACATCTGGAAATAAAGATGGCTAATTTGATGTTCACCATATCACCCATCATGTGCTTTTGGTCAAAGAAAAATGTGGGCCGAACACTATATTCCTCAATATAAATCATAGTATAAAAATTAGTTCTTTTCACTTTTTACATGCCTGAAATAGTTATTCCTTCACGTTCTTTGCTGCATTCTCACATTCTCTACTCTCATTTCTACTTCTTTATTCATCTTGACAAGAACATTTCTCACATTGTCTCTCAGTTTACAGTAAGACTGCTGCATGTATGCCTTTCAGTGCAACATATCTGCTTTCAGAACAGTATTTTGGGATCCAGGATTGCCTTCCCTCTTTAACCTCTGCTTGCTCAGTCAGTGCATAGGGTTGCAGACTTATACTAGAGCCAGAACTTAGAGGTGGAGTATGATCTTGGTCAGCTCTGATTCTCTATCCTATACTTCTGTTATCTAATTCACTGGATCTGATATACAACTTTTTTTCTCAGTTCTTGATGGTCTTGTAGATTTTCTTAGTTTAAAAACATGTGAAATAAACAAATAATTAATATCTTCTTTGTTAGGAGGATAAGGAGGATGCTATTTCGCAAGTTCAAGGTGAATTGGATGCAAAGAAAGAGGAAACAAAAAGACAGATTACAGCTGATGAGAAGGCAGAAAGAATGAAACAGATTAACGCATGGAGAGTAAGATTTTTGTGTCTGAATACTTTTGTAATTAATTGTGTGATGACATCATATAAATGTCATTTAGTTTGCTTGTTTAATAATAATTGAAAGTGGTCAATTTATTTTACATGTTTTGTCACCTTTGTGTGGTTGTTTTATTTGTAAACTCAGTGTTAGTCATGTAATGTTTTCATATTGACAACTTATTCATAACAAACAGCTTCTTCAACCTTAGATCAACCAACACAGGTACTACACATGGTACTAATGTAACAATCTCAACTGTAGAAGCCAAATTGACTTTATACTAAGAAAAAATCAATGATAGATGCAAGTGCTATATCAAATCTATGTGTAGATACAGACCATAAAACAGTAACTATGCCCATGAAAACATAAACGAGGCAACAATATTGAACAACATGATACAAAATTAGAGTAAACAGATTGCTAGAAACCGACACACAAGAAATATATTGGCGGAAGATCTCAGAGGGGTTCTCAAAATTAACTAGTGAAGCTAAATCAATTAGAGAAGAATGGGCAACCTTTAAGATAATAATAATGGAAGCGGCTAGAGAAAGCTGTGGAACTGTCAGAACAAAGGATACAAGACCAAAGAAAACACTGGTTGAGCAGTGAAGTAAAAGCAGCCATAATAGATAAGAAAACTAAATACAAAACATGAGTGCAAAGCAGAAGAGAGGAAGAGTATATCGATTATAAAATAGCAAGAAAACGCACATAAATGATAATGAAAGAAGAAACCAAAACAAAATCATGGAAAGAGTATAGAAAACACCTGAACTCTGATTACAAAAATGCACTGTAACAACTTCTACAAAAAAATTGCAGTCCTGAGAAATAGAGATTCTTCTTCTTTGCGTTCGTTCTTTATGACAAATTTTAATCACTCTTTGTGATATGTTTGATCTTTGCTAAGAACGTGTATATGTTGCACATTGGTTTGGTGCATAGAAATAGAGATGAAACCTATGATCCAACAAAAATAATAACTGATGAAAACAGAAATACGATAAGTGAACCACAGCTTATCATGTACAGGTGGCAACAGTACTTTAGAGATCTCCTTATTCTACAAACTAACAAGGACAACATCACACAACATAATGCCATTAAGATAACATAAGAACTAAACCAGACATAATAGACAAAATTATAAGTGCTTTTAAGGCTGTGCCAAACAACAAAGTGCCAGGGCTAGGTGATATCCTGTCTGAATTAATTAAAGCAACTAAAGATGTCAGAATCAAATGGTTACACAGAATATATAAACTCGTCTGGATCACACAAAAAACACCACAAGACTGGAGGGACGCTGTATTAATACCTATATGGATTAGAAAAAGGTAGGAAAAGAGGTTGCACAAAGTACAGAGAAATATCAACCCTGAACCACATAGGCAAAATATTCGGCAAAATTTTCGAAGAGACTACGACCAATCATAAAGCTGAACCTAAATGAAACACAAATGGGCTTCAGAAAGAAGAGAAGTTGTACTGATGTAATATTTGCTCTCAGACAGATAATAGAAGGGACAAAAGGACTACAACCAAGAACTACATGTCGCATTTGTAGACCAAGAAAAGCTTTAACCAGGTAGATAGACAACAGCTATGAAAAACCTTAGCACTGTACAGAGTTAACGAGTACATGATCAATCTATGTAAAAACCTTTATAACAGCTAGTGCACAGTGAGCACAAGTAATGGTGTCTCAAATAACTTTAACAATAAATCAGGAGTAAGACAAGTGTGTGTACTGTACCCATTATTGTTCATCACATACATTGATAATATATGCAAAATAGACAATTCAAGCAAAGGTCCCAACCATGATGAGTCAATACACATTAAAAATATGCTGTGGCCAAATAAATATTTGCCGTATTTTCATTCTGTGGATGTATATACAAATTAAGCTGTAGCTTTTGTTTTAGTTTTAAACCGATTGTTATGAATTATTTATTGTTTTATGTAGTAATCATCTTATGGACACATGTATGATAATTTTAGTAAATGATTACTCTTAGGAAAATACTTTATTATGTGATTGCTCAACTTTGATACCTGTAGGTACAGAAAGAACTTGAGAAAGTTATGAAAGAAGAACAGAAGATCAGAGAAGACCTAGATAAGAAAAGACAGCAAGAACAAGAAAGACAGCAACAAGTATGTACTGTGATATATCAGTGACAGGTTTCTTGAACACAATTTACTGTAATTTCTTGAATGCATGGTTCCCATTCCTATTTTCACAATTATTTAGTTCTTGCTGTGTGCAGTAGTGCTTGTACGGACTGTTGGATTTTGTTGTGACTTCGGTTTTTTTTCGACATGAATTGCAAATTCAGTTGGTGGACTGTTTGTGTTGGCACTCTGTCTGCTTCCTTATGCATTTACTGCATGTGCAGACTACTGGTTTGTGTCTGATGGCGTTTCCATCACAAATTTACATGAGACAATGAAGAGCATTTTTGTGGCATTTGGCTGGCAACATGAAATGGGGCAACTTGTTGCCAAGAAGTTGAAACCAGGACTAATAACTAACAGTTAAACCATACTTTAATGTAAACCCAGTGTATCTGAAAACTAAGCTTTGGAAACCTAAGACCTGAAGCTGACTGCCCAGTTGTGGTCCAGAAATAACGATGACCAGAAATCGCTGAAAGTAATGTAAACATACAGCCGAATAATTTGATAAATATGATTTTCAATAAACTGATAAACATATGAAAAGTGTTATCTTTTATTCTAATTTCTCTATTGCCTTTCTCTCTTGATATATATATATATGTATATATATATACTGTTCTAATCTGGTGCTGTAACTCTGTGTAACCAGTTAACAGTGATTATATCATTATGCTTGAATATATTTAGAAATCAACACAGATCTGATTCAGTTTAATTGTTTTATTTTGTGTATTAAAATGTCCTTGTGATGATCTCCTATTGTTTAGCTGGAAACAAAGAGGAAAGTTGTAGAGTTTCAATCACAGAAGCAGATTGAGGAAGAACTGCTTGTGATGATTGAGGAGGAGAGAAAACAAGAGGAAGCTGAGAGGAAACGTGAAGTTTTGGCAAAGGAAATTGGCAGGTTCAGAAACAGGGTATGGATCAGTGCAATAATAAGTGTCTGTATGTGTGTTTATTGATTAATACTTAGTAATAGTCATTCATTGCAAGCGTTCACGACACTTGACAGCAGCCGTAGTCTTGTTTTGTTTCATATCTGTTGTGCAGTTATGTACGTGTATATATTTGAATAACATTCTTCTTTATTTATTCTTCTTCTTCAAATGCTCCATATTGACCACTTGTTAAACCACTCTTTGTGATTTGTATTTGATCTGAGCCTAAGAGTGATCATACCTTGTACAAGTAGGCAAGCACATCCAATTTCTGCGATGCTTTTTATTTACTAGGGTAGCTTCCTAGGCCCCTACCTCAGTCGCCTCTTACAGCATGCCTTGTAGATCACAGTGTTAATATTCTTTGCTCCCCTTGAGAGCTCCAGCAACAAATAGGCTATTTGATTAATATGCAATGTATGAAGCAGTCTGAATCACTCAAATATGCAATGTATGAAGCAGTCTGAATCACTCAAATTGCAATGTATAAGCAGTCTGAATCACTCAAATATGCAATGTATGAAGCAGTCTGAATCACTCAAATATGCAATGTATGAAGCAGTCTGAATCACTCAAATATGCAATGTATGAAGCAGTCTGAATCACTCAAATATGCAATGTATGAAGCAGTCTGAATCACTCAAATAGCCAGCAAAAGACTCAACAACAGAGTAGAGAAGACTTAGATGAATACTTTGGTATACTTGGAAGGATAAGATTAGCAATATCAGACTTCAAGAACTAACTAGTCTGGAAGACATAACTAAGAAATAGAAAAGGATAGCTTAGGGGTCTCTGGGGCCTTGCGAGTCGAAGGTTGTGGGTTCAAATCTGGACCACGCTACTCTGTTCACAAGTGCATTTTTTCCAGAGACCCCTAGGATTGTTGCCGGAGCTACGGGGTTCGTGCTTTGTGCAATACTCTCTGCAGGTGGCTTGCCATTTCTACAGAGAGGGCCGAGCCATATGAGGTAAAACCCGGTGCAATGAAGTCAATCCTTCGGCTTAAAAACCTTTTTTAAAGAAAAGGAGAATTTCGATGGATTGGGCATGTCCTCAAGATACAAAAAGAAAGACATACAAAGCAGTGGTCACTGCAAGTACAGCAAGGAAAAAGGGAGCCATAGAGGCACATAGAGGAGAACATTTGAAGCTGAGCTCAAAGACATGCATAGGACTAGGTCTGAGGTAGAAAAAAAAAAAGGTATAAGATCGAATTGAGTGGAAGTTTGTTTGTCTCTACCTTAAGTGCCCTCAGCGTGATAAGGATTGTTGATGATAGTTTCATCAACTGTGGTTATTAATTCAGTCATCACCTGTGCTATCCATGACTCTTTTAATTCTCATTCCGTTGATATCTGTTTAGTAAAATCTATTATTGAATAGAATACTGTTGTTCTCTTGTATTAGATGATATTATTTTCTGTCCAGGATATGAAATATTTGTATGAAAAACTTGACAAGGAGAGAGTCAAAGAGGAAAAGAAAAAAGAAAAGGCTAAAAAAATTGAAGCAATGAAAATTCAGGTAAGTCCTACATACTGTTTTTGTTCCAGTTGCAATAAAACATTTTATTGTTGTCTGTTAATACAAGTTATTTAATATAGTTATTTATCTTTAGACAGTAATTTATGATATCTTATTCATTTCTTCAAACCTGACACTGACATCAGATGATAGAAGAAAACTAGTCACAACAGAGATGAAGTGTCTATGCAGAATGCTGGGTGTAACAAGAAGAGACCGGTTTAGAAATGAAGACATCCGGAAAAAGTGAGTACAACATTAGTACTGAACTTCATCAAGAAACAAGTTAAATGGTTCAGCCATATAAGCAGATTACCAACAGACAGTATGCCTTAAAGAGCAATGTTGCTCCAATACAGCGGATACAAAGCAAAAGTTCAGGCCTTACAAAAGGAGGCCCTCAGAAATAAGAGAGAAATAAGAAAGACACTGTCTATGAAGTGCACACAAAAACCCAATTTGAGAGATCTCTTCTCACCCGAGTTGTTACCGGGGCCCAAATTGGAGTGTAAAGAATAGAACCACTGTTACCTGCCACGCATGTCGTAAGAGGCGACTAAGGAGGTTTGGCTGAATTCGGATGCATGTGTCCTAAACGTGTAGAAGTCTATGCGTTTAGGGGCCTACCAAACCAATGTGCAACGTATACATGTTCTTGGCAAAGATCAAACATATCACAAATAGTGATTAAAATTGGTCGTAAAAAACGAACGCAAAGAAGAAGAAATCTCTTCTTATCCTTCAGGTAAAACAGAATTGGAGAAAAGATAGATTTATTTCTTATTTTCTTAACTTGAGTTCAATAATACAGTCAGTGACCCTATGGCATCTTGTAGGGCATCAACAAATGCCTGGAAGCTTTTTGTCCACCTGTTAATGTTTTTCCTCCCAATTATATCCATCTTTCTCTTACCTACACCATCAACTCTTTTCTCCAGTATGGTTTTCAGCAGCCTGCCTTTTATATGTCCAAAATGTTTGATTTGCTTGAGCTTCCAAAATTTCCTCTTAATTCCTAACTTTTCAATGACTTCCTCATTTATTTGTTTCTTTTTGTGTTCAAGAAATATAACCAAGTCTTCTATAGATTCAAATCTCATAGGCTGAAATTTTGTCATCCAATTACTTGTTGGCCTCTCTAAGCTGTGGATATAGAAGTTTATGAAAAAACAATACAGGTTACTTGTAACCCAGTTATCATATAATCATATATTCCAGTTTCAGTTTAGAATATCTTCATTGCACTCCTGATATGACCGTAAGTGCTCCAATCTTCGTCGCAATATCTCCAACAGCATCCAGCGACTAACCGTACCAGTTCCATGTATCATATATAAGAGCTTGTAGTCCTCTCTGAAGTTGATGAGACCTGAAGAGAAGTTATACTTCAGCTAAACATTGAATATCTGAATTAATGTCATTTTTTTGGTAGGCAAGAGATGCCTTAGAATAATTGTGTGTTCGTTGTTTTTAAAATTATTGATATATTTTCAAATGTTCAGGTGGAAGCCACACGAGACCCTAGTAGATTATTCAAGCCAACTGCTGGATGGAATGAAAGGTTAAAGGACCATGGTCCATCAGGCGGTGGCCAGGTTTTTAAAATGCCACACAGAGCTGTACCATCTTGGAGACAAGGCATGCTTTGATATATGGCCTAGCCAGCATTTCATTGTTGACATGTGCGTGAAATTAAACAAGAATGTTTATTCCATACATTTCTTTCTTAATTATTTGATTAACTTTCCCTTAACTGTAATCAGATCACACATTGCAGCATATAGTAGGAAGCAAGATGGCTATGCATGATGGTTGAAGGTTGCAAACGCATGTGTGGTGCCGGGGCCCACAAGAAAAGCAAAGAATAGTACTACTGCGACCTACAACGCATGTAGGAACTGATGTAGGGAACTAGGAAACTACCCCAGTAAATAAAAAGCATCACAGAAGGCGAATATGCTGGCCTACCTGTAGGCGCATAACTGCCACAATGTACAATCACTCTTAGGCTCAGGTCACATACAAATCACAAAGAGTGGTTAACAAGTGGTCAATATGGAGCGTTCAAAGAAGAAGGTTGCACAAAAAAACATATTTATGAAAGAGAACAAAATAACCAATTTAAAAAAAAAGTAGTTACAGCCTGTAGTACCATTTTTTAGGAAGGGGAAGGACAGGTCGGACGATAGCCTGAGGAATTTAATGGTCGTATGGTTAGTGCAGTCGCCACCAAACTGTTCAGGTTAGAATTTTTCTTTTATGCCCACGACAGGAAATATCATTGGCCTTACCGTGGATTGAATACGGGTCTCCCACACAGGAGCTGCGCTCTAATATATTAGGTCAGACGCTCCTCCCAACCGATATGGTTGAAAATTGTAAAGTGAAAAAGTGATGATAGACTGGTTACTGAACTGACGTCAAAGCACTCCTGGCAGACCCATAGGTGTTTAATCTTCCTCAACAGATGTTGAAGGGTGCATACTGATGGTTCTGATGACTCACAGGTTAAACACACTCCTCACTCTGCCCCTCAGGCATCCAGTTTTACTTGTAAAAAGTGTAATTCCAAACTTGTGATAGATTGAAAACTTTAGACAGATATAAGTTAGACTGGAATTCACAATCTAGTAAATAATAGTAGAAGCGGTGGTCAGAAAAACCAGAGATACCAACCATATGTAAAACAAATTGCTTTGTAAACCAGCACTGTGAGATCATGCATGTTTGTGGAAAGGTTTTTCTGTGCAGAAGTCAATTGCAAAAGTTGAAAAATCATGAATGAAACTCGAAATAGACTGTCAAATATAGAAATATGTAGGGAGTAACAGTTACAGTCATGTTCTCTATTTGAAACACAATGGGACTATTTAAGTCTTGAAGCAATTGGGATCTGATTTTCAGTGTATTTCAAAATCACTACCTGAGGTACTTTGTAAGTGTTTTGATGCTGACTCTTTATGTAAAGTGAAAGAGTCTCAGCACATATGGGGGTTGCTTTGAGTAGTATAGAAGTGAAAAAACTCTCTTTTTTTTTACAGTGTGATATATTGGGCAATATGGTATCAATATATCTATTCTCTGACAAAAGGAATATGAGAGATGATGTGGTGGTCAGCATCAGGTTGACTGCTTTTACTTTTCAATGTTTTCTGGTATCTAGTTGAAGCTGGGTTGACTAGAGAGCTGCCATAAAATATCACAACTGGGGAAGTTGTTGATCCTGGGACCATGCACCAATGAAGCAAGTGCTCCAGTGAAGCAAGTGCACCAATGAAGAAGTTTCACTTTCAGTTTGGAATATCTTCATTACACTCCGGACATGTCCATAGGTGCTCCGATCTCCTTCGCAATATCTCCAACAGCGTCCAGCGACTGACCGTACAGTTCGATTATGATTGATGAGCCTACTCGTATACCTGTTGCACCATTCTTTTCTTGCCACACCAATCTAGTAGTTGACGTGGGTTGGTTTAGATGAAGGTCTTCTCTGCGGCCACGCTCTATGCGGGCATTCACGATGTCAGCTCTGTCCATTGGCTGGCCCTCTGATATAGCGGCAGAGCCAGCCAGTCTGTCTGCTCTCTCATTGCCAACGACACCCATGTGCCCCGAACAAAGACAAGTGTAATTCTGCAAATTGTTGATGCCTGCAGTGATTCAGTCCATTGCCTGCGCACCGAACCGGCCTCCACCTTTCAGATCATACTCAATGAGTCACCAATGAAGAAGTGCACAAATGAAGCAAGTGCCTCAATGAATAAGTGCACAAATGAAGCAAGTGCACTAGAGAAGCAAGTGCACTAATGAAGTGCACATATCACTATGTTATCATGGCTCTTGTTGCCTTGAGTGCAATGACCTTAGTTTTAGCCAGATCTCTAGTTGTTGTTTAGAGGAAGAACATCAGTATTTGATTGTGTATCTTCATTGATTTGTTACATTCAAATACTAATTGCATTGCATACATTCATGAACTACTGAACAATCCACACACAAACACAGAAACATAGTAGCAGTATGGACATCATTAGAAATCAAAGTTTATTATTTCATTAAGAAAAATGTGTTAATGGCCACAGCCCAATGTCATTGTTATGACAATCAAACATGAGAAATATTTATTAAGGAAAGCTACATATGGGAAGGTCTGGCAAACTAATATTGAAAATGTAGACTAAACTGGACTAGTCTCTATTGACATACTATAAGGGGCATATGGACATGATATAATTGGAATATAGATTCTACTGTATTGTTTCCATGGACATGCTATAATTGGAATATAGCATACTGTATTGCCTGCATGAACATGCTATAATTGGAATATAGATCATACTGTATTGCCTGCATGGACATGCTATAATTGGAATATAGATCATACTGTATTGCCTGCATGGACATGCTATAATTGGAATATAGACTATACTGTATTGCCTGCATGGACATGCTATAATTGGAATATAGATCATACTGTATTGCCTGCATGGACATGCTATAATTGGAATATAGACTATACTGTATTATCTCCATGGACAAACTAAGAGGAATGTAGACTATACAATATTGTGATCCCAATGTTTTAGTACGATCCCAATGTTTTAGTACGATCGTGTTGCCTATGTCTTACCTAGCATAACCTAATTGTGAATAAAGAGAACTGAGCAACATGGACAAGCAAAGGATTATAATATTATATATGGTTGCTAGGAAACTCATGCATGGACAGATAAATACTTTGGTCCATGTTTCATCTTTGTCACATTTCATACTTTGTCCATTCGATACTTTGGTCAATTCATACTTTGGTCCAAAGTTTCATACTTTGTCCATGTTTCATACTTTGGCCCAATTTCATACTTTGGTCCACATGTTTCATACTTTGTCCAGGTTTCATACTTTGGTCCAATTTATATTTTGTCCATGTTTATATTTGTCCAGTTTCATACTTTGGTCCACGTTTCATACTTTTGTCCATGTTTCATACTTTGGTCCACATTTCATACTTTGGTCCATGTTTCATACTTTGGTCCATGTTTCATACTTTGGTCCACGTTTCATACTTTGGTCCAATTTATACTTTGTCCATGTTTCATACTTTGGTCCATGTTTCATACTTTGGTCCATGTTTCATACTTTGGTCCACGTTTCATACTTTGGTCCATGTTTCATACTTTGTCCATTTCATACTTGGTCCATGTTTCATACTTTGTCCACATTTCATACTTTGGTCCACATTTCATACTTGGTCCACTTTATACTTTGTCCATGTTTCATACTTTGGTCCATGTTTCATACTTTGGTCCACGTTTCATACTTTGGTCCACATTTCATACTTTGGTCCACATTTCATACTTTGGTCCACGTTTCATACTTTGGTCCACATTTCATACTTTGGTCCATGTTTCATACTTTTGTCCATGTTTCATACAAGAGACAACTGTTGAAGCAGCTCAATGGTTCTTATGAAGCAAATACAATATGGAGATACTTGCTAATAATACAACTAGTTCCACGTGCCAGCAGTTATTCATGATTCTAGATGAGAATGTGAATGCAACTAAATATACACCTTCTAGTTTATGTTGCTTATCATTGCTTTAACAATCAACTAACTAAACACTTTCTAGTTTATGTTGCATATCATTGCTTTAACAATCAAACAACTAAACACCTTCTAGTTTATGTTGCATATCATTGCTTTAACAATCAAACAACTAAACCCCTTTCTAGTTTATGTTGCATATCGTTGCTTTAGCAATCAACTAACTAAACACTTTCTAGTTTATTTAGCATATCATTGCTTTAACAATCAACTAACTAAACACCTTCTAGTTTATGCTGATATCATTGCTTTAATAATCAAACAACTAAACACCTTCTAGTTGATGTTGCATATCGTTGCTTTAGCAATCAATAATTGAAATATTTCATATTTCCACTTAAAGAAAGCCTGTGTTTTCTTTCTCTAATGAAATAGTGAACTTTTTACTATAAATTTATTACTGCATACAACATGTCTACTGCATCTACAAGATAATATAAGACTACTTTCTCAAACCTTGTCCGTGTTGTTGGTATAATATAAATATATATGAGAAAGCAGCTACTCCTATTATAAATTAGGAATTTCTACAAGAAGTTTGAATTCTGATTTTTTATGTCTGTTGGGCTACCTTGCCTGATATAGCTAAAAATAAATGTTTGCTCTTAAGTTGAAAGCATATACTTCATTTTAAAGAGGTTTTATTTAATCCTCTATATAACAAATAAGCAACTGGGAATCTCATCTATGGGCACTAAATTCATTGTCTCTTGAGACTAACAGAGGTAATGATAAACATATATAGTGTTAGCTACTGCCATTTCTTTGGAAGCATTAGTCATGTAAACCAGGGCAATAGGCTGCATGGACAACAGGTTATTTCCTTAAACACTTGTCTAAACTTGTACCTTGGATAGAGAGTTACAAGAAAAGCTTTGATAAACACAGCTAAGAGTTACCCATCATTCATTCCTTCAGGGGCACAATGTCAGATAGTTAGATAGATGTTACAAGAAACACCTTGATAAACACAGCTAAGAGTTACCCATCATTCATTCCTTCAGGGGCACAATGTCAGATAGTCTATTGTTACTGACACTTGTCTAGCTCACTTGATAGAACATTACAAGAAAAGCTTTGATAAACACAGCTGAGAGTTACACATCATTCATTCCTTCAGGGGCACAATGTCAGATAGAACGTAACATGAAACACCTTGATAAACACAGTTGAGTTACCCAATCATTCATTCCTTCAAGGGGCACAATATCTGATAGAACGTAACATGAAACACCTTGATAAACACAGTTGAGAGTTAACCAATCATTCATTCCTTCAGTGGCACAATGTTAGAAAGAACTTAACATGAAACACCTTGATAAACACAGTTAAGAGTTACCCAATCATTCATTCCTTCATGGGGGCAAACACTATCTGATAGTCTACCATTACTGAATAAAGCTATAATGATGGTAACAACAAGCACATTTAATCTCCAGTGATGACATAACCTTCCCCAGTAAAAAATAAACACTAGTGACAATACCATATTCATGGATCTACAAATCAACATGTGGGTGATTCTGCTGCACCTTAGTCAGTGAAGAAAGCATGCATTAAAAAAATGATATAAGTTCACAAAGGTACCTCACAGTTTGCAAAACCTTCCCTGATTGAATAAAACAGGCAAAACATTATAATTGAAAAATTGGTTACAATATATTCACAGCCTTGAATGAATGGATGAATATTAATTAAGGCATAGGGTTTGGTGTCACACCAACAGCGTTATGGTAACTGTACAGAAAATTAATATGATAGTGAGAAACAATGATGAGCGTATTCAAATATGGTAAGTTGAAACAGTAATGAGTGTAGTAAAATGTTGACATCTGAAACAACAATGAAGTTAGAAACATGTCTGGGAAAAAGTAATGAATATAGTAATGTGTTGTAGACTGAATGAACGTGTTGTAGTCTGTAATAGTGAATACAGTAAGTGTTGTAGTCTGTAATAATGAATACAGTAATGTGTTGTAGCCTGTAATAATGAATACAGTAATGTGTTGTAGTCTGTAATAGTGAATATAGTAAAGTGTTGTAGTCTGTAATAATGAATACAGTAATGTGTTTATTCTATAACTATGAATACAGTAATGTGTTTAGTCTGTAACAATGAAATAGTAATGAGTATAGTAATATGTTGCCATCTGAAATCATAAATGTTGCAATCTGAAATCATAACGCTTGTAATAAAACAGACAGATAAATAACTAGTAAACACCCTCAGAGCTAATGCATGCAACAGTTAAGAGAACAGATATATATAAGTAATCAATAGTTAAAAGTTAATTGCATATCCTTTACAGGACTTTGCTAATCAACCCCAGCTTTTAACGCTGTTTGTGATTTTCTAGGCATTATTACGTTCAGTAGTTTGCCATTACTTTCTGAACGGGTGGTGCCATCGTCCTTTTGTTAAAATCCACGCAAACAATTTGCAACCAAGCTGTCCGCAGCGTGATTCAAACTCAGAACATCGGGGTTAACAGACCGAGTCACTAACCCCTAGACCACAATCAATAGTAAGGTTGTGAAATTATCAAATCAGTCGGTCACTGAATCATTATTAGCTTACTCTGTTGTTATGCGTATAGTTCTTATTGAATCAGTCACTCACTCTCTCTCGTGTCTTGTTAACCTTGATTGGGACTTGATTGATAGGACCATCATCATTGCACTTTGGTCAGTAACCATGTGTGCTCCTATCTTTTTCTTACACACGCAGATCTCAGTGGCAGTGCACAAAATATCGCAGTACCGGCAAGGGTCCAGGATGCAATTTTAAAGATGGTGAAAATATTTTGTATGAATTAAAAAAATCATTCTAATGAATTTTGACCAAGCAGCGACTCTTCTTGATTTTGAACTGTTATAGGTTTTTTACATGCTCAACCTGAACACAAGGCCTATATTTTATTGTCTGTCTCCGATAGGACTAGGAACTTGATCTCACCTACATGGAGATTAGGGATCTCTGGATATATAACCAGATGGCTCAAAGAGAGAGTGGACTGAGTATATTTCGAACAAGAGGCAAGCACCTAACGCTACAGAGACCACCAACTCTTTCTATCTTTAGTTATCTCTTGCAGCTCTTCTGTGTATCGTTAATCTCTGCCGTCATATATTTTCTCCATGTATTTCTAGGCTTCCCCTCCTGTATTGGAGTAATACTGCTCTTTGAGGCAGTTTGAGGCTTATTGAGTCTATTGGTAATCTGCAGATGTGGCCCAACCATTTAATTTGTTGTTTCTTGATGAAGTTCAGTACTGACGTATTACCCAATTTTTTTCCTGATGTCTTCATTTCTAAACCGGTCTCTTTTTGTTACAGCATTCTGTGTAGACACTTCATCTCTGTTGGGACTTATTTTCACAATCTGTTGGGACTAGTTTTCACAATCTGTTGGGACTAGTGTTCACAATCTGTTGGGACTAGTGTTCACAATCTGTTGGGACTAGTGTTCACAATCTGTTGGGACTAGTTTTCACAATCTGTTGGGACTAGTTTTCACAATCTGTTGGGACTAGGGGGTTCATAATCTGTTGGGATTAGTTTTCACAATCTCTAGGTGGATTTTGTAGAGTTCATGTTGATGATCATCATCATCAAATAGCTTGTCCTGAGCAGAAATTTGCCACCGTAACAGTCCTCCGGAGTTTCTCTCAAATACCAGATGTCCCGTCTCTGCAGATTTCATGCTCAAATCATCAGTTACATCCTGAATCCATCTTCTCCATGGTCTTCTTCTTCTCTTTGCTGGGATGCCTCCTTCCATAATGGTCTTCCCAGCCCTTCATGTTTTTTATGTGTCCAAAATACTTTAATTTTCTCATTCTTATTTGTAGCATCAGCCAGTTTTCTTTGATTTTAAGTTCTTTCTGGATAGATCTATTTGTTCTCTTCTCTGTCCATGATATACGGAGAACTCTTCTGTAACAGTAATACTCAAAAGCACATATATGTTTTTCCACTGTCTTATTAAATGTCCATGCTTCACACCCATACGTTGTCACTGGGAATATGCATGCTCTAACATGGAGAACTCTTCTGTAACAGTAATATTCAAAAGCACATATATGTTTTTCCAGTCTTATTAAATGTCCATGCTTCACCCACTCACTATACAGCTTGTCACGTAAAGGAAACTTTATTAAAGCCATGCACTCTTTAATATCATGTCTTAAATGGAGAACTCTTCTGTAACAGTAATATTCAAAAGCACATATATGTTTTTCCAGTCTTATTAAATGTCCATGCTTCACACCCATACGTTGTCACTGGGAATATGCATGCTCTTAATATTTTGATCTTTGATTTCCTATCAGTTCCATTCCATACTGTTTTTAGATGTTCAACTTTTTTTGTTGTAGGGTTCATAATACTGTTAACAAAAGAAATAATTTCTCCCCAATTTGCACAATTCACATTTTGCATGTACGAGTTACACCGACATACATTTTATATGCACAAGCTATATTTTACTTGATAGAACCTAAATTGTTTGCTACATAAACCAAATTTACTTATACAAGAGTGAGAAATCATGATGTTGATTACTAACAATCATTTGATGTTCCATGCGAAAATCTGGTTTTTACAAAGTCTATAGTCACATATATTGTGACCAACACATTACAAGTTAAACATGTATGATTTGCATGAGAATGCTGGAATTTATGTGATAATTTGCTGAGGTTATCATTGTCAAATAATTACTGAATCAAATATCTAGAACATGGAAGAGCACCAACACCAGTACACATTTAGAAATCAATATAATGTACTGAGCTAGTTTGTTCTATAAATAGTGAGTGATGTTATCACTTCCAAACTCAAAAGTATGGGGTAAAAATAAAACAACAACATGGGTACACACACAATCCATACATTTGAACATATATTTATTGTAAATATTATAATTGGAACCATGCAATTAAGGACGAATGTCAGGTTTTCAAGTACTTAGTTAGTTAGTTTGTTCCTTTCGTGCCAAAGGCGGCACATAGGGCAGAGGTTTTAGATCTCCATGTGATGCGGTTCTTTGCTAGCAGTTGGAGATCTCGTATGGTTTTACATCCCAATAGTTTACTTTCTTGTAGGATTGTTCTTCGAAGAGTGGTCTTAGGTCTTCCACGTTTTCTTTTTCCCCAAATGGTGACCACATAAGGACTTGTTGATTTAAGTACTATCTCAAGTACTATCTCATTCATTCGCTTCAGTAGGGTGTCTCTATGGCCAAGCATGGCTTGTATTCCAAAGATTGTAAGTTTAAATCCAGACCGCTCCATTCTGTTCACTAGTGTAATTTTTCCAGAGACCCCTAGGATTGTTGCCAGAGCTACAGAGTTCATGCTTTGCGCAATACTCTCAGCACATGACATGCCATTTCTGTGGAGATAGGACCGAGCCATATGGGGTAAAACCCGGTGCAATGAAGTTAATCCTTCGGCTTTAGACTCTTAGATTTATTCTCTCTTTTTTTGTGTGCATACTTTTAATTGTCAACTTTGCCTGAGTGGTTACCTGGGCCCAAATTTGGGTGTAAAGAATAGAACCACTGTTACCTGCCACGCATGTCGCAAGAGGCGACTAAGGAGGTTTGGCTGAAATCGGATGCATGTGTCCTAAATGTGTAGAAGTCTATACGTTTAGGGGCCTACCAAACCAATGTGCAACGTATAAACGTTCTTGGCAAAGATCAAACATATCATAAAGAGTGATGAAAATTGGCCGTAAAGAGCAACGCAAAGAAAAGAATTGTCAACTTGAATATGTTCAAAGAAAGTAGTTGTAAGCCACAGGATGTTAGTGTTTCCAAACAACGTGATGTAGAATGACATTGGTGACGGAGATATCAATTTGATCTATTCTTTGTATCTTGGGTATGTTTCCAACAGAAGATCTCAAGTAATTTTATCTGTGACAAAGTCTGACAAATAAAAAATTCCTCTCTTTAATTTGTTCAACAGATCAAAATATTAGTTGATTTAAATAAATACTGTATATCTAAACTTGCTATTTTTTTCACAATATTTATGTCTGAAAATTTACAAAAATCAAAGTCTACACTGAAAATTGACTTTCAAATTTGTAAAAATCTGTGGTTTATGCAAAATTTGAATTATATAAATTTATATATATATATATATATATATATATGATGATAGATCAAACTGAAAATAAAGGTTTTGAACCACGGTTTGAGAACAGTCTCAGACATCTCACTGATCTAAAAATGTGCCAAGAGATAACATAAACTCATACAAAATTCCACCATTGTAGTGTCGAGACTAAGATGAAACATCATCCTCCTACTGGTGTGTATATTCATCATCATTTGCTGAAAGACATGGAACACCTATTATTTGTCCATAATAACTGTACTGTACTGTGCTGGACTGTAGTGAAATCTGTTCCTTTAACTAATAAATGGGACATCTAAGGCAGACCCCCAGGGCTTCTATTGTGTAAGAAAGGACAGGTAATAATGATTAGTAGCTGAAATACTATATTGTGCATCTACAATCTAACAGATTTATATTTACATATATGTCATTATCTAAGACTGTTTCATATCAACTTCAACCTCTGAAGTCAAAGTAAGTCTCACTTGAATGACAAAGGACACTAATAATAAGGAAAGAAGGTCTTAACGCAAAAAACAGTAAAAGGCACCATGACTAAGCCTGAATTCATAGGAGCGAACCAAAAAAAATATATCCACTTCAAAGCAGATGAATTTATTTTCTGATGTTAAAATGTTGTCAAAATTTGTGCCTACGAATCATGAACAGATTGTACAGAAAAGACATTAAATTTCCATTAATCATTCGTGCCATACAGCTACCAGATACATCATTGAGCGAATCCTGTTTGAGTATAGACCATTAGTTAACAGCTCACTTACATATAATACCCAAAACATCACTCACAAACTTATGAGTTCTCATCCCAGTATACACCAATCATATGAGATCTCATTTAAATATTTACTAACTCATGAGCTCTCGTCCGAGTGTAGATCATTAGTAACAGCTCACTTACATATAATACCCAAGACATCTCTCACAATCATATGAGTTCTCATTTAAGTATACACCAATCATATGAGTTCTTATTTAAGTATACACCAATCATATGAGTTCTCATTTAAGTAAACACCAATCATATGAGTTTTCATTTAAGTATTTACCAACTCATGATGAGTTCTCATTTAGTATACACCTCATATGACTCATTTAAGTACACCATATGAGTCTCATCATAAACATCTATGAAGTTCTCATTTAAGTATACATCAATCATATGAGTTCTCATTTAAGTATACACCAATCATATGAGTTCTCATTTAAGTATACACCAATCATATGAGTTCTCATTTAAGTATACACCAATCATATGAATTCTCATTTAAGTATACACCAATCATATGAGTTCTCATTTAAGTATACACCAATCATATGAGTTCTCATTTAAGTACACCAATTATACGAGTTCTCAGTTAAGTATAAACCAACTCATGAGTTCTCGTCCGAGTGTAGATCATTAGTTAACAGGTCACTTACATATAATACCCAAAATATCTCTCACAAACTTATGAGTTCTCATCCAAGTACACATTAAATCATCGAATCATCTGAGTTCTCAGTTAAGTATACCAACTATACTCAATCCAACTCATGAGTTCTCGTTTGAGTGTAGATTATTAGTAACAGCTCACTTACATATAATACCCACAACATCTCTCATAAATCCATGAATATTCTCATTTGAGTATACACCAACCTTCTCACAGAAGATCCTGTATAAAGTCAGTAACTTGTGGATTTTTCTAAAAAATGTGAACATTCATATGGCAATATTGAGTTATTTTTATTAAGTAACACTCTTCTTCTTTTTTTTCTCTAATCCTGTTTTTCCCTCAGGATAAGAAGAGACTTCTAGAATGAGCTTTTGTGTGCGCTTCATAAATAGTTTTTTTTGGGTTTTGTTTGCAATACTATAATACATTTATCATGGAACTGCATAATCAAGAAACTGGCTACACTGTAAATAAGACTAGATAAACTATCAAATTAATTATATACATTCTATTGCCAAGAAATTGAACACCATCAGTGGAAGTACTGTGACAACAGAAATTAATCTATTAATTCAATTGCCATTAATTAATAATCAAAATTTGGTTGTAAATGTTCTAATATTCATAATCATACACATGATTAGTTTAAAAATATAAATTAACAAAGATTGTGAACAAATAAAACAGACATATCAACTGTATTGTTCTGATGCTTATTATAAATGCAATCCTAATATATTTTACAACACATTTCAACAGCAGTACCACACAATGACAGGCTTAATATTTCTGTATGTGCAACCTATAATAGCATTCACTGATATACAGCTTGTGTATTTTTTTATAAACATACTAAATAAAATTGTATGCTTTTAGGGAATATACTACCTATGTTCAAAAACAAAGTTCACAAAGAGAATCTTACCCCAAGCTGGTCAAGATTTCACAGCATGAGGTTACTTAGTTTGTTCCTTTCGTGCCAAAGGCGGCACAAAGGGCAGAGGTTTTAGAGCTTCATGTGATGCTAGAAGTTGGAGATCTTGAATGGTTTTACATCCCAATAGTTTACTTTCCTGTAGGATTGTTCTTCGTAGGGTGGTCTTAGGACTTCCACGTTTTCTTTTCCCATCTGGTGAAAAGATGCAGTTACTACTACTTCCATAACAGACAGTTGCTTCTACAACAGGCAATAACTGCCTTTTCCACAGTAGATAATCACTACTATCATCCGCCAGTGTGGTTACCGGGGCCCAAATTTGGGGTGTAAAGAATAGAATCTCTGTTACCTGCCATGCATGTCGTAAGAGGTGACTAAGGAGGTTTTGCTGAAATTGGATGAGGGTGTCCTAAACGTGTAGAAGTCTATGTCTTTAGGGCTTACCAAACCAATGTGCAATGTATACATGTTTTTGGCAAAGATCAAACATATCACAGAGAGTAATTAAAATTGGTTGTAAAGAACGAACGCAAAGAAGAAGAAGACTACTATCATCCAGCTAGACTGCATTGCTCACTTATTTGTTCTTTAGCTAGACTCCAGTACTCACTTAAAAGCAAGCATAGAGCATGCTGCAGTTCATACAACATTCCACCATTGTCTCTTGAGAATAACAGTATGCCATCATAATAGATAGAACATTCATGTAATTTCACATAACTGTTTCCATCCATTGTTTGAAAAATAAAATGGTATGTTCTGTCATGATGCACCACTATCAGGAACATTAAATGCTCTTTTCTAACCTACAGACAAGATCAAATTTCATCATATTGTTCACTGCACCTCAAACTCTATACCACAATAGCAGTTGAACCATTACCACATGTCTCCACAATATTATTTTAGTCATTTTGTATAATCACAATTTCAAGGAACAATTATTTCTGGTTATAAAATTGGTAGTTGTCTAATATAGTGAGCTTAAGCGATAGTGAGCTCAATCACAACCAAATTTACCTGGTTCAAACTCTGCGACAGCGAGCAGATTGGAGGCAAATTTATTTCAGTAGATTTTTACGAAAGGTAAAAATAGAAATTAATGGTAAACTACTGAATGTATTAGTGGCGCCTTCTGGGACTGCCTAAGGTATTGATAGTAGCCGTTTCTAGCTGTAGACCCTCATAGCTGGTTAACCTACTGTCCGGCATTTGTTCGAGTCCCTGGTCTTACTCAGGACGATAACGTGAGTACCTCTGAAGTCGGA
This sequence comes from Arion vulgaris, assembly GCA_020796225.1. NCBI lineage: Eukaryota > Metazoa > Mollusca > Gastropoda > Stylommatophora > Arionidae > Arion > Arion vulgaris. Next base: position 30,732,017 of record CM036756.1, read on the forward strand.
GAAAATCTGCCTGTATGGCGAGGAATACTAATTACGAGTACATTGAGCACACGGCTGCCAGTGTAGTAATTTACAATGTGCACGCTGCTGCCATTGTAAGAAATTGGAAAACAGATTTTCACGCAAAAATCAGTTTCAGAGATGGAAACTTCGTCTGAGTTGAAAGCGGACGAAAAAAAAAAAAAAGTGGCGCCTTGAAAATCAACAATTCATTTACTGTGGCTAATGGTGACATCCTGTAATCGATGCCATGATTTTCATTTCAGTTATCTGACATAAACCACTGATGTAATGCTTCAAAATAACACTTTTCATAACACCATTTTCTCATTATTTTTTTTCACTATCTGACAATTAACTGTTATCGACACCAAATAATAATGAAAAACTATGATAATTCTGTTAGATAATGCCAACAAGAAAAGATGTTTCAGGAAATCGATGAGAAACTTATGAAAGTAATGAAGTCATTATAAGTAATGATAAAACAAACATACTTATTTAGGTAGCGATAATATCAATTAATTAATAGCTGCACAATCTTGATGGTTATATATATATATTATTTATGACAAGTCTTATCTAACAGGAGTCTTGTTAATACATATGGAGTCTTAATGTACTAGTTCTCAGCAGAATCAATTGGTACACTGTTCTTGGAAATATACATATATATATACACACACAAGTTTAAGGTGAATGTGAAATAAACTGCAATATATATGCATACACATATTTTATATATGCCGATCTAAAGTTGCACCATTCTTTGGGAAGGACTGTCGTATCATTCTTAAATATTGAGTAGCTAGGTACATCAAGTTTATATTTTATCCTATAGTAACAACGAAGCCAGAAAATATAATGTCCACTATTGTACAAATTAATATTAAAACAAACAAAACATAAATAAATCAGAAATAATTTTGCCAGGGAAATGTAGGCATTAAAAAACCAAGTATTTCTTGAGCACTGTAAATCTGTTATGACTTGGACCACAGCAGTAGCAGTATCAAATGACTTCATAACAACATATGACTGCAGTCTTCAGATATGGAAGGATATCCACTTTATCCAAGCTGTTTCTAAACAGCACAGTATTCAAAGAAGAAGCAGTAGAATGCAGATATAACTGCCAGCCACTTGTCTGTATAGCTCTCCATTAGTGCCTCTAGCTGATCGTAACCAGTAACTATAGTAACTAGCCACAGCATGTCATCAGTCATGCAAGCTGAAATGTCAACAAAGATCAAGTCAGTCCTGTGTCATGACTGTACAACTACATCTTCTAGATGTCTGCATTCAGACTTGAGCTTAACAAATTCCTTGGCAACTTCATCATTTGTTCGTTGAGAAAGGATTCGCAATACTGTAAACCCTGTTTCATCCAGGTGAACCCTACGTCCGAGAGGTACCCAACATGCACAGCTGCCTTGTTCTATGATGTCACGAAGTTGCATTAGAGCAATACCAATAAGTCTGTCCTCTCTGGCAAAGCAGTAGTCCTTGACACAAAACTGAAGTTCATAAGCATAAGGGTCATCTTCGTTGCCCAGATTGCTGAAATAAAATGAAGGAAACAAATTGACCTTAAAGTAATTTTACTGGAAAACTGAGTAAAGAAAAAAATATTTTCTCTTTATCTATATATGTGAATTCAGCATATTATAGAACTGTTTCCCATAGCCAACATGGTTGCTGTCTGTTGTATTTCTTCTCGTAATCTTTGCAATTTCTTTATGATATTCTTCTTCTTCTTCTTCAGCGATCTCTGGTCATGCGCTTAATTTACTGTGGACCACAAACTGGGCAGACAGCTTCAGGTCTGTCAGGTTTCCCAAAGCTTAGTTTTCAGGTCGACTGGGTGTGGCCACATGTTGCTTCTCAGCTCACACAGAAGAGGACAGTCTTGCAGGATATGCTGTGGTGTCTGCTCTGCCTGCTGACACTGGCAGAGAGCTGTTTGACTTATTCCTAGTCTGTATAAGTGTTTGTTGAGTCTGCAGTGTCCGGTGCGTAGTCGAAATATAATGACCTGGTCTGTTCTGCTTAGGTCTTTGAGGGAGTCTTTTCCATAATCATATCCAGTGTTTGTCTTCCAGTCTACTGCAGATTTTCTCTGTATGAGGGTTTTGACCTCTTGAAAAGACAAGGGTTGGTAAATTTGCCCTTTTGGGACTGCCCTCCTTAGCTAAGACATCAGCACTCTCATTGCCTGCAATGCCACAGTGAGATGGAATCCACTGCAAGTGAATTTCTGCCTTTTCTGAAAGCTGAGCAAGTTCTCTTTGTAGTTTTTGTACTGTGCTGTCAGTGGATTTAGCCTCCAGGGCTTGTATAGCTGACAATGAGTCTGTAAGAAATACCATCTTGCTTGCAGCTGCTTGCAGCTTATTCATGTGCTGTGCTGCCATCAGAAGGGCTATGAGTTCTGCTTTGTAGTTGGAACATATTCTTCCAGTAGGAGCCGCTAGAGACACAGTGGTAGCATCTGGGTGCCTAATGTACACTCCTGCTCCACCATTCATGGTTGCCTCCATTGCCGATCCATCTGTGTAAATTCTTATCCAGCTGTCTTCTGGAAACATGTAATGGAGATGTTCCATTGTAATTGCTTTTTCACTAGATTAGGCTCGGCATCTTTGCTTAATAATTTAGGGATGGAGGTTGAGAAGTTTAGTGGTACTGAGTCTGGTTCCCAGTGATCAAAAAGCAATTCTTTATGATATTCAAACTCACTTGCAATAACCATTTCAATAATATAGACATTTTATCTTGAAAAAGAAGAGCTAGATTATCAGCAAAATCCAAACCTTCATGCTGACCAATTACAGGCCACTGAATTCCATTTATTTTGTCTAGTATTGATTTTTTTAATAATTAAGTCAATAGCCAGTAAGAAGGAAAATTGTGACAAGAGGCATCCCTGTCATACCACTAATTTTTTTTCCGGCTCAAATGAGTTGTCCGTCATGAACAATTTGATAACTATATTTAACAAAGTGGATGAGGATTATCTCATTGTACTTTGGATTATCTGATGGCATTCATAATCATCTTCATCAAGTAGCTTGTCCCTTCCAGAACCTGGCTCCCATGACAGCAGTCCTGAAAAACTCTCTATTCTGTGCAATTTGACCTGCGTCTGCAGCAGTCATTCTCAGATCGTCAATGACATCTTGCACCCATCGTCTTCCTCTCTTTCTTCTTCCAGGCAGCATTGTCTTCAAAATTGTCTTTTCTAGGCGCTGATGTCATTTGAAGTGTCCAAAATATTTAATTTTCCTTGTTTTTATGTTCTTTAACAGCCAACTCTCTTTTATATCAAGCTGTTGCAAAACAGCTTTATAATGGCTTTACAAGTGGAGTATAGTGTATTACATAGGACTGCACATACAGGTAGATTATCTGTGCTTTACATATCTGTTGTTCTACTTTGTAAAACTACCTCTCTTTTGACCTTTTTACTTACATCCTAATCTTGTGATGTACTTACAAGTGCGATGTTTGCATGTACTTACAAGTGGAATGTTTGCATGTACTTACAAGTGGAATGTTTGTATGTACTTACAAGTGGAATGTTTGCATGTACTTACAAGTGGAATGTTTGTATGTACTTACAAGTGGAATGTTTGTATGTACTTACAAGTGGAATTATTGTATGTACTTACAAGTGGAATGTTTGTATGTACTTACAAGTGGAATGTTTGTATGTACTTACAAGTGTAATGTTTGTATGTACTTACAAGTGGAATGTTTGTATGTACTTACAAGTGGAATGTTTGTATGTACTTACAAGTGGAATGTTTGTATGTACTTACAAGTGTAATGTTTGCATGTACTTACAAGTGGAATGTTTGTATGTACTTACAAGTGGAATGTTTGTATGTACTTACAAGTGTAATGTTTGCATGTACTTACAAGTGTAATGTTTGCATGTACTTACAAGTGAATGTTTGTATGTACTTACAAGTGTAATGTTTGTATGTACTTACAAGTGGAATGTTTGTATGTACTTACAAGTGGAATGTTTGTATGTACTTACAAGTGGAATGTTTGTATGTACTTACAAGTGTAATGTGTGCATGTACTTACAAGTGTAATGTTTGCATGTACTACAAGTGTAATGTTTGTATGTACTTACAAGTGTAATGTTTGTATGTACTTACAAGTGTAATGTTTGCATGTATTACATAGGACTGACTACAGTGTAATTTCTGATGCTTACATATCTTTGTTTACTTTCAAAAACTTTTTGACTTCTTTTTGCAATACCTAATGTTTGTATGTACTTACAAGTGAAATGTTTGCATGTACTTACAAGTGGAATGTTTGCATGTACTTACAAGTGGAATGTTTGCATGTACTTACAAGTGAAATGTTTGTATGTACTTACAAGTGGAATGTTTGCATGTACTTACAAGTGTAATGTTTGTATGTACTTACAAGTGAAATGTTGTGTACTACAGTAATTTCTTACAAGTGAAATGTTTGTATGTACTTACAAGTGAAATGTTTGATGTACTTACAAGTGAAAAGTTTGTATGTACTTACAAGTGGAATGTTTGTATGTACTTACAAGTGGAATGTTTGCATGTACTTACAAGTGTAATGTTTGTATGTACTTACAAGTGTAATGTGTGCATGTACTTACAAGTGGAATGTTTGTATGTACTTACAAGTGGAATGTTTCATTGAACTTTGGACTCCAGTTGTTGGACTTGGATTTGGTAGAATGTTTTCTCTTCTTATCATTGAGGTGTGGACCAATCAGATGGACTTCCACAAAAGGTCTGAACATTCCTGATGTTCTCCACTTGAGGTCGTTACAGGCTACAACTGTATGAGACAAGTACAGAGAAAATATAGTGAACAACTGAAGCTGGTAACAGCAACAGTAACAACATAAAGGCTAATATCAGCTTGTCTGTCTCATGGATGATATAGTGAGCAAGGTATGCCTGACACAGGAAGGTAGGCATGACTGAGACTGAGGAAGGTATACATGACTGAGCAAGGTCTGCACATGACTGAGGAAGGTATGCATGAGTTAAGAAACCAGACAACTGTGAGATCATACAGAGTGTAATATAACAGTGGTAAGTACTGATAAATATGTACGAGAAAATATGAAAGGTATCAGTGATAACTTTGAATACCTTGGGACATTGCTGACAAATGACGGGAATGCTATAACAGAAATTAAAAGAAGGCTGAGCATTGCTTTGCAAAAACTAAAATAACTAACTAACCTATGGAAGAGAACTGACATAAGAACTAACTAACCTATGGAAGAGAACTGACATAAGAACAAACATCATGTGTTTAAGAGCCTGCGATTTTCCCGTGGCAACATACGGTTGTGAGACATAGGACATTGACAAAGTGGCGTAGAAGATCATTAATGCCTTTTGAATGCAAATGCAACAGAAGAGTACTTAGAATATCATGGACAGAAAAAAGAACAAACGCTTCTATTCTGCAACAGCTTGATATAAAAGAGAGTTGGCTATTAAAGAGCATAAAAACAAGGAAAATTAAATATTTCAGACACATCAAATGACATGAGTGCCCACAGAAAATAATTTTGGAGGGAATGGTGCCTAGAAGAAGAATGAGAGAAAGATCTAGAAGACGATGGGTGCAAAATGTCATTGATGATCTGAGAATGATTGCTGCTGACGCTGGTCAACTTGCACAGAACAGAGAATTTTTCAGGACTGCTGTCATGGGAGCCAAGTTTCGGATACTTGATGATGATGATCAGTGATAAGAATATCAGTAACTACTCATAATATTGTATAACTATTATAGTTACTATGTGAAAATGTCTATATTAAAAGAATGTGTGATCTAGATATGGGTGATTGAGGTCTTTTCACAACTGTTTTGTCTATGATGAGGACTTAGTTATAGATAAGGAAGAATCCTAAGATGATCAACTAGATGTAACACTATCAGTTCTCACAGTACACGAGAGATGGTACAATAAATTATCCCAAGATTTGAACTGACCTCTGACAGTGACCCTGTGCTCTCCGTACCAGGATGCTTGTAAGTCCACTTGGATAGACACTCTCCCACTGGATCTTCCTGGCCTGGTTTTCTGTGAAGAAAATTAGAACACAAGAACAGAGTTGAAGGTGAATAAGTAGAAAGTTGAATAAGCACAAAGTTGAAGGTGAATAAGAACAAAGTTGAAGGTGAATAAGCACAAAGTTGAAGGTGAATAAGAACAAAGTTAAGGTGAATAGAACAAAGTTGAAGGTGAATAAGAACAAGTTGAAGGTGAATAAGCACAAAGTTGAAGGTGAATAAGAACAAAGTTGAAGGTGAATAAGAACAAAGTTGAAGGTGAATAAGCACAAAGTTGAAGGTGAATAAGAACAAAGTTGAAGGTGAATAAGCACAAAGTTGAAGGTGAATAAGTAGAAAGTTGAAGGTGAATAAGCACAAAGTTGAAGGTGAATAAGTAGAAAGTTGAAGGTGAATAAGCACAAAGTTGAAGGTGAATAAGCACAAAGTTGAAGGTGAATAAGTAGAAAGTTGAAGGTGAATAGCACAAATTGAAGGTGAATAAGTAGAAAGTTGAAGGTGAATAAGCACAAAGTTGAAGGTGAATAAGTAGAAAGTTGAAGGTGAATAAGCACAAAGTTGAAGGTGAATAAGTAGAACGTTGAAGGTGAATAAGCACAAAGTTGAAGGTGAATAAGCACAAAGTTGAAGGTGAATAAGAACAAAGTTGAAGGTGAATAAGCACAAAGTTGAAGGTGAATAAGCACAAAGTTGAATAAGCACAAAGTTGAAGGTGAATAAGCACAAAGTTGAATAAGCACAAAGTTGAAGGTGAATAAGCACAAAGTTGAAGATGAATAAGCACAAAGTTGAAGGTGAATAAGCACAAAGTTGAAGGTGAATAAGCACAAAGTTGAAGGTGAATAAGCACAAAGTTGAATAAGCACAAAGTTGAAGGTGAATAAGCACAAAGTTGAAGGTGAATAAGCACAAAGTTGAAGGTAAATCAAGACAATTTTGCAGAATAAAGATTAGAGTAAGCCAGACCAAAGTTGAAAGTAATTTAGCAAAGGAAGTTGCACAATAACATTATAAGTAAATTAGAAAAAAACCAGTTGCAGGTAAGCTAGGTTAAAAACACAGATGAGGTATCTAGAACAGAGTTGTTTAAAAACAAGAACAAAATTGCAGAGCAGAGTTGTGGTTAACAAGAGACAAGTTGTAGTCAGATCAGAAACAAGCCGAATGGAAACAGTAGAATAAAGTTTAAAGCCAACCAGACAAAATGTTGAAGGTAAATAAAAATAAAGTTGAAGAATAATCAGAATAGATTTTAATGTAAATAAGAAGAAAGCCGAAAGTAAATCAATTTTGCATAATTAATCTGGATACAACAGTCTACAAATAGCTTTGAATATTAGATAGCCCCATGTGTTGCCAGGGCTCGCTAGGGGAGCAAAGAATAGTAACATTGCGACCTACAAGACATGTTGTAAGAGAGGATTGAGGTAGGGGTCTAGGGAAGCTCATCATCATCATCAGGTAGCTTGCTTTTCCATTCTGGAACTTGGCTTCCATGACAGCAGTCCTGAAAACTTTCTGTTTGTGAAAGTTGCCGGCTCAGCAGCAGTTATTCTAAGATTGTCAATGACATCTTGCACCCATCGTCTTCTAGGTCTTGCTCTCATTCTTCTTCCAGACACCATTCCTTCCAAAATTATCTTCTCTAGGCACTCATGGAAGCTACTCTAGTAAATAAAAAGCGCTGCAGAAATCAGATGTTCTGGCCTAAGTGTAGGAACATAACTAGCACAACGCACAATCGCTCTTAGACTTGGATCACATACAAATCACAAAGTGTGGTTAACAAGTGGTCAATATGGAGCGGTCAAAGAAGATATTACATAAAAGGGTTTGTTACAAAAGTAATGCCCCATCATTTTGTTCTCATCCAAGAATAAGGATATGAAAATAAAAAATATATATATACATAGCAAAAATAATGTATCCATGAACATGTGTCTAATTGCATGGTTGTCTGACAGATAGCTTTGTAATGGGAATTATTGAAGCTCTGAGTTATTCAAAGGGATGTGTTTTTCAAAGTCTCACAATTTACTACAGACACTTAAGGGAAACCATCTGTTCTGAATTATGTAAACATTTTGATACTGAGAGGAGGCCTTTTTGTCCTGGAACGTTTAAAGCTGAAGGATTGACTTCATTGTATGGGGGTTTTACCTCACATGGATCGTCACAGTTGACAGAACCTGGAAGCATTATTTTGAACCAGAGACTAAAAGACATCCAGTGGAGTGGCATCATCCTCAATCATCACAAAAGAAAAATTATAGATAAACTTTCTCAATTGAAAAGGTCATGATCACCATCTTTTAGAACATTAGTGAAGTGGTTCTGGTGGATGTAATGTCCAGAGGTGAGACAATCAAGTTGGACACGCAAATCCGCTCGTGTGTTGCCAGGGCTCACAAGGGAGCAAAGAATAGTAACACTGCGACCTACAAGGCATGTCATAAGAGGCAACTGATGTAGGGGCCTAAAGCTACCCCAGTAAATAAAAAGCGTCACAGAAATTGTATGTGCTGGCTTACTTTAGACACATAACTGGCACAATATATAATTGCTCCTAGGCTCGGATCACATATAAATCACAAAGAGTGGCTCAACAAGTGGCTGATATGGAGCTTTCAAAGAAGAAAAGAAGAAAGCACAAATCGAAACATACAAGAATTTTGGTTAAATGTCAACATGAATATAAATAAATGGCTTGTCCTAGAAACATCATACCCTGCTGTGTCTGTGTATTGACAAAAGTTTTTATCAGTGTGTCTGTTGTCTGTGTGTACAGACTGAGTGCATATCTCAGGGACTGTAACTCTGCACTTTTATCCAGGAATGCTTTCTTCAGACCCTAGTTACGAACAAAATGAGACAAATAAACATAATTGCAACTTTACACTTCTAAGTAAACATAAATGCAATGTTACACTTTCCAAATAAACATAATTGCAACATTTCCAAGGTAAACACAGTTGCAATTATACGCTTAAGAGTTTCAGGGTTGTGAGTCCCACTCGCTGACCAGACTGAGAGAGATGGGTATCAACATTGGTACAGCCCGAAAAGAACGACATACCAAATATGCAAAGATACTGATTAATCAATATCAAACTGGCGTGTTGGGTCGCTGGACGCTGCTGTATTTGTTGAGGTGGAGATCAGAGCACCTATGGACATGTCCGGAGTGCTATGATGATAGTCCTCTAATTAACTGAAGAGTTTTTCAACAAATATAACAGTTTCAAAGCAAATATCATATGTTCTACAAGAAACATGGGGCAATAAATAGTAACACATATATTATTGTCAGTAAACATAGACTTAGCAAGAATCATTAAAAGTTGACATATGGGGAAGAAAACCTCAGAAAAAAACAACTTCAACATTCTGGATCATTTTTCAAAAAGAGACTTTAAAGTTTCTAATGCTGAATAAGAGCAATGTCAAATGAGTTTCTATTCATAAAACTTTAAACTTGGTCACATGTTTAAATACTATTGTATTTAATTGTATCAAAAAGCTGCCAGAGTGGTTACCGGGCCCAAATTTGGGGTGTAAAGAATAGAACCACTGTTACCTGCCATGCATGTCGTAAGAGGCGACTAAGGAGGTTTGGCTGAAATTGGATGCACATGTCCACTAGGGAATGCTAACCCAAACAAATGCTTGCAGAAAACGGATGCACCAGGCCATAAGGCGAATAACATGGTGCAATGACCCCTCACAATGAGGAATGGGATAACAGATTCTACGGTCGCCAATCTGTATCGGAGATTTAGCCACGCAGTAAGAATGTCAGACCATCACGAGGGTGGCCAAAACTTACTGCTGGAAGAGGTCGGCACAAACGGGAAGCAGAAATCATAGGAATTATATCCTACAGAACTGCCCCCAGGTGTCCACTTACACTAGCGTCCAAGACAAACTGTATGGCGTGGTGATAATCTAGGCAGACGGCTGCCTTTATTAGAGAATCCGAAATCCAAATCTAGTGAGAATGCAGAAGAAGTATCAAAAAGCATGTACGACAATAACTTACTTGGCCGCCAGCATGGAAGTACTGCTTGATTGTGTCCAGAGCCATATCTAGGACTGCACACTGTTTGGGACTTAAGTTCTTTTCTGCCTCCTTAGACATGTCCTGGGGAAGATTGACAGCTTCGATATGTAACAAGCATGTAACATTATGACAGCTGCTACATGCAATCTGTAATATACACCATATACAGCAAAGTATATGTAATATCCTATGTACAACAGGTAAACTGTATGTGAAATAGGTAGATTGTATCAATAGCATATAGTTATTAATCACATATAAAACATAAGTAACATATAGTTTGTTCACAACATATACAATATGTTCATTATCTCGATTACTTTGAAAATCCCATATAAACTACATATACTTACAACCTAACATACTACCTAACATACTCATATACTTACAACCTAACATACTTATAAATTGAACATAAAATGGGTTGAATGCAGGAGAAGTGATGAAATCAGAGAAATGTCTGGTCAACCATTAGTAACAACTGTTATCTTCTTCTTCTTTGCGTTACGACCAATTTTAATCACTCTTTGTGATATGTTTGATCTTTGCCAAGAACGTGTATACGCTTGCACATTGATTGGTAGGCCCCTAAACGCATAGACTTCTACACGTTTAGGACATGTGCATCCGATTTCAGCCAAACCTCCTTAGTCGCCTCTACGACATGCGTGGCAGGTAACAGTGGTTCTATTATTTACACCCCAAATTTGGACCCGGTAACCACTCGGGCGAGAACTGTTATAATGAAGAGAAGATAAAGATATGTTACAAATTCTCTAAGAAGACATGAGTAAAGAATCACAAAGCAGACATAGAAGTGGGGGGCAAAGGGTTAAAGAAAGAAAGAACACTCTAGGGAACACTTACTGATAGAGGTAAGAAATATCGGATGCAATTCCACAGAAAAGATTGAGTGCGTTGCCCAGGATAGAGCAGTGCAGTATGGAGAAATTGCTTGTAGGTAGAATTTTGGCTGGACAGCCACTTTCCTGCATACTCTTATCAATTTTCAACTGCCAAGAGTTCTTATATGTGCTCAACGTTAACACAGGACCAATGTTTTATTGTTCATCTCGATGACTAGGAACCTTGACTTCACCTCCATTGAGATCAAAGACTAGAGGAAAATAGCCTGATGCTCACACAGGAAACAAACATTTACTTTTTTTGGAGCAAGAGGCGATCAATATACCTCCATGCCACAGAGACCTCATAAAAACAAATAAAGAGAAATCAATTAACTTGAACAGATAAAGAGAAATCAATTAACTTGAACAGATAAAGAGAAATCAATTAACTTGAACAGATAAAGAGAAATCAATTAACTTGAACAGATAAAGAGAAATAATTAACTTGAAAGATAAGAGAAATCAAATTAACTTGAAAGATAAAGAGAATCAATTAACTTGAATAGATAAGAAAATCATACTACAGATAAGAGAAATCAAATTAATCTGAACAGATATAAGAGAAATCATTATTGAACAGATAAAGAGAAATAAATTAATCTGAACAGATAAAGAGAATCAATTAACTGAAGATAAGAGAAATCAATTATTGAAAGATAAAGAGAATCAATACTTGAACAGAGAAGAGATAATTGAAAGATGAGAAATCATTTTGAAACAGATAAGAGAAATCAATTGAGACATAGAGAAATAATTTAATGAAGATAGAGAACAATTAACTTGAACAGTAAAGAGAAATCATTAATTAGCTGAACAGATAAAGAGAAATCAACATTATTGAAAGATAAAGAGAAATCATTAATCTAGAAAGATAAAGAGAAATCAATTAATTGAAAAATAAGAGAAATCAATTAATCTGAAAGATAAAGAGATCAATTGTTGAAAAGATAAAGAGAAACAATAACTTGAAAGACAAGAGAAATCATAATGACAGATAAGAGAAATCATTATTGAAACCAATCAAGAGAAATCATTGAGAATGAACAGAAATAAAGAGAATCAATTAACTTGAAAACAAAGAGAGAAATAATTGAAAGATAAAGAGAAATATAATGACAGATAGAGAATCAATTATTGAAATAAAGAGAAACATTAACTTGAACAGAAGAGAAATCAAATTAACTGAACAGATAAAGAGAATCAATTATGAACAGATAAAGAGAAAAATTATTGAGACAGATAAGAGAATCATTAACTGAAGATGAGAAATCAATTAACTTGAAAAGACTAAGAGAAATCATTAGACAAGCAAAGATAATAATGAATCAGATGAGAAACCACTTACAGTAAAAAGAAATCATATTGAAGATGAGAATCAAACTGAAAGATAAAGAGAATCAAATTGATGAAAAAATTCACTTGAAAGAAAGAGAAATATTGAATCTGAGAAGATATAAGAGAATCGACAAACATTAATAGAAAAGAGAAACAATAATTGAACAGATGAGAAATCATTAATTGAACAGATAAGAGAAATCAATTAACTTGAATCAGATAAAGCAGATCAATTAATGATAGATAAGAAATCATTACTTGAACAGATAAAGGAAATCAATTAAGTGAATCATTAAAGAGAAATCAACTAATCAGATAAAAAAATCAATTATTTAATCAGATAAAGAGTAATCATTATTAATAAAGATAACAATTACTTGAAAGATAAGAAATCAAATTATTTGAATAGATAGAAATCATAATTGAACAGATAAAGAGAATCAGTTTACTGAAAGATAAAGAGAAACTTAATTTTCAATTAATTGAACAGATAAAGAGAAATCAATTAATTTGAACGATAAGAAATTCATAACTTGAACAGATAAGAAATCAATATTGAACAGATAAAAGAAATCAATAACTTGAAAGATAAAGAAATCAATTAACTTGACAATAAAGAATCATTAATTTGACAGATAAAAAATCAATTAACTTGAACAGATAAGAGAAATCAATAATTGAACAGATAAAAGAAATCAATTAACTTGAACAGATAAAGAGAAATCAATTAACTTGAACAGATAAAGAGAAATCAATTAACTTGAACAGATAAAGAGAAATCAATTAACTTGAACAGATAAAGAGAAATCAATTAACTTGAACAGATAAAGAGAAATCAATTAACTTGAACAGATAAAGAGAAATCAATTAACTTGAACAGATAAAGAGAAATCAATTAACTTGAACAGATAAAGAGAAATCAATTAACTTGAACAGATAAAGAGAAATCAATTAACTTGAACAGATAAAGAGAAATCAATTAACTTGAACAGATAAAGAGAAATCAATTAACTTGAACAGATAAAGAGAAATGACGTTGAAAAAGCACTCTAGAGAGAAGAAATATTGGGAGCAACAGAAGATATAGGAGATGGCAACATTGTTGAAAAACCACTCTAGAGAGAAGAAATATTGAGATCAAACAGAAGATATAAGGGAGATGGCAACATTGTTGAAAAACTACTCTAGAGAGAAATATTGAGAGCAAGCAGAAGATATAAGGGAGATGGCAACATTGTTGAAAAACCACTCTAGAGAGAAGAAATATTGAGATCTAGCAGAAGATATAAGGGAGATGGCAACATTGTTGAAAAAAAACCACTCTAGAGAGAAATATTGAGAGCAAGCAGAAGATATAAGGGAGATGGCAACATTGTTGAAAAACCACTCTAGAGAGAAATATTGAGATCTAGCAGAAGATATAAGGGAGATGGCAACATTAATAGACAAACATGAAACAATGTGACAGAATGTACCAACACGCTAAATGACAGAAAGTATTGGTAGTCCATCATAGCAGATCTTCAATGTGTAGATGGTGCTGTCTGATCTATAACGACATTACAGTGTTCTATTTGGAGATATCACCTAATCTAAGTCAACATTATTCCTATCTCAAACTTGATTGTTAATATTATTTCAGGTACACTCACTTTAAAGAATGTTAAACTCATGTGAGTTTTTGACATACATAATTTCCTATTATAGTCTGTTGTACTAAAATAAAATGAGAAACTTTAATTTTTCAGTTTATATTTAGCATATGAAAAGTGAAATTCTGTTCAAATTTGGAAGTGTATTATAGAAATTCCAACTTTGTTAACATTGTACAAGTTTACAGTAAATATAACATTCAAACTTTGTTAACTCTTTCCATACAGTTTTTTTTCTCAGTTCTATACAGTTAATTCAAGGAGGCAAAAAAGCAATTAAAAAGATTATAACTTCTTTCAATAAATAAACACACATATGTATAAATATCTTATTATATACTAATTTGAAGAAAACTGGACAACATGTTAGAATAACAAGGTTAAAAAAGTAGTAGAAGTAAAATAGTAGAAGTAAAACTAGAAAGACTTCTTATAAGGGAAACAACTCCAATGTCACAGTGTACAGCGATTGGCTCTCAACATACTTCCGCTGTGCTGCAGTGTGCAACGATTGGCGTAGAAAGAATTAACATTATGCAATGCTCTCGGCAAGTGGCATGCCATTACTGCGGAGAGGGACTGAGCCATATGGCTTAAAATCTGGTGCAATAAAGTGAATCCTTCGGCTTTGAAACCATTTAAACCTTTATATATATATATATATCTACTATTAACAAACATTAAGTTTAATAGCAATAGGAAGAAAATCCACCCCAAAGAAGTATAACAACTTTTTAAAAACAAAGTATAGCAACAAATAAAACAGATGAATCCAACAAAAGCATGAAAAATGCACAAATAAAATGAAACTACTCATCAAATCAATACCACAAATATGTGTATAGTTTTAATGCAAACAGTTTGGTCGAAATTGTAACTTTTATCTGTTGCTGTTCATTGTAAAAACTGCCACACTTTGTGTTTTGTTTATTATGCAATTTATAATCAACTTGACTTGGTTTATTTCTTTACACAGTTTATAACAAAGCTACAGTATATGTGTGAATTATTTTAGTGTCTCTCCATGAGGCTACTATCTTGTAGCAGTGGGATGGCTTGTGTGCTTCATTGATGTGGAGAGCTATATTATTGGCTGGAACATCTTGCTTCTTCTTCTTTGAATGCTCAATATCAACCACTTGTTAAACATTCTTTGTGACTTTTATATGATCTGAGCCTAAGAGCGATTGTACCAGTTATGCGCCTACAAGTAGGCTAGCACATCTGATTTATGCAACGGCTTTTTATTTACTAGGGTAGCTTCCCTAGGCTCTTACCTCAGTCGCCCCTTACGACATCCCTTGTAGGTCACAGTGTTACTATTTCTTGCTTCCCTTGAGGGCCCCAGCAACAAACAGGCGAACATCTTGCTAACAGGGTTACTCAAGCCAGATGTCCAATAAGAAAGCTTAGACTAAATGTGGCCTTCTGGTCCTTCAAGTTGGGGAGGGAGGAGGGGTTGTGTCATGGTCTAACTACCTGCCCATATAAAAAATATGGAGCAGTTACGGAAACTAAAAACAAGTCTGACAACGATCTGGTTGTTGTAAAGCTGAAGATGAAACTGTAAGTAGAGAGTACAGAGTTTAAGAACCTGCAGGGAAGCAACAGAGCCAATACAGTATTCTGAACATTATGTATTTTATATATAAGATATATAATATATATATAAATTCTATGTAACGTTATCTCCATTGTCCTGCAGTGTTTACATTGAATGCACATACGAAGCTATCAATTTCTACAACAACATTCACTGAGCACACAACATGGTTGCAAACTACAACATACATGGATACATCTCTAAAGGCTATAACAACATCTACTGGTAAATATAAAAATAAGAATTATGTATGTTTATTATGTAGAGGTAGGATGAAACGTTGCAAGGTCACATGGTTTAGATGTGTGAACAAACATGAATCCCTCTCTAAAACAAGTCTTCAGGAAACAGATGATGGTAGTAGAAGAAGAGGAAGGCAAAGAAAAGCATGGGTTGATAACATCAATGATTGGTCAGGAATGGACTTTTCCATGTTAACTAATTCATCCTAGCACCCCTATGACTAATGGGTTATGGGCTTTATTATTGTTATTATTACGCCAGCGTGCACAGCGTGTTCGTAGCGCGCTGGACTGCGGGTGACTAGCTCTCTGTGTGTGCGGGTTCAATTCCGCGGGCTGGCAGAAAAGCCACAGGTTCCCCAGATTCACGGTGTTCGTGGCACCGAACCGAAGGGTTACGATGTCCATGGCACCGAGCTGAAGAGCTGACTGCTCAAGTGCTTCTGGATCGGAAAAAATAAATTTTGTTATTATTGATAAGGGTAGCATTAGATGACACGGGAAACATATTTAAAAAATATTTGTGGCAGTGTCGCAGAGGGTGGACCCAGTTACGATTGAACATGTAAAAACTCTGAGCATCATCATTCTTTCGATTGAGAGCTGCTCGGAATTTGTTTAAATGTATTTAGTTGCATATTGGCTCTCTGAAGGCTCCCACCCTTTGGCCACGATCAAGTTGGCACTACATTTTGATCTCAGCTAACAGACAAAACATGTAAGGTTTTTAATTAAACAAAAGTAGTAGTATCCATGTATAAATCTCAAAGACTATAAGAATATCTAACTGATAACCGAGTTCATGTTAAAATTAGCAATCAACAACATTTTGATAAATGTCAAATTCAAATATTATATATTTCTTATTTAGAGTTAGATAACAAGTGTGAGAGTTCGTTAAATTTTTACATTTTCTTTAGAAACAAATGTTGAAACATTTAGGAAGACACAGTTAAATAATAACATTATGTTACATTCCAGATTTAACTAAGGGATAGAATCATGTAAATTCATAGGAAAAATAATTTGATAAGAAATAAAGATACTTTACTCAAATTGTAACATTTTACTCTTGAAGGGAGATCACTGCAATTGTTTCCCTTGCAGATGTTTAAGAAAAACATTTAATGTGTTCTTATAATGGTAGCTTCTTCATATATATATATATATATATATATATAAAATATATATAAAATATGTATAAAATATATATATAAAACTGGAGAATCAGCTTTTCTTATTATCAGTAAAAAA
The DNA here is from genome assembly GCA_020796225.1 of Arion vulgaris. NCBI lineage: Eukaryota > Metazoa > Mollusca > Gastropoda > Stylommatophora > Arionidae > Arion > Arion vulgaris. The sequence goes on from CM036756.1 coordinate 30,749,167, forward strand.
ATATATATTAAGCAGTGTCATGCTCCTATTATCTCTCTTCTATTAGAGAACCAGGGATCTAAATATAATGAAGATATTTACTATATTTATTATATATTTATAATTCACAATATTTGATAAAAGGGTTGTCAAGTAATTTGTCATGTTTAAAAAAACATAGGGTTTGATCGGGTTGAAATAAAACATAGGGTTTGATGGAGTTGAAATAAAACATAAGGTTTGATGGAGTTAAATAAACATAAGGTTTGATGGAGTTGAAATAAAACATAAGGTTTGATGGAGTTAAAATAAAACATAAGGTTTGATGGAGTTAAAATAAAACATAAGGTTTGATGGAGTTAAAATAAAACATAAGGTTTGATGGAGTTAAAATAAAACATAAGGTTTGATGGAGTTGAAATAAAACATAAGGTTTGATGGAGTTAAAATAAAACATAAGGTTTGATGGAGTTAAAATAAAACATAAGGTTTGATGGAGTTGAAATAAAACATAAGGTTTGATGGAGTTGAAATAAAACATAAGGTTTGATGGAGTTGAAACAAAACATAAGGTTTGATGGAGTTAAAATAAAACATAAGGTGTGATGGAGTTCAAACAAAACAGGTGACTTCATGATGTTTTACAAAACTTAAGGCTCGGTGTTTGATAAAAGTGGGCTTGATAGTTTGATAAAACAGTAGGCTTGATAGTTTTATACAACAGTAGGCTTCATAGCCAAAGCAGCATTCCAGAAAATGAGAAACTTTATATGCAACAAGTCATTGTCAATTGATACCAGAATGAGAGTTATGCAGTGCTACATAGAACCAAGACTGACATACGGATGTGAGTCATGGACAATATACAAACAGATCGAAAAATCTCGGATGGCCACTCTGAGAGATATGGTTTTACAGAAGAATGATGAGAATCCCATGGACTGGTAAAATGACTAATGTGGAGGTGTTGAATGAGGTCAAGACGCAGAGAAATCTTATCATCAATATAAGAAAGAGGCAGTCATCATTTTTCGGGCATGTGATGAGGAAGGGAGGTTTAGAACACATTGTCGCTGGGGTGGTTACCGAGGCTCAAATTGGGGTGTAAAGAATAGAACCACTGTTACCTGCTACGCATGTCGCAAGAGGCGACAAAGGAGGTTGGGTGGGGCTAGCTACCCTGCACCATAAAAAAAACACTAGATGACTACAGAACGGAGAGCAAACCGAGTAAACGCTGGCTGAAACCGAACACATCGCCGAAGGATAAGCACCAGAGCTTAAAATGGTGCTGAAGATGTGACGTAAAACAGACCAATACCAAGGCTGCATGAATCAAATTTTGACATGAATAGAATTTATGAGGAGGTCTGGTACATAGGCCTGGGCAGTGATTGCGTGAGAGAGATCACATTGTAACAACTGGTAAAATCGAGGGAAACGAGACAGAGGAAGACAGAGAGAAATTGTTTTTGATAGCCTGATGTCATGGCACGGAAGAGCGTCGACATCTGAGGTGATAGCAAACACCACAGATATTGTGGAGATTTATGATCGCCTACGCCAGCCGGCATGGCACCTGATGATGATGAGGCTTCATAGTTCTATACAAACGGTAGGCTAGATAGTTTTATACAACAGTAGACTAGATAGTTTTATACAACAGTAGACTAGATAGTTTTATACAACAATAGACTAGATAGTTTTATACAACAGTAGACTAGATAGTTTTATACAACAGTAGACTAGATAGTTTTATACAACAGTAGACTAGATAGTTTTATACAACAGTAGACTAGATAGTTTTATACAACAGTAGACTAGATAGTTTTATACAACAGTAGACTAGATAGTTTTATACAACAGTAGACTAGATAGTTTTATACAACAGTAGACTAGATAGTTTTATACAACAGTGGACTAGATAGGTTTATACAACAGTAGACTAGATAGTTTCATACAACAGTAGACTAGATAGTTTTATACAAACAGTAAGCTAGATAGTTTTATACAACAGTAGACTAGATAGTTTTATACAACAGTAGACTAGATAGTTTTATACAACAGTAGACTAGATAGTTTTATACAAACAGTAGACTAGATAGTTTTATACAACGGTAGACTAGATAGTTTTATACAAACAGTAGACTAGATAGTTCTATACAAACAGTAGGCTAGATAGTTTTATACAACAGTAGACTAGATAGTTTTATACAACAGTAGACTAGATAGTTTTATACAACAGTAGACTAGATAGTTTTATACAACAGTAGACTAGATAGTTTTATACAAACAGTAGGCTAGATAGTTTTATACAAACAGTAGACTAGATAGTTCTATATAAACAGTAGACTAGATAGTTTTATACAAACAGTAGACTAGATAGTTTTATACAACAGTAGACTAGATAGTTTTATACAAACAGTAGACTAGATAGTTCTATACAAACAGTAGGCTAGATAGTTTTATACAACAGTAGACTAGATAGTTTTATACAACAGTAGACTAGATAGTTTTATACAACAGTAGACTAGATAGTTTTATACAAACAGTAGGCTAGATAGTTTTATACAAACAGTAGACTAGATAGTTTTATACAAACAGTAGACTAGATAGTTTTATACAAACAGTAGACTAGATAGTTTTATACAAATGGACTAGATAGTTTATACAACAGTAGACTAGATAGTTTCATACAACAGTAGACTAGATAGTTTTATACAAACAGTAAGCTAGATAGTTTTATACAACAGTAGACTAGATAGTTTTATACAACAGTAGACTAGATAGTTTTATACAACAGTAGACTAGATAGTTTTATACAAACAGTAGACTAGATAGTTTTATACAACAGATGACTAGATAGTTTTATACAACAGTAGACTAGATAGTTTTATACAACAGTAGACTAGATAGTTTTATACAACAGTAGACTAGATAGTTTTATACAAACAGTAGGCTAGATAGTTTTATACAAACAGTAGACTAGATAGTTCTATATAAACAGTAGACTAGATAGTTTTATACAAACAGTAGACTAGATAGTTTTATACAACAGTAGACTAGATAGTTTTATACAAACAGTAGACTAGATAGTTCTATACAAACAGTAGGCTAGATAGTTTTATACAACAGTAGACTAGATAGTTTTATACAACAGTAGACTAGATAGTTTTATACAACAGTAGACTAGATAGTTTTATACAAACAGTAGGCTAGATAGTTCTATACAAACAGTAGACTAGATAGTTTTATACAAACAGTAGACTAGATAGTTCTATACAAACGGTAGACTAGATAGTTTTATACAAACAGTAGACTAGATAGTTTTATACAACAGTAGACTGGATAGTTTTATACAACAGTAGACTGGATAGTTTTATACAACAGTAGACTAGATAGTTTTATACAAACAGTAGGCTAGATAGTTTTATACAAACAGTAGACTAGATAGTTTTATACAAACAGTAGACTAGATAGTTTTATACAAACAGTAGACTAGATAGTTTTATACAAACAGTAGACTAGATAGTTTTATACAACAGTAGACTAGATAGTTTTATACAAACAATAGACTAGATAGTTTTATACAAACAGTAGACTAGATAGTTTTATACAAACAGTAGGCTAGATAGTTTTATACAAACAGTAGACTAGATAGTTTTATACAACAGTAGACTAGATAGTTTTATACAAACAGTAGACTAGATAGTTTTATACAAACAGTAGACTAGATAGTTCTATACAAACAGTAGACTAGATAGTTTTATACAAACAGTAGACTAGATAGTTTTATACAACGTAGACTAGATAGTTTTATACAATCAGTAGGCTAGATAGTTTTATACAAACAGTAGACTTGAAAAGATTACTCTGTGTTTGATAGAGAATAAATGTTAAACCAGTTTGAAAATAAATGATTAACAAAAACATAAATATACAAGCTATATAAAGTAATGTTATAATCTTCAAATGATGGCTTGCTGAGTTAGTCAAGGGAAGTAATGGTTACATGCTATACATCTAAAAACTATAAGCTACACAAACAACTATATGGGAAAGAATTGTTTACATTTAGGGATTAAAAAAACCACACAAAGTGTGTGACAACAAATGTACTGGCAGATGGGTGACAATATCAAGGAAAAAAAAAGAATTTGCTGAGTGCAGAGTACCAAGAAAGTGGCCTGAATACTCTTGACTTGTTTCATGGGGGTGTTCATGGGCATCTGACTGACATGGTTGAGCAAGATGCGAGACATGTCTTCTATCTTGGCCTGGGCATTGCTAGAGAGAGGCAGAAGCTGGAAAAAGAGCATGATGGTAGAGACCCGTCACCACGATTACAGACAGAAAACAGTAACAAAACACAAAATATTTGTTTTTGTCAGACAAAAAGTTAGAGACAGAAACAAAGAATAATATGTTAAACATGTATCTTATCAAGAACTATTGACTGTACTGTGGATAACAAGCATTGTGAGCTAAATATATTAAGTCACTTGACGTTTTATGGCTATCTTTATATTGTTCTGATGAGAGTTAAAACTGTGTGCTATTAAACGTTCCTAAAAGACAACCAAGTGTGCTCAATGTGTATCCCTTGTCAATTCATTGAATTTTTATCACTTTGACCAAATTTGTCTCAGAAGAAATACTTTAAAATTCATACACTTTCAGGGACTATTACATATAAAAAGTTTTGGTATCCAGTGGTTAGAACAATGACAAATTCAATTGGCTGAAATCGGATGCACATGTCCTAAATGTGTAGAAGTCTTGAGTTTAGGGGTCTACCAAACCAATGTGCAACGTATACACGTTCTTGGCAAAGATCAAACATATCACAAAAGTGATTAAAATTGGTCGTAAAAGAACAGCAAAGAAGAAGACTATTCAATAGAAAGAGACCAGGATCCGTTCAGTGAACCCAACTGTAATTAGGTGCCTAATTTATCGAGGGCACCTAACTTCTAAAGCCTGACTTGATGAGTTAGTTGAAGTGATGGCCACCTCATTGCCAGAGCACATAACTTTCTGATTTAGTCAAAGTGATGACCAAATTATCTCCAAAGCCTGACTTGATGAGTTAGTCAAGAAAAGTCACCCGAGTGGTTACCAGGGCCCAAATTTGGGGTGTAAAGAATAGAACCACCGTTACCTGCCACACATGTCGTAAGAGGCGACTAAAGAGGTTTGGCTGAAATCGGATGCACATGTCCTAAATGTGTAGAAGTCTATGCGTTTAGGAGCCTACCAAACTAATGTGCAACGTATACACGTTCTTGGTAAAGATCAAACATTTCACACAGAGTGATTAAAATTGGTCACAAAGAACGAACGCAAAGAAGAAGAAGTTAAGAAAAGTGATGGACATATTACCTCAAATGCTAAACACTAGTATAGTAATCTCTCCATCACAGCATGCACAGTAGAGAGTTGCCACCCACTAAAATCTGTGTTATAAGTGACTAAAGGTCGCTACTTCAAGCTATCTCATGTTTCAAACAAGACAGGCTCATCTAAGAAGTACAACCCAATATTGGATCACTGCTAAAAAAACAACTAAACCGGTCCATCAGTGGATTCCAGTTTACTGCAATATTCCTAGAAATGAGATGGCAAGAATTGGAGGAAACCTGGAGCAGTCTCACTTTTCTCAGAATTATAAAAAAGTGAAGACCACTCCAAAGCAATTTATGAAAATGTAGTGAAACAAATGATGGCTACAAGCCAGAGCAATACAACATAAACTGCCCCAGCAGAAATGAACAGACAATGATATTCAGGTTCAGATCAAGACATTGCAGTCTCAGAGTTCACTTACACAAAACTGGTCTCAGAGACTCAGTCGCATGTAACTGTGGAACACAAGGCAGATCCCAGAACATTTCTTGTAAAACTGTTCTATCTCTGTCAAGCAAAGAAAGGAAAATCAGGTCTAAAGGAGCAATACTTTGAGATAAACTGTGGGGAGCACAACACTGACATGTCTATCCTAGAACATGTATGCCCCCCCCCACCTGTGGTAGGGGATTGTGTTCAAGGATTGAACTCTAGTCACCTCCACACACACCAGAGTGGTGCAGCCGCACACGTCTGAGGCTGTCGTCATCATCGTTTCTGATGGGCAGTTATTATTATATTACTTTCATATGCAAATATTTTGGTAACATACCAATTTTATCTACATTGATTATAATCTCTGAGGAAATATTTGTTCTGAGTTTGAATGTGATGAATTGAGGTAGGATTTACACTGAACAAACAAATGAAATGAGAAACATTAGCAAACAATTACGGAAAAGAGACCACAATTTGAAAAGAAAATGGCAACAGAAGATTTAAAAAAAAGAAAAATAGGAAAGATTTTAATTATCCCATCCCAACATTTAGAAAAATAAATCAAAGCATGATCTGTGTACCTTGAGATCACATGAATATCACATTGTTTCTATACTTGATCATATCAACATTAGACAAATTACATAACTCTGTGTATTAGCAAATCTACTTTTTGATGTTTACCTTTCAGGTTTTTAACTGGTTAAATCTACAGACAGCTTAGTTAACATCATTTTTGACCCTGCAGTATTTTATGTGCATATTTTCAGATGTCTTCTCCAAAAGTAATTACATTTGTTGCTTAAAGACATATGGCTAACTTTGCAACATTATTGATATTAGAATACATTCTTGTCACATTTGTGGTATTAAAAGTGATACTTTTTGTGTGTTTATCTCTCAACATTGGTTAGTCAGGTTTATTGCATTCAGTCTTACTTGTGATGCTACAGCAGAGGTAAAATAGAAATGAGTTACAATATTTTGTTTAGATTGAAATTTAGATCTAAAAAAAAGAAATATTAACAATAACAGACTGGTGGTGATTCCAATGTAATTACATAATGTGTTATATGTCAGCATGTTAAATATTTACAAAGTGTTATTCTTCTAATTTTGTTTCATAAATGCTATGTGTAGACAGGTAAAATATTTATAAAGTGCTGTCCATCTAATTTTACTTCATAAAATAATAAGTGCCAGAATGTTAAATATTCTCGGCAGGTGGCGTGATATTTCTGCTGACAGGGACTAAGTAATATAGGAAAACCCAGTGCGATTTAGTCAATCCTTTGTCTTTAGACCCTTGTTTTTAGGCAAACTACATATTTAAAAAAAACAACCTTTGCCCTTCAATGGTACTAATGATAGCCATATCAACCTTCTCTAATTCCTATATGCTGGACACATTTGTAGAAGATGCATAGCAGTCATTGTTTCAGTGTAAGAGTCAAGAGTTTTCCTGATGTTCATATCTTCAGTTTGTTGACAATATGCTATCTCAATCTGTTGTAGTTTTTCAAGAGTCTGAAGAATATGGTTTGTTCGTTTCTGTTGAACTGTCAATATGTACAGTTTGTCTGTTGTTCTGTTTCATTCTTGATTGACATTATTCTTCTCACAAACTTCTTTGGTTTTTTTTCCCACAACTTATGCTTATATTAGTTTGATGTAGTTTATCTTTTCTCCTTTGCTAATATGTTGACAAGTTTGCTTCTGAAACAAGGAAGAACTAATATTCCTGGCATCTGGCATAATTTCCTTCCAAATACTTTGTCTTGAATGTGTCCTTCAGTTTTATCAAATAAATTGAAGCAATACTTGATCTAGACATTTACCTCCTTCAAGTCTATTGCCCTTGACTTAACAAAATAACAGAACGCTGCAGCATTATACACATAAAGAAAGAACATATGCAAGCACGGATATAATATTTTTAAAAAAATATATGATTTTAGTATGATTTATCAGAACAGGACTCTATATTTAGTATGATTTATCAGTACAAGACTCTATATTTAGTATGATTTATCAGTACAAGACTCTACCACTCACAATTAGTTCTCGAAGTGGTAGCCTGTTCTGGCCTTCTTTTAAAAATGATTGCAACTTTTTTGGTGTAAATTATCTGCGCAGCTATGTGGTATCTCAGTCTATTTATATTTCATTCAATAAAAAACTAATATGTTCTTCTAAAGTTGGATATATATCATTACAGTACCAGAATGTAGTAGATATTTTGTTGTTGCTATTACAGCCAAAAGAGCACCACTACACACAAATAAAGAGTTACACTTACCACCTCATTTGTGCCTGACAACTGAATATGAACATTACTTGATGATGTATACCAGTTATATCCAAACATAATGATAAATGAAAATTACTTTTTGTACGAGATAATAAAGAAATGATGTAAATGTATCTTTCATATGGAATCCTATGTGACTCATGCCATACGTTGTTCAGCCAAGCGGTCAATATGATATGTATAAACAGCACTATTACTGTTTAATAGAATAGGTAACAGAATTCATTAACAAGAAAGAAAATATTATAAAGTATCATGTCTTGGTCCCATAAATTTTAGTATTCATGCTCAGAAACCAAGTATGTACATTCTTGTTTTAGTTGTACATTTTGAGACATAGTGGACTACATTTACAAAGATCGTAAAAATGTTTTTAAACTTCAATATATTGTGTAATATTTAAAATATGCAAAACTGAAAGGGCTGTAATATAAAAGTAGTGAATTATAAAAACAATATCAATACATGAATGATAGGATATCTCTCTCTCTCACGATCCTCAAATGATAGGATATCTCTCTCACGATCCTCAAATGATAGGATATCTCTCTCACGATCCTCAAATGATAGGATATCTCTCTCAATGATCCTCAAATGATAGGATATCTCTCTCACGATCCTCGAATGATAGGATATCTCTCTCACGATCCTCGAATGATAGGATATCTCTCTCTCATGATCCTCGAATGATAGGATATCTCTCTCTCATGATCCTCAAATGATAGGATATCTCTCTCACGATCCTCGAATGATAGGATATCTCTCTCACGATCCTCGAATGATAGGATATCTCTCTCACGATCCTCAAATGATAGGATATCTCTCTCACGATCCTCAAATGATAGGATATCTCTCTCTCTCATGATCCTCGAATGATAGGATATAACCACAATAGGAAAGTTAAAAATATATACAATTTGTTATTTGTTTTCCCTTTGCCATAATATGATATCCTCATAGTTTGTGATGTTTAAGTGATATGTATATGATATTATTCTCTATGTTATCATACAGATATTATTCTCTATGTTATCATACAGATATTATTCTCTATGTTATCATACAGATATTATTCTCTATGTTATGTTTGATATCCTCATCGTTTAGGATGTTACAGTGATATGTATATGATATTATTCTCTATGTTATGTTTGACATCAAGTAAATATTTCCTTTCCTGAAATATCCCCCAACAAAAACAACCACACACACAGTTTTATGATTATCAAACACAAACAACATTCTGAAGGTAGTCTAGTCTAGTCTGTATTTATTCCTTCTTTCAAATTCTCTTTGACAATTTACACATTTGAATTAGATTTGACCTCACAAGGACTCTACAAACAGCGAATTAGAAAAACTACAATTGAATAAAAATCCGAAACTATGAATAATGTAATAAAAAAGACAATGAACACAAAAAAAATTGATTGATGTGTAGAGTATATACAGTATACCAAGGATCCAGGGTTGTTATATGTGGCTAATAAATGAAGGAATTCCACAAGAGAAATAATGCAAGATTAAATTGATTTTTAAAAATGAAAGAAAAAGGTCTGTATAAACAGTAAAAAAAAATCTGACTGTTAAGTTTTAGTAAATCACATTGAAAACTAATGTGTCTGCCAAAAGACATATCACTGTCTCACTTTGAAACAACATTACAAATGCCCTTTGAATGGCAAATGAAGAAAACAAAACTAATACAATATAATAAATGCCATTTTAATGGCAAATGATGAAAAAAAAACAGTATGCAAATATAAATTTTTATTGAACAAACAATACATTTGTAACAATGTTCACTATTCATAGACAATTGCATTGTTCTCATTGACCTGTTTTACATTTGTTGAAAAACTATGTGTAGAATGTTGAATGCCACGCACAAGAAAGTCATTGATCAGATAGGAAGATAACATAGGCAATAAATAAAAGAAGAATCTATCAGAAATACCATCAAGATAAAGAAAGTGAAAATGTTGGTCATGAATTGCATCCAATATTCAAAGTGGAGATGGCACATGATCAATATGATGTATTAACTTGAAGTAAGTCATACTCTAATATTTACCTGTCTAGGGTCAGACAATGGGGGCAGGACAACAGTCTTCTCCATTGTGTGCATGACAATCTTCCACAATTCCTGACAAGAGTCAACAAAATCATATTTATATAAATAGTTTAACAAAATTGTTCATGTCTACATGAAATATACAACTCTTGCTCATTACATTCTGTGTCCAAGAAATAAGAACAATTTTTCGATAAATCATCATCAAATAGTTTGTCCTGAACAGAACTTTGCCATCCTAACAGTCCATTACAAATTTTCTTTCTCATAGACCAGATGTTCCACCTCTGCAGCCATCATGCTCAAATCGTCAGTTACAACCTGAGTTCATCTTTTCTGTGGTCTTCCTCTTCTCCTCTTTGTCTTTCCATAATGGTCTTCTCCAGCCCTTCATGTCTTTTTATATGTCCAAAATACTTCCATGTTCTCATTCTTATTTGTAGCATCAGCCAGTTATCTTTGATTTTGAGTTCTTTCTGGATAGATATATTTGTTCTTTTCTCTGTCCATATTATATATGGATGACGTCTTCTGTAATACTTATATTCATAAGCACATATATATGTGAAAAAAAAATAATATAAATTCTCACCTCAAACGTTGCAATTTTATCTTCTAGCCGTTTGTTAATTCTCCCTGTTTCAGTATCATAGACACATTATAAATATATATATATATATATATATAGTACATAATGACTCTCAATTCTATTTTATTATTGATATGTTTGGATTTTAATAGACTTGTATTGTTGAATTCAGTTTTGATAATTTCTATTCTCTTTCTGATCTAGATTTTACATTTTCTACCTTCTGTTACTGTATGTCTGAGATGTAAGAAACTTGAGATATGTTTCAGTGTTTCTACATTTCTTCTCATCAGTTATTAGAGGACTATCATCATAGCACTCTGGACATGTCCATAGATGCTCTAATCTCTGCCTGAACAAATCCAGCAGCCCAACACGTCAGGTCTTCTTCTTCTCTTCCACCATTTACTTCTTTATAGAAATGTTAGGAGGGGGAAAGAAATGTAGTGATCTTGTGTGTCTTATTCTAACTCACTTTATAAGCTGTTATTCATTTTATAAGGCTGTTCTTGATTTCGCCGCTCCATCTTTTGTTTGGTCTTCCTCTTGCTCTGTACTCGTTATACTTTTTTTCTGTGTGGCAGCATACACCAGGACACGTCAGGTCAATGTTAATAAATCAATCTTTTTCATATCTGTTATGTCGCTCTTTTCGGGCTGTAATTTTATTCTCACATTTTATTTAAGTTCCTCACTTGTTTTGATCCTTGTCATCATTTTTGTTTTTCCAGTATTAAACTCTTTGTTCTTCTAAGTCAATATACTGGCCCACAGTGTTCATTTAAGGTGACACAATGCTAGTATACTGGCAAATTTATTATACATTGCAAAATAAATGTGTCCAGAGGTTTATAGAGTGAATGGGTCACAATATCTATCCATATTCACTACTTCTGCTATTTCCTTCTTTCATAAATCCTTGCAGTTTCTGTTCAGCTTCAGGCACATCTCATATCATTTATTATTATTCCATAGATGTTTACTCTAGGTGCCTATTTTATCAACCTGACGCTGAAAGGCAAAATAGATAATAGAGAATAGGTAGATAGAATAGATGTTTAGTCTTAACATTCTGTGCTAAATATAGACACAGCTACAAAAATAATAACAAACTTATTCTTCTTCACCTCCCAATGGAGAACAGGTTTTTAACAAACTTCTTCCAGCTCTTCCTCTCTCCTGCCATCCCTTCAAATTCTTTCCATGTTTTACCTATCCTTTAAATATCAGCCTCCAGCTCTCTTCTCCAGGTATGTCTAGGCCATCCCCTACTCCTCTTTCCCTGCAGCATGGCTCCAAAACAGTGCCTGTTTGCCAATATTTCAGTTCCGGACAGTCTTAATAACACACTGCTTTACTTAAAAAACGTATAGAAATCTGATCAGCATGTTAAAGAACAACTAACCAGATCGATCTTCAAATTGTAAACAAACTTTACCATGCATTTATAGCAGACATTTTGGTTGTATTAATGACACAAGAAATTAAAGAATAATGTTGGTTTAGAACACAAGAATAAAATATAAACAGAATAAAGATTAATAAACAATAAAGTATGAACAATAAAATAATAATGAAGAAGATGAGATTACATGTAGTGTGGGTCAGGTAAGTAGGGTCGGGTAAGTGGACTCAGGTAATGTGTGTGGGTAGTTGTGTTCATAGGTTACCTTGAGAAGTCTCTTGAGGACAGTCTTCTCGCAGACTTGAGCAAACATAGACAGGCTGATGTTGGCAGATCAGTTGAGAATGTGAGGACAAGCAGGTGGTAATATACAAAGACAAAGCATGCTGTTAGTTACTGCATCTACAACCATTCTTCAATCATGCAATAATACTACTACCACTCTTAGTCATGCATATACAACCATTCTTGAGTCATGCATATACTACCACTCTTCAGTCATGCATATACTACCACTCTTCAGTCATGCATATACTACCACTCTTCAGTTGTACAACTACTACCACTCTTAGTCATGCATATACTACCACTCTTAGTCATGCATATACAACTATTCTTCAGACATGTTGTATCACTCTTCAGTCGTACTACTACCATTCTTCAGTCCCGCATCTACTACCACTCTTCAGTCATGCATCTACTACCACTTTTCAGTTGTACAACTACTATCACTCTTCAGTCATGCATCACAGATAGTCAATCACATACTAATGAAATGAAAATATTATGAATATTATCATATTTAAAGTCACTAGAATCATACTAGTGTACTGATAAATAGAACACATAAGTAATCCACAAGCACATACAACTACTTTATGATAACGTATGTCTAACATTTATCCCAAAGAACATTCTATATGGTCAACTCGCATCTGGTGCTAGACAGCATGGGCGCCCATTATTACGCTTCATTGACACCTGCAAGCGTGATCTAACTTCATGCGGCATAGACAAAAACACTGGGAGCGGCTGGCCAAAGACAGGCAAGCATTGCGAGCGGCAGTGAGGGCGCTCAAAAGAAAAGAAGAAAAACAACATCACACGTGGTGGCAAAAGAGAGCACAGAGAACATCCCATGCATCGGCTCTAGTCTCCAGTTTTACCTGCAGCAACCGTGGCAAGGATTGCCACTCCAGAATAGGCCATTACAGCCACATGAAACATTGTGATTCAGCACAGAACATACTACGTGACGCAACACCTATTGTCTCCTGAGACAAAGAGGCCAATGATGATGTCTAACATTTACAAATCATAATCATTATCAATATATGAATATACTTGGGAGAGTTAATAGAGAATGACTTTCCCTTGACTCTTACATTTATATGGGAGAGTAATAGTCTTGATCTTGGGACATACATTGATGGTTGTCTTCTTCTTCTTCTTTGAATGCTCAATATCAACCACTTGTTAAACCACTCTTTGTGATCTGTATGTGATCTGAGCCTAAGAGTGATTGTATGCTGTGCCAGTTATGCATCTACATGTAAGCCCAGCACATCCAATTTCTGCGATGTGTTTTATTTACTAGAGTAGCTTCCCTAGGTCCCTACCTCAGTCGCCTCTTACGGCATGCCTTGTAGGTTGCAGTGTTACTATTCTTTGCTCCTTGCGAGCCCCGGCGACATGGTTGTTAAAGCAAGTGAATTCAACTCTTTGACCAACAGTAGCAATGTTAATCTATTAAGGTGGAAACTCAGTCCCCAGAGCTGCGTACAGCATTCAAGTGCATTGTCCATCCTACACAATATGGAGGATCAATTATCAGTTACCATCCTCAAGTTGGGACCACACAAAATATTTCTCAAACTCTCCAATACTTTTCAGAATATTTATGAATATATCAACTATTAACATTTAAAAGAATCTTTTATTTATGCAGAATGCTGGGAGTATCAAGTAGAGACCGGTTTCAAAATGAAGACATCAGGGGAAAAGTAGGTACAACATCAGTACTGAACTTCATCAAGAAACAACAAATTAAATGGTTTGGCGACGTAAGCAGATTACCAACAGCACCAAAGAGCTACGTTACTCCGATAACGTGGATACAAAGCAAAAGGCAATTCACGCAAAATATGGACCTCAGAAATAACAGAGGTAGTGAAAAACACTAACTAATTATTTAGCAGACACAAAACCCTGTTCTATAAATATTTTCTCATCCTGTCGCTGTAAGGTAAAACTGGATTAGAAAAAAGAAGGAAGAGAAAATTTATTGAATGCATAATATGCCAGTTATTATTGCTAGCAAATTGAAAGACACAAGTTACCGACAACAAATGTTGAAGATATTAGATGAATAAGATGTCAAACTAAAGGAAATGGCAATTACAAATTTATCAAAACTGGAGTGCAGACAACAAATAATTTGAAATGATTGCTTGCAAATCATGTACTTTAAGCCATGAAATAAATTAAAAAAACAACAGCCCAGAAACAGACACAAATCAATATTTCTAATGTGAAGTTGAAGCTTTGACAATACAAAAATGTCTTTAGCAGTTGTTAACTTTTTGAACTCAATTTCCAATACTTGACTGATAGGTCAGCCAGTGCTTCATCTTTCTTAGAAGTGTGCTCACCTGCCATCTAGAAGGTCCATTAGAGGTCTGAGAACCATATCTGACTCCTGTTGTATACTGGACCTCTGACTGGGCTGAGACAAAGACACCTGGCCACCACCTTTCACCTTTAACAGCAGTGTACCCAACTCTTGCATGCTCTGTTGGATCTGTGGCTCCAGACTATAAAGAGAAAAATTAAATTTTGAAGAGACATAAGAAAAAAAACCACATTTAACAATGTTTTCCCTAATATACCTCATGGTATGGAAAGGTTTCCTTTTTCTTCCTATAGCGGAACAAGTACTACAACCGTTCTCAATGTGCAAACGTTTGACTTATGACCTTTATTATTCTAGTACCTTAGGATGAAAAGTTTGGAAGCACCTGTCCTACATGTGCTCTATGAACCAAGGTGCAACATTTAGCGGTTCTTGACAAAGACAAACAAAACACAAAGAGTGATTACATTCTTTGATAAGATTGAATGCAAACAAACAACATTCTAGTACCTGTATCCGAATGACAAGACTTAAAAAAAAAAAGAACAACATGTGTTCCTACCTTTTAGCAAATAATGAACTCAACTCATCGAGTACACCATTAAGTTTTTGTTGAAGCTCTTTCAGGATATTAGCAGCATCTGCATCCAGCTAACAAATAAAAAAAAAAATTACAAACATTTAGAAACCGAGAAAAAAAAGCAACATCCAGCATAAGTCAAGTAGAATTAACTGAGATTGACCAGACAAGAAAGACTCAAATGCCTCATAGTTCAACAAAGTAACAACAAAAATAAGATTTCAAGATGTTCACAATTTGAAGTAAATGGTATTTGCAGTGTTTGCTCCTTTTTTTAAAACATTATTTAGCAGAAATATAAAGTATATATTCAGACTGACTTCTCATGCACAAATTTATGTGATTTTACATTTTTTATATTCGAGGTAATGCATGTCCTATGATATTTCCACTCTAGGTAATGCATGTCCTATGATATTTCCACTCTAGGTAATGCATGTCCTATGATATTTCCACTCTAGGTAATGCATGTCCTATGATATTCCCACTCTAGGTAATGCATGTCCTATGATATTCCCACTCTAGGTAATGCATGTCTATGATATTCCCACACTAAGTGTTACAAGTTCTATAATATTTGAAATTATGGTTATGCATATCCTCTATTCTCCTCTAGGTCACACATATTGTATAATATTCCCACTTTAGGTCATGCGTGTTTTATAATAATCCCACTCCCTGGTCATGCATGTCTTCACTTCTTTCCTTTAATATTCCCACTCCCTGGTCATGTACTATAATATCCCCACTCTGGTCAAGCATGTTTACAACCTACTCCCACAATATTCCAACTCTACCACTAGTCATGTAGTTCCTCATCTTTCCCCATAACTTATGATTAAGTAACTCACCTTTTCTCCTCCCATAGACTCAAACACCTTCTCCAGCTGTACCCGCAGCTGTTGGATGTTGTTCATAACGATACATGCCTGAAGATGACAAAATAACAAACCTCAATGTTTAGTCAATCATATCTTCTTGTCAGGATAGTCGCCTGCGTGGTGCCGGGCCCAGAAGGGAAACAAAGAATAGTACCACTGCGACCTATGTAGGACCTAGGGATGCTACCCTAGTAAATAAAAATCAGCACAGAAATCAGATGTGCTGTTCTATTTGTAGGCGCATAACTGGCAATGTACAATCATTCTTATGCTCAGATCACATACAAATCACACAGAGTGGTTGACAAGTGGTCGATATGAAGCGCTCGAAGAAGAAGTCAGGATACTGTTAACTTATGTGCACATCTAATACTGAAGCCAGAAATAATGTAGTTTAACTAAGTAAGAAAAAAAGTTGAAAACTGCTTAAAAATTGACATCACTGCGCTCTGAGTGGCTCTCATAGCTGCTCATCCCATTCATCAAGCTACAAGTGTCAGAGCACTTATACAGTAGCTCCAGTGACAACTGTAAATGTAGGATATCCAATTTCAACTGGGCAGACTTTGGAACCGATTGTATTAGGAATTAAACCTTTCTTCATGTTTACTTACCATGTAAAGGGTGCTTCCTATAATTTATTGCAGTTTAAATTGAGACTATGAAATCTATGCCTTTCATTCTAATACATCCATTTCAACATATCCTTTTTGGAGCTAGGTTAGCAATTCCTTCTATCTCTACTCTCAGACTGCAAATGATACAGCCTGTTGCTAAGGCCACCACTTGGAAGTGGAATAGGGTCTTGGCCAGCTCTGGTTCACTTACCCCAATGTCGACTTCTGCCATCTCATTCACTGCGTCTTAGATCTCAAGTGAACTCTTGTTTGTTAGTGGTTGAATCCATACAATATCATAAGCATTAATAACAATGAGTAGAAAAGTGACAGAATGAGAACAATGGAAATCTTTTGTAGAAGCCTTATATGTCAAACGGGACACAAAGATAATATAGATAGATTGATGATGCTCGTCCATCACGGGTGATGATGACCACACAAATTTTCATCCAAGGGAATGTGGTGTGTGCGTAGATGACTAGTGAGCTCGATACGGGCTTGAAATGTTCTTGTACAGTGTTGGCACGGTATACTTGCACTTGTGGGAAGTTTTACTGCCTTTCTACTTTGACGTTTTCTATTTTGACGTTTTCTACTTTGATAGATAGGATATAAGTAGCCAGTGGGGTGCCAGGGCCCTTAAGGGAAGCAAGGAATAGTACTACTGTGACCTACAAGGTATGTCGTAAGAGGCGACTGATGTAGAACCTAGGAAGCTAACCTAGTAAATAAAAAACATTGCAGAAATCGGATGCGTGGCCTACTTGTAGGTGTGTAACTGGCACAACATACAATCGCTCTTAGGCTCAGATCACACAGAGTGGTTAACAAGTGGTCGATGTGGAGTGATCGAAGAAGACAGATATGCATAAATGTTACATTAATAAATAAATAGTATAGAACATAAACTGACAATGAACATTTACTTACAACTTTTTGTCGGCTTGTATATTTTTCAAAATCTCTCCGTACAATATCTGCATAAGCTATTAGCACTTTGTTGACAGTCTGAAATGTACAAGATGTATAGAAAAACAACTACTACATTATACAGGGTGTTGAACTTTAAAGCAGACCGTGAATGGAGCTAATCTGGCATATATGTATGGAAATGAGAAGGTTCAGTTATGACGTAGTATAGGTCAAAGTTGTGTGACGGTGTGTAATTGTAGTGCAGGAAGGGGCGATGAACAAATGTGACGTAGGACAAGCTAGTCAGAACCGGTTTAAATAGTAAATAAAGACAACTCAATTTGTACCTGGCAACTTTCGAATTGTCAATGGGGCTGCAATTATCTTGAATACCCTGTAGTTGACAAAAAAGTTTGCATTTTGCCAAATGTCGCTCCCATAAAAATGTCACCTGCCTGAAAGACTCTTGATCACTTATCAGTTCTCCTGCCTTGTTACCATCGTCATGTTCAAGGTTTTCTTAATGTTCTGTTGCCACTGTTATCTTTATTGTTTCTTGCCTTGTCTTTCAGGAACCATGTGATTCATTATTGTTTTCTCTGTCGTGGATTTTCATTTAATTCTGTTTTTTGCCCTGATGGAGCACTCACGAGAGGCTGCTGTCTGTACAGCTCTTTAGGTTTCCTTCCAATTTTATTTCAGTCTTCCTCTTGCCCTTAGCTGTCACCTCCAATATGGCCATCAACAGTAACAGTGTGTCGTGTCCATTAACTATCAATAGTAGATAAGAGAAATCAGGAGTAAAACTGTGTACCAAATTATTTATGATTTAACTTCATTTTCGGTCACATATTTTAAACTTAAATCAGAAATTAATCGTTACAGTTATTGTGTCTATGATGTCTGGTGTATAGAACCATTATATGCATTTCAATTTTTCTTGTATTCTTTGCTTGATAAAGACCTTTTGGTTGAAACGTTGCTACACCTAATGTTATACTTTGCAAACTACCATATATATAGAAAGCAAGCTGAATGCATTTGAAAATAGATGTCTACGAAAAATAATGAATATAAAATGGAAGAATTCAGGAGAAGTGATGAAATCAGAGACATGTCTGGTCAACCACTAGTGACAACTGTTATAAGAAAGAGAAGATGGAGATATGTTGGGCACACCTTGAGGAGAAATGATCAACGAATATCAAAGCGGGCATTGAAGTGGGATGCAAAAGGTTCAAGAAAGAGAGGTCGACCTAAGGAGACCCTGAGCGAACTTTGCTGAGAGAGGCAGGAAATATCAGTCTCAGTTCCATGGAGGAGATTGAGCGAGTTGCCCAGGATAGAGCGGTATGGAGAAATTACTTGCAGGCCCTATGTAACGATAACGGTACGAGAGGAATTATTATTATTATTAAACTACCATATCTTGTCTTTTAACAACAACAAACCTTTGCAAATCTTTTCATATAATTTTTGATGACTTCAGGATCAGGACACTCCAATTTTTTGATGACATCAAAGCATTGGTTAAGCTGTGTAAACACATCCACAACGGAAGTAGAGAACAGGGCATGCTCAGAGCTTTTCTGAAACTAAAGAATTAAACAAAACCTACTGTCAGGATAAGTATGGCAATTTGTGTAGAGAATAAATATTAAGCACACAACTATTGCAACTTATATGGATCAAATTAGAAATATAAACAGTAAAATATGGATCTAGACATGCTGCTAGGTCTTAACTATGATGGAAGGTCAACACCGGACAGTCCCTGAAGAATCGAGTTTAAAAAAATTGAAACTGGGCCAGAAGAGAGACAGATGATATGATTGCTGATGCCACTCTCTCTATATAATGTCTACATTTCAGGGTAGAAGATGAAGCACTAAGCAACCAAATCTATATTCATATTTATCAAACTGCAGAGTAATTGGAGCCAGCCTGACTGTTGATGTGGTGTAATAATAACTCCACCGCTAGAAGATTTTCATTTATAGAAACGTTTGGCGGTCCGAAGCAGCAAAATGCATTTATATGGCGTCCGCGGTAATGCAAAGTTTGAGAACCACTGATCTATGCAATTTTCTTCACTTATATCTTGTATTAATGATTAGACTATATGTGTCTACTTACCCCATCTTTTCTGTCCCTGTCGTAGGCACCATGAAGATACTCCATTGAGACATCATCATTTTCATTCAGCCATTGCATCACAAATGGTTCAAACCATCTGTAGACATATTCAACAGTTAACCCTTTCACTCCATAATTCATTTTACATCCGGACACGTTTACTTTGCAATGTATACTTAACTAGCCGGTATATTAGCTGTAGACGACTAAGATGGTTGGGACATGTGAGAAGAATGGAAACTTGCAGCATACCAAAACAAATGTTGTTCTGTGAACTTTCGGAGGAAGAGGCACCAGGGCAGACCACTGTTCAGAATTAAAGATGTCTGCAAAGCTTCAATGAAAAACTTTTCTATAGGTCCCAGCACATGGGAGGGACTATCTGATGACAGAGTTGTGTGGAAAGCCAAATTATGAAAGGACGCAGAGTCTTTTGAGAAGAGACTTATGTACGAGCTGAACGACAAGAGAGAAAAGCGAAAACTCAGAAGTTGTCACAGTAAAACACTTGCCAATTGACTGTCTGTAAAGATGAAAAAGGCCATATATATTAGCTTTGCATCATCTTACAAAAATTCTATAAGCCTGTATATCGGCTCAGAGGCGTGAAAGAGTTAATAACATTTAAGAAACTGCTGTTCCGCTTGTTTTTTTATAAATTTCTTATGCAATGCTGAGTATATAATAGTTCTTTGTTGCAAACAGTACCCATTTTGTTCTATTTTATATCGCTATTTACAATTTCTATTCTACAGTCCAAGTGTATATCTATATTATACAATCAGGAAATAAGGTATACTTTGCTCTTTAACATCTGCTAAAATCCAAATGTGTCTCCCGTAACACTAAGATCACAATTTACAAAACTGTAATAAATCGTTGGGCTTAACAAGGATGTAAATAATCGAGAATGAGAAACAAAAAAGATATTTATAATTATCTTAAATCACTATTAATTACCAACATCATGCAGGTTAATAGAATATGATAACTGTGGTATATTGAATGAATTACAGAAAATAAAGAGCCTAAAACTGCATATACAAAAAAGATTTTGGGAAGAGACAATGAGACAGACAAAGAAAGTGATGGAGATATAACACTGAAGTAGACTTAGAAATACAAGGAGTCAACAATTGGGAAGAGAAGACTAAGAACAGAACTGAATGGAGGCAAATGATATCTGCAACAATGAGCCTCAAAGGCCAAGAAATCTGAAAAAGAATCTATCTATATCCTCTTTATATCATAGTTGACACAAGTGATAGCCATTGCTGTTGATCTGCTGCCTTTCAACCCATGATATCCTATATCAGTCAACACTCTTTTATTTTTCGAACATGTACAGCTTTAACTGAAAAAATGAAAATCATGGCATATCCTTTACAGGACGTCTCCATTAACCATAGTAGAGTCTTTAATTTCTAGACATCACTTATACATTCAGTAGTTTCCCATTGCTTTTTGAACAGTGAGGTCTATTTTTACAGTTTGTTAAAAAGCCATAGGAAAAATTAGGAAAACCACCCGCAGTGGAGTTTGAACCAGATGCTCTTGGGTTGTGACTGAGCTCCGCTACCGCTAAGCCACAGACGCTCACTGTACAGCTTTATCTAGTTATAAATAATACAGATATTTAATGTGGCTATAGTCTGAAAACAACTACTGTCTATTTCATAAAAATATGAACAGTAAACCTACCTTGGGTACTCTGGGATAGTACCGCGGTACTGAGGCACATCGGTGATATATTTGGTATAAAGCCACTTTACTTTGAAATGGAGGTTCATGTATTCCGAACTTTTACATGTCCTTTCTTCTTCGTGTTCTGGAATGTACAGAAAATCACTTAGAAACAGTTTGTTTTCTAACAAGCAATGAATATGGCATGATAATTCTATAAACTACATTTTTGACATTGTGGAAAACTGAAAGATTATATATAAATGATTGAATTTTTCTTCATAGAAAAGTAGTTATGCTTACATCTGTAATGTACATATAGGTAAGTTAAGTGGTATGTTCATGTACACAAATTGATGATGAGTTTCAGTTTCAGTTTGGAATATCTTCACTGCACTCAGGACATGTCCATAGGTGATCCGATCTCCTTCGCAATATCTCCAACAGAGTCCAACGACTGACTGTACCAGTTCAATTTTGATTGATGAACCTAATCATAAACCTCTAGTGTTGTTCTTTTCTGACTACTAGAAAAGATGTTGAGTAAGATCTCAATGAAGAACTTTTCTATCTGTCTCAAAAAATGATAAAAACTAGCTTATGGCTGAGTTATGTGGAAAGAAACATTGTGCAAAGGTGCAGAATCTTTTGAAAAGAGACTTAGGGATGAGTTTAAATGTAAGAGAGACAAGGGCAAACTCAGAAGTTGTCACAGTAAAACACTTGCCAATTGACCATCTGTAAAAACGAAAAAGGCCATATATATAGATAGAAATGTTTGAGATAGTAGGTTAAACAAAAATACTACTACTTGTTTTTGAACTGTTATATATTAAAAGTTGGTACATTTTTTCTCAGTAATCTTGTTCTCCACCTCAATTAGGCTCTACGTAAAAGAAACTAAACTAATGGTGACTTTGTTTAGATGGATTTTTTATACGTAACATAATGAAGACTTCATAATAAAATTCTCCCTTTATGGAATATTGCTAATCACAATTTTTCTATCAGACATTATAATCAAGTCAATGAAGAAACCAGATGAGATCACCTTACTTACGCTGTAATGCAATACATAGATCTTGAGAGAACTGATCCCACATCATATAAGCACTGACTTGTCCTACCACCAACTCTTGAGGAAACCTAGTCATCATTTTTTGTTGGAAAGAATACGGAAACATAATTTAAAATGTAAAATAATGGTGACTTATATGCAATATTTTGTTCAATTATATTGGTCACATTATTTAAAACTGTTCAGGTAATATTTTTGTAAATCAGTATGACAATGTTTGATTGTTTTCTTTTTGCTTAGTTAATGAATTTTATTTTGATCTTCTTCTTCTTCTTGTGTTCACTTGTTTAGATTTAGGCGTAGTCAGGGTGCTTTGTGTGGCACTTCTGAATGATTTTAGCGTCAAGTCCTGCTTTCCTTACTATCAGTGTCCCCCTACCTTCTATGACATCAGAGGTAATATTTGTATCTCATTTGTATGCCCTCTGTCAAGTCAACAGTTCAAATCTATTGATGTTGATATGTTTTGTCTACAGAATTAAACATATTTATTTTTGCATTATTATTTTAAGTTAAAATAAATTATTTTATCTTTATTCAATTCCTAAAAGTAATTGTTTAGAGCAGTAGTAGTGTAGTTTCTAGTGATCTCGCTTCTTAGGCTAGTGGTCTCGGTTCAATTTTACAGTTGGCGTGGAGTTTTTCTCAGACAGTAATGGCTCTCAGGCCGACCTATCCTCAATTGGATTCCAGAAAAAGCCATGGGAAGTAAAGGCAGCAGGCGTGATGCTGACCACATCACCCATTCTGTGCCGATGGTCAATAAATAAATACAAGCCTAACACTGAATTACCCTACATACCATGTGGTATTGACAAGGGTTTCTTTTCTGTTTACTTAAAAGTAGCTGTGGCTTTTTTGTTGGGGGCTTGTTTTGTTTAGCTGGGATTGGCCCCATGCTTTAATTTCTAGTGAAATATTATAAAACAATACAATATTGCACTGAATGTACTCACTGGTTAAGAACTGGAGTGTAGCTATTTCGATCTTCTTCTATCACAGATACTATAAGTGCAATAAGCTTGTGCCAGAAATGCAAGCTCTTCCCACTTGGACCCTCCTGGTCTGCTGCCGTCTGCTCATTTGGGTCAGTCTGAAATTCTCTGTTATACAGTTCTGAGCAGTTGTCAAACAAGAACTTGTATGTAGACTTTATACAAGCAATGACACAGTCTTTTACAACTGTGCCTGCACGAGGAGGACTTGTTAGTTCTTGTACCTGGACAAGGCAACAATGACTGTTATATTGTAACAAGTCAAAGTATTGCAATAACTGTGTACTTTGAGAACAGTCTGGACATTTTACAACCAATATACAAGGCAACAATGACTGTTATATTGTAATAAGTCAAAGTATTGCAATAACTGTGTACTTTGAGAACAGTCTGGACATTTTACAACCAATATACATGTATTCTTGTAGCTGATCTACTTTTTTCTTCTTCAAACGCTCCATATCGACAACTTGTTAAACCACTCTTTGTGATCTGTATGTGATCCGAGCCTAAATGCGATTGTATGTTGTACAAGTTATGCACCTACAAATAGGCCAGCACATCCGATTTCTGCTACATTTTTTATTTACTGGGATAGCTTCCTAGACCCTAGCTCAGTTGCCTCTTACGACATGCCTTGTATGTCACGGTGTTACTATTCTTTTCTTCCCTTGTGGTCCCTGGCAACAAATGGGCGGTAACTGATTAAACAACTAATTTATTTGTACACATTTTCTTACAACTAATCATATAATCAATCTGCTGATTTTCAGTAAATGATTATGCAATTAATCTACTGATATCCTGCAATTGATGACACAATTAATTGTCTGATGTTTTTGCAACTGAAAAAAGTCATAAATCTTTTGATTTCTTGCAACAGATCAAACAATCTACACATGTTCTTACAAATGATCATGTAATAAATATATTAATTTTTAGCAACTGATTACACAATTAATCTACAACATTCTTACATAAACAATCAATCTAATGATTTCCTGCAACTGATTACACAATTGATCTACTGATTGGCTTGTCAGATTGTATATTTGTTAACGAATTATATATATATTACGCAACAACTACTGCAAACAAATGAAAATACAAAACCCTTATATGATGTTCCAAATTAATTGCAGTCAGATCTCAGTGTAACCTTCAAAGTATAAAAAAACACCCAGTTGTTATTGCCTGAAGGGCGGTTTAGTACTGGGGAACATGTGCCTGTGGAATTTAATGGTAGCATGGCTAGTGCAGTTGCAGGAATCTTCTTTATTTCCCAAACATAAAAAAACCTCTTTGGCTGTACTGCGGATTGTAACCCGGGTCTCCGTATGAGAGTCAGATGCTCCACAAGGTATAGAAAGAGTAAGATACACATATTTACTGTTCCCTGACAGTGACATAGACAACATTGGTACAGATCTATTTTAACATGAATACCTTCATACGGAAGAATGTAATGCTTGTGAGTAAATCTACAGTTGACTTTAGATCTTTCATACGACCTGGGTCTGATGCTGGAAAGTTGTTCTGTTTGAGAAATAAGAAATAGAATTACATACAAAGTACATATATTTATTATTATATTTCTTCCATACCATTATAAGTTAAATAAGGCATGCGAGTAATTTCTCCATTCCTCTCTGTTCTGGGCAACTAAACTCTTAGAACTCCTAACTCTTTTATTGAGTCTATATTTCTTGCCTCTCAGTAAAATTCGTTTCAGAGTTTCCCTAGGGAGCCCTCTCTTTCTTGAACATTTGCCTCCCACTTCATTGCATGTTTTGCGATTCTTTGATCATTTCTTTTCAGAGTATGCCACCTATGTCTGAAGGTCATGAATCCTTTGTTTCTTACTCAATATGCTTTTAATGTCAGATCACTGCTCTTCATGGCTGATAACACTTTCAAGACATGTCAAAGCAGTTGTATTTTGAAGGATTCTATAATCTAGTTTGACTAGTGCTAGGATTCAACATGAGCTGCTTGATGTGGAGCATAGTAGAAATCTCATGAGCAACAGTAACAAATGACGAGGTGTTGGAATATTCTGGATTCTTAGCACAGTTACTCTTATACATCAATGTTGCAGATGATAGTTGGATCAGCTGACACAGATGGATGATGGCTGAATCCCTAAGGATATTCTATATTTGAAGATGGCTTCTGGAAAAATAGCCACCCGTTCTTCACTACAAAGATGTATGCAAGCATCACTTGATAAAGATTGACTGGGAGGAGCTTGCCAGGAACAGGTTAATTTGGACACAGGCTCTGATAACAAATATGAGTACTGGCAAAGTCAGTCTCTTGATCTTGAGACCAACAAAATGCCATTATCATCATCATTATCATATAGATATGTACATTGATCCAGATGGACCCACTTTCTACTTATAGACTCACCATCAAATAGCTTGTCCTGAGCAGAACTGTGCCACCGAACAGTCCTTCAGAATTTCTCTCTCTCATAGGCCATATGTCCTGCCTCTGCAGCCACCGTGCTGAAATCATCAGTTACATCTTGAATCTTCTTCTTCATGGTCATCCTCTTCTCCTCTTTGCTGGGATGCTTTCTTTCATAATGGTCTGCTCCAACCCTCTGTGTCTCTTTAAATGTCAACAATACTTCAATTTTCTCATTCTTATTTGCAGCATCAGCCAGTTTTCTTTGATTTTCAGTTATTTTTGGATAGTTGTTTTGTTCTCTTCTCTGTTCATG
The DNA here is from genome assembly GCA_020796225.1 of Arion vulgaris. NCBI lineage: Eukaryota > Metazoa > Mollusca > Gastropoda > Stylommatophora > Arionidae > Arion > Arion vulgaris. The sequence continues at coordinate 30,775,614 of CM036756.1, forward strand.
ATATACAAAGGACTCTTCTGTAACACTTATATTAAAAAGCCAGCACATATATGCTTTTCCACTGCCTCGTTAAATGTCCATGCTTCACACTCATACATTGACACTGGGATTAACTTAATAAACTCTGAATAAATATATGAACTCATGATTGATGGACAACACATATATATCCTCTATATCTGATACACCTGAAATCCCTATCTCTACATCTTATGTGTTCCCATACCATTGTTTCTTGTACAGCTGATAACTTTATATTCAGGAAGAATAGTTTGCTTATTTGAATTGATCAATACATATAAATTGTGCATGTTAAATCCATGTGGCTCTGTCCTTCATAATCTGTTGAAACATTTCCATTTGTCAAACAAATTTCTGTATATAAAAACAATACCACTAACAAAACAGCTGAGAAAATAAAACAAGACTTCTGAGAGCAAACAAGAACAAAGTCGACTTACCCTATACATGGACAGATCTATCCGCAATGAGTTGTGCAGCTGGTCTAACAACTTTACAAACTTTTCTTTCTGTCAAGATAAAAAGATATACACTTTTCACAGAATGTAAATAAAATCTTTGTTGGTTTACTATTCTTCTTTGGCTACCAGTATAGTGCTCTTGTAGCTACACTACATTTGACTTGGAATTCTGGTTAGGGCTGTAGATTTCCCACTATTACTCGAATCATTTATACATCCTTTCTCCCTTAGAGAATTTAGAATATCAGCCAGGTCCATTGCTGACCTGCTTTACTACAGCCATACCTGCAAGCTATTGGCATGCTCATATTCCCTTACACGTGCATGCTCTGGCACAAAAATAAAACTGGGTTTTTATTCGCCTAAACCTCATTACAACTCCAACCATTGTCTCTGAACCAGTCTGTTTCAATCTTCCTGAGCATACACATTGAGTCAATGTGAAAGATGCATGAATAAAAGTCTGTGACTCCAGCCAGACCATTGCTTTAGTTACTGCCATGATTATAAGTTTATATAACGACTATTTAAACATTTAAATGTCAGTGTAGCATTTAGGAGATACTGATGTATATAAGAACGGTTATAACTAGTTTGTATTATTTTCTGCAAATGATAATTAGTAATACATTTCTCCCTATAGGAACAAACACAAAAAGACTTATCTTAATTCTAAAGCCGATTGTTTGTTTGCATGTCACATGAAAAAACTGGAGAACTTCAATTTCTGGAATCAAGAAATTTGGACAGCTTATGTCTGCAGAAATTTGTATGCCAGTATTCACATTTCCCAAATCTTTTACAGAGTTACGAGTCAATTAAGTTGGTCAATTTATTTTAGATTTCATAGCATGTTCAATTAGCCATTATACAAGGCCATTATCAGGTACAGAAAATTTAGTTGCACCATTTTTGAACGGGAAAAATTAAATAGAAAATCGAATAAATGTTTGCTTATCAAAACTACAGAACACAAATTGAGTTTGTATGCTCAACACTGTCACATTAGTGTCATTGAACAAAGGCAACATTTGTTTTAAATTATAAATAGAACTTTCAGAACTGAAGAACAAAAACAATGTTTGCTTCAATTTATAAACACAGCTTTCAGAACAGAAAAAACGGCAATATTTTATGATTCAGTTTATGAACTGTCAAACATTGACAATTCAAAGTTTATGACAAATAAATTTAATCTTATTGTTCCATTTCACATACTGAGACCATAATTTTAACTTCTAAAAATGAAATCTGAATTATATTTCACATACTGAGATCACAATTCTAACTTTTGCAAATCAAATCTGAATTCCATTTCACATACTGAGATCACAATTCTAACTTTTGCAAATCAAATCTGAGTCTCACTTCATAAGATCACAACTCTAGCTTCGATAAAAAACTAAGAATACTCATGCTCAATTTCACACACTGAAACCAGAAATCTTAATTTTACAAGACAAATTGTAACCCTCTTTTCCATACTGAGATGACAATTCTTCTTCTTCTTCTGCATCTCACTAGATTGGGATTTCGGATTCTCTAATAAAAGCAGTCGTCTGCCTCAGATTATCAGCTACACCATACGGTTTGTCTTGGACACTAGTGTAAGTGAGCCACCTCTTTCTTCTCAAGTCTGCATACTGGAGGCAGTTCTGTAGGATATAATTCCTATGATTTCTGCTTCCCGTTTGTGCTGACCTCTTCCCGCAGTAAGTTTTAGCTACCCTCGTGATGGTAGGTCTGACATTCTTACTGCATGGCTAAATCTCCGAGGCAGATTGGCGATCATAGAATCCGTTATCCCATTCCTCATTGTGAGGGTCATTGCACCATGTTATGCGCCTTACGGCCTGGTGCATCATTTTCTGCAAGCAGTTGTTTTGGGTTAGCATTCCTAAGACGACAATTCTAATTTCAACAAAACAATAAAGAAGGAAATTTAAAGAGACAAATATTTTCCCAATGATACTCACTCCAAAATTGGATGCTGCAAATCTATCACTAGCAGAAACAGCAGTGGTTGCTGCAGTGTGAGCATAAAAGGCATTTATGTTGGCAAGTAGTGTGCTCATCAGTGCTGGCACTCCAGCACACATATATTTACATGACAGGCAGGAGAAATGACTGAAAAATCAAACAATATTTACTGACAGATGTTGAACTGACAGATGTTGAACTGATAGATGATGAACTGACAGATGTTGAACTGACAGATGTTGAACTGACAGATGATGTGAGAAGTGAAATTATCTGGTATTAGAGGTGACAACACCCCCTCCCACAAAATCATCATTTTTTCCCCCGATCCAGAAGCACTTGAGCTTTCAGCTTGGCTTCGGTTTGGTGCCATGGACATCGTAACCCTTCGGTTCGGTGTCCCAAACACAGTAAATCTGGAGAACCTGTGGCTTTTCTGCCAGCCTGCGGAACTGAACCGCACTCACAGGGGGCTTGTAACCCGTCGTCCAATGCGCTACGAACACGCTGGGCAGGCGGGCAAAAAAAATAATCATTTAATGGCTTATCCTGAGCATAACTTTGTCACTCTAACAATACTTCAGAATTTCTTTCTCCCATAGGCTAGATGTCCCACCTCTGTTGCTCTCATGCTCAAATCATCTATCACATATCAAATCAATGTTCTCCATTGTCTTCCTATTCTCCTCTTTGTCAGGATGTCATTCTCCACAATTGTCTCTTCCAACCTTTTACGTCTTTTTAAGTGATAAAAAATGCTAACATTTTCTCATTTTTATTTGAAGCTTCAGTCAGTTTTCTTTAATTTTGAGTTCCTTTTGGATAGATTTATTTGTTCTCTTTTCTGTTTATGGTATACAGAGGATACTTCTGTAACATTTATACTCAAAAGCACATATATGTTTTTCAACTGTCCTGTTAAATGTCCATGTTTTACACCCATTTGTTGCTACTGGAAACATGCCTGCTCTTAGCATTTTGATACTTGTTGTACTATCAGCTTCATTCCATATAATTTTTATTTATAAAAGTTTTTGTAAAGCTATGCTTGTTCTTCTTTAGACTTCCTTCACCCGATTTACATTTCTTGCTAGCAATGAACCGAGATGTTCAAAATCTTTCACTCCTTCTACTTTCTCTCCTTTGATAAAAACATCAGTTACAAAACAGTCACATAACACTTCTTCTTTCTTCATTACACTGCTACCAGGTTGTCGTGCAGTTTAGTTTAGTCGTCGGATCACCATCACTGCACATCGAACAAATTAGTCCATAAGTGCTCCGATCTCTCCTTCAGTATGTCCATCAGCGGTGGCGACTAACGACACCGGTTCTTTGTTGGTTTACAATTCTAAACCGTCACCACGCATAATAACACACTGAGAAAATTCAGCACAGATGCGACGAAACTCAAACCAGGTTGTCGTGCAGTGTTGTGTTTTCTGTTCTAGTGGCTTGGGTGATAGTTATGTTTGCTTTTTGACAGGATTCTGCTATGCCATCTAACCTTCTTTTTGTGGTCTTCCTCTCACTTTTTTTCCTGATGTTCTGTTGAAGAAGACTCTGTATACTGTGGAGTTTGGATGCGTTCTTGTTAAGTGGCCAAACCACTTCATTCTTTGTTTCTTAATGTAATTCAAGCATAGTTCTGTGCCAACTTTCTTTCTTGTGCTGATGTTGGTGACTGTCTTTTCTGGTGTTGTTGGTAATTCTTCATAGGCATCGCATTTCACATAACACTAAACAATAAAAGAATTAATTTGAAGCACTAAATAAAACATACGTCATAGCCTGGTAGATTGACTCAATTCCATAACGCATGGCAAACTCATCTACAGTTTCTTGGCCTGGTTCATCAAAGTACACTTTCCATGACTCATCAGTCTGCAACAACAATAAAATTAATACAAATAAACAATACAAATCTCTTCATTCAGTGATTTATTTTTCTGTTGAATATTAGGGATTATGGTTTTAACTGTTTTATCACAAATGTGAAACATGGAGAATCAATGGAAAGAGATGCAGAAAAAGTACTGTTGAATCCTGACAAGTACATTAGAAAAGTTTAAAAAAGAAAAGCTGTGTATAAGGCTAGAAACATATTGTTTAAGACATTTTGTAATTGAGACTAGAAAACTATAGCTTAAGACATTTTGTAATTGAGACTAGAAAACTATAGCTTAAGACATTTTGTAATTGAGACTAGAAAACTATAGCTTAGGACATTTTGTAATTGAGACTAGAAAACTATAGCTTAAGACATTTTGTAATTGAGACTAGAAAACTATAGCTTAAGACATTTGATTAGTGAAATATACTTACTTTAATGAGACTAAAAACTAAGCTTAACATTTTGTAAAACTAGAACATGCTTAGACATTTCTTACAATACAATTTACATCAGTCAGCCATTTCCTTACACATACAATTTACATCAGTCAGCCAATTCCTTACATATACAATTTACATCAGTCAGCCATTTCCTTACATATACAATTTACATCAGTCAGCCATTTCCTTACATATACAATTTACATCAGTCAGCCATTTCCTTACATATACAATTTACATCAGTCACCCATTTCCTTACATATACAATTTACATCAGTCAGCCATTTCCTTACATATACAATTTACATCAGTCACCCATTTCCTTACATATACAATTTACACCACAATCACTCATTTCCTTACATATACAATTTACATCAGTCACCCATTTCCTTACATATACAATTTACACCACAATCACTCATTTCCTTACATATACAATTTACACCACAATCACTCATTTCCTTACAATTTCCATTAGTCTTCCACTCTTTCTAGAATATGTAATATATGTAAAACGTGTTTGAAACGTGCACATACCGCTTTGGCATTTGGAAGCTTGACTTCTCCACCAGCTTGCTCACACAGATAATGAAACTGATTCTATAGAAGTAAAAAATATCAATGTGAACTACTTGGCTCAAGCAATGATATTGGTAATGTTAGAGGTGGAATGAATCAGGCATTATCATCATCATCAGTCCACATTGCGCACAAGGGCACATAAGATAGAGACAACAAAATCTCCACATAATTCAATCTTATGTTTTCCTATCTCAAACCAGTCTTCGTCCGAGTGGTTACTGGGGCCCAAATTGGGGTGTAAGAATAGAACCACTGTTACCTGCCATGCATGTCGTAAGAGGCGACAAAGGAGGTTGGGCGTGGGGTTAGCTACCCACACCGTAAAACACTAGATGGCTACAGAACGGAGAGCAAACCTAGTAAATGCTGACTGAAAGCGGACACATCGCCAAAGGATAAGCACCAGAGTTTCAAATGGTGCTGAAGATGTGACGTAAAACACACCAATGCTAAGGCTGCATGAATCACACATGACTTCCACATGAATAGAATTTATGGGACGATCTGGTACATCGGTCTGGGCGGTGATCGCGAGAGAGAAACCAGTCTTATGCATGACTTTCAGCTCTGCTTCAAGAGTTTGCCATATGTACCTCTACGACTCCTGTTTTTACAGATGTCTCTGCTGTGTCAACTGCATTGCCTGTCTTTGTTATATTTATTTTCTCATCCAATTGAGATGACCAATCCATCATTACTGTCTCTTTCGTGTTTCTTTATTTACATCTTCCAGACCAGATTGTGCTAAGGGGGATTCGGGTCTTGAAAATCAAGAATCTATTTTCGTTGTTTTCATATTAATATAAAATTTGTATAAGCATTTTGAAAGAGTATGACTTAGAATAGTAGAAAAAATTAGTAAAAAAAAAATGTCAAAGTGTTGCCATGGAAACAATACAAAATGGCAGCCAAAAACAAAATTTCAAATCCTAAGGCTCTGAATCTAATGAATGTAAATGAATTCTGTTTTCACTCTAAGGTGCGCAATTGTAATATCTAAAATATTACACATGATTTTAGGATATATTAAATATTTAATTTTTTTTAAATTTTTTGGTAAAAATTCCCTCAAAATGTGGTTAAAAAAAGCTGTTTTTGGAGGGTGTGTTTACACAAAAATTCATAAAAATGTAATATTTAATATATCCTAAAAAGAATGTGTAATTTTGTAGATATTACAATTAGCACTTAAGTGAAAACAGAATTCATTTATATTCATTAACTTCAGAGCCTTAGGAATTTGAAATTTTGTGCTAGCCATTTTGTATTGTTTCCATGGCAAGCGTGACTTTTTTTTTTAAATTTTTCTGCTATTCTAAGTCATAATCTTTCAAAATTGTTATACAAATTCTACATTAATACCAAAGCAAAGAAAATAGTTTCCAGACCAGAGTCCCCCTTAAAGTCTGGTATTGCTAATATTATCTTCTCAGGTGTACCCAGTAGTCTTCTAAGCAATCTTTTTTTTGAATCATCTTAGAATACTTCCTATTTTTCTATCCCTTTCAAGGTCTCAAATCTAAACGGTCTAAAGCAGAAATATTGACTTCATTGCACTGGGTTTTACCCCATACGGCTGGTCCTCTCCACAGAAATGGCCGCATCTGCTGAGAGTATTGCACAAAGCACGAACTCCGTAGCTTCAGCAACAATCCTAGGTAACTTTAGTGTGTAGAAACATTCACTTCTTTCAACAGACACTCAAAAGCCGACATGCCAGCTCAATGAAATTCTAAAAATAGCCGTAATTCGATTTATCGGTTGAACAGTCTCAGAGGGTTAAACTGTTCCTTGTTTAATGTTTCCTTTACACTTATATCATTGTTTGCTTTATGCCAGATTGTTCTCTAAATTTTCCTTCATGTATCATTTTTAGCAGTGTCATCTTTTTAATATGTACAAGACTTTGATTTCTTTGTTTAATATCTTTCAATAACTATTTTTGATTTTTTAATGTGTCCAGGTTTTCATTATTTTTGTTGTTTCTGTGTCCATAAAATAAGCAAATTTTAATTTTTTAGCCAGATGACTTTATTTATATGGTGAGGTACATATCTGTCCCATTTAATATGTTTTGATGTTTCTGCATTCTTCTAAATGTTCATTAGTACAGGTAGAGTCCCTGATTAAGGAAGACTAACCTCATGAAGGCATGTGTACTGCACATGATAGGGCGCCACCTTCTCCTCACCTTTAATCTCAACACTAATGTGAAGTCGGATAGCACCTGACACAGCAGACTTGTCTGTTCGTTTTTCTAAAAAATAAATCAAAATTTAAATAAATGGTCACATAAACAGTAGGATTATATTTCTTATCTAGATTTAGCAGTTCAAGCAACTGGTCAAATCAAACTACAATAAACAGAAAAATATATATTTATTTTGTCTTCAGAAATAAATTTAAAAAATAATACTAGTTCCATCCTCGGTCAATTCTGATACAACTGCTACATTTCTTGAACAGTGCTATTTCATAGATTATCTGTACTTCTAACTGAGGTCTCTATAACTATTGCAGAAGCTGCAATATTTCCATTTTAACCACTGCTTCTATCATACATAGTGCTGCAGTAGTGTAGTAGTTAGTGAACTTGCTTCTTCAGCTAATGGTCCAGGTTCAATTCCACAGTAGGTGCGGAATATTTTTCCAACGGTAATAGCTCTCAGGTCAACCTATCCTGAATTGGGTACCAGGAAAAACACTGGGAAGTAAAGGCAGCTGGCGTTATGTTGATCCCATCACCCATTGAGTGCGAAGGTCATTGAAAAATATACGGACTAACACATATTACCCAATATACCTGGAGGCATAAAAGGATTCCTTTGCTTTTTTTAATACTTATATCATACTATTGTTTGAATACTACAAATATCATATTTTGAATCAGTCCATGTTGTTCTTACCTGTTTTAGTCAAGACCTATCAATAAACTGCTGGAACACATTAATATCCTGTTTAACATGTAAGATAAGTTGTACCAGTGCTGTTTCTGTCCCTATCATTGGATGTCATTGTCAATAATTGTTAAGAGTTCTAGAAATAATTTGGAAAATATATAGAAAATTATAATAATATACATTTTTAAACTTAAGATCCATCAACATGGAGAGTCAAGATTTTTCAAGTGGAAAATTCAAAACTTGGACTCGATTAGAAAGTATTGCTATCAGTTTATAGATGTAAGGGAAGACTGCAGTAAAACTATGTAGTAATGGCAAAACGTGTAAAAACAAAGTACTGTAGTTGTTACAAAGTACAAAAACAATACATGTCTTTGTGTATTGTTATGTTTTGTACTTTGTAACAACTACAATACTGTTTTCTGTTATTAACAGTTTATATGTTTTTTACAAACAAAGATGGATTAACAGAAAATATGGATTGAGGGAGTTGCAGACATCTTAAAACATCACAATACCAAGCAACCAAAAGTGTACTTTGTTTCAAAAACCGATTATCAGTTGAACCTGTAAATGCCTAATAGCAAAAAGCAGAGTAGGACATAAGAAAAGAAGAATGAAACAAAACATGATGCTCAGAGTAGATCATGGCTAAATTAGTTACATTCTAGGATGTTCCAGATAGTTAACAAATTGGTATGGTATCATGAACTTCAAGAATGTCATATCTCTTTACTTTGATTGCAATACAGAGTTGTGAATCCAACTTGCTAGCAGGCAGATTGAAGAGTTGCAATCACAGAGTTGTGAATCCAACTTGCTGAGCAGATTGAGGAGATTGCAATACAGAGTTGTGAATCCAACTTGCTGAGCAGATTGAGAGAGATTGCAATACAGAGTTGTGAATCCAACTAGCTGAGCAGATTGAGAGAGATTGCAATACATAGTTGTGAATCCAACTAGCTGAGCAGATTGAGAGAGATTGCAATACAGAGTTGTGAATCCAACTTGCTGAGCAGATTGAGAGAGATTGCAATACAGAGTTGTGAATCCAACTAGCTGAGCAGATTGAGGAGATTGTGTGCAACTAAAATGGTGCAGCCCGTAAAGAACGACATACCAAATATGCAAAGAGATTGATTAATCAACATCGAACTGGTGTATTGGGCTGCTGGACTCTGCTGGATTTGTTGAGATGGTGATCGGAGCACCTATGGACATGTCTGGGGTGCTATGATGATAGTCCTCATATAAATGATAACACACTTTCCCATACAATCAGATGAAGTTTCTGAAACAAATGAGACTCATGCCCTTATCCTCACTAAATAAACTATATAAAGTAACTATAAGATTGAAGACTTACCTAAACTATACCAGACATCCATCTCTCCTGACAGTGTTCTCACTTCTATAATAGTCTGACCTAAAAAATCATCAGATTCTCTGGTCAACTTCTGTCGCAATTTGGACTTGAGGTCATTGTCTTCATCCCTATAAGAGACAAAAAATTGCTAGATTAGTATTTCTGTATTCTTGTATCCCTTTTGACAAGAGGATTATAGAAATAAATACTTTTTATTTTTGCAATCCTAAGAAAATCTTATGGAAGTATTAAAAAGTATATAAGAAAATTATTCTACAGTCTTCACAGAATAACTTGTTCTGAGCAGAACTTTGCCCCCCTAACAGTCCTTCTGAGTTTTCCTCTCTCATAGGTCAAATGTTCCCACCTCTGCAGCCGTCATGTTCAAATTATCAATCACATCCTGAATCCATCTTCTCCATGGTTTTCCTCTTCTCCTCGAAAACCTCTTTCCATAATGGTCTTCTCCAACCATTTATGTTTTTTTATATGTCCAAAATACTTCCAATTTTCTCATTCTTATTTGTAACATCAGTCAGATTTCTTTGATTTTGAGTTCTTTCTGGATAGATCTATTTGTCATCATCTCTGTCCATGGTAAACGCAGAACTCTTCTACAAAACTTATATTCAAAAGCATACATATGTTTTCCCACTGTCTTGTTAAATGTCATTGTTTCACTCACATACGTTGTCAACTGGGAATATGTATGCTCTCAGCACTCTGATCTTTGTTTTCCTATCAATTCCATTCCATACTGTTTTCAGTTGTTTAATTATTGTGTAAGGCTATGTAACAACTTATTCTACAATACTGATTATATATTTCTATTGTTTAAAAAAAAAGAAGACTAGTCATATTATTAATTTGTTATATTACTTACAGTCTCATTGTTGTTTATAGTTATTGGTTACTTGTTATTCAACTGATGATAGAGCACTAAAGGAAGACTTATAAAATGCTTAGTCCTCCCCCCCCTTCCAAGCTGATGTAGAAGAGTATACACGTTCATTGCTCCTGTGACAAACTGATTTCAAATGTCAGACCTGATCATATGTGTGATTTCAAGCTCTTTAAATTGCAGCATTGATTCAACATCAATTGCTGTGTACTCATCTAACAGAGATAGGGAAGGGAAGGGGTCATGAGCAACCAAATCTAAATTTATAGTAAACACTAAGAGACATTTGGGAATAAACCTCACACTCAAATCTAGATTCCCTAATGTAGAATAAACCTCACACTCAAATCTAGATTCCTTAATGTAGAATAAACCTCACACTCAAATCTAGATTCCCTAATGTAGACTAAACCTCACACTCAAATCAGATTCCTAATGTAGACTAAACCTCACACTCAAATCCAGATTCCTAATGTGACTAAACCTCACACTCAAATCTAGATTCCCAATGTAGACTAAACCTCACACTCAAATCCAGATTCCCTAATGTAGACTAAACCTCACACTCAAATCCAGATTCCTAATATAGACTAAACCTCACACTCAAATCCAGATTCCCCAATGTAGACTAAACCTCACACTCAAATCCAGATTCCCTAATGTAGACTAAACCTCACACTCAAATCCAGATTCCCTAATGTAGAATAAACTCACATAAATCCAGATTCCTAATGTCAGACTAAACCTCACACTCAAATCCAGATTCCTAATGTAGAATAAACCTCACTCAAATCCAGATTCCCCAATGTAGAATAAACCTCACACTCAAATCCAGATTCCCTAATGTAGACTAAACCTCACACTCAAATCCAGATTCCCCAATGTAGACTAAACCTCACTCAAATCCAGATTCCCCAATGTAGACTAAACCTCACACTCAAATCCAGATTCCCTAATGTAGAATAAACCTCACACTCAAATCAGATTCCCCAATGTAAATAAACCTCACACTCAAATCCCGATTCCTAATGTAGAATAAACCTCACACTCAAATCCAGATTCCTTAATGTAGACTAAACCTCACACTCAAATCTAGATTCCCTAATGTAGAATAAACCTCACACTCAAATCCAGATTCCTTAATGTAGACTAAACCTCACACTCAAATCTAGATTCCCTAATGTAGAATAAACCTCACACTCAAATCCAGATTCCTTAATGTAGACTAAACCTCACACTCAAATCTAGATTCCCTAATATAGACTAAACCTCAAGATAAAATCCAGATTCCCTAATGTAGACTAAACCTCACTCAAATCCAGATTCCCCAATGTAGACTAAACCTCACTCAAATCCAGATTCCCCAATGTAGACTAAACCTCACACTCAAATCCAGATTCCCTAATGTAGACTAAACCTCAAGACCAATCCAGATTCCCTAATGTAAACTAAACCTTCAAATCAAATCTAGATTCCCTAATGTAGACTAAACCTCAAGATCAAATCTAAAGTTGGAAATATTATTAGAAGTTTTACAATTATTTTCAATATACAGTAAACCCTCGTTAACACGAACTCGCTTAACACGAACACCCGGTTAACAAGAACAAAATGTGGTCCCGTCATAAATGTCTATTTCTTATCAGTAAATAACACGAATTTCTGTACCAAATCACGAACTGTATTTTAGTCCTCCTCCTAATTTTATCTCATTTCCTTGAACTTCCAAAGCTTCACAATGTTTGTTGTCACCTTAAAGCCTTTCATTGTTAGTGATCGGAAAGGTAACACTAACAGTTTCATTTATCCGTGGGATGCCCTTGAGTTTGAGATAGAGGCGCGAGATAGGTGGAGACATTAATATGTACACAAAGCATTTTCGGACAGCGGGAAAAGATTAATGTGTCCCGGAAGGTGCGATAGCAGATCTGTCGAAGTAAATTCGTCGTTTCAGGATTGGGTTACATCGTAGAAGCTCTGGGTACTGTATTTTTATTACAGGTACGAGAATTTTATAGCCAGAACACCCAATTAGAAGTAAAGTATGGTTTTGGGCAGGAAGGGGGGGGAAGGAGAGAAGGGGGGAGCAGAAAGTGAAAATGAAAGTGAAATTCCAGTTGATAAAAATCTGGTGAGAAAATGTTCAGATAGGACGAAAAGTTAGATAGTCAGTTGAAGAGTCATGTCTAAGAGGAAGCAGACAGGTATAGATCTGGAAACAAAACTAAGAATTCTAAACGAAGTAGATCGTGGTGCATTGAAGAAAAAGACAATTGCTGAACAGTATGGAATTGCCAAGTCTACCTTATCCACAGTACTTAAAGACCGGAAAAAAATTCTTAATGCTGTTGCATTAGGTTCCGGTAACAAATCTAAGCGACTTCAGTAGTGCTAAACGAAGATATCGAAACGCTACTTCTAGAATGGTTCAACCATATGCACACTTCCAATGTACCTTTAAGTGGACCTATAATTCAGTCGAAAGCAAATGAGATTGCCAAAAATTTGGATATTCAAGATTTCAGCTGTTCCGCTGGTTGGCTGTACGGTTCCAAAGAGACACTCAATTTCATCAGTAGTGATTTGTGGTGAAGCAAATAAAGTTGATGAAGAAGGGACAAACAACTGGTTGCATGGATTTTACGGAGTGAGAGAAAAGTATGCCTCGTGTGACGTGTACAATATGGACGAAACTGGACTTTTTACAATCTTTTCCAAGTCATCCCCTCGGAATAAAAGGTGACAAGTGCCATGGTGGGAGCGAGTAAACAACGTCTAACTGTTGTCCTTGTATGTAATGCAGACGGCAGTGATAAACACCTCCCATGGGTGATAGGCAAGTCCAAGAAACCACGTTGTTTTAAAAACATGAACATGGATACTCTACCTTGCATCTACTCTCACCATAAGAAAGCTTGGATCGACAGCACATCATTCGTAAATGGCTTCTTCATTTCAACAGTCGAATGGTGGCTCAGAATAGGCATGTTCTTCTGACAATGGACAGGTGTACGGCCCATAAAATACATGATCTGAACTTAACAAACGTAAAGGTTCAATTTTTCCCCCAAATGCAACAAGTCGTCTTCAGCCTTTAGATCAAGGCATTATTGCTCTTATGAAAAGAGCTTATCATAGCTGACTTGTGAGAGCTGCAATCGCGCTGTTGAAAACAACACGATAACCCCAAGTTGGAGTGTGCTCGATGCAATAAAAGCTATCGCTGTCTCCTGGGAATCTGTGCCATCAAAACACTTGCAGAACTGCTTTAGCAGAGCCTGGAAAATAGCAACACTAATCCTATCGAAGAGTTAGATGGTGACATCGACACCACCTCTCATGACGAATGGGATATTCTTCAAGACGTTGCAAACCCTGGAGTTAGTTTTGAGGAATTCATTAGTGCAGATGACGATGTTGCCGTGGGGTTCTCCAGAGGGAAACTGATGTACATGTACAATCAGTTGTGTGTGAGGTGCAAGAAATATCATCAGAAGAAAGTGATGAAGACAATAGTATACCGCCCACCCGCCAGGAAGTATTAAGCCTTGGACACTTTAGACGGTTTGCTACAACAACTGAAATGACCGCTAGGTTTACGGAAGCTATACACACAGTTGGCCGTGAAGTTACTATGCACTTTCGCCCCGTCTGCGACAGCGCAATATACAGGAATTTTTCTGCAGAAAATAATACGTGAGTACTTCTTTAAAAGTTAATTACTGTAGTAGTGTTTATATGATGGCATCTGTATTGTATATGGTTAATACTGTGCTGCATTGCAATGCCAAAATTTGAGTCCCGATTACCGAATTTTTTAACACGAACTAGTGATTTTTCGGTCCCTTCGAGTTCTATGTAACGAGGGTTTACTGTATATATATAAATACATACTATTTCCTAAAGTAGTGACAGTAAAATAGAGAAAACAATAAGAAATGAAAATATGAAAATGATATCAGGCAGACTTACCAAACACGAACTTTGATCCTGTCAGAGGAATTATGACACTCACTGAAATAACAATTATAATCTGTTAACATATTTTTCTATTAGAACTAGTGTAAGAAATACAAGTGAGACACATAAGGTAAAGTTAGACTAATAAAGTATTTTGGACACATTGAATGACAAGACAAATTGATGAAAACAATATTGGAGAAGAAAGTTGAAGGAAAAAGAGTGGGAGAAGTAAACAGAGATACAATTGGAAGAAAAATATCAAGAAATGGACAGGAAGTGTACTATCGCGACAAGGGATATAATTTGCTGAAGATCCATTGCAGTCGACCTTCGATGTGAAGGCAACACATGATGATGATAATAATTTGTTATTAGATGAAAAAAAATTTAAAAAAAATTAACTAGTAAATGTGCTTTGTTGTGAGTTAGTACAAAACAATAAAGTTGAACTAATAGATCGCTCTGATATTTGATGATACAAAACTAGGAACACTAAATAGTAGATAGCACTGTTGTTGAACCAAAACTATAAAGATTAACTACAACTTTATTTAACTATAAAGAATAACTAGTAACCAGTCGTGTTATTATAAGAAAGAGAAGGTGAAAAAATGTTGGGCATACCTTGAGAAGAAATGATCAAAGAATACTAAAGCAGGTATTGAAGTGGAGGCAAATCAAAAAGAGGGGGCACCTTAAGGAAACCCTGAAAGGATCTTTGCTGAGAGAGGCAATAATATCAGGCCCCAATTCCATAGAAGGGTTGAGCTGTGTGTCCAGGGGAGTGGTAGGAAGAAGTTACTTGTAGGTCCTATGTAAGATATAACGGTTGGAGAGGAATATCTATATAGTCATGTTATTATATCATTTGAAGCTATAAAGGGAAAAACTATAGTAGTGGATAGTATCAAAACAATAAAGAACTAAGTAGTAGGCAGTCTTATTACAGAATGAATGAAATGAATTAGAATGACTAACATTTGAATATGTTATCGCAGTGATATGTTATTGAATGGATTAAAATGATAAATACTATTAAGTGGATATGATATTAAATGGATTGTTCATTTGAGAAACATCTTCATCGTACATCAGACATGTCCATAATTGCTTCGATCTCCTTCCAAGCATGTATTTCAGTGTGTTTAGACTAACAACTCCTGTTATGTGTTGGTTGATGTATCTACTGGGGTTTCTCTCATGGTTTTCCCATCTTGTCGCACCTATTGGTATGCATAACTTGTGGAAACGAGATATAGAACACCCTTTATATTCGTTGAAATCTTCAGAGCGTATGTTTTCTCTTAGAGCGTTGATGATGTCGATTTTGTCCATAGAATATCAATTCTTGATCGCAGCATTGTCCTTCACCCTAAATGGATTACATAGATTAAATTATAAAGACTACTAGGTCGATATGGTATTACATGGATTCAAATGATAAATACTAACAAATAGAACTTTTCATTCCACTCTGGGTTGAGGTCTTGAGGCACTGTCTTGGTTCTCTTTTTAACTTTACCAACCTGTACAGTCACATAGGGGTCACTGGTACCTGTTTTATCTTTGCCTGTCAGCCCCTGAGCTGAGATCACTGTCATTAGAAAGTTAAAGTTTTAACAATATGATAAAAGCATTTATGTAAATCAGGGCATTGGTTAATCAAACTGTTTATTGAACTGACTTAATAACAAACACCCTGGACAAACTAGTAGGTGTTCAGTCTCACTCAGTATGTTGAAGTGTATGAGTGATGATGGTTACCATGGCACTACATTTTAACACACTATTTTTCCGTGCTTGCATCCAGTATTACTTGGTCATCATCAGTAGGTGCTGTGCCTGCTGGTGTAGGTGAACATGGATCTCCACAAATCTCTATCTCTTTTGTTTGCTATCATCTCAGATGTTGACACTCTTCCATGCCATGAAGTCAGGCTATCCAACATTTTCTCTCTCTGTCTTCCTCTGTTTTACTTGGTGCAGTGTCTTATGATAACAGCCCTCAATTGTTGTACAAATATGTCATCAATTGTCATGTTCACATCCACCAGACAGCCATAAAGCTACTTGAACATTACCTCATCTAGGAATGCTTTATTTTTCCCAGTTCATCTGCTATAAATTCAGGTGTAGTCATAGTACCGAATATGGCGCCTATGACTGATTTTTGCGTGAAGGCTTGCTTCAGAAGACTCATTGATACCTAGTATATCTCAGAAGATGGAAAGAGGTATGCATGACATTGGTTCTCACAATTCATTATGTATACATATTTTTATGCAAGCTCTCATGTAGCTCTTTCTATATATGTGATGAGAAATTTCTGTAATATTATTGAACCTGTTTCATTGATTGCTGTATTATCCTTGAATATGTGGTAGATCAACAAACTCGAGTATGTCCCTTATCCATCCTTTCTGAAGTAGCCTATACAGAAAATATGAAGACTAAACATAAACAGATAAAATTAAATAATTGTTGGTGGAAAATTAAATTAATAAATAGTATACATTTGTTTGTACATATACAGTAGCAACATTACAGCTTAATATAACAACTTCTGGGCACAAGAAATATGAATTAATAACAAAAGATTGAAACAAATTAATATGTTGAGCAAAAATATTGATGAGTAGATGAAAGGTGTATTTTCAACATGGTAAAATAATAGTGGACTGGAATCAATAATGGTATTGGTTACTGAACCAAATTCTTATCATTTCGGGAAGATTCATTTATGCTCAGGTTTCCCTAGTAGAATGAGAAATGTATGCATAATCAAAGGTACATGTGGCTTGATATTTTTTACATTGTCGGTACATGTGGCTTGTTAATTAAACACACTTAGCATTCTGTACATCAGGTGCCAAGTTCTTTTGGAACAATGTTTGATTCTAAATTCTTCAAATTACAGTATAAATATGCAATCATTTGAAGCATCTCAGTGAGCGCTGAGCGTAGTTGTTAGTGAACTCAAGCCGCAAGGCTGGTGGTCTGGTTCAGCTCCGCAATGTCGTGGAATTTTTCCGACGCGCGGTCTCAGTCGACCCAGCCTCAACTGGGTACCAGACATGCTCTGGGAAAGTAAAGGCGGCGGCGTGATGCTGACCACATCACCCATCGTGTGCCGACGGTCAATGAAAAATACAGGCCTAACACTGTATTGACCTATATACCACAAGGTATGAAAGGGTTCCTTTACTTACTATTATTTGAAGCATCTAGCCAACGGGCTTGAATATCAACTTCAAGATCTACTCCTTTCCATTTTCAATGTCAAAGACTCTCATTGCATTCGATGCGTCTAGGTGTTCACTCATTAACATAGCAATCTTCTTCTTCTTCTTTGCGTTCATTCTTTATGTCCAATTTTAATCACTCTATGTGATATGTTGGATCTTTGCCAAGAACATGTATACATTGCACATTGGTTTGGTAGGCCCCTAAACACATAGACTTCTATACGTTTAGGACATGTGCATCCGATTTCAGCCAAACCTCCTTAGTCGCCTCTTACGACATACATGGAAGGTAACAGTGGTTCTATTCTTTACACCCCAAATTTGGGCCCGGTAACCACTCGGCAAACATAGCAATAACATTTGACCCATAATAAAACTAACATTTCAATGTAATTTTGAATATGGAAAATTAGGGTTGGAAGTTTGTTCTAATCTATTTAATCAATTTTGCATGTGCTGTAGCTTTGCAACTGACGGTTATCAATTTTGCATGTGCTGTAGCTTTGCAACTGACGGTTATTAATTTTGCATGTGCTGTAGCTTTGCAACTGACGGTTATCAATTTCCCTGGTTTGCCTGCGTTTTTGTGTGTAGCTTTGCAACTGACGGTTATTAATTTTGCCTGCGCTGTAGCTTTGCAACTGACGGTTATTAATTTTGCCTGCGCTGTAGCTTTGCAACTAGTTATAATTGCTTGCTGAGCTTTAACTGACGGTTATCAATTTTGCATGTGCTGTAGCTTTGCAACTGACGGTTATCAATTTTGCATGTGCTGTAGCTTTGCAACTGACGGTTATCAATTTTGCATGTGCTGTAGCTTTGCAACTGACGGTTATCAATTATGCATGTGCTGTAGCTTTGCAACTGATGGTAATCAATTTTGCATGTGCTGTAGCTTTGCAACTGACGGTTATCAATTTTGCATGTGCTGTAGCTTTGCAACTGACGGTTATCAATTTTGCATGTGCTGTAGCTTTGCAACTGACGGTAATCAATTTTGCATGTGCTGTAGCTTTGCAACTGACGGTTATCAATTTTGCATGTGCTGTAGCTTTGCAACTGATTGTTATCAATTTTGCATGTGCTGTAGCTTTGCAACTGACGGTTATCAATTTTGCATGTGCTGTAGCTTTGCAACTGACGGTTATCAATTTTGCATGTGCTGTAGCTTTGCAACTGATGGTTATCAATTTTCAACTTGAGATCAGGTTGAGATCATAGTGTAGTGCTCACTTGATTGCGGCCAAAGGGTGGGAGCCTTCATAGAGCGAATAGGCAACTCCCTCTCTCTCTCTTTAGCCTGTTACGCCCTTGGCGTTTAGGGCAGCAACAAACGTACACCATTCTTCCCTGTTCATGGCCTTCCTCTGTATTGTGTTCCAGCTATGATTCATTTCCTTCAGCTCTTGCTCTATCGTCTCCTCCAGGTCGTCTTGGGTCTTCCACGCTTCGCCTACCCTCTGGAGTCCATCTCAGTGCAGTTTTCGTGTCGGAGCCAGTCTCCATGCGCATCACATGTCCAATCCATCTCCAGCTTCGGATGATAGTGCCCATATTCTCTTGTTGGCATCGTGCAAGCAATCTTGATTCGAGATAGTAGTCGGAATAGGCAACTAAACACATTTAAACAAATTCCGAGCGGCTATCATTCAAAAGTATGATGACGCTCAGAGTTGTTACACATTTCAAATGGACCTGGGTTCACCCCATGCGCACTATCGGGTAAGGACCCAATTAAAAAATATATATACAACTTATTAGAAAAATACTTCACTACTGTAATTCCGTTATGTGAATCATATAACATGAAAATCGTAGCATATCCTTTACAGCACTTTGCTACCAACCACAGTAAACTAGTCTTTGATTTTCGAGGCACCACTTATACGTTAGGTAGTTTGTCATTGCTTTCTGAATGGTGAGGTCTATTTTACAATTCGCAAAATTCACGGCAAAAAAGTTGCTTCTAAACTGCCCGCTGCGGAGTTTGAACAAGGCACACTTGATGATTGAGCTCAATGAGTCTTCTTAAGCTACAGACACCCACTATTACAGAACAATACATAATAACAATGATGTATATTCTCAACATTGATGACATCTAACAATGAAAGCAATATAATTGAAAAGTGATACACAGAAACAATGTAATAGAACAACCATCATAAACAAGTAGTTTTATAAGCATATAGAAAGAATACAACAAGCACCAGCAGAGAAAGAATAGAAGCAGACATTTTAGATTTGAACACAGCCTATTCAGGTGAGAACACTGCCTTGGTGAAACCAAAAATATATATTAGCAGCTGTGTCTCTAGATACTAGATGTTACATATAAATTACTTTACAACTGTTTACATTTGATACAGAGCTTTCTCTATTGTCCTGACTGAAAAATTATTACAAGTACTATGAGAAAAATATTGATTGACCCATCATCATTACATTTCTGTGAGAAACCATGTGTGCTCTAATTTCTTTCTTACACAGGAAGATCTCAGTGGCAGAGCACAAACTCTGTAGCACCAGTGAGGGTCTCCGATGTAATGTTAGAAGATGGTGAAAATATTTTGTAGACATTTTAAAATATTTGTTTCAAATACATTTTAGCCAGGACAGCGTCTTTCCAGCCTGATCTTCTCGATTTTGAACTGCCAAGGGTGCAAGAATATATTGAATAAAAGCACACATTATATAAATAACAACATAAAACAGATGATATAAGCTCTACACTCAACAAATCCATCTGTAAACAACATCTATAAAACATTCTCTCATGCAGTATAATGAACACAACTACCAACCATATAAACAATAAGTATGTGACTGCTACAAGTGAGGGAACTTTCCGTATTTATGATTGCATCGCTAAGTAACACAAAGTAGGGGGTGGATGACAAGCACTTTTAATGGTGAGAATGAATCCAGTTGTTTAGTTCTCTTATATTGTATCCAATATATCATTTTATTGTATGGTTTCAAAATATGATTGTTATTTGAGTATTATATTTTGCAAATTATAAGTTATTTTAGAATGAAATACCTTGAATGCAGATGCGAGCTGACCACTTGGATGTTCCATCAAGAACCAGCTGTTGGGCAGCCTTCAAATGACCATGGTGTGACATTGTATCTACTGCAAAGACACGTCTGCCAAGGACATAAGACCCAACAAATAACACCAAAACAACGTCAAGAACAGGAATAAACAAAAGGTCTACATTGACTACAATAAACCAAGGCTTCTCTTGGCTGTTCTACTTTAAGGAAAGTTGTGGCATTCATTGAGGAAAGTTGACAAATAATGTTTAGATATTGATATACAAATAATTAATTCAGTATTCCTTGTCAAATAATATAGGTCACAAGGTGAATAATTAATTCAGTATTCCTTGTAAAATAATATAGGTCACAAGGTGAATAATTAATTCTATATTCCTTGTCAAATAATATAGGTCACAAGGTGTATGTATACCTTCTAAGTTGTGTTTGTGTAAATATTAAAAACAAATTCATTTGCAGGTTAGAGAAATCATTGTAAATACTCTCTTGAAGTTAGCTGAGTCTTGAGAAAGAGCAACAATTGTTGGATCTGTGTATACAAGTTATTATTAGTCTCTTGTTGCCATTACTAAATATATTCGATATCTATAAGCATTGGGATATGTACAACGTTCTAATACTGACATGGCAAGATAAAACAATGCTACCATGAAAGACTTGCAAGAGGTGCGCTAGAGCAACATATTTCATATTTAATAGAACAACAATCTTGTAGAGGTCATGGATTAAACTTAAACACAAATTAAGGGGGTCTCATTGTCAAAATAGATTCACCACTATTACTTGAATCATTTGTACATCCTCTCTCCCTTAGGGAATTCAGAATATCCGCCTGGTCCATTGCTCTCCGGCATTTTACAGCAGCGATACCTGCAAGTCTAACAGTGCATTCATTTCCACTTACACCTGAATGCCATGGCCCAAAAATAAAACTTATTTTTGTCAGACGAGACCTCAGCAACTTCAACCATTGTCTCTGAGCCCAGCCTGTTTTAACCTTCCTGACCATAGTCATTGAGTCACTGAGAAAACATGCATGGATAAAAGTATGTGACTTCAGCCAGACCATCGCTTTTGTTACAGCCAAACTCCGTCGTTTGCTGCAGAATATGCTGTTGCAAAGTCCTCCTGTTCACCGTACCCATGAGAAGTTGATTATTATATCTTCTCTCTCTACCATGACGACACTGTCTGGAATATCCAGACTCAACTCCTAATTCTCACAATCGTTTCAGTGTCTGAGACTAGTCCATATCACATAACAGAACGCATTGATGACATCAGCTTTGTCATCAAGGTTATGATACAAAGCTAAGTGGTCAGCGCTAAGTATCAAAAGTCATTTTAAACTGTACTACATGGGATAACTGTCAGTATAAAAAAATAAAGTAAAATAGAAGTGAACACCTGAATGTCTATGCACTGAAAACATCCACATAGGTGTGAAACCCCTTTTATGAAGTTGACAGTTTCATTGGCATAACTCAGTGACTCCATGAGCATGATTCGTAAAGTCGAATCAGGTATGGTGAGACGCAACTGGGTGGAGGTACTGGTACAGACAATGATCAGAGAAATCACCTTCATTTTTGTCCCTGGGCACACAGGAGTTAGGGGTAATGAACGAGCTGATAGATTGGCTGGCTTGGCTACAATATCAGAGGAGCTGCCATGGATCGAAGGGACATTCTTCACGCATTGAGAGAGTCTTTCCGAACAGAGGAGTTTCAGGGCTGTGAATCCACTGCTGACCCGATTGAAAGAGATGGGTGTCAATATGGTGCAGCCGAAAAGAACAACATACTAAATATGCAAAGAGATTGATTAATCAACATCGAACTGGCGTGTTGGGTCGCTGGATGCTGCTGGATTTGCTGAGGCGGAGATTGGAGCACCTATGGACACACGTCCGAAGTGCTATGATGATAGTCCTCATATAACTGATAACTGATTGGCATAACACTTGAACAGTAAGTTGGATGAATTTCAAATTTTCCTCATACTTAGAAACATCAGGTACCCATTTAGATGGTTTACTGATGAATAAACTGTAGTGGGAGTTGAACATACATTGATGTGCAAATCTAGTTCACTGCTACATTATGATGCAGACACTCCAGAAAAGGAAGCAATAACAAAGAAACAGTTCTAAAAGTTATAAAGACTAACATCTTCTATGTATGACACCGCCTGTGTGTTTGCGAGTTCGGCTTGGGGCTGGCTACCTCATCTGGTAAAAAAACGTAAGTACAAAATCCAGCTAGCCATAAACTAGCATGAGTTAGTTAAGGGCCTATGCCCTAACCTGGACTTAAAACGAGCCAGGTATATGACACATAAAAGATTAATGGGAAAAATGGAAGAGGTGAAAATTGTGTATAAAAACATGCATAGCAAGATAATATATGTGACTAAATTAAAGTGTACATACTCAACATCAACCTGAAGTTGTCAACTAAACCTGCGGCAGCGACATTGTTTATTCCCATAAGTTAGAATGATATTACAAGATGTGAAAGCAAATGTGATAAAGATGAAAATAAGAACATCAACACAGATTTCATGCTTGTGCTGGTAATGGTAACATCTTTACATACTAGTACAAACTGGTATCATACACTGTATTATGACATACAACATACAAACATATCCTATTTAAAGTGTGTTGAACATATCGTATGTATCTACATCTGTTGAATAGAGTCAGAAGGTTACCACTTGTTCTCATCTAGTTAGCTGTGAGCATGTATCTTTTTTAGAGCGCGGTAGCGTAGTTGTTAGTGAACTAGCTTCTCAAGGCTGGTGGTCTGGTTCAACTCCGCAGTGCGCATGGAATTTTTCCCGACCGCGACGGCTCTCAGGTCGACCCAGCCTCAATTGGGCACCAGACATGCTCTGGGAAAGTAAAGGCCGCCGGCGTGATGCTGACCACATCACCCATCATGTGCCGACGGTCAATGAAAATACAGGCCTAACACTGTATTGCCCTATATACCATGAGGTATGAAACCTGGTTCCTTTACTTTTTTTTTTACTTATGTATCTTTTTTGTGTGTGTGACACTACTTCTTTATATCCTAAATCAACTTAACTAAACTTTCTTATAAATATATTTGATAGAACTTACAACATACATCCTCCAGTTGAAAGAAATATACTGTAATATTAGACTGTACACACCATGTAGAAATTTTAACTAACTACAGCGTAACATGTTTCACTAAAGTTGAATATATGTTTCACCTGTGTTGTTGCCGGGGCCCACATGGGAGCAAAGAATAGTAACACTGTGACCTATAAGGTATGTCGTAAGAAGCGACTAAGGTAGGGCTTAGGAAGCTACCCCAGTAAACAAAAAGTGTCACAGAAATCAGATGTGCTGGCCTACTTGTAGGCGTATAACTGCAAATATACAACCACTCTTAGGATTAAACACATACAAATCACAAAGAGTGGTTTATTAGGTGGGTGTTATGGAGCACTCAAAGAAGAAGAAGAAAGTAGAATATATGTTTCACAAAAGTTTAACATGTTACACTATAGTTTTATATATATGCCACAATAGTTTAAAACATGTTTCTCTAACTAGAACTTAAAACTGGTTTTACTAGAACTTAAAACTGGTCTCAATATAGGTTAGAACTGGTATAATAATAATAATTCCTCTCGTACCGTTATATGTTACATAGGGCCTGCAAGTAATTTCTCCATACCGCTCTATCCTGGGCAACTCGCTCAATCTCCTCCATGGAACTGAGACCGATATTTCCTGCCTCTCTCAGCAAAGTTTGCTTCAGGGTCTCCTTAGGTCGACCTCTCTTTCTTGAACCCTTTGCATCCCACTTCAATGCCTGCTTTGATATTCTTTGATCATTTCTCCTCAAGGTGTGCCCAACATATCTCCATCTTCTCTTTCTTATAACAGTTGTCACTAGTGGTTGACCAGACATGTCTCTGATTTCATCACTTCTCCTGAATTCGTTCCATTTTATATTCATTATTTTTGCAGACATCTATTTTCAAATGCATTCAACTTGCTTTCTATATCTTTAGTCATTTTCCAACTCTCGCTAGCATATGTTAGGATTGATACAACATTTGAATTGAAAATTGTAATTTAGTTTTAATACTATATAACTTGCAGTTCCATATTTAATTTAGACTTTTAAAAGCTGATGTTGCTTTGCCAATTCGTATCACAATTTCTTTTTAACTTTTTCCTGTGCAATCAAAATTGCTACCTAAATAGGTGAACTGCTCTGTTATTTTTATCATTTTAGATTCCAGTGTGATATCTGCATTACTTGCCATAGGTGTCTTCATTATATTTGTTTTTCATAGCTTATCTGCAGTCCAACTTTTGATGCTATAGATGACAAGTTGTCTGTTTTTCTTTGCATATCTTGGTTGTTTCTACTTAACAAGGCAATATCATTTGCAAAATCCAAATCTTCTAGTTGACTATTTTCTACCCAATCAATGCCAGTTTCGCCCCTGCAACATTTTCGCATCACCCAGTCAATGGCCACTCCAAACAATAGCGGAGATAGAATACAGCCTTGCTTTACTCCGGTTTCAACCATAAACCAGTCGCTGTGTCCACCATCAGTGCGAACTGCACACTGTGAACCATCATAGAGGCTCTTTATAATGTTTATTATTTTGGTATAGAACTGGTATAGCTATAATCTAATTAAAACTAGTCTCACTATATGTTTCACTAAAACTGAAAACTAAGCTCCTTATAGCTGACAACTAGTTTCCTTACACTTTAACTATATCCTTGTATATAATAACATATAGAAATCATTTATTATTCAGTTAACTATTTACAAGAAAAACTATATACCTTACACATTTAACTACCTGGAGATTCAAATCTTTATATGAATTCAACCAGTATTGTTTGAACATTATAACCATCTATTTGATAAAATTAGATATAATTTATTAAAATGTGTTGAAAATTAAGAAAACTATAACATCATTAATATAAATAACCACAAGGTTAAAAAAAGCTAACGATTTTTCAGACAAGTGAGGTGCACCTTTCAGTTTCGTTAGTTAATGTGCTAGTATCAAATTGAACTACGCATTTGGGCTTAACATTACCTAAGCTTAATTCTTGAACAATAACTGAATATTTTAGTGATTAGTAAAAGAGACGAACTCTTTCCACGCCAAATGCCGAACTCTCTGTGCCACAGCGTATTCTGTTGAACGCCATTCGCTGTACACAGCACCATTCGAGTTGTTTCCCTTATAAGTAGTCTTTCTAGTTTTACTTCTACTATTTTTGTTCTACTTCTTTTTAACCATATTATTCTAATAGGTTTCCAATTTTCTTAAAAACAGTATATAATAAGATATATAGATATATTTATATATATGTGTTTATTTATTGACAAGTAGTTACGATTTTATTTACAAAATTGCTTTTTTGCCTCCTTTGAATTAACTGTGTACGGAAAGTGTTAAAGTGCATTATGTAAACAATGTGGTTTAATACAAAAGTGATAAATATCAGTCAAAATTGAGATATATAAACCACGATAAAAGTGAAGAAAATAAGACCAGTAATAAACAACATTGATGAAAGTGTCTTCAGTATGTTAACATAGAATTTCATTTGACACTATATATATATATAACAATTAAAGAGAGATAATCCATTGTTAAATTCAGGACAGAGATGCGATGAGATATTCTCCCTTGGCAGACAATGTTATGTAATTTTAATTTCCTAGTTCAGTAGCTATATAATATGGAGATTATAACCGGGACAAAAGTCAAGTGAGCATTAAATAGCTCAATAAATTCAAAATGAAGAAAAAAAGTAAAATAGATAACATCTGAGTCAACTGACTTGAATAATGAATGTGAACAGTGCAATGAATAGCATAAAAAGACTTCTCTAAACAACTGATATTTAACAAGTATTAGTGCAACAGTGTAAACCGGTGCCAACAATATGTCACAAGTTCAACAAAGAAGCAGTGTTGCAGCAGCCACAGATATGACAATATCAAATGACAACATCACAGCAGTTGTTGTGGATCAGGTGTCTCTTACCAGTGATTGCTATTTTTGCTGACCATTTCGATGTACCATCCAGAACACTTTGCTTGATGGCTTTCATGTGACCAGAGTGTGACTTTTTATCTACTCCAAAAACTAGTCTGAGCAGCAGTACCAATAATGTATAGAATTTGACTTGTCAATAACAATGAGTTAGTCAGAATAGCAGCAATTAACACATATAATTTTACTTGTCAGTAACAATGAGCAAGTCTGAATTGCAACAATAACCAAGTCTGAGTTGCAACAACAACAATGAGCAAGTCTGAGCTGCAACAATAACAATGAGCAAGTCTGACTGCAACAATAATGAGCAAGTCTGAGCTGCAAAATAACAATGAGCAAGTCTGAGCTGCAACAATAACACTGAAAGTCTTGAGTTGCAACAATAACACTGAGAAAGTCTGAGTTGCAACAATAACACTGAGAAAGTCTGAGTTGCAACAATAACAATGAGAAAGTCTGAGTTGCAACAATAACAATGAGCAAGTCGAGCGTAACGTAACAATGAGCAAGTCTGAGTTGTAGCAACAATATTAACAATTTACTTGTCAGTAACAAAGAATATTTTCAATCATAATATCATATATTGTATCTGTCAACAATTTGTAACATAGTTTTCAAAAAGTAAAAAACTAAAATTAAAATGGTTGAAATATCATACTGACACATATTAACAACATAACAAGTTTTGATGTTGATATGTCGAACAATAATTATGCTGGAATAACTCATTCAATACTCTTGCAAAAATTAATGTCATCATGTTTTTCGAAATTCTCCTGAAGGAAACAGGCCATTGTCAGAGATATTTGAACACAAATTATAATCAAAGGAAAATAAGGCAGACATTGTATTTATTATTTGGGTCTGTCTGAGTAATATATTATGTTTGAATGGACAACAATAGAGTATGGAATTGCGTGTCAGAACCAGCAATAAAGATGGACATTTGTTGGAGACATTAGAAAACTAGCTTTGAATACCATTAATAATTAACCCGTCAAAAGTGAATATGAAAGGAAAAAATGGTTTAATTAAATTTCCAATAAACTATTGAAACAAAGAAACGAAAAATCTGTAATAAATGTTGAATACACACCAAGAATAGACTTCATGAAGCGCCTCATCTGATGTGGATAGGGTTATGTGAGAGAGGAACAATAATAATCTGTACATAATGTGTCAAAAGTTGATCATGCTATATATAATATAATAATAGGATTTATTATAACCTATTCGAGTTGTAGTGGTGTCCCAGTGAAGATATCAGTACAACAAGACTGTTGTCTCTGTCTTCGACTTTCAAACAAGTGCGCAGAAGTCAATCTATATATATATATATATGTCTCATATGGCAACAGTTATTATAGTTTGAAAACCAAAGGAATTGCTAAGAGTATTGCACAAAGCACAAACTTCGTAGAACAGGCAACAATCTTAGGGGTCTCTGGAGAAAATGCACTTGTGAATAGAACAGCGTGGTTCGCACAAGTCAAGGGCGTAACCACAGAGCACCCCCAGTAATAATAGTATTGCTAGTATTACAGCAAGTTAGTAAAAACAGCGGCAGCGTGTTGCCAGGGCTCACAAGGGAGCAAAGAATAGTAACACTGTGACCTACAAGGCATTTCATAAGAGGCGACTGAGGTAGGGGCCTAGGGAAGCTACCCTAGTAAATAAATAGCATCGCAAAAATTGGATGTGCTGGCCTACTTGTAGGCCCATAACTGAGACAACGTACAATCGTTCTTAGGCTTAGATCACATACAAATCCCAAAGAGTGGTTTAACAAGTGGTCGATATGGAGCATTTAAAGAAGAAGTAAAAACATGAAAAAGGAAGAAACACAACTGGAAAACAGAATCAATTTGCATGAACACAACAGACATGTAATTACAACAACGGCTGTGACTACAATTATAACTTTTCTCCCAAGTATGAAAGTCTGGGAACACTCTTTATAGTGAGTTACTGTCAGACACAAGCAACATGTGTCCCAATGTCTGTAGTAGTGTTTCATTAGTATAGAGCACATTTCTAGAGAATATGACTTTGCGTTACACACATAAACAAATATACGAGAGCTACGATGGTTTAGTTTTTAGTGCACTTGCTTCATAGGCACATTGTCCCATGATCAGATTCAACAATAACATTTTTTGCAACTGTAACTGCTCTCAAGTCAACCCAGCCTCATATGGATACCAGATAAACACTTGGAAGTAAAGACATCCGGCGTGCCCTTAACCATACCCCTATGTGTACTGTTTGTCAAAGAAATATACAGGCCTAAAGGGTCTAAAGTCGGAGGATTGACTTCATGGCACTGGGTTTTACCCCAAATGGCTCGGACCCTCTTTGCAGAAATGGCACGCCACCTGCTGAAAGTATTGCACAAAGCATGAACTCTATAGCTCCAGAAACAATCCTAGGTATCACTGGAAAAAATGCACCGGAAACAGAATGGCGTGAGATTCGAACCCACGACCTTTGGCTTGCAAGGCAAAGACATAACCACTTAGAGATCCACTAATACTGCATTCCAAATACTCTTCATTGTGTGAACACAGGTTCATTTTTCTGACATAAATGTACAGTGGAGACAGTGTTACAAGACTCAATAAGATGTACCAGCCTGTGACTGCTTTATCAGTCTATTATTAAAGAAGAATATCTTCTTCTTCAAACACTTCATATCGACTACTTGTTAACCAGTCTGTGTGATTTGTATGCAATCTGAGCCTAAGAACGATTGTGCGTTGTTCCAGTTATGCGCCTACCAGTAGGCCAGCACATCTTATTTCCGCGATGCTTTTCATTTACTATGGTAGCTTCCCTATGTCCTACATCAGTCGCTCTTATGATGTGCTTTGTAGGTCGCAGTGGTACTATTATTTGCTTCCCTTGAGAATAGAACAATGTAAAAACTCCTTAGCTCCTGCAACAATCCCTGGAATTATCCAAAAAATATAAATGTGCTTGTGAATGAGCAAAATCAATATAGACATTTCCATTTTGACAAACTCCTGTTGTATTGTTTGCTTGATAAAGGCCTTTTGGTCAAAACGTTGCTATGTATTGTCATTGTCTTTGTATGTTGTAAAACCACAGCACTTTGTTGTTACATGTTTCGTGAATGAGCAGCACAGCCTGAATTAGAACTCACAGCTTTCAGAATGTAAGGCAAACGGCTTATCACCATTACCACAGAGACCACTTATATTATAAATTTATAACAGACACAACCAGTAAGCTCTCTCGACAAAATTCTTTATCAAACCAAGTCAATTGTGACATTCTTGTAGGACGGATACCTATTGTTTTAAGACATCAATCATAGTATTGCAAAAGTTTTGTTAAAATAATTGAGGACCATTCTAGATTGCAAGTGATTGACTTACCTGATCATTTCAAATATTTCTGGCTTATTCTTTTCCCGGATTTTCATTCTTTCCTTCATAGCCATAATAATATTATGAGCTTTATCATCAGCACCATGTTTTGAGCTTTTCTCGGCTGCCCCTGGTTAGACAAAGGGAGAGGTAATTTAGCTCATATTCAATGTGGAAAACTGGTTAGAATTGACATTACTTCATTCAGGTTGTTTCTTAACTCTTAGTGAACCAGGGCAAATTTGTTTTTAAAATAAAAAACACCCTTTAGTGTGGCATTTGGTCCACAAGGAGTTAATATTCTCTAGCACTAGTGTTTGTTCCTACCAAGTCTTGTTGTTGATCTTATCTCCCCTTGTTACTACCGCTATTTTCTGAAGGCATTTAATCTGTTATAATTTTTCTTTTTCCATTTGCTATAAGTGTCCATTTTGACACAGATAGCACAAAGGTTCTTATATCAATAAATATACGAGTATGTCCCTGATGTTTACAACATGTGGTTCTACGTCATTCATTGGGTCCCTACATGATTGTAGTTAACAAAACACAAAGGGATCCATCCACGTGCAGATTGGATTAGGTACGTAGAGAAGGCGTAGGCTGCCAAGTCCATATTGCCAGTTAATAAATTCAACAAAAAGTTGCCAGTAGCTGTTCCGTAGCGTTCGTGTTTCAGGTATATCGTAAATAATTTCTACATAAGTTACACTTTTGTTTGTAAAGAACTCCAAATATAAGAATTTGCTCGTAAAAAAAAACAAACAAAAAAAAAAAAACAAAGATGGAATAAAGATCTTATCGTATAATGCTAGCTTTGTGTAGAAATTGCCTGTTTGCAATTGATTATGGTGTCATTTGGCTCACTTTGTTGAATCTTTGCTGTATTTCAGGTATTCATTCTTCCATCTGCTGTTATCAAGCTTCCCAAATACAAGAAGTTTTTCACTTGTCTCAAGCTATTGGTGTGCTATGCAGATATTTGTTTTGTTTTCTTCTCTTGGTATTGTCATTTCCTCATTTTTCTTCAATGTTAAATTTCATAATGCGACCTTTACATGTGTTATTTAGTTTGAAGCAAAGAATCAAGTGGTTCGGCCATCTAATGAGAATGGAACCACATTTACTACCATCACATGCCTACAATAATCGACACACAGGGCACAGAGCACGAGGCAGGCCAAGAACACGATGGATAGATAACATCTCAGAGTCCCTGCGAAAGCGTGGACTGACAACGTCAAGTGCAACACACCTGACACAAGATAGAAAACTAACTCTCCCTACGGCGCTTCACTGCAAATGTGGTTAAGATAAGATAAGATAAGATTTAGTTTGTTGATATGCTTCTTTAAGTGTTCTGTCATGGCAATTTGTTTTCCAATCCCATATAACATGCATTTTTCAATGCAAGGAAAGAACTTATATGGTTGCTAACATTGGAGCAGGTCATCATAAGGAACAAAAAACCTCAAAAACTTCTAGACCTTTGAGAGTTAGGGAAGATTATTATGCTGAAGGGAGATTATTATGTAGGGAGATTAATAGTGTAAGGAATAATGTCCTCCTGTCCATGTTGTCACCATGGAGTACTGTCCAAGTTAGCTTTTTTGAAACCTCTTTCCATACACAGTTATTTTCTCAGTTGTACACAGTTAATTCAAAGGAGGCAAAAAGAAAAAAATCATAACTACTCATCAATAAATGAACACACACACACACATATATATTATATA
Source organism: Arion vulgaris (assembly GCA_020796225.1). Classification (NCBI taxonomy): domain Eukaryota; kingdom Metazoa; phylum Mollusca; class Gastropoda; order Stylommatophora; family Arionidae; genus Arion; species Arion vulgaris. The sequence continues at coordinate 30,807,645 of CM036756.1, forward strand.
TATATATATATTATACTAATTTGAAGAAAACTGGACAACCTATTAGAATAACAAGGTTAAAATGTAGTAAAGTAAACTTGTAAAATGAAACAACTCGTATGATGCAGTTACTGCATTGAGCGTTCAATGGAATACTTTGTGCGAGTGTCCGGTGATTAGCGTAGAAAGAGTTAATTTAGCTTCTGAGAAGAAAAAAAACAGACCTAGACTCTACTTGAAAATTACTCATCGATAGTAAGATTAGCATCCTAACCATGTATAAAGCCTAATCATGTATAAAGCCTAATCATGTATAAAGCCTAGTCATGTATAAAGTCGTCATGTATAAAGTCATCATGTATAAAGCCTAATCATGTATGAAAGTTCATGTATAAAGCCTAATCATGTATAAAGCTAATCATGTATAAGCCTAATCATGTATAAAGCCTAATCATGTATAAAGCCTAATCATGTATAAAGTCTCATGTATAAACAATCATGTATAAAGCTATATGTATAAAGCTAATCATGTATAAAGCAGTCATGTATAAAGCTAATCATGTATAAAGCCTAGTCATGTATAAAGCCTAATCATGTATAAAGCCTAATCATGTATAAAGCCTAATCATGTATAAAGCCTAATAATGTATAAAGCCTAATAATGTATAAAGCCTAATCATGTATAAAGCCTAATCATGTATAAAGCCTAGTCATGTATAAAGCCTAGTCATGTATAAAGCCTAGTCATGTATAAAGCCTAATCATGTATAAAGCCTAGTCATGTATAAAGCCTAATCATGTATAAAGCCTAGTCATGTATAAAGCTAGTTATTAAAAGCTAATCTGTATAAAGCTAATCATGTATAAAGCAATCATGATATGAGAAATCATTTACATAAACATTGACAGTAATCAACTAAGATGCAGACACTCTGAAGGCAGTCCATGAGCAATCCTTGCACGAAACTCACTTGCAACACTGTCAGCCAGCCCATAAGGCTTACTTGAAACAGAGTGCAGGTGATGTTGCAGACCAGACTAGAGATTGGTGAGGGAAAGAGATTGATAAATGAGCTTAAGTTCTGTAGACATGCATTTTCTGTTTGAGAGAGGCGAAAGTATTTCATTATATGACATGCTCATATTATTACTATTGGCCCTATTATTATTATGAATATTAATATTCTTTGAATTCACTTGCCGAGTGGTTAGGAGCCAAATTTGGGGTGTAAAGAATAGAACCACTGTTACCTGCACGCATGTCGTAAGAGGCGACTAAGGAGATTTGGCTGAAATCGGATGCATGTTCCGCTAGAAAGCTAACCGAAACAAATGCTTGCAGAAAATGGATGCACCAGGCCATAAGGCGCAAAACATGGTGCAACGACCCCTCACAATGAGGAATGGGATAATGATTCTACGGTTGCCAATCTGCCTGGATATTTAACCACGCAGTAGGAATGTCAGACCACCATCACGAGGTGGAGGGTGGCCAAAACTTACTGCGGAAAGAGTCGCCAACGGAAGCAGAAGTCATAGAATTATATCTACGAACTGCCCCAGTATGCAGACTTGAGAAGAAAGAGGTGGCCCGCTTACACTAGCGTCCCAGACAAACTGTATGGTGTGGCTGATAATCTGAGGCAGACGGCTGCCTTATTAGAGAATCAAATCCCAACCTAGTGAGAATGCAGAAGAAGAAGAAATTCGCTTAAGCAAGAGGATCAAGAAATTTCCTCAACCAGATCATCTGTCTTGAGCCAGACAACTTAGTTCCTTCCTGGTCTTTTCTGCATCTTCTCTTTCTCTACCTACAGTTTGTTTCCATGTCTCTCTAGGTTGTCCCCTGCAACTCTTGCGTTCCAGATTCCATTTCAAAGCCCCATGAGGGTATCTGGTCTTCTGGATTCTTAATGTATGCCCCAACCATTTCCATCTCCTCCTTTTTACTTCATTGGTGATGCCCATGCACGAGATGATCTCAGTATTTGGTATTCTCTGGTCCCAGCGAATTCGGTAATTCTTCTAAGATGTTTTCCCTCAAAGCCTCTTATGCAGCTGTCTGTTTTTGTACTTGTTTTCCATGTCTCTGATTCATACATTAGGACTGAGCTCACATTTGATTTGTATATATTATTATTATTAACATGATTACTATTATTATTGGCACAATTAGCATTATTATTGGCATAATTATCATTATTATTTCTCAGTTATATTATTGACATGCTTACTGTATTTATTATGAACCTCATCATCATCAGGTGTCATCTACACATTGATGGTTGCCTACAAAAAACCTCCAATCCTCAGTCTCTTGCCTTGATGTTGCACTTTACCAGGATATTATTTGTCCATTTTATTGTGAAATGATTATTAATATTTAGTTTTAGTAGACATAATTTCTTGGACCTATCAACGCTTACCAACTCCTCATCATTTAGTGACTGGCGTGCAACCATAGAGGACGATACTCCAGCATTTCTTTTGGCCGCCAGGCTCTGAAACAAACAAACACAGACATACAGGAAATGATAAAAGATTAAACTACCAGACAAGACTTGCATTTTTTAAATACTGAGCACTACTCGAATGTGCCACAATGAGTGGACCCAAGTACGATTGAATATGTAAACTAGGAGAGTCGTCATTCTTATGAATGAGAGACGCTCAGAGTTTGTTTAAGTGGGGTTAATTATGCCATTTTTTTTTTTTAAAGTCTCCCACCCTCTGGCCGCAATCAGCGGACACACACTTTGTCTTGAACCAAAAGGCCAGAAGACAAGAATCGCAGTTACATTAAAATAACAGAAAGAATAGAGACACAAATTTCTCAAACTGTGTTAATCATTTACTATTTTGTAAAAGCGTGAATTAACATATGGAAAGAAACAACATGTACATATTTTTATTTGAAAGATAAAGAAACATACTTCTTTAACCAAAGACAACAAATTAATTAACATTTCCAGAAATTCTAATGAAATTTAAATCTCAATAAAATTTACATAACAAGATATCATATAGTTAACAAGTACACAAAGAAAAGTTAATCAATATTAATAATAAGAGTTTGTCATTATCTCCCCTCGTAAGAAGCTCTTCTAGATTGGAAAGATTTACTTGCAGAAAGCAGCTGTTAACTAAATTTCCCTCATCAGGTGCATGCTGGCTAGCATAGGCGATCATGGATCTCCACATATCTCTGTCTCTGATGCTTGCTATCATCTCAAATGTTGACGCTCTTCCGTGCCAAGGCCAGGCTATCCAAAATTTTCTCTCTCTCTCTTTCTCGTCTCCCCTAGATTTTACCAGTTGTTAAAACGTGTTCTAAACCTCCCTTTCTCATCACATGCCCCAAAAATGATGCCTCTTTCTTATATGTTGATGACAAGCTTTCCTTGTGTCTTGACCTCATTCAACACCTCAATTAGTCATTTTTTAGCAGTCCATGGGATTCTCTTCTTCATCTGTGAAACCACATCTATGTGCCCCCACCCCTGAGATTTTTGATCTGTTTGTTTATTGTCCATGACTCGCATCCGTATGTCAGTATTGGTTCTATGTAGCCCTGTATAACTCTCATTCTGGGTATCAACTGAATACTTGCTGCATATAATGTTTCTCATTTTGTGGAATGCTGATTTGGCCTGTCCTATTCTGCTGTTTATTTCTGATCGGTATCTACCATCTGATGTTAACTATAGTACTTTTGTCTAATAGCCTGAAGATAAAATTATTTTAAAGTGCATCAGAATTAGCAGCTAAAAATTCAACAAGGAAGAAAAAAGTCAAATATTAATGTACTATCTACATGTAACAACATTTAGTTGCTGAAGTAGAGAAAAAAGACAGAAAAGTCTAGTCTCACAAACTTTGTATAAGTAATGGTTCTTCAAAAGTTATAATGAAGTAGTGGGGTGTGAAGTGTTAAACACCTCATAGTACTAGACCATAACATTTAGAGTTAAAGAATTAGAAATAAACACACAGCAAAAAAGCATCAGAATAGCTGATTAAGTAGAGTGTTTAAACATGCATTAATAGGTGGCAGAATAAATAGTTTTTAGACATGTAGCAATAAGTGCTGGAATGGTCAAATAAGAATGTGTTTTTTTTAACAAGCAGCAATAGCTGCTAGAGTGAACAAATAAGAGTGTATCTAAACAGTTAATTAAAGAAACCATATTCATGCATTCCCATCCCTATCTGCTGGGAAGAAGCTGGAATGAATTTGTTTGAAGTGTTACCAAGTCAGTTTAGAAAACCCAACAATAATAACAATATAGTATAATATGAATGAAAATGTCCAGATGCCTTTGCAAACAATAGAAATGAAATGTTTGTTCCTTCACATTTATAAGTCTGTGGGAGGTTGATGGGCTAGTTGCTTTTCTCACTATTGGAACATCAGTTACGTGAATTGAATCAATAACCATTTTTTGTTTGTTTGATTGCAAAAGCAAACTTTCAATGTGTTGCGTGATTCCGTCCCAAGGATCATAACATTTTTGGAGGAGCAGTAGCTAGCATTGTTTCCCCATGAGCATTTCTATCTCAAGATAATTCAACATATCTGTCAACTCTGTGTGTGTGTGTTTGTGAGTAGGTCTCTGTGTGCATGTCTGTGCATGCACAGATATTAAGTATTGTTGTTATTTTACTTAACTTGTACAGTTATACAGTACATAAGGACCTACAAACAATTTCTCCATTCCGCTCTAAAATTATAAAAAGAACATGCAGCTTATCTGTGTTAACAATGACTAACTTCACTAGCACTAAATTCACATTAACAGGCTCACACAAATGTTCATCTCATATAAACAAACAGACATGCATACAGAAACACACTGACAAATTTGTACAAATAAATACACTCTCTTCGCACACAAATATAAATAAAGATTTACTCTTATTACATTCAGCATCTAAGAACAATCTTTTTATTCTCTTGTTCCATAGATCCGTATACAAAGTAGTAACTGGCCGAGAAGTCTGCTTGTGTCTTGTAAAAAAACAACAATATCTTTCCAACTTGATCAGATCATGACCATCCTTTGTAAGGTGTCCCAAGTCTGAGTCCATATTGTGCATGTATACCCTCACTGTTCTCTACAAGATTTTTCTTGGTCTTATTTTTATTAAAATCCACTACATGGTAGTTTCTGTGATGGTTTTTGAATCCCTTCTGAGCCTGTGGCCCTGTTCAACTTCAGAGTCTGTCTTTTATATCTGTGTGCATTTTCTCCTGTTTATACCTGTTAAACAGTTATTGGTTTATGACTTCACCTGAATATTCTGATAATTTTCTTTGGTAACCTTTTTGAAATAATGAGAGTGTAGATGTTTAATTTTCTGTGTTCTCAGCATTCAGATCCATACAAAAAGTACTGAAAATTGGCAGTCTCATACATCCGTAATTTGGTTTATGTTCTGTCCTAGAAAGATCTCTAAATGTTGTTTAGATTGGCAAAAGCAATTCTTGCTTTGTTGATCTTAGTGTTGATACTCTCGTTGGCTTCCCCATCGAGTGCTACTACGCTTCCAAAGTATGTGAATGTATTTGATGATATCAGCTCCTAGTTTTCAATTTTACTGGTGCAAAGATGCTTAGGTTTATCATAATAACATATCTTTTTGAAGTAATGATCGAGAGAGAGAGATATCTTTTGAAGTTGATGTTGAATCCAACTTTTCAGCTGTAACTATGCAGCCTTTCTGTTTTTACTTTGAAACATTGACTTGAGAATAAGCAGTTAATAAAATCTGATCAAGTATCTTCTTACATTAAATGCTGCTCTAGTGGATCTTCAACATCTCCTACTAGTAGTACATTATGCCAAACTGTTCATTGTAATCTCTTAATGTTTCTTTTTCTCTTGACCTTATATCAGTCCTTCTCTTTCTCATTTCCTCAATCTTTTTGTTTTAGTGCGAGTTTTGACAGAGTTAAATCAATAAGACATGAACTATCTCTGCACTCAAGTTTAGTTAAATAAATTTTGTTTCTTGCCTGATGACACACTGTCAGACTATTGCATGTCAACTTCCTGATATTCTCTTCCCTATTCTGTCTCTGTCTTCCCTTTGCTCTCCTGTCTTCCATCTCTCAAGATGGCTTTCAACGGTGAGCCTTCTTTCTTCTTCTTTGTCATCACACTGTTACAGGATTGTTGCCCGTGTTGTGGTTTTCTGTTTTAGTCTTACACTGTTCTAGTGGCTTGGGTGATAGTTATTTTTGCTCTTTGACAGGATTCTGCTATGCCATCTAACCATCTTTCTCATGGTCTTCCACGAACAATGTGTCTCTTAACATGACCAAAATACAGATGAATAGTTGTACTCAACAACTAACAAACAATTATAAAATAGTAAACTGGATAAAGACTAGCAAAGTTCAAACACAAAAAATACTGACACTAACAGCAATGTTTTAAAAAAACAAACATCCAACACTGCCATGCAGTAGTGAAAAAACTAGAACTTCTGAAAAGAACAACTTTAATAGACAGCAAATCTCTAACTTGCAGGCAAAATGTGATTTAAAAATACTATAAGAATGTGCGTATTATCAATAGTGAACGAACACTACTATGCTGGACTGAAACTGGATAAAAATAGCTAATTCAAGGACAAGAAAAAATAAAATCTAATTAGAATGTGTAAGAAAAATAACGTAAAAATACAACAGTGTTGTACATTATCAAAAAAGACAACTGCTACGATTAATTGCAACTAACAAAATCTACCTTCATCACCTGTGGATGATGTGAAAAATGCAGTACATCATTAATGTGCTAAATGATAATGTAAGGTAATTAACTCTAAGAACAAATAAGTAGTCACTGGTATAGATATTCATTCATTATTGTGACACGAGAGAGAGAGAGAGACTTGGTGAGTTGTGTGTGTTGTGTTTTTGGGTATTCATCTGTGATTGTGGTATTAGTTTGATCACAGACAATAACTCAGAGAAAGAACTAAGCAGATACCGTGGAAAAAAGAGCTAAGGAAGAGATGCTGATGATGGATAGGACACACATTGAGAAGGTAGGAAGCATTGCAAGATTGGCACTGTTTTGGAACCTGCAGGGAAAGAGTAGGGGAAGGCATTGAAATATCTGGAGAAGAGAACTGGAGACTTATATTGAAATGATAGGCAAGAGGTGGAAGGAATTGGAAGTGATGGAAAAAAGAGAGGCAGGGCTGGAAGCAGTTTGTTAAAGACCTGTGCACTGTTGGGAGTTGAAAGGTGAAGAAGGTAAAAATAGTTGTAATATTCATTTTATTATTGTTACATGATAGAGAATTGGAGAGTTTTGTGTGTGGATATCTTGTGACTGTGCTATTAGTTTAATTATGAAGATGATAACAAACTGTTACATACACACAAACTGACTAAATTTATCATGTAAAAGATACCAAAATAATTGAAAGTTAGAAAGTAGGAAGATCAGCATGTTTACCAAGTCAACTTAGTATAGATGTGAGTGGATTACAAAATTATATTTGTTCCAGAGTTAGAATACATGACAAGCATTATTATAGAAGATGAAGATATGACAAAGAAACAAATACGGTGCCAGAAAAGTACAGCAGGGACACAATAACTGACACCTCTATTCACTCATTCAAACAACCATCATGCAAATTTGATGGCAGATTATACATAGAATATTCATACCAATCATTTACTACCAATGCTAAACATGGATCCTGTCTAAGGAGATAGACAGTAAGATCATAGTGTATGAAATGAGTTACTTGAATAAATCTACCAATGCTATCAGAACTGACAGCAAAATCCTCTCTGCAATTAGTAATGTTTCATTTATATCATACCTTATAAGTTGCACGAAACCTGCAAGCAATTTTTCATACCATTCTATCCTAATAAACTTGTTCAATCTCTTCTACAGAATTGAGTTAGATATGTCTCGCTTCTCTTAGTAAAGTTTGTTTCAGGGTTTTCCTAGGATGTCCTTTCTTCTTTGAACCATTTGCAATTTCTTCAATGACTGCTTTGTGATTTGTTTTTTTAGAGTATGCCCAATATATCTCCATCTTCTCATTCTTATATCACATACATAATGGGAAATGACACACAATATAATAGTTCCACCATGTTATGAGAATGAAGTTCAATCAATTATCATTTTCTCCTGTAACAGTAGAAGATCTTGAATGAGAGAGTGAGAAAGACCAACTGGCTGCTGGATAGATAGAAACAACAAAGAAATACTACACCAAGGACTCATGACCACCACTGAAACACACTTGACCTAACAACAAGAACTTAAACTTCCCACAATGTGTCACAGGACCAGTGGTGTCAGAAGTGATAGTAAAATGTTGAATCTTGAATAATTTGTTAATATTTATTACTGTTACTTTAATTCTGTCCACTTTGTCTACAAGACATGAAAGAAAGCTGTTGAGATGTTGCACTATTTCTGTATTTGTGTGTTGTACTCACTGGATGTGAAACTAGTCATGCAATTCATAACAGAACAACAGATTAAATGGTTTGGACACCTGACAAGAATGTCCTGGTATCGTCTACCACAGAGAGCCACACAGAAAAGTATAATGAGTACAAAGCAAGAGGAAGACCACGCAAAGATAGAGCGACGGCATCAAGAACAGCCTTACGAACATGAATATCAGCTTACAAAGTGCCTTAAAACAAGCACAAACAAGATCACTACGTTTCACCCCAACACTTCTATAAAGAAATAAATGGTGGAAGAGAAGCACACGAAACGTACTCAACACTTCTATAAGAAGTAATGGTGGAAAGAAGACTCATGCAGAGATGGACACAAAATAGAGCGGTGAAAAACACTATTTATGAAGCGTACACTAAAGTCCGTTCTAGAAATCTCTTCTTATCATGACACTGTGAGGCCAAATAGGATTAGTGAAAAGAAGAAAGAATTCCCTATTTTGAATATACCAGACACCTTACTATTGTAGGCACTCCTGGGAAGCTTGATGGGCTTAACTAGCATGAGATGTCTAAAACACATCATATTTTATCTGTATAAAGAACATATTACCAGACCATACTGATAGGTACAAACAACATTTCAAAACAAATTATTCTCTCTCTCTTGCGATCCCCGCTTAGACTGACGTACCAGATTTCCTCATAAATTCTGCTGTTGTTTTTAGGGACTCCGACAAATTATCTATAGTTAATTCAGACTGAAAGAAACTACTATTACTGCCATCAATGGGAAAGGACATACTCAGGAATGATAACAAATAAACAGGCAATAAGGAAACAGGAAATATGATAGAGCTGAACAGGAAACATGATAAAGGAATCATACAATAAGAAAAAAGTTGAAAAGGTATATTATAAAAGAAGAAATGACTGGAATATTCTAACAATTGAGAAATTAGTACATTAATATTCAAGAATGCTACTTTAGTAATCTGATTGGCAGAAATACAATGATAACAACATACATCAGATGGAAAACATATTACAGAATCAAAGAATAAATTAAGAATGGTAAAAGTAGTTTTTCAGAACAATAAAAAAAAAAATTAAGAATGGTAAAAATAGTTTTTCAGGAAAAAAGAATAAAATGAAAAAGGTAAAAATAGTATTTCATAAACATAGAAAAAATGAATCAGGTAAACAAAAAAACAATTCAGAAAATTAAGACAAACTTGTACCACAAGACCTTTGGATTAATTTAAAAAAAAAATATTTGTTTAAAGCTGTGTTATATATGACAACCTTGTTATATAGAAGTGAATCATGGAGATATATATATATATATATAATAACAGGCTAGATTATACAGATGTAGTTTTAATACAGGAATGTTAAAGTATACCATGCACAAGTTAACATGATGAAAATATGTAAAAAAAGGAAATTTATTTCACAGATCAGAAAGAAGAGTTGATGATATTGTCATAAATGCTAAGAGAATGGATGGACACATTATGAAAACTGGCAAAATGAATGGAAGCACAGATAAAAAAATACCCCAAAACCTGTTTTTAGTGCCTGTGTTACCGTGTTTTTAGAGTAGTGTAGGACATGTTGGAACATGAGCATGAGAAATTTAATGGTAACATAGATGATATGACGTACATTAAAAAGAATATAGATAGTTAGCAAAGATTGTCTTGTTCTGAAACTGACAAGAAAAGAAGAACAGAGAAAGGCAAAAAAACATAGAAAGTGAGATGAAATGGATAATAGAGTGACTGAAAAGACCTAGGAAGGATGCCACAAGGTAGAAATGAATGGTAAATGTTTGTTGAGGACCTATGCTCCAGAGGGAGTTGAAAGGTTTATGTCATGTTCATGTTGACTTTCTGACTTCTGTGAAGCTGGTACATTGTTCATTCTCGTGTTTGTATAAATAAGTTACAGGTCTCGACAAGTCATATGTAACTGGTTCACAGAAACTATTCTGAGATGTCAGAATTACACTACTGATGAGCCTATGTAGGATGGGGGACAAGAACTGAGAGATCAATACAAATATGTGCACAATAACTCGAGATAGGAATCTACAGCCATTAGGACTGAGAGAGTAGATCCAAAAAAAACCCTAGAAGAATGGCATAGAAAGCATCAGTTGTGGTCCTATGCTAGGGAAACAAAATGAACAGATATTGATATACTGCAGAAAAAGCACTATGTGCTGATCCAGAAACTACCTAAAAATCATGGATCAGTCTCGCGATGGATCTGCAACGATGCAATAAACGTGAGGGCTGGATCATAGTCATATCCCAACAATCACAATCGAAACAAAGTACATGCCAACTGGTAACATTTTGTTCAAACTCACAGAGGCTCAAGCACTACTACAGGCCGCAATCATGATCAATAATTCCAACTCTGACTGTCAACAAGTGGTATTTTCACAGGCGCTATCTGTTTTGCAAGCCTACAGAGTAACCATCCATCCCTGAAAAGGCTCAGCAAGATCTCTACCAACAAAGAGTTACACTTCAGTGGGTACCATCACACTGCGGAGTGCCAGGTAACAGAAGGCAGACAAACTTCTAAAAGGGCAGAATGTGAACAAATAGATAATGAAATCACATACTTTGAAAAAAGAGCTATCATGGACATTAGAAAGAACCTCACCATCCAACGATGACTACCACACACTGACCGACAGGACAGACTATCATCTTCCGACTCAGGATAGTCTAACAGACTGAACAAACACCTCCACAGGCTGCGTGTCCCCAACCCTCTGTGCCCGTGGCTGCTGAACAAACCACAGAACATGTCCTGCAAGACTGCCCCTGTATGTCCTCCCAAGAAAGGAATGCTGGCCCTACAAAACAACACTACATTCAAAACTACATGGCACTAGAGATGAGCTCCAGACTACAGTCGATTTCATCATAAGAACGTATCTAACGGTATAATCATCAAAAAAGCAATCGCAAAGAAGAAGAAGAACAGATATTGATAATGAATGATTACAAGATATTTACTTACAAGTCACTAACAAGGTATGCTCTTTCTTCTTGGCTTGATCTCAGGCATGCTGTCTATACTTGTGTAGAAAGGATTATACTGTGGGGGGCTGAAAGACAAACATAGTGCTTATTACTGATAGGAATCCTTACTGTGAGAGTCTGTAAGTTAAGCGGTAGTGAGCTTGATCGCCAGCCAAGCGTACCTGGTTCGAACTCCATGGTGGGCAAGTTTTGAAACAAATGAATTCCCTTGGATTTTTATGAACAATAAAAATTGACCTCACCGCTCAGAAAGCAATGGCAAACTACTGAATGTATAAATGGTGCCTAGAAAATCGGCAACTTGTCTACTGTTGACTGTTGTTGATGGCTAAGTCCTGTAAAGGATATGCCACGGTTTTCATTCAATCCTTACTGTACACATTATGTACATGGCTCATTGGATATATTTATGTATGGTGTGCATTGTTGTTGACTATCATTTACTGTTTGATGTTCTGACTGAGAAATAGAAATCAGATGTTAAAAGTTAAACCTACTTATATATACCAACTGTCACCTATTTAGGACTTAAAATATACTCACGACTCATAGCAACAGATCTGAATGTCATAAATGATACCTAAATCACTTGTCTATTGACAGTATTTATAGCAACAGATCATGAATATCCATTTATTAATCTACTACACTATGCTATCAGTATTTTCATAGATTATGATATGTCATATTGATACTACACTACTGTTTCAGTTCTACTAGAACAGATCATGAAAGTCATATTGATACCTACACTATTATAGTATTCAAGCACAGATCTGAATATCTATATTATACTTGACACTATACTATCACATCTCATTGCAACAGATCATGAATATCATATTCAACCTACACTATGCTATCAGTATTTTCATTGCAACAGATCATGAATATCATATTCATATCTACACTATGCTATAAGTATCTCATTGCAACAGATCATGAATATCATATTCATACCTACACTATGCTATAAGTATCTCATGCAAAGATCATGAATATCATATTATACCTACACTATGCTAAGTATCTCATTGCAACAGATCATGAATATCATATTCATACATACACTATGCTATAAGTATCTCATTGCAACAGATCATGAATATCATATTCATACCTACACTATGCTATTAGTATCTCATTGCAACAGATCATGAATATCATATTCATACATACACTATGCTATAAGTATCTCATTGCAACAGATCATGAATATCATATTCATACCTACACTATGCTATAAGTATCTCATTGCAACAGATCATGAATATCATATTCATATCTACACTATGCTATCAGTATCTCATTGCAACAGATCATGAATATCATATTCATATCTACACTATGCTATAAGTATCTCATCTGGACATTATATAAATCACAAATTCACAAAATTTGGGGTCTCTATGACAAAGTGGTTAAGAAGTTTGCCTGTTGTTCAGAAAGTTGTGGGTTCCAATCCTGACCAAACTACAAGTGGATTCTTTTCATACCTATGATTGTTGCTGGAGCTATGGAGTTCATGCTCTGTGCAAGACTCTCCGTAGAAGGCATGCAATTTCTACCAACAGGGACGGAGCTAAATGAGAAAACCCGGTGTAGTGAAGTCAATTCTTTGTCTTTAGACCCTTTAGAACAAGCAAAATCAACACATGCAAAATGAAATGCCTGAAAAATGGGTACCTGTGTCAGAAGTAAAACTATAAGTCATAGGGTAGGAACAACACACTGTGCTACCTTCATCGAGAAACCAGATTGAGTGGTTTGGTCATCTCGTTAGAATGCAAAAACATCAAATACCTGCTTAGGCGCTATACCAAATTCAGTTCTGATACAAGAGCGAGAAGGCATCCTAGAGGAAAGTGGATCATGTAATAGAGACATACTACAGTCACACAGAGTGCTGGAGCACCAAACTATTCCTTCCCACAACGTTTAGCTGAAAAAATGGAGGCAAAAATAGAGAGTGTTTTGTTTATATTCATATTTTGTCATACAACTGCACATCCCTTTACCTTGTGATCTTCTTCATTTCCTTATTATCTAGTTTTGACAACAAATCTGAACAAAAACGAAACAAAATGAAAAATATCATCACTATGTTTCATGTCTAAGTAATTATCTAATTTTAAAGCATTTCAGAACTTCTTTTTCTTTTACCATTAAACAGGTCTATAGGCATACAATTTCTCAATCTTCTTTTCTAAACATGAAAAACTTTGAATTGTATCTTTTTGTTTTTCTTAGAAATGAATTTTAAAATACAATTGTTCTGTTTAAAAAAAAACGACATTTCTCTTAATTAAACTCCCCCAAAATAGTTAAAAGATATATTCATATTTCAAGCAGCAAACAAAGTTGTTCTGTGTAACTGGGGATGAAATTTGTATCACCCTACTTCTCTGTGCAATAATGTTTCTATCATATTACATGTATTCAAAACTAGTAGATTTCCCTTGCATTTAACCAAAAATAAACATGTATAGCGATGGCAGCAAACAGCAACAGTTCAATTATAGATAAGTTTAGAAAGTTATGGAAATGAAAAATCTGGGTTTGAAGACATGGTGAATAATAGTTCTGATTATGATTCAGCATAGAAATCATGATGAAGATCAGGGCGGCTCATGCATTGAGGGCCAGTGGAGCCCTGCCCCCAATAATCGAAAGGAGAATAACTTCCCGGAATAAACAAATAATAGTCAAAACGCCATGATTTTTCCGAAAATCTGTGTCTGGCATCACCAAGAAAACTGACCACGAGCCGCCAATGACGAAGATTATATTTCACACACTTGAATGCCCACGGGAACAGGCAACATAGCACAGTCTGGGAAAAGTGAAAAGGAATGGAAGTGAGGAGGATTCCCAAGAGTAGTAGTAGTAGTGTAATTGGTAGATGCACTTTATATGAGATTTACTTGTACAACAGACAAACAACAACTCCAAGTGTTGTTCTAGAGCAAATTGATTTGATTATTCACCACTTACAAATACATATGCTAGCTATGTCTGTGTTACTTCTCCCAGTCAGCGTCGTTGTCGCTTCTTTACCAAAGTAACAAGGTTCTGATAGTTTGTTATCTTGAGTTCTCTTTGCTAGGGAAAGCGAACCAGAATGAAATGATACCATGTAGATCACATGCAGAATGTCAGGGCTATAGAAAGTGAACCAAAATGAAATGATACCATGTAGATCACATGCAGAATGTCAAGGGCTATAAGAAAGTGAACCAAAATGAAATGATACCATGTAGATCACATGCAGAATGTCAAGGGCTATAAGAAAGTGAACAAATGAATGATACCATGTAGATCACATGCAGAATGTCAAGGGCTATAAGAAAGTGAACCAAAATGAAATGATACCATGTAGATCACATGCAGAATGTCAAGGGCTATAAGAAAGTGAACCAGAATGAAATGATACCATGTAGATCACATGCAGAATGTCAAGGGCTATAAGAAAGTGAACCAGAATGAAATGATACCATGTAGATCACATGCAGAATGTCAAGGGCTATAAGAAAGTGAATCAGAATGAAATGATACCATGTAGATCACATGCAGAATGTCAAGGGCTATAAGAAAGTGAACCAAATTAAATAACACATGTAGATCCATGCAGAATGTCAAGGGCTATAAGAAAGTGAATCAGAATAAATAACCATTAGATCACATGCAGAATGTCAAGGGCTATAAGAAAGTGAATCAGAATGAAATGATACCATGTAGATCACATGCAGAATGTCAAGGGCTATAAGAAAGTGAACCAAATAAATGATACCATGTAGATCACATCAGAATGTCAGGCTATAGAAAGTGAACCAGAATAAATGATACATGTAGATCACATGCAGATGTCAGGCTATAGAAAGTGAACCAAAATGAAATGTCATGTAGATGTGCAGAAGTCAGGCTATAAGAAAGTGAATCAGATAATTCTTAGACTCCATCAATTGTCTAGTGTATAAGAAATGATCGTGAACATTCCATGTATGTCTTACTCGAACTGTTCTATGCTATAAGAAAGTGAACCAGAATGAAATGATACCATTAGATCACATGCAGAATGTCACGGGCTATAAGAAAGTGAATCAGAATGAAATGATACCATGTAGATCACATGCAGAATGTCAAGGGCTATAAGAAAGTGAATCAGAATGAAATGATACCATGTAGATCACATGCAGAATGTCACGGGCTATAAGAAAGTGAACCAGAATGAAATGATACCATGTAGATCGCATGCAGAATGTCAAGGGCTATAAGAAAGTGAACCAGAATCAAATGTCTAGTCACTCATGTCGTGAAGAATGAGTTCCATTGTTGATCAATGCTTGTAGAGGTTGTTGTGAAATCCATTTGTCATAGTATACTAGAATTAATTTCTTTAGACTTTCACATTTCTAGTGTTATGAAACTGCTCTAGCATTATGTATTCTTACTCTGATCTTTCTATCTATTCCTTCCACTTTGTCTATGTTGCTGCATAAGTACATGCATGATTCTAGTTCTTGAAGTAGGGTTTCGACCAAGGAGATCGAATTGCCGTTCGCTTAGTTAAATCATCATTTGTATATTCCCTTATGAATGTTTAGCTCTAGTTGTTGTGACCCCAGATAAAGTGTGTTTAGTTTATCTTGCATCTGGTAACGCGGATGGGACAGAAGGGCCATATCATCAACTAAGTCCAGATCGTCTAGCTGTTCTATTATTGGCATAGTCCATTAAATTATATTACTGGTGGTAGTTACTTCTTCTTCTTCTTTGCGTTCGTTCTTTGTGACCAATTTTAATAACTCTTTGAGATATGTTTGATCTTTGCCAAGAGCGTGTATACGTTGCACATTGGTTTGGTAGGTGCCTAAACGCATAGACTTCTACGCGTTTAGGATACGTGCATCCAATTTCACCCAAATCTCCTTAGTCGTCTCTTACGACATGCATGGCAGGTAACAGTGGCTCTATTCTTTACACCCCAAATGTGGTCCCCGGTAACCACTCGGGCGGTGACAACATTCGCCAAGCGTCCGTATGAGCTCTGGGGAAGCAGTTTTCATTATAGCCTTCACAGTGGTTGGTTTTGCCTTGCCTAAGAATCGCAGCATTTCACAGTGTTGTTTCACATTCTCGGCCATGTCTTTTACTTGGGGACGTAAACAACTTGTGTCTGGTCAGGAAATATATCGCCACGCAACCTCAACTGATCAGGTGTTTCTTGTCGAAGGTCGAATAACAAATAACCATGTGGTGACGATGTAGCGTCTTTAAAACTTTCTTGGACATACGATACCCGCCCAGGGTACATCTGCTTGGCCAGATTGGTAATCTGCGAGCCGTCTGGCGGGTTTTAAAAAACACTATGAATGCGAATTTAGACTAATGGTCCGTTGTTCTTTTATTTTTTCCAAATAAGTATTGTACAATATACATAACGCTAATGTTGCGATGGTGACTATCTTTAGCAAATAATTTAGTTACTCTATCGTCTGTCTCAGACATTAGATTGTCTATGACAACTAGCAGGCGCCTATCCCCTCGTCATTGGTCCATGTCTGGCAGCCCTTCGATAAATTGGACACCCTTCATATTTTCGTAGACTGGCTACCATTCTCCGTAACACCATATAATCTCATCTGGAGTTTTGACCATGTCTGGTAGATTGGTCAAAAACTTGCGCACAAAAACGGTTTTAGCACTACCGGTTGGGCCAGCTATAAATGCATGTTTCTACCTAGGGTCCATATCTAGTTAATGTTAACTTATATACACACGAACCTCTTTATATATCATATGACGGTTTTCCTATCGTTAGTAGTATACCCGCACACCCTACTAATTACAGATGTTGACAACAAAGTTTCACTTTTAATTTCCTACTATTATATCCTAATTTTATATATATATATAATAAATATATATATATATATATATATATATATATATATATATATATAACACAATAATAAATATAGTATATTACGCTAAATATGGTTATTTATATACAGGGTGTTCAAGATAAAAGTAGCCCGATTGGCAAATCAAAAGTTGCCAGTTACGCATAGCGTTTTGTCTATTTACTACTTAAACCGGTTCTTATTAGCGAATAATACTTGGTCACATTTATTCATTGCCCCTTCCCGTAATATAATTATGCACCCATTACAAAACGACTAGCTCACTTGACGTATATTACGTCATAATTGAACCTTCTCATTGTCATAAACATATGCCAGATTGACAGGCTACTTTTATCTTGAACACACTGTATAAATATATATATATGTTTGTATATATATATATATATATATATATATATATATATATATATATATATATATATATATATATGTATAAACATGTATACAGGTCTCTCTCTCTTGCTCTCTCTCTCTCTATATATATATATATAATTCAGCTATCTTAAATAGATTTGGTAAGACCTTGCAAAGCTAAGAATAGCACTTTCTAAAATGTTGATCTAAACACACACACACTCTTTCCTATAGGTGAATACTATCACAAACTATAACATACCAAAATCATATTTCCTTCCCCTTTACCGCATCCCCCCTCCATTTTTATAAACCTACCTGACTATACAACCTCGCATACACGCTCATACACACAAAATATGTTCCTCTTTTAAACTAATTTCATCATTGCTAAAAATAGAACACAAAGAACGACCATAGCCAAGCACATAAGAAGTCATAATAATATACATTAAAAAAAATATTACGTCATATCTAAACATAGATTATAATAAACAAAAAATATAACCACTAACAATTTTGTATTGATTTTTTCTATTTTCCTGTTGAAAATAAAATTTAAAAAATTATCAATTTAAAAAAAAGTATATATATATATATATATATATATATATATATATATATATTACTATATATAATACCTATTTATTTTACATTTTTATCTCCTTAGTAAATCATAAGTTATCTTCCCATTTTTAAACTAATGGTTATCTCCCCTATATAAACCTATTACTACTACAAGCCCTAGGACTAAATCATGCATTGGCTTTGCTCATATCGACTCCTATAGTAATAGCAACTATCGTCTACGGACCTTATTTGCCACCTAAGTTGTACATTATATACTATTGTTATATACTGGAAGTGCTATTATACAGAAGTGAATGCTGGAAAATGACCCAACACAAAATACACAAGTTGGAGACATTTCAGAATAAATGCTTAAGAAGAATAATGTAAATTTTCTGGCCAAATACCATAGAAATGAGGAGCTTTTGAAACGAACAGGGAGCATCCTTGTAGACCATCATTAAGATACGAAGATGGAGGTGGTTTGGACATGAATGTCGTATGAAAGTGCGGACATTGGCTAGGACAGCTCTCAGATGGACAGCGGATGGGAAGAGAAAGCCTGGACATCCGAAGGAAACGTGGAGAAGAACGGTGACGAGAGAGTTGAAGGAGTGTGGCTTGACTTGGGAGACGGTTGGTAGAAAGGCAACAGAAAGGCAACAGAAAGGCAACGGTGAAAGTCTCTTGTGGATGCGTCAATCAGGACTCGAAGAGGATATAGAGATATAGAAGAATAACAAAGATGATATAAGGTATACCTGTCACACCGTGTTCAGATTTCACTAGTGTGTTCAAGTTCAGCAGGTAAAACAGAACAATTGGCAGTTAAAAATGGATAACAATAGTTTGAATAGACGCCCCCACCGAGTGGTTCCCGAGGCCCAAATTTGGGGTGTAAAGAATAGAACCACTGTTACCTGCCACGCATATCGTAAGAGGCGACTGAGGAGGTTTGGCTGAAATCGCATGTACATGTCCTAAACTTGTAGAAGTCTATGCGTTAGGGGCCTACCAAACCAATGTGTAACGTATACACGTTCTTGGCAACGATCAATCATATCACAAGAGTGATTAAATTGGTGGTCAAGAACGAACGAAGAAGAAGAACAACCGCCACGAGACAACATTCATTTATGACAAACTAAGAATAAAATCCCTAAATATTTTCACCATCCTCAAAATGGGGTGTCATTCGCGTGCTACATGGTTCGTGCACTGTCACTGAGTTTTTTATGTGTGAAAAAGAGATCGAAACACAACTGGTTATAAATCTAAGTGCAAGTATGATGATTCAATCAATCAATCAATCAATCAATCAATCAATCAATCAACTAACCAAGGGAGACATACTGTAGTTTTGAAGTGATCGTCTGGTATCTGAAGACGGATCTACATTGTGATTGAAGAAATATGTAATCATACATTGCACAAGAAGGACTAAGCACACGAGGGGTAAAATACCAGCGAACATTTGAACCAGGGAATAGAAAGGAGGCGAGATAAAGATATACACAATCGCTGGAAGGAGCTCAGAAACAGCTAAAGATTGAAGAAAAAAACCTTGTAATTTGAAATTCACCCAGCGAGCCACCAGGAACCATCAGCAATATTAACTTAGCCATATGCAAATAAACAGAACACATACATGCATGTACGAGTTCTATAAAACCAAATGAATAATGAATAACCAAAACATAAGGACTACGAACTTACCCGCCATTGGCGTGGGACCAGGCCTTGTATCTGTAGCCACCCTCTGGACCCATAACTGAACCAGACTGTGGAAGTATACCAACAAAGATGGATATCTTACTTAACAAAGTGTTTGTTGATTATCTCTAGTTCAAATAATTACTTGTTTATGAACAAAATAATCTATTTAACAACATGAAAACTGGATAACAACAACACGAAAACTGGGTAACAACAACACGAAAACTGGTAACAACAAACATGAAAACTGGGTAACAACATGAAAACTGGGTAACAACAACATGAAAACTGGGTAACAACAACACGAAAACTGGGTAACAACAACACGAAAACTGGGTAACAACAACATGAAAACTGGGTAACAACAACATGAAAACTGGGTAACAACAACATGAAAACTGGGTAACAACAACACGAAAACTGGGTAACAACAACACGAAAACTGGGTAACAACAACATGAAAACTGGGTAACAACAACATGAAAACTGGGTAACAACAACATGAAAACACAACGGCATTAGTGAAAACATGTAAGATATCAAAGAAGATAGTAGAAGCCATATTGCAGAAGTTGATAATATTAGTACATGTCTATACTCTACATAAAACATGTAAGATATCAAAGAAGATAGTACAAGCCATATTGCAGAAGTTGATAACATTAGTACATGTCTATACTCTACATAAAACATGTAAGATATCAAAGAAGATAGTAGAAGCCATATTGCAGAAGTTGATAATATTAGTACATGTCTATACTCTACATAAAACATGTAAGATATCAAAGAAGATAGTAGAAGCCATATTGCAGAAGTTGA
The DNA here is from genome assembly GCA_020796225.1 of Arion vulgaris. NCBI lineage: Eukaryota > Metazoa > Mollusca > Gastropoda > Stylommatophora > Arionidae > Arion > Arion vulgaris. The sequence goes on from CM036756.1 coordinate 30,828,524, forward strand.
TAACATTAGTACATGTCTATACTCTACATAAAACATGTAAGATATCAAAGAAGATAGTAGAAGCCATATTGCAGAAGTTGATAATATTAGTACATGTCTATACTCTACATAAAACATGTAAGATATCAAAGAAGATAGTAGAAGCCATATTGCAGAAGTTGATAACATTAGTACATGTCTATACTCTACATAAAACATGTAAGATATCAAAGAAGATAGTACAAGCCATATTGCAGAAGTTGATAACATTAGTACATGTCTATACTCTACATAAAACATGTAAGATATCAAAGAAGATAGTAGAAGCCATATTGCAGAAGTTGATAACATTAGTACATGTCTATACTCTACATAAAACATGTAAGATATCAAAGAAGATAGTAGAAGCCATATTGCAGAAGTTGATAACATTAGTACATGTCTATACTCTACATAAAACATGTAAGATATCAAAGAAGATAGTAGAAGCCATATTGCAGAAGTTGATAACATTAGTACATGTCTATACTCTACATAAAACATGTAAGATATCAAAGAAGATAGTAGAAGCCATATTGCAGAAGTTGATAACATTAGTACATGTCTATACTCTACATAAAACATGTAAGATATCAAAGAAGATAGTACAAGCCATATTGCAGAAGTTGATAACATTAGTACATGTCTATACTCTACATAAAACATGTAAGATATCAAAGAAGATAGTAGAAGCCATATTGCAGAAGTTGATAACATTAGTACATGTCTATACTCTACATAAAACATGTAAGATATCAAAGAAGATAGTACAAGCCATATTGCAGAAGTTGATAACATTAGTACATGTCTATACTCTACATAAAACATGTAAGATATCAAAGAAGATAGTACAAGCCATATTGCAGAAGTTGATAACATTAGTACATGTCTATACTCTACATAAAACATGTAAGATATCAAAGAAGATAGTAGAAGCCATATTGCAGAAGTTGATAACATTAGTACATGTCTATACTCTACATAAAACATGTAAGATATCAAAGAAGATAGTAGAAGCCATATTGCAGAAGTTGATAACATTAGTACATGTCTATACTCTACATAAAACATGTAAGATATCAAAGAAGATAGTAGAAGCCATATTGCAGAAGTTGATAACATTAGTACATGTCTATACTCTACATAAAACATGTAAGATATCAAAGAAGATAGTAGAAGCCATATTGCAGAAGTTGATAACATTAGTACATGTCTATACTCTACATAAAACATGTAAGATATCAAAGAAGATAGTACAAGCCATATTGCAGAAGTTGATAACATTAGTACATGTCTATACTCTACATAAAACATGTAAGATATCAAAGAAGATAGTAGAAGCCATATTGCAGAAGTTGATAACATTAGTACATGTCTATACTCTACATAAAACATGTAAGATATCAAAGAAGATAGTACAAGCCATATTGCAGAAGTTGATAACATTAGTACATGTCTATACTCTACATAAAACATGTAAGATATCAAAGAAGATAGTACAAGCCATATTGCAGAAGTTGATAACATTAGTACATGTCTATACTCTACATAAAACATGTAAGATATCAAAGAAGATAGTAGAAGCCATATTGCAGAAGTTGATAACATTAGTACATGTCTATACTCTACATAAAACATGTAAGATATCAAAGAAGATAGTAGAAGCCATATTGCAGAAGTTGATAATATTAGTACATGTCTATACTCTACATAAAACATGTAAGATATCAAAGAAGATAGTACAAGCCATATTGCAGAAGTTGATAACATTAGTACATGTCTATACTCTACATAAAACATGTAAGATATCAAAGAAGATAGTAGAAGCCATATTGCAGAAGTTGATAACATTAGTACATGTCTATACTCTACATAAAACATGTAAGATATCAAAGAAGATAGTACAAGCCATATTGCAGAAGTTGATAACATTAGTACATGTCTATACTCTACATAAAACATGTAAGATATCAAAGAAGATAGTAGAAGCCATATTGCAGAAGTTGATAACATTAGTACATGTCTATACTCTACATAAAACATGTAAGATATCAAAGAAGATAGTAGAAGCCATATTGCAGAAGTTGATAACATTAGTACATGTCTATACTCTACATAAAACATGTAAGATATCAAAGAAGATAGTAGAAGCCATATTGCAGAAGTTGATAACATTAGTACATGTCTATACTCTACATAAAACATGTAAGATATCAAAGAAGATAGTAGAAGCCATATTGCAGAAGTTGATAACATTAGTACATGTCTATACTCTACATAAAACATGTAAGATATCAAAGAAGATAGTAGAAGCCATATTGCAGAAGTTGATAACATTAGTACATGTCTATACTCTACATAAAACATGTAAGATATCAAAGAAGATAGTAGAAGCCATATTGCAGAAGTTGATAACATTAGTACATGTCTATACTCTACATAAAACATGTAAGATATCAAAGAAGATAGTAGAAGCCATATTGCAGAAGTTGATAACATTAGTACATGTCTATACTCTACATAAAACATGTAAGATATCAAAGAAGATAGTAGAAGCCATATTGCAGAAGTTGATAACATTAGTACATGTCTATACTCTACATAAAACATGTAAGATATCAAAGAAGATAGTAGAAGCCATATTGCAGAAGTTGATAATATTAGTACATGTCTATACTCTACATAAAACATGTAAGATATCAAAGAAGATAGTAGAAGCCATATTGCAGAAGTTGATAACATTAGTACATGTCTATACTCTACATAAAACATGTAAGATATCAAAGAAGATAGTAGAAGCCATATTGCAGAAGTTGATAACATTAGTACATGTCTATACTCTACATAAAACATGTAAGATATCAAAGAAGATAGTAGAAGCCATATTGCAGAAGTTGATAACATTAGTACATGTCTATACTCTACATAAAACATGTAAGATATCAAAGAAGATAGTAGAAGCCATATTGCAGAAGTTGATAACATTAGTACATGTCTATACTCTACATAAAACATGTAAGATATCAAAGAAGATAGTAGAAGCCATATTGCAGAAGTTGATAACATTAGTACATGTCTATACTCTACATAAAACATGTAAGATATCAAAGAAGATAGTACAAGCCATATTGCAGAAGTTGATAATATTAGTACATGTCTATACTCTACATAAAACATGTAAGATATCAAAGAAGATAGTACAAGCCATATTGCAGAAGTTGATAACATTAGTACATGTCTATACTCTACATAAAACATGTAAGATATCAAAGAAGATAGTAGAAGCCATATTGCAGAAGTTGATAACATTAGTACATGTCTATACTCTACATAAAACATGTAAGATATCAAAGAAGATAGTAGAAGCCATATTGCAGAAGTTGATAACATTAGTACATGTCTATACTCTACATAAAACATGTAAGATATCAAAGAAGATAGTAGAAGCCATATTGCAGAAGTTGATAACATTAGTACATGTCTATACTCTACATAAAACATGTAAGATATCAAAGAAGATAGTAGAAGCCATATTGCAGAAGTTGATAACATTAGTACATGTCTATACTCTACATAAAACATGTAAGATATCAAAGAAGATAGTAGAAGCCATATTGCAGAAGTTGATAACATTAGTACATGTCTATACTCTACATAAAACATGTAAGATATCAAAGAAGATAGTAGAAGCCATATTGCAGAAGTTGATAACATTAGTACATGTCTATACTCTACATAAAACATGTAAGATATCAAAGAAGATAGTAGAAGCCATATTGCAGAAGTTGATAACATTAGTACATGTCTATACTCTACATAAAACATGTAAGATATCAAAGAAGATAGTAGAAGCCATATTGCAGAAGTTGATAACATTAGTACATGTCTATACTCTACATAAAACATGTAAGATATCAAAGAAGATAGTAGAAGCCATATTGCAGAAGTTGATAACATTAGTACATGTCTATACTCTACATAAAACATGTAAGATATCAAAGAAGATAGTAGAAGCCATATTGCAGAAGTTGATAACATTAGTACATGTCTATACTCTACATAAAACATGTAAGATATCAAAGAAGATAATAGAAGCCATATTGCAGAAGTTGATAATATTAGTACATGTCTATACTCTACATAAAACATGTAAGATATCAAAGAAGATAATATTAGTACATGTCTATACTCTACATAAAACATGTAAGATATCAAAGAAGATAATATTAGTACATGTCTATACTCTACATAAAACATGTAAGATATCAAAGAAGATAACATTAGTACATGTCTATACTCTACATAAAACATGTAAGATATCAAAGAAGATAACATTAGTACATGTCTATACTCTACATAAAACATGTAAGATATCAAAGAAGATAACATTAGTACATGTCTATACTCTACATAAAACATGTAAGATATCAAAGAAGATAACATTAGTACATGTCTATACTCTACATAAAACATGTAAGATATCAAAGAAGATAACATTAGTACATGTCTATACTCTACATAAAACATGTAAGATATCAAAGAAGATAACATTAGTACATGTCTATACTCTACATAAAACATGTAAGATATCAAAGAAGATAACATTAGTACATGTCTATACTCTACATAAAACATGTAAGATATCAAAGAAGATAACATTAGTACATGTCTATACTCTACATAAAACATGTAAGATATCAAAGAAGATAACATTAGTACATGTCTATACTCTACATAAAACATGTAAGATATCAAAGAAGATAACATTAGTACATGTCTATACTCTACATAAAACATGTAAGATATCAAAGAAGATAACATTAGTACATGTCTATACTCTACATAAAAACGGAACATTCTATTTACGTGTATTCCTAACTAGGATATAGTTACTTATCAAATAGCTTGTCCTGAGCAGAAAGTTGCTACTCTAACAATCCTCCTGAATTTCTCTCTCTCATAGGTCAGATGTCTTGCCTCTGCAACCGTCATGCTGAAATCATGAGTTATATCATGAATCCATCTTCTCCATGGTCTTTCTCTTCTCCTCTTTCTGGGATAACTCCTTCTATAATGGTCTTATCCAAACAATCATGTCTCTTTTCATGTCCAAAATACTTCAATTTTCTTATCTGCAGCATCAGCCAGTTCTCTTCTTTCTCCATGATATACGGAGAACTCTTCTGTAACACTTATATTCAAAGAACATACATGTTTTCCACTGACTTGTTAAATGTCCATGCTTCATATCCATACGTTGCTACTGGGATCTAGTTATGAAGCTATTTTAATCTGTTAAATGCTGCTTGTCCTAACTGTCGCCACTAAGTGTACACGCTTTTTTTAAGTGTACACAATAAACCGGTACACATACACATAATACTTCTTTTTTTTTTAAATTTCTGTTTTATGTTTCAGCGCTGACAGTATGCGAAGAGTTCTGGCGAGTACACTCAAATGTGCCTCGTATATGCTGTTTCCTACCGCCTCACATATTTCTATGGTTGATCGTTTGCGTGGGCGACATTGAAACCATTGTATCTAAATAGCAGTGCTCGCTGTGGTGTGCTGTTGGATGGTTCGGGTAGCCATTTGCAGTTGGGTAGACTAGTCAACTAACTGAATAAGAAAATGTACATATTCGTCTGACTGCTACTGGGACATGTTTATGGGATATGTGCGATCCTTAGAAACAACAAGATGGACTCCACAGCGGTCGATATCAGTATTAACCCTTTGACCCCGTTATTTTTCTACCTCCAGACGCATTTAAATTGCAATGTATACTAAACTGGTCGGTGAACTGGCTTTGCGCCATCTTAAAAAATTCAGCCAGCCAGTATATCAGCTCAGTAAGGCGAAAGAGTTAATAACGACATGATCAGGAATATTAGCCCTTGCCCAATATAAGGAGACACTTTATGACGCAGATTCTGTATCGTTAATTTTATCAACACTGATTCTGCCATTGTTACTATCAACATAGATAGTCGCTAAGACAGTCATACCATCGTGATCTTGTAAATAATTACACAAATTGTTAAGCGCACACGCCAAGCCAAAAAAATATACATCAAAACCACACACACACACACACACACACACACACACAAGGATTTCCGCTAAGTGTTTATAGTTCATCATATCTAATACAAAGATGTCGCTAAACAAAACCATAAATATAATAGAAAACAATACATCTGGAGATATACTTCCCCAGACATAATATCACAACTAAGTTAAAGGGTCTGATGCCGAAGGATTGACTTCCCTTGCACCGTATTTTACCCCATATGGCTCAGTTTCCCCCTCCAGAAATGGCACCCACTCGCAAGTATTGCACAAACACGAACTCCGTAGCTCCGGCAACAATCATAGGGTCTCCGGAAAAAATTCACTCGTGAACAGAACGGGGCGGGCCGTATTTGAACCCACGACTTTCGAATCGCAAGGCGAGGATTTAACCACTTGCTAGACATGCCATAAAAACATAAGTTAATAAATTATTCAATCAAACAGCATCATCTAGTTAGTTATGCTAATTTAAACATTAATATTAAAATATATCTTCGCTATTCTTCTCAAATCTGTTTGTCTCACACTGTCAGGATTACAAGAACTAATAAGTTGCCCTTGTGTCTTTCACAGCCTCTGTTATTTCTGTGGTACACCTTCATGTTTTGGTGGTATAAAAAAAAACGTAGTAAAATAAATCAATATCTACATACTGCCCCTCCTCTTTATTTTTATGTATTAAAAGGGAAAATCAAGGTTCTTCGGCATATAATGTGAAAAAGTTTAGAGCATTTGGTAAACAGATAAAATTCAGGGGGAAAGGGGAGATCGCGTAAGACTGAGAGAAGATGCAGGATAGCCTGACATCAGGGTTCGACAGAAGATCGACGTCAGAACTGATTACATGCACAAAGCAAAAGAGTTGTGGAAGACCCGATCGCCTACGCCGACAGGCATGGGGATTGAATAAAGGAGCAATTCATTGTGTGCACATTGTTTCTCAAATATGACTGATATTTATGTTTGATATATTGTATTTAGGTCGACCTAAAGAGACCCTGAAACGAACTTTGCTGAGAGAGGCAGGAAATATCGGTCTCAGTTCCATGGAGGAGATTGAGCGAGTTGCCCAGGATAGAGCGGTATGGAGAAATTACTTGCAGGCCCTATGTAACGTATAACGGTACGAGAATTATTATTATTATTATTCTGTGAGCATTTGCTGCCTCCACCTTTCTTTCTCTCAGTGTTTCATACCTGTAAATATAGGATGCCAAGCGATCGATATTACACATTGGGAATACCATAGTTAGATAAAGACCTTAGTCACCTTCATGTCGTGCATCATGGAAGCAAGCTTAAATAAGTTTTGAAATTTGCCATACCAACGGTATGGAATCGAGTACCAGCACTAGAACGACCAAATTTTATGATTGAAATTCTGGTGCAACATGCTGAGAATCCGACAATGTACACTAAACTGGGGAAGGGTTGGGAAGGAGAGTGGGAATAACCTGAACTTCAGGAATTAATTCCGTCTTCAGTCTACTGGATATGATGGCTCAGAAGGCTCATATAATGAGTTTATAAGACGTGTAGGGGTAGTTTAGCGATGGCTCTGTGAAGGACATGATGATTCTGTGAGAGATCCAAGAACCAAAGTTTATCTATTCACCTGTATATTTGATGATTGATTGATTCATAGGACCATCATCATTGCAATCATTGGCGGCTCGTGTCCATTTTATTAGGTGGGGCCAGACACACATTTTCGGGAAAACCATAGTTATTTGAGTATTTAATTTAATTTGTCTATTCCGGGAAGTTATTCCCCATTTCGTTTTTTGTGGGCCGGCCCACTGGTCCTAATGACGAGCTGCCCCTGATTGCAATTCAATGAATAACAGAGCGGTATATTTGGTTACCCCACCAATAATAGTGGGACATGCTCAGCTGAAGTTCTATTTCACTCATAGAAATAGTGAGACATGCTCAGCTGAAGTTCTATTTCACTCATAGAAATAGTGAGACATGCTCACTAAGTTTTTCACTCATAGGAATAGTGAGACATGCTCAGCTGAAGTTCTATTTCACTCTAGGAATAATGAGACATGCTCAGCTAAGTTCTTTTTCCCATATGAATAGTGAGACATGCTCAGCTGGTTCTATTTCACTCATGAATAGTGAGACATGCTCAGCTAGTTCTATTCACTCATTGAAATAGTGAGACATGCTCAGCTAAATTCCCTTTCACTCATAGGAATAGTGAGACATGCTTAGCTGAAGTTCCATTTCACTCATGGAATAGTGGACATGCTCAAAGCTGAAGTTCTATTTCACTCTAGGAACAGTGAGAGCATGCTCAGCTGAAGTTCTATTCCATAGGAATAGTGAGAAACTCGCTCAGCTGAAGTTCTATTTCACTCATAGGAATAGTGAGACATGCCTCGTAGCTGAAGTTCTATTTCACTCTATAGGAATAGTGGACATGCTCAGCTGAAGTTCTATTTCCTCATAGGAATAGTGAGACATGCTCAGCTGAATTCTACTTCTCACTCCATTTAGGAATAGTGAGACATGCTCAGCTGAGATTCTATTTACACTACTAGGAATGTGTAGACATGCTCAGCTAGTTCTATTTCCTGCATAGGAATAGTGAGACATGCTCAGCTGAGTTCTATTTCCCTCATAGGAATAGTGGACATGCTCAGCTGAAGTTCTATTTCACTCATAGGAATAGTGAGACATGCTCAGCTGAAGTTCTATTTCACTCATAGAAGTGGTATATGACGGTCATATTATTAAATCAATCAATCAACAATCATTTCAACAAACTCTAGTTATATTTGACCCCGTCTAATTCAAATAAATAGACATCCTGTTAATATTTAACGTGAATTCCACAGCGCTGCTTTTTCCATCGAGCCACAGCTTAACGACTTACAAATGGGATTCCGGAAGAACAGAAGCGGTACCGACGCAATATTCCTCCTTAGGCAGTTAGTGGACTGTCGAATCCGATAAACTTTGAAAGCTTTATTACAATTTTATACGATTCTCTGAGTCCTTGGTTATTTATTCATAAAAGTGTAAATATTACTAATATTACTTGGTGCCAGTGGCGGATCGTGATCCTTTTTGTTGGTGGGCCAGACATTTTCCGGATAAATCATTGTTTTTGGTTGCTATATTTAATTTATAAAATAATAAATACACGTTATACATTATTTTTGGTGGGCCATTGGCCACACTGAAAGCGACACTGCTTGTTGCTAAATTTAATATGTGACAGTATATAACCTTGTTTTGCTGTTTTCAAAATGAATTCGTCGTAAATTAACTAATAAATGAATGCAAGTATATAGTGTAACGTGAGAAGGATGGTCTGTGGGAATTTTAACATGACCTGAAAGACCTAATGTTTCAGGAGGCTATGCATTAAAATTTCATGTCATTTATCAATGAGATTTGACTGATACCAATGTTAAGAACTTATTCCAGAGAGAGTTGGAAAATGTCTAAAGATATTGAAAGTAAGTTGAATGCATTTGAAAATAGATGTCTGCGAAAAATAATGAATATAAATGGAACGAATTCAGGAGAAGTGATGAAATCAGAGAATGTCTGGTCAACCACTAGTAACAACTGTTATAAGAAGAAGATGATGCAAATATGTTGGACACACCTTGAGAAGAAATGATTACAGAATATTAAAGCAGACATTGAAGTGTGATGTAAAGGGTTCAAGAAAGAGAGGACGACCTAAGGAGACCCTAAACACCTTTTTTGAGAGAGGAAGACATATCGGTCTGAGTTCCATGGAAGAGATTAAGCAGGTTGCCCTGGATAGAGTGGTATGGAGAAGTTCTTGCAGGTCTATGTATAACGATACGAGAGGAATTATTATTACTATAATGTTAAGAATATGTTACCTTTCCAACCCTGAAGTTATCATCTGAAGAGAGTGTTCTTCCATCTCTTGCCCATGCCCATAAAGGAGGAGCTGCATTACGCGCTGCAAACTGCTACAGTCTTGGTACGGCTAGTTTAGATTTCGAAAGCGTACTGACTCTGTAACAGGAGTTTCTACATTAGAGTCCAGCCTGTCATCTTTTGTCTCGTCCACTTCCACTACTTTCTGAAGGCCACCTATACATATATCTTTTTCTTCATCCATAGAATCAGCTATGCTGCTGTTACATGAGTCAGTGCTTTCCCCGTGATGGAATGAATGTCTACGTTGAACATGGTCTCTGTTGAAATCTGAGTAGGCAACAACGTTCCTGACAGGGCTATCAGTAAGCACATAGTCTCTATCACTGTCGGTTCCAGGACTACAGTCTGGTAACAGTTTGTCGTGATACGCTCCCATATTACCACATAAGTTCCCTTCAGAATTGACACAAATTATCTTCTGAATACACACACATTACTTTCGGAATACACACATTTTGCCTTCTGAATGCACACGAACTACCAACAGAATGCAGACATATTACCTTCTAAGTGCAAACAAACTACCTACGGAATGCAGACATATTACTTCTAAGTGACAAACAAACTACCTACAGAATGCAGAACATATTACCTTCTAAGTGCAAACAAACTACCTACAGAATGCAGACATATTACCTTCTAATGACAAAGCAAACTTACCTACAGAATGCAGACATATTACCTTCTAGTGAAACAAACATACAGAAATGCAAGACATATTACCTTCTAAGTGCAAACAAACTACCTAGGAATGCAGACATATTCCTTCTAAGTGCAAAAACAAACTACCACGGAATGCAGACATATTACCTTCTAAGGGTGCAAACAAACTACCTACAGAATGCAGACATATTACCTTCTAAGTGCAAACAAACTACCAACGGAATGCAAAGAAATTTAATTATAAATATTATTGACATTAATCCCAACATACCGCAAGAGTGGTTACGGAGCCCAAATTTGGGGTGTAAAGAATAGAACCACTGTTGCCCCTCATGTCGTAAGAGGCGACTAAGGAGGGGGGGAAAATGGAGCCATGTCCTAAACATGTGAAGTTTTGCGTTTAGGGGCCTCCCAAACCAAGGGAAACTATCACGTTCTTGGAAAGATCAAACATATCCAAAGGTGTTTAAAAATTTGGGTCGTAAAGAACGAACGAAAGAAGAAAATCGAACAAACAGTTCCTTCTTGAAGGTAAAGGGGGAATAACTAACTACAAAAAAAAAAAAAACAACATAATAGTAAAAAAACACGCTTTTCATCCATGGAGTACTTAGAAATCAATGTTAAGAAAATTTTCATTGACAAACGGTACACTTTGGGTCGACATCACGTTGGTCACCTTTTTTTCCCCATTTTTTCCCAGATCCCAAAAATGAAACATGAAAGCAGTAACGGTTATTTTAAAAAAATCCACTTAAATTCGACTTTGAGCATGGATGACATTTCACGGCGCAATGCACAAAAAAACGGTATTATAAGGGTTTGTCATCTAGCTAACAAGTATATGAGCTAACTATCGTGTTATGCCCGCCAGTCCAGCGTGTTCGTAACTACCGTTGGACAACGGGTGACAAGCTCCTGTAATGATATCAGTTTAAATTCCGCAACTCTCAATCTAACTAGCAAGTATATGATCTAACTATCGTGTTATGGAGACTCTCAATCTAACTAGCAAGTATATGATCTAACTATTGTGTTATGGAGACTCTCAGTCTAACTAGCAAGTATATGATCTAACTATCGTGTTATGGAGACTCTCAGTCTAACTAGCAAGTATATGATCTAACTATCGTGTTATGGTGACTCGCAATCTAACTAGCAAGTATATGATCTAACTACCGTGTTATGGTGACTCTCAATCTAACTAGCAGTTATGATCTAACTACCTTATTATGATGACTCTCAATCTAACTAGCAAGTATATGATCTAACTACCGTGTTATGGTGACTCAATCTAACTAGCAAGTATATGATCTAACTACCTTATTATGATGACTCTCAATCTAACTAGCAAGTATATGATCTAACTATCGTGTTATGGTGACTCAATCTAACTAGCAAGTATATGATCTAACTACCTGTTATGGTGACTCCAATCTAACTAGCAAGTATATGATCTAACTACCGTGTTATGGTGACTCTCAATCTAACTAGCAAGTATATGATCTAACTATCGTGTTATGGTGACTCTCAATCTAACTAGCAAGTATATGATCTAACTACCGTGTTATGGTGACTCTCAATCCTAACTACAAGTATATGATCTAACTCTCGTATTATGGAGACTCTCCAATCTAACTAGCAAGTATATGATCTAACTACCGTATTATGGAGACTCTCAATCTAACTAGCAAGTATACAACAATGAGTGGTCGAAGTGTTTTTTATAGTCATTCATTAGAGTTTAAACTTCGGTAGGTCAGGATTTTGTTCTGTCTACACCTGAGCTCAGAGCTGGTGAACAAGAAAAGCAAATAGGAAACACGTAGTGAAATAAAATATAAAATTACATTACTGCGTCTCGAAGAGTATTCACATTACATTTCACAGTTACATAGTATTCAAATGTTACTTTCAGCTGTTGTTGGTCTTGAGATATACTTTGCCCGTCTGCCCAGCGTGTTCGTAGCGCGTTGGACTACGGGTTACTATCCCTCTGTGTGCGCGGGTTCAATTCCGCGGGATGGGAGAAAAAGCCACAGATTCGCCAGATTTACGGTGTTCGTGGCACCGAAGAGTTACGATGTCCATGGCACCGAGCCGAAGAGCTGAAAAGCTCAAGTCTTCTGGATCGAAAAAAAGATAAACTACTTTAATAAACATTTGGAAAGTTTACGTTTTGAAAACGCTGAATAAGAAAGCATTCATATTGATAACATTACTCCTATTCTATTGTATATGTTAGAACACACCTTACACGAGCTGAGTATTTTATAAACATGATTTACTATCTGTCGATTGTTCTTTTGGTGTCGGTATTTTCCCAATGTTTCTATCACACCAAAGGAGTTGTTAAGTGCAATACTTGCATACTTATATCTCTTCTTATATCTCATACCAACACAATGAAGTTTCCTAATCACGTACGAAGACTGCCGAAGGTTGATCCACTTAAATATTATCAACACTATCCGCGTGTAACACTACTGAACGTGTAAGTGGTGCCTAGAAAATCGACGACTCGTTTACTGTTGTTGATGGCAACGTCCTGTAAAGGATATGCCACGATTTAAATTTCATCCGCGTATAATCACAAGTTTGGCACATATATCTGAACCGACAAGGTGGCAGAGAACGTACGTGTAGTGTTGTTACCCGATGGTTAATTCTACACTGTCACAATAAAACTAAGTGTGAGTGATATACTAAACTCTACAACATATGTTGCTCCAAAGAGCGACAAACAGCCTGAATTTAGGTTCACTGAATGCGGAGACATTTCGGTGAATTATAGTTCTCCTGTAATTATAGTTCTCCTGTTAGTAGCGTAGTATAGTCAGTTAATCGCAAGTATTAATAGTTAACGTGGAGTTAAGATTAGTTGAATTACAACACTGCTATCGTTGAGTATACTTTGGGTACATAAACAAAAGGTATATATAAATGTCTCTTAACAGTATGTCTGATAGTAAGATGGAGATATGTTGGGTACACATTGAGAAGAAATGATCAAAGAATATCAAAGCAGGCATTGAAGTGGACGCAGAGGTTCAAGGAAAGAGGATGACTTAAGGAAACCCTGAAACGAACTCTGCGGAGAGAATCTAGAAATATCGGTCTCAGTTCCATGGAAGAAATTAAGCAAGTTTCCCAGGATAGAGCAGTGTGGATAAATTGCTTGCCCGGTCCTATTAACGTATAACGGTACGAAATATTGATGCTTGCATATATCCTTATATCTGAGTAGTGGTCTGCATTGGGGCCTCTTTCATCCAGTAAGTTCACAGAACAACCCCAGTTTGGATATGCGGGCGTTACCCATTCTTCTGACATGTCCAAGCAATCTTAACCTTCTACTGCTGAGTATTCCCATGATGGATGACATTCTAGTACGTTGCAGTACTTCAGAGTTGGTTATTTTGTCTTGCTATCCGGTGTTCATCATGTTGCGGATATATATATATAAAGGCGAGTGCAAGGATTCTCTCAGCGCAGAAATATACTCTCTCTCTCTCTCTCTTGTACCTCTTTAACCCCGGTTGGTGTATAGCCAACTCATGTCAAGCCTTCCTATCTTTAACAATCTCTTGCAGATCCTTTCAGCTCTTCTGTATAGCGTTAATCTCTGCCTCAAAATCTTTTCTACATATATTTCTAGACTTCCACATCTTTCGCTTCTCCTGCTGGTGCCAGTAAAGGTACCTTTTTTGTTATATTGCTCTTGGATTTTATCAAGGAGTGACGTATCAAGCACTTTTGTTTTATATTCACCTCCTGGTTCTTTGAGATCTGTCTCACTCTCCTTATAAAACAGGAGTTAATTAGATAAAAAATAATACAAGTATTAGACGGATATGAATACCAAAAAAAGTGGTACGAGACTAATTGCAATTTCATTAACATCTGGTACGCATACAAATGCCATATGTCGCCTGTTATAAATAAATAACGGGTTGTAAAACATATAACACGAACACTATGTCACATACATCACTAGCATATGTTCAACTATCGCATACATCAAAGCCACTGTCCCATACTCCAATATCAATTTTTATACTGTCCCATGATCTACTATACAATGTTTCACCCCCTCATGTGGTACTGATCAACTTCGTCTACTCATGTGGTACTGCTCATGCTCTACCTCCTCATGTGGTACTGCTCATGCTCTACCTCCTTATGTGGTACTGCTCATGTTCCACCCCCTCAGGTGGTACTGCTCATGCTCTACCTCCTCATGTGGTACTGCTCATGTTCCATCCAGCAGAGTGGTACTGCTCATCCTCTCATGGAACCTCATGTGGTACTGTTGTCATTCTCCACCACTCATGTGGTACTGCTCATGCTCCACCTCTCATGTGGTACTACTCATACTCCACTCTCTCATGTGATACTACTCATGCCCCCCCCCTCTCGTCATGTGGTACTGTTTCATTCTCCACACCCTCATGTGGTACTGCTCATGCTCCACACTCTCATGTGGTACTACCTTACTCCACTCTCTCAGTGATACTACTCCATGCCCCCTCTCGTCATGTGGTATCTGTTTCATTCTCCACACCCCCATGTGGTACTACTCATGCTCCCCCCAACATACGGTACTGTTCACACTTCACCCCCACATGCGGTACTTCCCATGCTACAATAACAAATTTCATTGCAAATGGCATCCATACAGAAAATCAATTGTAGAAAAAAACCGATGAGCAAGTAGATAAAAATGAAACACATAAAACGGTTAATAAGCTTTATCTACTATTGAGCTGATCTACTATCAAATGTGAGCGTCTGTAGCTCAAATGGTAGTGAACTCGATCACGAACCCAAGCGTACCTGGTTCAAACCCCACGGTGGCAAGTTTGGAAGCAAATTCGTTTCCGTGGGATTTTTACAAAAAGTAAAAATAGACATCACCGTTCAGAAAGCAATGACAAACTACTGAACGTATAAGTGGTTCCCAGAAAATCAACGACTCGTTTACTGTGGTTGATGGCTACGTCCTTAGGCCACGATTTTTCACTATTGAGTTCAGAATCGTACACAACCGGAAGAGAAAAAGCACAAATAACCGTAAGTGAAAAAATGGAGACATAGAGCTTGGTTAACAGGTACTGGTGAAGTTATTAGCTGACATAAGGTAGTATTATTTCTGCAAACCACCAAGCACGGGAAATGAGAACATATGGACTGGCCATCCTGGGACTGGGCGAAACCAGATGGATAAAGGCAGGACACACTAGACTTATAACGGGGGAATCAATACTGTACTCCGGAAGAGAGGAGGAAGACGCACCACACATGGAGGAGTAGCATTGATGTTGGTCAAACAAGGAGAGGAGGAAGACGCACCACACATGGAGGGAGTAGCATTGATGTTGGCCAAACAAGGAGAGGAGGAAGACGCACACACATGGAGGAGTAGCATTGATGTTGGTCAAACAAGGAGAGGAGGAAGACACACCACACATGGAGGGAGTAGCATTGATGTTGGTCAAACAAGACACAAAAGGCATTAATTGAATGGGAGCCGTTAGGACCAAGAATGATCCGAGCAACTTTCAAAACCTCCAATGCAAAAATTAAACTGAACATAGTCCAATCCTACGCCCCAACAAATGACAGCAAAGAACAAATAAAAGAAGAGTTTTACAACAAGTTACAGGGTGTATTAGGCAAATTTAAAAGTAAGGATCTTACTATTTTGCTAGGAGACTTTAATGCAGAGATAGGCAGAGACAACTGGGGCTTCGAGGAAACCATGGGTAAACATGGACTAGGGGAAATAAATGAAAATGGAGAGATGTTTGTGGATCTTTGCGCAGCAAACCAGTTGGTTATAGGAGGTAGCCTCTTTCAGCACAAAAGAATCAACACAGCTACATGGATATCACCAGACCACAGGACAGAAAACCAAATCGATCACATCTGCATAACAGGGAAGTTCAGAAGGTCACTGTACGATGTAAAAGTCTATAGAGGAGCAGATGTGGCCTCTGACCACCACCTTGTTATAGCAAAGGTGCGAATGAAACTCAAGAGATTCATGACGACCACGCATGGTAACAGGGTGAGATACAATGTGGGACATCTGAAGGAGCAGAAGGGAAAGGATGTATTTAGTGTCACGATTTCCAACAAATTCGAGGCCCTAGAAGTTGATGAAGGAAGTATTGAAGACCACTGGCATAAAGTTAAAGAAGCCTGGACTAGTACATGTGAAACTACCCTTGGACAAAAGACATACCACACAGGAATGGCTATCAGAGTCAACGTTAGATAAGATAACAGAGAGAAGAGGCAGAAAGGCTGACCTCTGTAATAGCAGAACAAGATCAGCAAAGGCCACAGCACAAGAAAAATACACAAAGACAACAGGAGGTGAAGAGAAGTATAAAAGAAGATAAAAGAAAGTATATAGAGGACATGGCAAGAGAAGCAGAAGAGGCAGCAGCTAAGGGTAACCTGAAAGATTTATACGATAACACGAGAAATTGACAGGACATATCAACAAACAAATAAACCGATTAAGGACAAGGCTGGAAGATTACTCGGCAATGCTCAAGAACAGATGCAGAGGTGGACAGAACACTTCAAGGACCTTCTAAACAGGCCAGTTCCCCAAGGCCAACCGGACATAGATCCAGCTGCAAAAGATCTAACAATCGACTGTAGCAAGCCACAAAGCAGAAATAAAGAAGGCCATTCTCCAACTACAGAAATGGTAAAGCTACAGGCTCATATGGTATACCTGCAGAGGCCATAAAAGCAAATGCTGACATCTCAACAGACATACTACATGGCTTGTTGGGGAAAATTTGGAGAGGAAGAAATACCAAAAGACTGGAGAGGGCTATATGTCAAACTACCTAAAAGGGTGACCTCCAAGAATGCCGAACTATAGAGGAATAATGCTCCTGTCTGTACCAGGCAAAATACTAAGTCGAATCATCCTAGAGAGACTCAAGGAAACTACAGATGCAGTACTAAAGGAAGGAAAAAGCAGGATTTAGGCAAAACAGATCCTGCACAGATCAAATATCGACGCTGCGTATCATAGTGGAGCAGAGCATCGAGTGGAACTCATCCTCTATATCAACTTTGTGGACTATGAAAAGGCATTTGATAGACTGACAGGGAAACACTCTGGAAACTTCTACGACACTATGGCGTCCCCAGAAGCTAACCAACCTAATAAAGAAAATGTATGAGGAGACAACGGCTAGAGTACTGCATAAAGGAAAACTGACAGAGGCCTTTGAAATAAAGACTGGTGTGCGACAGGGCTGCCTTTTATCGCCCTTCCTTTTCCTGCTGGCTATTGACTGGATAATGAGATCAACAACTGCCAGGGGGAAAAATGGAATACAATGGACCATGATGAGTCAATTGGAGGATCTGGATTTTGCAGATGATCTAGCACTTCTTCTCACAACATCAGCAGATGCAAGAGAAACAACAAAACTAGAAACAGTCTCACATCAACTAGCCTGACTATTCATGGGAGAAAACAGATCATGAGATTAAATGCGGTTCTCAGAGACCCAATCTTCTGAGAGGATCACCACTAAAAGTGGCACATTTACATATCTGGGAATGTCGTCACATTCAGGTGCACAGATGAAGACGTTAGGGTTAGAATCACAAGGCGATCAGCATTTGCCATTCTGAAGAACATATGGTTCAAGAATGATCAGGAACTAAACTAAGATAATGATATTTAATTCCAAATTCAAGTCTGTCCTTCTGTCTGGAGCAGGAGACATGGAGTACAACTCAAGGTGAACACCAAAAAGCTAGCAGACATTCATCAATAGATGCTCATCGCAGGATACTCCATTTGAGATGGTATGACAAGACCACAAACAGAGAACTGTGGGATAGGGACAGGACACCCAGGCAGGTGGAACAGGAGATAATGATGCAGAAGGTGAGCGATGGATCAGGACACACACTGAGGGGAAACCTCTGACAGCATCGCGCAGACAGGCTCTCCGATGGAACCCCAGGGCACATGACGAATAGAGGGAAAACCCAGAAACCCTGGAGACGGGAGTTAGAGATGGAATAAAACAAACGGGGAGAAAGTGGCGAGATCTGGAAAAGATGGCCTTGGATAGGCGGGCTTGGAAGGCCTTGGTTGCGGACCTATGCTTCCCTAGGGCGAAGGGTGAAGAAGAAACCACCAAGCAGAAGAGAATGAGTATATAATACATAATATGTGGAGGCAAGAAATTATGATAGACGAAATAAAGCACAGTTGCATGTAAAGAAACATATTAGACTGCTTAGTAATGTATAACATACTCTGAAGCGAACAAACATAACAGATAGATTTTAAAAAGGGGTTGGAAAACCGAAGGATTGACTTCATTGCACCGGGTTTTACCCCATATGACTGGGTCCCTCTCAGCAGAAATGGCACATCACCTGCCGAGAGTATTACACATAAACAAGAACTCCGTAGCTTCGGCAACAATTCTAGGGATCTCTGGAAAAATATGCGCCTGTGAACAGAACAGTGCGGTCCGGATTCGATCTTCGACTTGCTAGGCAATGGCGTAACCACTTAGCCACACAGATTATCTGTATTTCGTTCCACTTCTACTCTTCCCCATTACCTCTATATAGAAGTGTTGGTATGGGTGGGGTGGTGAGGTGAGGGCAGTGATCTTGTGTGTGCTTGTCTAATGCACTTTATAAGCTGTTATTCATTTTCTTAAGACTGTTCTTGATGCTGTCGCTCCATCTTTTGCGTGGTCTTCCTCTTGCTCTGTACTCGTTATACTTTTTGTTCCACTTAACAAAGAGAATTCTAGTAATTACCATGAGAAGGGTGAGCAGAATCATATTACTACCAGAAATGGATAATGCGAACAGTGTGGGTTGTATAAGGCAGTGACATGTATATAAAAATGTATACAACGAAAACTAATAGATATAGCACTCAAAGTAAAACACCAGATTTATAATTCCGCTTATAGAATACATCAAAGCGTTTGATAAAATGAATCATAGAATATGAACTAAACAAGCCAAAATATTGACAACAACAATATATGAATCATGAAGAGCATGGGAATGAAATAACAGCTATAATAGCAGGCACATTGTGGAAACTTTGATAGTAAATACAAGCAGTGGCGGCTCGTCATTAAGGCCAGGGCTGAGCCACCAAAAATATGTAACGTGTATAAATTAAATATAACTAACCTAATACCATGATTTTCCACAAAATAGTCTGGCCCCACCAACAAGACGTAGCACGAGCCGCCACTCCACTGAATACAAGCCTAAATATTGACAACAACAATAAATGAATCATGAAGAGCATACGCTGGGAATGAAATAGCAGCTATAATAGCAGGCACATTGTGGAAACTTTGATAGTAAATACAAGCAGTGGCGGCTCGTCATTAAGGGCCAGGGGCCGAGCCCACCAAAAATAATGTGTAACGTGTATAAATTAAAATATAACCTAACCCAATACCATGATTTTCCACACAAAAATATGTCTGGCCCCACCAACAAGACGTAGCACGAGCCGCCACTCCACTGAATACAAGCCTAAATATTGACAACAACAATAAATGAATCATGAAGAGCATACGATGGGAATGAAATAGCAGCTATAAGAGCAAGCACATGTGGAAACATTGATAGAAAATCAAATAGGGAGTTCCACAATGATGAGTATTATCTATATTTTGTTGGTATCTATTTTCTCGGTACATTAGAACAATTTGATGATTACCAGTGTCAAACATGGCCAATAACAGCAGCTAATGAGCGGAAAATCATAACAAGCACACACAAAATCACTACGTCACCCCCAAACACTTCTATAAAAGTAAATGGTGGAAGAAAGAAGAAGATAAAGATGATCACTAAGAGGAAGATTGGATTAACAGTATAACGTTATTGGTTGTTGATACTGGAGTAAATAAATGATAGTCTGCCCGTCTGCCCAGCGTGTTCGTAGCGAGTTGGACTACGGTGACTATCCCTCTGTGTGTGCGGTTCAATTCCGCGGGATGGCAGAAAAAACCAGATTCCCCAGATTTACGGTGTTCGTGGCACCGAACCGAAGGGTTACGATGTCCATGGCACCGAGCCGAAGAGCTGAAAAGCTCAAGTGCTTCTGGATCGGAAAAATAAAAAATGATAGTCTACTGAAAGAAGACACTGCAACATGATGAGGTCTGTAGATAACTGGTTGTTAAGCCTTCACTTTCCGTTTTGAAGATCGTGGATTCGAATTCGGACCGCCTCGTTCTGTTCACGAGTGCATTTTGTTTCGGAGACTCCTCGGATTGTTGCCGGAGCTACGGATTTCGTACTTTGTGCAATACTCTCGGCAGGTGGCGTGGTAATTCTGCCGAGAGTGGCCGGGTAAAGCCCGTAGAAGGAAGTCAATCCTTCGGCT
Organism: Arion vulgaris; assembly: GCA_020796225.1. Lineage (NCBI taxonomy): Eukaryota > Metazoa > Mollusca > Gastropoda > Stylommatophora > Arionidae > Arion > Arion vulgaris. Next base: position 30,849,642 of record CM036756.1, read on the forward strand.
TTGGACACTTTTTTAAGCCTTATGGATCACATACTCAAAAATATATATATATATATATATATTCATGTGCGTGTGTGTGCGCGTACAAAAAATTAAAGGTAATTACAACTGACATATTTATCTATGAAAATAATTTGGTGATACAATACAAACAAATTGGTGATAGTGACGTTTTGAATATCTTGGCATATTGATACCAAACAATGAAGATGTTATAATATCAATTAACCCCGTCGTCCTTCTAAACCGATATTCGGCTCCACGTTTTGAAGATGACGCACAGCCGGTATACTGCTAATTTAGTATACATTACAATATAAATGGTCCTGAAGAGAAAACAATTTACGGAGTGAAAGGCTAAAAGAATATCAAACATCTAAATTCTTTTTTTCCCCATTCGCCCCGGGAAGCATAGATCTGCAACCAAGGCCTTCCAAGCCTGGCTATCCAAGGCCATCATTTCCAGATCTCTCCCTCTCTCCGCTTTTTCTTGCATTCGTCTCCATCTCCCGTCTCTAGAAACATCTAACTACAAAAACTTAAACAGCTGAAATCTTGATAGAGTGGAACAGACAGGGCACCAACAATCAGATCACTAAGAGCATAACTATTTGCAAAAAGTAGAAGAAACAACACATTTGTATGTAAGGGAAGTCAAGTTTCAACTAAGGAGGAAGATTCAGACGGATACAGCACGAATAAGCAAAACAAAACAAGATCCGATTAAAACATATGGAGAACAAAGTTACTTGTTTTGGATAAAAATAAAATTTGAAATCCAAGCCCAGAATACAACAATTATCATTATCGGAATATTGCTTGATGGAGAACCGGAAAATGACCCAGTTTGAAACGAAATGGGAGATATATTTAGGATAAATTAAAAACAATGTCTTAAGAGGAAAGATTGACTTTATTGCCCCGAATTTCAAAATATTTCCGCCCCTGTCGGCAAAAAAATGGCACACCATCTGCCAGAGTATTGCATTAAACAAATCACAGAACTCCTAGCTCCATCAAAAACCCTAGGCATCTCATAAAATAATTTTGCATTGACTCGGTCATGATTCAAAACTCACAACCGTCGAACGACAGGCGAACGTCAACCACTTCGCCATTGAGCCCCCATTTAAGATAAATGTCTTTAGGGATTCATCTTTTTAATAAAACCAAAAATGAGGTTACGGGAAAAACGTCTGCACAATACAACCACGGTCAGATGAAAAAAGATACAAAATTGTTTGACGATAGTATGATATAGTATGATATAGTATAATATAGTATGATATAGTATGATATAGTATGATATAGTATAATATAGTATGATATAGTATGATATAGTATGATATAGTATGATATAGTATAATATAGTATGATATAGTATGATATAGTATAATATAGTATGATATAGTATGATATAGTATGATATAGTATGATATAGTATAATATAGTATGATATAGTATGATATAGTATAATATAGTATGATATAGTATGATATAGTATAATATAGTATAATATAGTATGATATAGTATAATATAGTATGATATAGTATGATATAGTATGATATAGTATATTTTAAAAGTATGATATAATATAATATAGTATGATATAGTATGATATAGTATGATATAGTATGATATAGTATAATATAGATATATAGTATGATATAGTATAATATAGTATGTATAGTATGATATAGTATGATATAGTATGATATAGTATAATATGTAATATAGTATGATATAGTATGATATAGTATGATATAGTATAATATAGTATGATATAGTATAATATATATGATATATTAATATATATAATATAGTATGATATATATGATATATATGATATAGTATGATATAGTATGATATAGTATAATATAGTAATAAAATATGATATAGTATGATATATATGATATAGTATGATATAGTATATATAGTATGATATATATAATAAAAGTATGATATAGTATGATATAGTATAATATAGTATATATAGTATGATATATATGATAAAATATGATATATAAAATATAGTAGATATAGTATGATATAGTATAATATAGTATGATATAGTATGATATAGTATGATATAGTATGATATAGTATAATATAGTATGATATAGTATAATATAGTATGATATAGTATGATATAGTATAATATATATGATATTGTAATATAGTATGATATAGTAGTTTATAGTATAATATAGTATGATAAAATTTATGATATAGTATAATATGTATGATATAGTATGATATAGTATGATATAGTATGATATAGTATGATATAGTATAATATAGTATGATATGTATATATAGTATGATATAGTATGATATAGTATAATATAGTATGATATAGTATGATATAGTATGATATAGTATAATATAGTATAATATAGTATGATATAGTATGATATAGTATGATATAGTATGATATAGTATGATATAGTATAATATAGTAGGGATATAGTATGATATAGTATGATATAGTATGATATAGTTGATATAATATATGATAATAAAATATGATATAGTATAATATAGTATGATATAGTATGATATAGTATAATATAGTATGATATAGTATGATATAGTATGATATAGTATGATATAGTATAATATAGTATGATATAGTATGATATAGTATAATATAGTATGATATAGTATGATATAGTATGATATAGTATGATATAGTATGATATAGTATAATATAGTATGATATAGTATAATATAGTATGATATGTGGATATAGTATGATATAGTAAAATTATAAGCATGATATAGTATGATATAGTATGATATAGTATGATATAGTATGATATAGTATAATAAGAACATGGAGGACGTTAAAACCCAGGAAAACAAAATGTGGTAATGAGATGAGATACTATGTGAGAAAGAAAGGCAGCAGGCGAGAGCAACAATGAATATCACTTGTATGAATGTGTCACTATGACATGAAAAAGATATATATATATATATATATATATATATATATATATATAATATATAAACAAAAACTAGTCACAACATGTATGGTGTCTACATGAATACTGGGAGTGTCAAGAAAATCTGATATAGAAATAAGACATCAGGTAAAAGTAGTAAAATATAAATACTGAACTTCATCAGAAATAACAAATTAATTGCTTCACCACGTAAGCAGAATTCCAACAGACGGAGGCAAGAGCAATGTTAATCCGATACATTGGATACAAAAAAAGGCCGTTCACCAAAAGCTGAACCTGAGAGATAACAGAAACAGATAAGAGACCGAAAACACAGTTTATGGGTCAAAAGCCCGTTCTAGAGGTCGTTTCTTATCCTGAAACTGTGAGGAAAAACATGATTAGAGAAAAGTAGAAGAAGAAGATATATATATATATTAAACAAGCATGCATATTTCAAGTTACAATAACCAAGAGTGAGACATTTAGAAAATAAGCTGAACAACACTAACTCTGAATATAAATATTGTATATGAATTCAAATTTATTGAGAAGAAAGAGCAAGAACAAACATATATATATACACTAATGAGACAAAAGACTAAGGAAGAATTGTTATGGATACATAAGACGACATGAAGATTTGGAAAAAGACATATGAAGGAGGAATTTTTGGAAACGAAACCAAGGCAAGATAAATACAGGCTGTGAAATGTGATATGAACATGACGGTAAGAGAGGAGGGAATGATTGTGGTAAAGATACATGACAAATATTGCATTGGAAAACTGCAGATGATGATATCAACTCCAGCTTTTTAACGCTTTTTTGTGCGACATTCATTCCGTTCAGTAGTTTGCCATTGCTTTCTGAACAGGATCGTCTTTGTAAAATCCGAACAATTTGCAGACCAAATTGTCGGCGTGATTCGAACTCAGAACTCAGGGGTTAATAGTCACTAACCTAAACCACAGATGCCACAGATGATGATACTGAATAGAATTGTCTTCAGCTAACAAATTTGAGCAAAGTTCTCTAATCACAGTACTCGGGTTCACACCCCGGAGCAGGTTGAGAGTGCTCTGTAAAGTAACAACTCAACCCACACACTGCTCTCAACCTACACTGCTCTCAGCCTAGACACTGCTCTCAACCTAGACACTGCTCTCAACTACACACAGCTCTCCAGCACCACACCTGCTCTCAACCTACACACTGCTCTCAACCTACACACTGCTCTCAACCTACACACTGCTCTCCACCTACACACTGCTCTCAACCTACACACTGCTCTCAAGCCTACAACTGCTCTCAACCACACACTGCTCTCCAACCTGCACCGCTCTCAGACCACACAGCTCTCAACTCCACTGCTTCAACCTACACTGCTCTCAACCTAACACTGCTCTCACCACACATGCTTACCTGTACATCTCAACCACACATGCTCTAACACACACAGCTCTCAACCTACACACATGCTCTCACCTACACACTGCTCTCACTCACTGCTCTCAACCTCACTGCCTCAGACCTAGCAACTGCTCTCAACTTAGACGCTGCTCTCAACCTACACTGCTCTCACCTACACACTGCTCTCAACCAGACACTGCTCTCAACCAGAGCTTGCTCTCAACCAGACACTGCTCTCAACCTACACACTGCTCTCAACCTAGACACAGCTTCTCACCTACACATACTCAACCTGACACGCTCTCAACCTACACACTGCTCTCAATTCTCACTGCTCATCAACCACACTGCTCTCAACCTACACACTGCTCTCAACCTACACACTGCTCTCAGCCTAGACAGCTGCTCTAACCTGCACACTGCTCTCAACTCCTGCTCTCAACCTGACAGCTCTCAACCTACACACTGCTCTCAACTACACACCGCTCTCAACCTACAACTGCTCTCACCACCACTCTCAACCTAGACACGCTCTCAGCCTACACACAGCTCTCAGCCTACACCTGCTCTCAGCCTACACACAGCTCTCAACCTGAACACTGCTCTCAACTAGACACTGCTCTCAACCCTACACTGCTCTCACACCTACCACAGCTCTCAACCTACACACGGCTCTCAACCTACACTAGCTCTCAACCTACAACTGCTCTCAACCTACACACTGCTCTCAACCTGCCGCACACACTGCTCTCAACCTGACACAGCTCTCAACCTACACTGCTCTCAACCTGATACAGCTCTCAGCCTACACACTGCCTCTCAACTGCACTGCTCTCAACCTAGACACTGCTCTCAACCTCACACTGCTCTCAACCTAGACACTGCTCTCAGCCTACACACTGCTCTCAACCTACACACAGCTCTCACCAACACGCTCTCACCTACACACAGCTCTCAACCTACCACTGCTCTCAACCTACACTGCTCTCAACCTACACTGCTCTCAGCCTAACACTGCTCTCAGCCTACACACTGCTCTCAACGTACACTGCTCTCAACCTACACACTGCTCTCACCTACACACTGCTCTCAACCTACACACTGCTCTCAACTCACACTGCTCTCCAACCCACACACTGCTCTCACCTAGACACAGCTCTCCAACCTAGACAGCTCTCAACCTACACACTGCTCTCAGCCTACACACTGCTCTCACCCACACTCTCTCAGCACCTGCTCTCAGCCTGCACCTGCTCTCAACCTCACACTGCTCTCAACCTAGACACAGCTCTCAGCCTACACTGCTCTCAACCTAGACACAGCTCTCAGCCTACACAGCTCTCAGCCTACCACTGCTCTCAGCCTGAGCACAGCTCTCAACCTACACACTGCTCTCAACCTAGACACAGCTCTCCCTAGCACTGCTCTCAGCCTGCACAGCTCTCAACTACACACTGCTCTCAACCACACACTGCTCTCAGCCTACACAGCTCTCAACCTACCACTGCTCAACCTACACCTGCTCTCAGCCTACACACTGCTCTCAACCTACACACAGCTCTCAGCCTAGCACAGCTCTCAGCCCTGGGCGCTGCTCTCAACCTGCCTCTCACCTAGACACAGCTCTCAACCTAGCCACAGCTCTCAACCTAGACGCTGCTCTCAACCTGACACAGCTCTCTCACCACACACTGCTCTCAACCTACACTGCTCTCAACCTACCACTGCTCTCACCTACACACTGCTCTCAACCTGCCTGCTCTCAACCTCCCACCTCTCAACCTACACACAGCTCTCAGCCTACCCTTCTCTCAACCTACACACTGCTCTCACCTACACCTGCTCTCACCTACACATGCTCTCAACCTACACACTGCTCTCAACCTTACACCTGCTCTCAACCTACACAGCTCTCAACCTAGACCAGTTTTCTCAATCTAGCTATGCCATTAGAAAACTCTGAACAATGGACCTCTAAAACAAACATTATTTTATTTTGTTACACAACATCTAAAAATTCATAATAATACTGACATTGAACGTCATCGGATTTCATTGTTATTATAAATAGTCTGGTAATACATTTATCAAGATAAGAAAATAAGTTAAAGTACAAACATTTAGTTAGAATCAGAAATGTTACAGACTTGTTGGGCTATCAACGATATCGACCGAACATAAAATTGTCCTAACATTGATTTGATGACACTTTTTACTATTTTGTAGAATAAATGAAGAATTTAAAACGACCACAAATAAATTCTAATCATATTTTAATGTTCTTGTCACTAGAGTCGCCAGACTGTAGCTTATCGCTAGAGAAACAAAGAATCATGTGGTTCGGTCATTAAATAAAGAATGCAACCAGCTCCACTGTATACACATTATTCTACAAAACAGCACCAGGAAAGATGAAGAACTCGAAAAGGATGGAGAGATGACATAGCAGAATCCTATCAAAAATAAAAAAAACAATAACTATCACCCAAGTCACTTAACTTAGCAGGACACAAAAACAACAACATCCGACATTGAGCAACAACTCAGTAACAGTGTGAAGACAAAAGTAGACAAAATGTTGCTAGATTAACCAGCAAAGACATGCTATGTAATCTACAATTTGATTCTCTTTGGTTTGAGGTTTATATCTGAAACTATTGAATAACAAACGGCATGCACAGTCATATAAATGAGGACTCCATAAGATTCTATTATATAAAAGAACTTTTGTTTCCCTATACAAGAAGGTATTTGACTAAATAAGGTGTTGGGTCCATATATTGACTCATAGTCAACAGCATGTCAGGCACCTTTATTTCCCAGTGCTTTCTGGTACACAATTGCTGACTGTCGTAAAATGTCCACTCTCAATTTGAAATTAACCCAGACCACGTTCCGAAGAACCTATTGCACTAACTACTGCGCTACGACGGCTTTCAAATATTTTATAAAACCAAATATCTATAGCACAAAAGGTCAAAAGTAAAATATTGAAAAGCTCAAATGCTAAATCAGTGACACATCAAATAATTACAAAAATATAAAGAGTAGATTGAGACACATGCAAACATACATTTAGATTAAGAGAGAGAGAAAGAGAGAGAAAGAGAGAGAGAGAAGGGAGATGTAGTATGGAACTAAAGTAGTTATAAACACATCGACTGTGGTTTATATTAAACCTTCAAGTGGTGAGAGAGAAGAGAGGAGAGAGAGGAAGAGGCGAGTAGAGAGAGGCGATAGTGGTATGAAACTAAAGTAGGTATAAACACATCGACCGTGTGTTCATATTAAAACTTAAAGAGGCAGACAGAGAAAGAGAGAGAGGAGAGAGAGAGAGGTAGAGAGGAGGCGCGAGTAAAGAGAGGGCGATGGAGAGGCACGAGTAGAGAGAGGAGCGATCAGTGGTATGAACTAAAGTAGGTATAAACACATCGACCGTGTGTTCATATTAAAACAAGGGCAACAGAGAAAGAAGAGAGGTGAGAGAGAGAGAAGGGAAGACGCGAGTAGAGAGAGAGGGCGTATAGAGAGAGCGTGAGTAAGAGAGAGAGGATAGTGTATGAAACTAAAGTAGTTAAACACATCGACCGTGTGTTCATATTAAAACTTAAAGAGGCAACAGAGAAGAGAGGGAAGAGAGAGAGAGAGAGAGAGAGAAGAGAGGGTAGAGAGAGAACTAAATAAAGTTGTAAATAGCAGGCTGTCCAGTACATACGGATAACAAATATTTTATAAACGTAAGAGAAAATAAAAGAGTATTTGTATGGTCATTATATTTGTACTGCTAATGGTAGACGTACAGTCAGAGCTGATATATGATCTCTAGGGACTGCAAGCAGACTAATATACCATTATAAGGATAGACGTCACTGAAGACACGGGCAAGAGCGTGTCCGAATAGACAAAGGAAACGACTATAGCAAACCAATAATAGAATAGAAATCAAATCGGATTTGAGAAAGGCACTAGAAATTAGGAATAGAGAAGAAATTGATTCACACCACAAATATGGTATAAACTTCTCCTTCTCCTCCTTCTTCCCTTTATCTCTCTCTGTCTATATATATATACATATATATATATATATATATATATATAGTGATGGTACGTACGTACATATCTCAAAAAAATATGCACTGAAAATTCTTGATGTTTTCATCTCGTCTATCGAAGCTGTCTTCATGTTGTATGGTAGCTTTCAACATTCCTTCGTGTATGACTTTCAATATTCCTTCTTGTATGACTTTCAACATTCCTTCATGTATGATCTTTCCTTCTTGTATGACTTTCAACATTCCTTCGTGTATGACTTTCAACATTCCTTCCTGTATGACTTTCAATATTCCTTCATGTATGACTTTTAACATTCCTTCGTGTATGACTTTCAATATTCCTTCGTGTATGACTTTCAACATTCCTTCGTGTATGACTTTAATACCTTCATGTGACTTTAACACTCCTTCATGTATGACTTTCAATATTCCTTCATGTATGACTTTCAACACTCCTTCATGTATGACTTTCAATATTCCTTCATGTATAACTTTCAACACTCCTTCATGTATGACTTTCAATATTTCATATAACTTTCAACACTCATTCATATGACTTTCAATATTCCTTCATGTATAGCTTTCAACATTCCTTCATGTATAACTTTCAACATTCCTTCATGTATAACTTTCAATATTCCTTCATGTATAACTTTCAACATTCCTTCATGTATAACTTTCAATATTCCTTCATGTATATTTCCACATTCCTTCATGTATACTTTCAACATTCCTTCATGTATAACTTTCAATATTCCTTCATGTATAACTTTCAATATTCCTTCATGTATAACTTTCAATATTCCTTCATGTATAACTTCCAATATTCCTTCATGATAACTTTCAATATTCCTTCATGTACTTTCAATATTCCTTCATGTATATTTCAATATTCCTTCATGTATGACTTTCAATATTCCTTCATGTATAGCTTTCAATATTCCTTCATGTATAACTTTCAATATTCCTTCATGTATAACACATTTCCTTCATGTATAACTTTCAATATTCCTTCATGTATTGACTTTCAATATTCCATTCATAACTCAACTCAATATTCCTTCATGTATAACTTTCAATATTCCTTCATGTATAACTTTCAATATTCCTTCATGTATAACTTTCAACATTCCTTCATGTATAACTTTCAATATTCCTTCATGTATAACTTTCAATATTCCTTCATGTATAACTTTCAACATTCCTTCATGTATAACTTTCAACATTCCTTCATGTATAACTTTCAATATTCCTTCATGTATAACTTTCAACATTCCTTCATGTATAACTTTCAATATTCCTTCATGTATAACTTTCAACATTCCTTCATGTATAACTTTCAACATTCCTTCATGTATAACTTTCAATATTCCTTCATTGTATAACTTTCATATTCCATCTGTATAACTTTCAATATTCCTTCATGTAAAACCCTTTAATATTCCTTCATGTATAACTTTAATATTCCTTCATTATAACTTTCAATTTTCCCTTCATGTATAAACTTTCAATATTCCTTCATGTATGATTTTCAATATTCCTTCATGTATAGCTTTCAATATTCCTTCATGTATAACTTTCAATATTCCTTCATGTATAACTTTCAATATTCCTTCATGTATAACTTTCAATATTCCTTCATTATGATTTTCCCAATATTCCTTCATGTATAACTTTCAATATTCCTTCATGTAAAACCCTTTTAATTCCTTCATGTATAACTTTCAATATTCTTAATATTGATTTCAATATTCCTTCATGTATGTTTCAATATTCCTTCATGTATGACTTTCAATATTCCTTCATGTAGCTTTAATATTCCTTCATGTATAACTTTCAACATTCCTTCATGTATAACTTTCAATATTCCTTCATGTATAACTTCCAATATTCCTTCATAGGGACTTTCAATATTCCTTCGGTAAACTCAACATTCCTTCTGTATACCTTTCAACATTCCTTCATGAACCCCAACTTTTCCTTCATGATAACCTTCAACATTCCTTCATGTAAAATTTCAATATTCTTCATGTATAACTTTCAACATTCCTTCTGTATAACTTTCAACTAATGTTTTATTTAGTTTAACAGTATCTTAAAATATACCCGTGTGTTGCCGGGCTCCAGAGGAGCAAGAATAATAACACTCGACCTACAAGGCATGTCGAAAGAGGTGACTGTGGTAGGAGTCTAGTGAAGATACCCTAGTAAATAAAAACATCATGAAATCGGATGTGCTGGCCTAGTTGTAGGAACATAACAGGCACAAAGTACAATCATTTTTAGGCCCAGATAACATACAAATCACACAGTGTGGTTAACAAGTGCTCGATATGGAGCATTCATAGAAGAAGTATTAAAGAATATATTCTATTATACTATATTGTGTTGTAGAGTATTGCACAATGATTTAAACAGAGAAGTACAACAGCCAGAGTTAAACAAGACCATTTTGTGGATGCAATAATTGCGTTTTCAGAAACAAGGTAAACTGGATAATTAGCAGAATACATCAACACAATTCACAGATAACACCACCGCTAATGAAAAAAAAAAACCCCCCACCACTATTGAAGTAACTATTGAACTAGCGATATGTTTGATAATAATAATCATGAAAATTACAACTAACAAACTAGAGACAAATATCATCACAATCAATAATACGATAGTGCTAGAGTGAATTCCAATAACCAAAAAAAAACCAGTATTAGAATATATAATATAAGCCGTGTAAGCATAATGAGAACAGAAAAGGTATCACATATTCGTGAAGTACATCTTACACCTAGTGAGGTTTTACATAGTGTGTAACTAACTCTAACTTGACTATATAACTAAAGTTCAAGAATCATGTCTCTAAGATCTCAAAATCAGGCATTGATTGATTGATTGATTGACAGGACCATCATCATTGCTCTTCCGATCTCTTTCTTAAACATGAATATCTCAGCTGCAGTGAATGAACTCCGTAGCACCGGCGAGAGTCCCAGTGTAATTTTGAAAATAGTGAAATATCTTTGTAGGAATTTCATAAAAATCTTTTCTAATGAATTATGCCAGGCGGAGGTTTTTCAGCCTGCTCTTCTCGATTTTAACTGCAAGGGTTCTTTTACGTGCTCAAATTGAACACGGGACCATGATTTATCGTCCGTTTCCGATAGGACTAGAACTCGATCTCATCTACATGAGATCAGGATCTCTGAAAAATCAAAATGGTCCACGAGGAGCGAACCTGGTACCTCTGGCATGAGACAAACACCTCATCTACGACACAGATACCTATATATAATTTATATATATATAACTGGCAGTGCACCAACAGACAGAGCACCCCAAGAACAATGCTGCTCCGATACAATAGGTACAACGCAAAAGACCGGCCACGCAAAAGATGGACCTCAGAGATAACAGAGGCGACGAAAGAGACTATCTACCAAGCGCATACAAGGCCCGTTTAGAAATCTCTTCTTGACCTGACGCTGTGAGGCAAACATGATTCGAAGAAAGAAAATAAATGCAATAGATAATGTAAAAGTAACATACTATAACTAAACTAGTTGACTTAAGTGAAATAATGATGTCTCTAAAATATTAACATCATTTAACAATAAGTAAATTATAAGATTAAGATCAAGATCTACACAAATATTCAAACTAGCAAATCCAGTGAAATAAAACAAAGAACAATATCAATATAGTAGAACCACAATCAACTTTAACTGTTTGGTGGACAAACATACGATAATAAAATTCAGCACACTAATAACAAATTAGAAAAGACGGCAATGAAATCAAGCACCACTGGAGCTAACAGCGTCAGTTATAACACACTAATATAATACAAATAAGTCATAAATTAAATTTTATAACTACAAACTATATAACACAGAGACGAATTTTAACTTGCATGTTTACTGTGTTACACGAGCGGGTTTTAACATGGAGCCACGACTTATATGTATGTACACTGTTGCAGGAGCCTCTCTTTCTATCATGGAGCAGAGTTCTTCATGTACTGCTACAAGTCTCTATTTCTATCATGGACAAAGATGAAACACGTGTACGTACACTACTACATGTGTCTCTCTTCAACATGGAACAAGACTTCACATGCAAGTACACTGTTACAGGAGCCTTGCTTTCTAACATGGAATCAAGACTTCACCATGCAAGTACATGGCTTGTACAGGAGCCTTGCTTTCTAATGAGACTAAGACTTCACATGCAAAGTACACTGTTCAGGAACCTTGCTTTCTATCATGGACTAAGACTTCATGCAAGTACACTGTTACGGAACCTTCTTTCTAACATGGACAAGACTTCCATGCAAGTACACTGTTACATGAGCCTTGCTTTCTAACATGGAACCAGACTTACATGCAAGTACACTGTTACAGAACCTTGCTTTCTAACATGGAGCAGACTTCACATGCAAAGTACACTATTGTTACAGGAACCTTGCTTTCTATCTGCTAAGACTTCATGCAAGTACACTGTTACAGGAACCTTGCTTTCTAATGGAACCAAGACTTCACATGCAAGTACACTGTACATGAGCCTTTTTCCTAACATGGAACCAAGACTTCCATGCAAGTACACTGTTATAGGAGCCTTGCTTTCCAACATGGAGCCAAGATCACATGCAAGTACTGTACAGGGCCTTGCTTTCAACATGGAACCAAGACTTCACATGCAAGTACACGTACTAGGAGCCTTGCTTTCTAACATGGAGCAAGACTCACATGCAAGTACACTGTTACAGGAGCCTTGCTTTCCAACATGGACCAAGACTTACATGCATCCTGTTACAGAGCCTTGCTTTCAACATGGAACAAGACTTCACATACAAGTACCTGTTACATGAGCCTTTCTAACATGGACAAGACTTCACATCAATACACTGTTACAGGAGCCTTGCTTCCAACATGAGCCAAGACTTCACAGCAGTGACACTGTTACAGGAGCTCTTGCTTCAACATGGAACCAAGACTTCACATGCAAGTACATGTTACAGGAGCCTTGCTTTCAACATGGAGCCAAGACTTCACATGCAAGTACACTGTTACAGAGCCTTGCTTTCAACATGGAACCAAGACTTCACATGCAAGTACACTGTTACAGGAGCCTTGCTTTCTAACATGGAACCAAGACTTCACATGCAAGTACACTGTTACAGGAGCCTTGCTTTCCAACATGGAGCCAAGACTTCACATGCAAGTACACTGATTACAGAGCCTTGCTTTCCAACATGGACCAGATTCTACTGCAAGTACACTGTTACAGGAGCCTTGCTTTCTAACATGGAACCAAGACGTAACATATGTATACATTGCTACATGAACCTCTCTTTCTAACATAGCGCTAAGACTTAACATGTATATACACTGTTATTGAGCGTCTCTAAGCATCTAGCCATACTGTACCACATATGTACATAGCTAAATAAGTGTCATGATAACATCGAGCCAAATACAGTGTGTCACAGCGAAACAGTCTAATCATTCCCAGTCAAGTAATAACAAAACAACCTGACTTCCAGTGCAGCTAGTTATTATCACAGAGAAACTAAATGGTAACGCCATAACAAGTAACTTCATGCAAACTGCTTTATTCCATAAGAACCAATAGCAATAGTTATAGCGCATTCATTAATAGAAAACATGCAAGCAAAGTCAACTACTTCTTGTATATATGAAGTGGGTTTCTGTAGCTTAGTGGTAGTGAGCTAGACTACAAAGTTCAGGTTCAAACACCGCGGACAGTTTGGAAGCAAATTAGTTTCCGTGGAATTTTACAAAGGTAAAAATAGACTCATGATTCATAAAGCATGGCAAGTGCTGAACGTATAAGTGGTGTCTAGAAAATCAACGACTCGTTTACTGTGGTTGATGGCTACGTCCTTTAGGATATGTCACGATTTTCATTTCATATATCAGGAGGGCGTCTATACTTACCGGTGGTGAGCTAGATCACAACCCAAAAGTACCAGGTTCAAACTCCACGAGGTCAGTTTGGAAGCAAATTTATTCCATAGTTTTTTACAAACGGTAAAAATAGTCCTCACCGTTTGAAAGCAACAGCAAACTACTGAACGTATAAGTGGTGTCTAGATAAAAATAATAGTTTTCTATGGTTGATGGCGAAATCAAGGATATGCCACGATTTTCATTTCATATATCTATATTTAACATTTAGCAATGCTGGAATAAAGTCAAGCCAAATTATCAATGAAACAAGGTACACTCTTGGCATCTAACCAGTTAGTTATCTAGTGATAAGTACAATCTCTACTGTTTCACTAGAAGCGACGTGTACATTGATGGAATAAAAGAACACAGCTAACACCTCATAGCGGTTGTTCTTAGCACCTTATAGAAGTCTATTCTGTCATTGTCGTCACACACAAAGTTGTGGTAGATCAGTACAAACCATAGCAGAAATGCAGTACAATGTAACCAACTACCAACGAACTGACAACACAATGGATTAAAATAGTAAAGATGAAGATGCACATGTCCTAAACGTGTAGAAGTCTATGTGTTTGGGACCTACAAACCAATGTGCAACGTATCAGTTCTTGACAAGATCAAACATATCCTAAGTGTGATTAAAATTGGTGGTAAAGAACAAACGCAAGGAAGAAGAAAGAAAGATGAAGAAATGGCGAAGAAATGTATGCAGGATTGGTCACGAGAAACAGAGTCTTATGAACAGAGTACAAGAAGGTAGACACACTATAATATAAATCTACAGAGAGTAATAGTTATGGCACCATATCAGATTTACACACATACAACATATTATACAATTCACGTGCTAATCAAATAAAATCCTTAAGTAACTCCATGGTTAATCAAAAATACACAATTGGTAAAGTTCTTTGCAAACAGACTTTCAGATTGAAACACTAGAAAATTGAAATATATATCCACGAGTTTGTAACATCACTTGGCGAGCGCGATACCGCGTGAAACAACGCAATTTTCATTTCGTGTCGTACACTAACGTCATCTAGCTAAATTGGTGGCAACCGCATGCCTTTTGTGTGACAGGTTACATTTCTGTAAAGGCAGAGAAACAAGAGCAAGCAATGATTGATCGAAAGCAAGGTTAGATGACAGCATCTGGTTAGAAATTGATGAACAGAGTCTCGCATGTGGCTGTCGTTGGATTTTCATAGTTCATGCAGTTAACAGAAAAGCATTCATGTTTTATTTAAAAAAATTATTTAATAAGGAGTGAGACAAACACTGCTCGATGACAGAGGAGAGTTTCAAGGAAATGAGAAAAGATATAATTTGAGACAGGAAAGGAAGCTAAGACATCGAAACGGACACGGAGAAAGCGCCTGCTCATCTACCAATGGAATATATATATATATATATGGCTTTTTCGTTTTACAGACGGTCAATTTGGCAAGTGTTTTACTGTGAACTTCTGAGTTTTCAGCTTTTCTCTCTTCTCTCTTGTCGTTCAGCTCATACATAAGTCTCTTTTCAAAGACTGCGTCTTTTTGCAATTTAGCTTTCACACAAGTCTGTCATCACATAGTTTTCCCATGTGCTGGGACCTATAGAAAAGTTTTCATTGAGGTTTTGCAGACATTTTTATATCTGAGTAGTCTGTCCTGGTGCTTCTTCCCTCGAAAGTTCACAGAACAACATTTGTTTTGGTATGACAAGTTTCCATTCTTCTCCGTGTCCCAACCATCTTAGTTGTCAACTGTTCGAGCATGTCCATGATGGAAGGCAGATTTGCACGTTGCAGTACTTCAGGTTGGTTATCTTGTCGTACCACCTGATGTTCATAATCTTGCGAGACATCGAATGTGAAAGATGTTGAGTCTCTCTCATTCCTTGTGTAGGCTGTCCATGTTTCTGAGCCATATAGTAAGAACTAATTACACAGGCTCGATATATTTGAATCTTCGTCTGCAATGTCAGTTTGGTGTTGTCCCACGCTCGCTTTGATAGTTTGCCGAATGTAGAGCCGGCACTCCCTATACGAGCGTTGATTTCTTTCAGAAAGGCTGGCAGTGACCATGGACCCAAGATAGCAGAATATTTGAACTGGTGTTAGATGTTTGTATATACATATATATATATATATATATATAACAAATTTATAAGTAATGTAGCGTATCGGATCATCTGAAGACAGTGATGCAAAGTATAGTGATTCACTGTATATATGTATAGTTTTATCAGAAGGTAAACTTACAAAAGAAAGAAACTATTCAAAAACAGGCTCACGACCTCACTAAAAACCCACTTTTGATGAAATTACTACACACAATCAAACAATCTGGCGTACATTGCTTCGTCACGATGTAATAGTACTTTGGCTGAAATCGGATGCACATGTCCAACGTGCATCATGATATCTGCAATATACAAGTTCTGCAAAGATCAAACATATCACAAAGTTATTAAAATTGGTCAAGAGACAGACGCAAAGAAGAGAAGACGATGTAATGAGTTTGAAGCATACACAACTGTAGGTAGATCATAAGAGACAAGCCAGACAAGCAATACAACATCCTACAATTTCAAATATTTTCTATCCATAATCGTCAAACATCTTCCAGGTCCGCCTACAACGTACTTATCATCTGTCATCAACGCACATATAGACTGTGACTCAAAACAAGATATATGTCTTGTCTTGGAACTGATGATCCCAATCACTAGAGATGGACGAAGACCATAGTATGTAACATAACTAACCATATATAAGGCAGAATAAGTCCCATTAACAAAGACATGTTATACAGAATGCCTGACATGTCCTACATCTCTGTCTTATTTTATTGTGTATATCTAAACTGTTCTCTTAAATGGTGATATTACAGTTTCCATATATACAAATCGACACACGTTTCGTACCTATAATATTATATCTTGTTGTTGTTCTTCTTCTTTGCGTTCGGTTTCGTATGCTCGTCTAAACCATGGATATGTTGCCTCTATGAATCTGCATATGAGTTGGAGTTCCTCGAGTTCCCCATACTTGCATAATATTATATAATCTCTAAAAGGTCTAAAGGCGAAGGTTGCCAGGTTTCCCCATAGCTCCATTCCTGTCGTAGAAATGCCGAGAGTGCTGTACAAAGCACGAGCTCGTAGCTCCATCAACAATAAGGTTTCATAAAAAATTACATCTGTGACTAGATCAGATTGGAACCCACAACATTCACAACGACAGGCAACATCTAAAACCCCTTCGCCATAGACACCTACGTCAATATAATATAATGGAATATATTATTATATAATATACTATACTATGCTTCACATAACTTACGAGGTTGCTAGTGCCTCTATCTTCGAGAAATTATCAATCCTCCTTTAATGTAATATAACCGAATATATTATACTATACTATACTATTCTATGAAGGGTCGTGCGGTCCTATGATGCAGAAGCGATCGCATCAGGCGGAATCGTAAAGGGACGGCATAAGCAGCAAAATCAGTTACAATTGGAAGTTATTTAGAAAAACATTCTTCTTCTTTGCGTTCTTTCTTTACGATAAAATTTTAATTACTATTTGTGATGTTTGATCTTTCTAAGAACTATACGTTGCACATTGATTTAGTGCCCTAAACATATACTTCTACGTTTAGGACATGTGCATCCGATTTCAGCTACAAACAGGAAAACATTTAGAGGTGGTATTTCGAAGACTTGCATCATACTAGAAAATATACTGCATCAGCCATGATGCTATGCTATACTATACTATGCTACGCTACACTACGCTATACTATACATATATATACTATACTCTTCTCTCTCTCTCTCTCTCTCTATATATATATATATATTATATATTTGAGAAATGCTCTGTGCTGAGTGGTTAAGCCATTTTGCCTTGAGTCGAAGGTCGTGCAATTTTTTTCAAAACATTTAGAATTGTCTCGGCAGGTGGCGTGCCATTTCTGCTGAGAGGAACCGAGCCATAGTAGTAAACCCGGTGAAATGTAGTCAATTCTTCGGCATTTAAATACTAAAATACTATCTATAATTCATATATAATATACAAGGTTGTTAGCGTCTCTATCTTCTAGAAACACTCACTGATTAATCTCTAGATGACTCTCAAGTCCTCTTTGAACACTCTATTTCTTAGAGATTACGTTCACTTCCGTCTGTATGCTATTTATGGTACACGTTCTGGGTTCGATTTCCTGTTTAGCTATCAGTTCATATAGTTTGCTATTGTTTCTTCATAGTAAGTATGAAGAAAATATATTATTGAGTATATCTGTGTCCATAATTTCATGCACTAATTAATAGTATGTTTTCTGTCCACTAACAAACTCAATGTGACAAAACAAAAATAATTACAACTAATAATAAAAATAACAGAAACCAAAGTTTTTGTCTAAACTCAAAGGATAGAGAATGAAAATTTGAACGGTTTTGAATATCTCCATTTTGATTGAATGATTGATTGGAGCATCATGTGCACTTCGGTGAGCAACCATGCGTGATACAATCTCTCTTTCTTACAGGAAAATCTTAGAGCAGTGCACGAACTCCGTAGCTCCCTAAGGTCCATGATGTATATTAGAAGATTGAAAATAATTTGTAGAAATTTTGTTTTTGAATATGTCTAATAAATTGTGCCTGGACGGCGGATTGTTAAGCCTGCTAATCTCCATTGTTAAACTGCCAAGGGTTCTTTTGCGTGTTCCGCTTGACCACGGGACATTCGTTGTACGTCCGTCTCAATTGACCTAGAAACTACTCTAATGAGATCAAGATTTCTGAGACAAATATCCCAACTAGCTCCATTAGGAGCGAACCAGTACCCTTTTGTCAGGGTGAGAAACTAACCTATACGCCACAGAGACCTCGTTTCTTATTGGATGGAAGAAGTGACAATAAATCTAGACATAATCTTATCAAAACTTCATTAAATATTACTACGCTTTATTCTCAATTGTAACGTATGGCTGGGAGATATAGACGTTTAACAGGGTACACAAAGAACGATATATGAGCTTTTGAATATAAATGTTATAGAAGGAGTTCATGTATACACGGATAGAAATAATAATAATATTAATAATTACTATACGTACCGTTATGCGTTACATAGGCCTGCAAGTAATTTCTCCATACCGCTCTATCCTGGGCAACCTCACTCAATCTCCTCCGTGGAACTGAAGCCGATATTTCTTGCCTCTCTCAGCAAAGTTCGTTTCAGGTCTCCTTAGGTCGTCCTCTCTTTCTTGAACCCTTTACATCCCACTTCAATGCTTGCTTTGATATTCGTTGATCATTTCTCCTCCAAGTGTGTCGTCAACATATCTCCATCTTCTCTTTCTTATAACAGTTGTCACTAGTGGTTGACCAGACATTTCTCTGATTTCATCACTTCTGAATTCGTTCCATTTTATATTCATTATTTTCACAGACATCTATTTTCAAATGCATTCAACTTGCTTTCTATATATCTTTAATAGAGAATAAAGAGAACAAAAATAAACCACATATCTAGAAGATAATCAAATAAAAAGAAACTGGCTGATGCCACAAAACATAGTAGGAACACTGAAGTATTTCTCAAACATAAAAATACATGAAATGCTGGAACTGACAATTATGAAGTGTGACATCCTGACAAGAGGAAAGAAGAAGAAAACCACAGAGAAGATGGATTCAGGATATGTTAGATGATGCACTATGTGAATAAGAGGCGGAACATTTGGCATATGAGAAGGAATGAGAGAAAGACAAATTCAGAAGGACTGTTAGAGTGGGGAAGTTCTGCTCAGGATAAGCTATTTGATGATGACTGCTGTCAATATCTACATTTCTAAAACTCTGAAGAGTTCTTCATGAGTCATGTCGATCGCTTTATAGTTGCATACAACGAATACTATAGATGTAGTTTCCCTTCTAGACTGACTAGGAAATGTTGGCAGTTGTTTGTTTAGTAGGGGTTTAGCCTCTTTAAGCCGAGGCACGCTCCTTTCAACCTAAGGCGAACCTTTTTTTGGTTATATCAGAGCGTGTAGGCCAACAATCATGCAAAATAAGAATTAACTCCTTTCGGAGAATAATGTTGGCAGTTATGTTTGAGCAGTCATATATATATATTATGTCTACACTACGTACAATAGGAAAGTTAAAGCTGAATAAATGGGCGGGAACATACTGCAATTGATTAGCGACCTTGTGTAGGATGAGAGCACATAAATTGATGACGCAATTTGTAATCAAATTTTGGGACGAGTAAGGACTGGATACCTGATGGGATCAATGTTAATGTACTTAAACAGAGAGCTAATGAAACCATCAGCATACATGCTTGTGGATATCTGGTGATCTAAACACAATGTATTTAAACAGAGAGCTAATGAAACCATCAGCATGCATGCTTGTGGATATCTGGTGATCTAAACACAATGTATTTACTTCATTGCATCATGGTTCCCCTATATATCTCGGTTCCTCTCCGCAGAAATGGCAAGCCACCTGCCGATAGAATTGCAGAAAGCACGAACTTCGTAGGTCTAGCAACATTAATAGGGATCTTCAGAAAAACCCCACATGTGAGCATAATGAGGAGGTCTGGATTCGAACCCACGACCTTAGAAACGCAAGGCATATATATATATATATCATCATCATCATCAAGGTGCGTATCCTTTATAGGACGTTGCTCTCTTTGCAGCACATCTGAAATTCACTGTCTCTAGCCAGTTCACCCACTTCGTCGATGGTCATGTTCATGGTTTCTTTAATATCTTGTAGCCATCTTCTTCTTGGTCTGCCTCTGCGTCCTGGGACCCTGCCCTCTAGTATTGTTCTTTCCAGGTCATCGTGACGCTTGATGTGACCAAAGTATGTAATTTTTCTGTATAGTATGTTATTTATCAGCCAATTCTCTTTAACATTTAGTTCTTTCAGGACATCAGTGATCTTTCTTTTTTTCTATCCATGGTATTCGTAGGATCTTTCTGTAGCATTTAGTTTCGAAGGACTGGATTTTCGTTCTTAATTTTTGTGTAATAGTCCATGATTCACAACCATAAGTAGCCACTGGGAAAATGCATGCTCTCAATATTTTTAATTTTAGTATTTTGCTGGTGCTTTGCCACATGCTCTTCATTGTGTTTAACTTCTTGATTGCTATTGCCAATCTTCTTGAGATCTCTTATATCTATTGAGATATATATATATATTGCTAATACACGTAATTACAAAGTACTTCAGAAAAAATATTTTTAATTTTAGTATTTTGCTGGTACTTTGCCACATGCTCTTCATTGTGTTTAACTTCTTGATTGCTATTGCCAATCTTCTTGAGATAATATACTGAATATATATATTGATGTATTGTATCCAGTTTGTACACATCTCACTGATGTATTGTATTAAACTTCCTAAAATAATCTTCAAAACCAAATAATTCTACATTTTCGTCCATATACCAAATCGTCAACTGCACGTGTTCGTACGTGAGCTCATTTCTTTGATTGTAACCATGTGTCGTGTTTGTTGTGTGTTGCAAGTCAAGCCTACTACATATTTTAGTTGGGACTTTTCTCCCCATCCTGCAAGAGCTTATTTCTTCTTTACTTATTCTGTTATATATATCTACTGTTTCTTTCGCTCCTCATCAATCTGTTGTGAAATCTCATCTTCCAGCTTTGTATGAAATCAACATCAGGAAGCAATGAATGTGATAAGAATTATATCTACGTTGATAAACATTTATTTGTACATGGAAACGGTGGATATAAATAAAAGGATGAAAACTTTGCGTGTGCAATGAGCATTGTCATGGGTAAAGAGTCGCCGATTCTTTAAGCTAAGATTTTGTTTTGAGTTGAAAGTTATCTCGAAATTAAAAAAAACCCCGTTGTTATCGTAAATCGTTACTAATGCTGGCATGTCATTCCTTTTTAAAAGTCCTTATCTGTCCGTTATGTTATAGTTATAGTTTAATTGTCACTAATCATTTGGGGACTGAGGTAGTCAACGAGACTAAAGTAGCTACAGGTAGGCATATCGACATATAAATGACCACGATCCTACTCCAGCTCCAACTGGTGGTAAACGTAACAGGCTGAATCACTGTAGTTAGGATAAGTTAGGGTTTATTCTTTTAATTTTTTTCCGATCCAGAAGCACTTGAGCTTTTCAGCTCTTCGGCTCGGTGCCATGGACATCGCAACCTTCGGTTCGGTGCCACGAACACCGTAAATCTGGGGAATCTGTGGTTTTTCTGCCATCCCGCGGAATTGAACCCGCACACACAGAGGGATAGTCACCCGTAGTCCAACGCGCTACGAACACGCTGGGCAGACGGGCTTATAAAACAGGGATGTCCACTCGGTCTTAAATGTGCAGTTTTGAGAATGGATTTGTCATGCGCAAATATCACAATCCTCGCTGTAAACAATGTAACAAACTTCATCTTCAGAACTAATGAAAAAAACCACACATTTAATTATGAAATGTATATCTGCTTTGTCGCTTGATCAATTACTAATAAAGAGAAGAACATAACTGAAAACTATGTTGTTTTTTCCCGATCCAGAAGCATTTGAGCTTTCAGCTCTTCGGCTCGGTGCCATGGACATCGTAACCCTTCGGTTCGGTGCCACGAACATCGTAAATCTGGAGAACTTGTGGCTTTTTCTGTCAGCCCGCGGAATTGAACCCGCACTCACAGAGGACTTGTCACACGTCGTCCAACGCGCTACAAACACGCTGGGCAGGTAGGCAAACTATGTTGTTAAGAATTTAGAGAAAAAACTTACTGTGATCATAGGAATGTAAGGTTGGCGATCTAGTAGACAAATCTGTATGAGATAAAATACTTAGGAAAGGAAGGCACAGGAACACCTGGAGGCGAGAGTTAGAAAAGGAATGTAAGAAAATGGAGAGAAAGTGGAGAGAAAGTGGAGAGAAAGTGGAGAGAAAATGGAGAGAAAGTGGAGAGATCTGCAAAAGATGGTCTTGGATAGGAGGACTTGGAAAAACCTTGGTTGCGAACTTATGTTTCTCTTGGGGTTAAGAGTGAAGAAGAAAGTACTTCGAGAAAAACAGACAGAACAACCCGGTGCGGCATAAAGAACTTACGCTATCATTTGCATTCTCTACACACAAAAAAAAAACCCAGACAGAACAACCTGGTGCGGCACAAAGAACTTACGCTATCATTTGCATTCTCTACCAAAAAAAAAAACATGAGATAAATAGAACACAACCTGACTATAGTGATGTCTTTTGTAGTAAACGTTCTGTCTGTTCTTAACTCAGACACTTCTAGAAGACACATGACAAACCATTCGTGTAGTACCAATTCACGGCAAGCCCCACACGAATAGAAATGTGCTATGGCACAAATATTCGCAAGATCCATTTGATGCTATTCGCATTATAAGTCACTGGGGAATGTAGGGAGTGGTTTTAAAATATAGAGCGTTCAGCTCTGCATGTTGTGATATGTGAAACTGGGCTATTAAAGATACGTTACAGTGTGTGGCGTCTGTGGCCTAGGGGTTAGTGACTCGGTCTATTAACCCGACGTTCTGAGTTCGAATCACGCTGCGGACAGTTTGGTTGCAAATTGTTTCCGTTGATTTTAACAAAGGACGATGACACCACCCGTTCAGAAAGCAATGGCAAACTACTGAACGTATAAGTGGTGCCTAGAAAATCAACGACTCGTTTACTGTGGTCCTTTACGATATGCCACGATTTTCATACATTGTTCAACCAATCTCATCGAGTTTAGATATTTATAAACTATACTATACTGAGCACTATATTGGAAGCCACAGAAGAATAGCAAACCAACATAGAACTGGTGTCGTTAGTTGCCATACGTTGAGGGAGGCATATTGAGGAGGAGATCGTAGCACGCACTTATGAACTAATTTGTTGGACGTGCAGTGGATGATGATCTGATGACTAAACTAAACTGCAGGTCAAAATAAGATCCAATCATTCAAGTGGTAGCATGCCCTTTGCGGAATGTGGCTTTCATCACAGCCCGCCTGAAAAACTGTCTCTTGCAAGTTCTCCGGCGTCATGTTCAAGGTTTCTTTGATGTTCTGCTGCCACATTCGTCTTGTTCGTTCCCTACCTGGTACTACAGGAACCATGTCTTCCATTACAGTTTTCTCCAAACCACTGTGATGTTTAAGGTGGACAAAATATTTAATCTTCCAAGACATGACGTTAGTTATGAGCCAATACACCATGACATGCAGGTCTTGTAGGATGTCTTTGTTGTTTCTTTTCTCTGTTCAGGATGTTCTAAGAACTTTTCTGTCTTACCTTATTTCCCATAGGTTCAAACACAAGATGAATTATTTAGTTTATATTTTGTATAACATATCACTTGTACTAGTTTGACAAGTCACAAAATGTGTATAGGAAACTATGAATTGTTTGAACAACATAGAACACTACTAGCAATCTGAAGGAAACACTGTTTTATGTATCCCAGTAGAATGACTAATATCAGTCTTAGTTGTAATTAAATGCATCGTTTGAAGCAACAAACAAACCATCAAAAGTTGATGGTACCTGAAGTAGACACTGTCGAGAAAGAAATCAATAATTTCATTACACTAATCTCAAAAGTCGCCTGGACAGACTGTCAACGAGATATTTTTAATTCCGGCCGAACTTTCCCATCACAAATTCTTTCAAGATATTATCAACCTCTTTATCTTCATTGGTGCTTGAGTGAAGGTGTAATTAAATGTAATAACTCGAATAGATGTTTAGCCAAGCAGTTAGTAGACGAACAAGATTTCAGCAGTCTCACATTCTCCTTGTAAATATCAATACCAAGTTTGGTTCGTCAAATTGTCAGAACGGTGCAAATGTCGATGATACGCCTTCTATCTGATACAAGAAACTCCATACTGTTTTAGTTACATACAATCTTTCAAATATTAACTTATATTTCAGTTTTAACAAGAAATGCAACCCGTTTACACTCCATGTGGTATTTTAGGTAATGCAGTGTTGGGTACGTATTTGTCTTTGATCAAAATCACATCAAATAGATGATGTGGTGAACAACATCACAGCGATTCAAGTTCTAGCTTATCTGTAATTTTCTTTGTTAGCAGTCTACCCTGTTGGTTTTACTGAGTGGATAAGCACACGGAGACATACTAGAGTGTGCAAGGGTTAAGGGGCACATTAGAGTGTGCGAGCACAAGTGGACACACTCTAGTCTGCAAACACAGTCACACGCTAGAGTGTGCAAATACAAAGTCACACACACCAGAGTGTGTAAATACAAAGGTGACACACTAGAGTGCAAATACAAAGTGACACACTAGAGTGTAACTACAAAGTGACACACTAGAGTGTGCAAACACAAAGTGACACACTAGAGTGTGCAAACACAAAGTGACACACTAGAGTGTGCAAGCACAACGTGACACACTAGAGTGTGCAAGCACAACGTGACACACTACAGAGTACAACCACACGGGGATGATACACTAGAGCAGCAATGCCCAACTCAGTAACCGTGAGCACACACATGCAAAGGTACAGATATGAGATTGTAGTGACGTTGGGTCTATAACACTACAACCAGGTAATGTAGGATAGAAACCAGAACACTAAGAAGCTGACGCCTTAACCTGGAGAAGACTAGTCTTGGACCTCATCACAAGTCTGATGATCTAGCACAGCGCTGTCCAACGAGATGACTGCGGGCGCCATGGCGCCCTACTTTACTTTATCTGCTGTAACGTTAATCATAATTTCATGAAGAAAAAAAAATATTTCGAAATAACACTATGTTTCAGTTTATTTTCATAGCAGCACTTCTAATAATAATATCATCTCACTTTCGTAATCCCCTTCTGTTTTGCAACAATTCTACTGCCCTTTTAAGTGCAGTAGGCAGTTTCATTTCAGAGTTAAGAACAGTGTGTTATTTATTATTTTGTGATTTATTATTTTTTTTTATAAATCTATGGATGCTATAACCTTATCTGTGCAACAATTATTTATTAGTATAATATGTCATTTAAAAACATGGCTAAACGGCAACATACTTTTTATTCTCAATGAGAGGATTGGTGTTGTTTTATTGATTACAAAGACAAATCCATGTGTTTGTTGTATAATGTCAGTGTACCTAATAGTATAACGTTTTGTCATGTTGTTAATATAACGAAGAGCGACATTTCTTCAGACAATGTTAACAACTTTAATAACGAATTTCGATATTTCTACCGATTAGAATTTCTCCAACTTGCAACGAATATGCCGTTTCAAATATCACACTAATTATGAAAATACAGTATTTGTTAAATTAAACGTTTAGTCAGGATTAAGTTTTATCTTTATTATTGCTATTGATATTGCTACTGATGTTACTTATTATTATAATTATCAGTTATTCTGCAGTGGCGGCTCGTGATCGTTTTTGTTGGTGGGGCCAGACTACACCTTTTCGGGAAAATCATGGTTTTGGGTTGTTACATTTTAATTTATTAATAATAAATACACATTACTTTTGGTGCGGTCCGGCCCCTCTGGCCTTTAATGATGAGCCGCCACTGTCATTATCATTATTGCAATCGCAACACGTCGCCCGCACATACATATCGATCAGTCAGGCGCGCCCTAATATATAACAACGATAGACAGCTTTGATCTAGTATGTCTAATGAATGCACAAGAAGAAGTCAAAGTCCAGCACGAATTTCAAGAGTATTCTTATGATCCTTTAGAAGAAACTTTTTCAACCAGAGCTTCCAGTTTATGTAGGATCGTCTATTTCAGTGAACCCAGCTAAAACATTAACGTAGTTTTAAGACGTTATCATTCAGATTTCCAGATGTTAACTTTACTGCATGTTACTGTGCTCCTATATATCTACAGAGAGAAGAGTAACGTCGATTCCACGTCGATTCCAACCAGTACCGTTATTATTTTCTCTACACGACTGGTCATCTTTAGTCTGTCATAAATATAGTGAGGTCGGTTTCAAGCAGATTTGCAGCACATTTATCATCTTCTGGAGACAACAGAGCACCTAATGATCAGACAGGAATGCAGGGACGTCGATTTCAACCAGTTATTTGCTTTTACAATCTACTACAGATGACTGTCACATATAAGTCCGCCTGGTGTACAGTTTACCCGGTTGGGCTAACCATTAGCCAGATATATTGGTTATAAATCAGTTTTTAGAGACATTTTTTCAAGAGAAAAAACGATAATTGGTTGGCTACAATGAGTTCAATTATCATTTCAATATTGTCTCTTTATGTAAAGAGACACTGACAATCAGAACCAAGGAAAAAAAAAGAAAAATAAGGAACAAACTAGAATCACAAAGAGAAATTTAGACAGTGGTTGAAGATAGTCGATCTATTAGTAGGCGGAAAAAAGTGTTTTTAGTCAAGTTATGATAGAAGTATCTTGTAAATGTCAAAAGTTAATGAAAGAAGTGTCTCGCTTTGTGTTATTAAACAATGGAGGAATTGGTAAAGGGAGAAGTCGACGGACACCTAACTAACAATATTTTGTAGCAAAGATCGAACGTTCGAGAACGTAAGTAGAAGATAAAGAAGAAGTAGGATATCCGAGAAATCTGAACAAATATTAACGAACATTTGCGATGACAGGAGAAAGATTAATTAATAGGACCACTTTAATGTCAGACAATGAAATCGGAAGAGAAGTAGTGTATGCAACAGCAATATCAGATAATGAACCCGCCCGAGTGGTTATCACGGCCCAAATTGGGGTGTAACCACTGTTACCTGCCATGCATGTCGTAAGAGGCGCTAAGGAGGTTGGCCGTGGGGCTAGCTACCCCACTCCGTAAAAAACACTAGATCGCTACAGAACGGAGAGCGAACCGAGTAAACGATGGCTGAAACCGGACATATCGCCGAAGGATAAGCACCAGAGCTCAAATGGTGCTGAAGATGTGACGTAAAACACACCAATGTTAAGGCTGCATGAATCAGATTTCCACATAAATAGAATTTATCGGGAGGTCTCGTACATCAGTCTGGGGGTGATCGAGAGAGATAGATAGATATATAATGAACCAATGATAATGATTAAGAAAAGTAGTGATTGAGAGAACAATATCAGACATTAAAGAAATGATGTGAATGAAAAGAAAAGTAGTGATTGAGAGAACAATATCAGACATTCAAGAAATGATGTGAGAGAAAAGAAAAGTAGTGATTGAGAGAACAATATCAGACATTAAAGAAATGATGTGAGAGAAAAGAAAAGTAGTGATTGAGAGAACAATATCAGACATTAAAGAAATGATGTGAGAGAAAAGAAAAGTAGTGATTGAGAGAACAACTGAAACATAGAGAGATGAAAGAAGTACTAAAGCACTTATCTCTACTGTGTACTATTATATCCCTATGAGTTTAGGTCACACCAGTTAACAAGCGATGAAGATATGATTCTGTTCTTTATTTGATGGATTCCGACCGAGTATTTCCGGGGATCGCAAAGGAGAGCAAAGAATAATAACTCTGCGACCTACAAGGCATGTCGTAAGAGGCGATTGAAGTACGGGCCTAGGAAAGCTACCTAGTAAACAAAAGCGTCGTAGAAATCGGACATTCTAGCCTACTTGTAGACGCATAACTGGCACAACGTACAATCGCTCTTAGGTTCGGATCACATACAAACCACAAAGAGTGGTTAACAAGCAGTCGATATGGAGCGTTCGAAGAAGAAGAAGATAAATCTCTGATGGGTACATAACCTAACAATGGACAATCAATGATCTCTGATGGGTACATAACCTAACAATGGACAATCAATGATCTCTGATGGGTACATAACCTAACAATGGACAATCAATGATCTCTGATGGGTACATAACCTAACAATGGACAATCAATGATCTCTGATGGGTACATAACCCAACAATGGACAATCAATGATCTCTGATGGGTACATAACCTAACAATGGACAATCAATGATCTCTGATGGGTACATAACCTAACAATGGACAATCAATGATCTCTGATGGGTACATAACCTAACAATGGACAATCAATAATCTCTGATGGGTACATAACCTAACAATGGACAATCAATGATCTCTGATGGGTACATAACCTAACAATGGACAATCAATGATCTCTGATGGGTACATAACCTAACAATGGACAATCAATGATCTCTGATGGGTACATAACCTAACAATGGACAATCAATGATCTCTGATGGGTACATAACCTAACAATGGACAATCAATGATCTCTGATGGGTACATAACCTAACAATGGACAATCAATGATCTCTGATGGGTACATAACCTAACAATGGACAATCAATGATCTCTGATGGTTACATAACCTAACAATGGACAATCAATGATCTCTGATGGGTACATAACCTAACAATGGACAATCAATGATCTCTGATGGGTACATAACCTAACAATGGACAATCAATGATCTCTGATGGGTACATAACCTAACAATGGACAATCAATGATCTCTGATGGGTACATAACCTAACAATGGACAATCAATGATCTCTGATGGGTACATAACCTAACAATGGACAATCAATGATCTCTGATGGGTACATAACCTAACAATGGACAATCAATGATCTCTGATGGGTACATAACATAACAATGGACAATCAATGATCTCTGATGGGTACATAACCTAACAATGGACAATCAATGATCTCTGATGGGTACATAACCTGACAATGGACAATCAATGATCTCTGATGGGTACATAACCTAACAATGGACAATCAATGATCTCTGATGGGTACATAACCTAACAATGGACAATCAATGATCTCTGATGGGTACATAACCTGACAATGGACAATCAATGATCTCTGATGGCTACATAACCTAACAATGGACAATCAATGATCTCTGATGGGTACATAACCTAACAATGGACAATCAATGATCTCTGATGGGTACATAACCTAACAATGGACAATCAATGATCTCTGATGGGTACATAACCTAACAATGGACAATCAATGATCTCTGATGGGTACATAACCTAACAATGGACAATCAATGATCTCTGATGGGTACATAACCTAACAATGGACAATCAATGATCTCTGATGGGTACATAACCCAACAATGGACAATCAATGATCTCTGATGGGTACATAACCTAACAATGGACAATCAATGATCTCTGATGGGTACATAACCTAACAATGGACAATCAATGATCTCTGATGGGTACATAACCTAACAATGGACAATCAATGATCTCTGATGGGTACATAACCTAACAATGGACAATTAATGATCTCTGATGGGTACATAACCTAACAATGGACAATCAATGATCTCTGATGGTTACATAACCTAACAATGGACAATCAATGATCTCTGATGGGTACATAACCTAACAATGGACAATCAATGATCTCTGATGGGTACATAACCTAACAATGGACAATCAATGATCTCTGATGGGTACATAACCTAACAATGGACAATCAATGATCTCTGATGGGTACATAACCTGACAATGGACAATCAATGATCTCTGATGGGTACATAACCTAACAATGGACAATCAATGATCTCTGATGGGTACATAACCTAACAATGGACAATCAATGATCTCTGATGGGTACATAACCTGACAATGGACAATCAATGATCTCTGATGGGTACATAACCTAACAATGGACAATCAATGATCTCTGATGGGTACATAACCTAACAATGGACAATCAATGATCTCTGATGGGTACATAACCTAACAATGGACAATCAATGATCTCTGATGGGTACATAACCTAACAATGGACAATCAATGATCTCTGATGGTTACATAACCTAACAATGGACAATCAATGATCTCTGATGGGTACATAACCTAACAATGGACAATCAATGATCTCTGATGGTTACATAACCTAACAATGGACAATCAATGATCTCTGATGGGTACATAACCCAACAATGGACAATCAATGATCTCTGATGGGTACATAACCCAACAATGGACAATCAATGATCTCTGATGGTTACATAACCTAACAATGGACAATCAATGATCTCTGATGGGTACATAACCCAACAATGGACAATCAATGATCTCTGATGGGTACATAACCTAACAATGGACAATCAATGATCTCTGATGGGTACATAACCTAACAATGGACAATCAATGATCTCTGATGGGTACATAACCCAACAATGGACAATCAATGATCTCTATGGTACATAACCAACAATGGACAATCAATGATCTCTGATGGTACATAACCTAACAATGGACAATCAATGATCTCTGATGGGTACATAACCTAACAATGGACAATCAATGATCTCTGATGGGTACATAACCTAACAATGGACAATCAATGATCTCTGATGGGTACATAACCTAACAATGGACAATCAATGATCTCTGATGGGTACATAACCTAACAATGGACAATCAATGATCTCTGATGGGTACATAACCTAACAATGGACAATCAATGATCTCTGATGGGTACATAACCTAACAATGGACAATCAATGATCTCTGATGGGTACATAACCTAACAATGGACAATCAATGATCTCTGATGGGTACATAACCTAACAATGGACAATCAATGATCTCTGATGGGTACATAACCTAACAATGGACAATCAATGATCTCTGATGGGTACATAACCTAACAATGGACAATCAATGATCTCTGATGGGTACATAACCTAACAATGGACAATCAATGATCTCTGATGGTTACATAACCTAACAATGGACAATCAATGATCTCTGATGGGTACATAACCTAACAATGGACAATCAATGATCTCTGATGGGTACATAACCTAACAATGGACAATCAATGATCTCTGATGGGTACATAACCTAACAATGGACAATCAATGATCTCTGATGGGTACATAACCTAACAATGGACAATCAATGATCTCTGATGGGTACATAACCTAACAATGGACAATCAATGATCTCTGATGGGTACATAACCTAACAATGGACAATCAATGATCTCTGATGGGTACATAACCTGACAATGGACAATCAATGATCTCTGATGGGTACATAACCTAACAATGGACAATCAATGATCTCTGATGGGTACATAACCTAACAATGGACAATCAATGATCTCTGATGGGTACATAACCTGACAATGGACAATCAATGATCTCTGATGGGTACATAACCTAACAATGGACAATCAATGATCTCTGATGGGTACATAACCTAACAATGGACAATCAATGATCTCTGATGGGTACATAACCTAACAATGGACAATCAATGATCTCTGATGGGTACATAACCTAACAATGGACAATCAATGATCTCTGATGGGTACATAACCTAACAATGGACAATCAATGATCTCTGATGGGTACATAACCTAACAATGGACAATTAATGATCTCTGATGGGTACATAACCTAACAATGGACAATCAATGATCTCTGATGGGTACATAACCTAACAATGGACAATCAATGATCTCTGATGGTTACATAACCCAACAATGGACAATCAATGATCTCTGATGGTTACATAACCTAACAATGGACAATCAATGATCTCTGATGGGTACATAACCTAACAATGGACAATCACTGATCTCTGATGGGTACATAACCTAACAATGGACAATCAATGATCTCTGATGGGTACATAACCTAACAATGGACAATCAATGATCTCTGATGGGTACATAACCTAACAATGGACAATCAATGATCTCTGATGGGTACATAACCTAACAATGGACAATCAATGATCTCTGATGGGTACATAACCTAACAATGGACAATCAATGATCTCTGATGGGTACATAACCTGACAATGGACAATCAATGATCTCTGATGGCTACATAACCTAACAATGGACAATCAATGATCTCTGATGGGTACATAACCTAACAATGGACAATCAATGATCTCTGATGGGTACATAACCTGACAATGGACAATCAATGATCTCTGATGGGTACATAACCTAACAATGGACAATCAATGATCTCATGGGTACATAACCTAACAATGGACAATCAATGATCTCTGATGGGTACATAACCTAACAATGGACAATCAATGATCTCTGATGGGTACATAACATAACAATGGACAATCAATGATCTCTGATGGGTACATAACCTAACAATGGACAATCAATGATCTCTGATGGGTACATAACCTAACAATGGACAATTAATGATCTCTGATGGGTACATAACCTAACAATGGACAATCAATGATCTCTGATGGGTACATAACCTAACAATGGACAATCAATGATCTCTGATGGGTACATAACCCAACAATGGACAATCAATGATCTCTGATGGGTACATAACCTAACAATGGACAATCAATGATCTCTGATGGGTACATAACCTAACAATGGACAATCAATGATCTCTGATGGTTACATAACCCAACAATGGACAATCAATGATCTCTGATGGGTACATAACCTAACAATGGACAATCAATGATCTCTGATGGGTACATAACCTAACAATGGACAATCAATGATCTCTGATGGGTACATAACCCGACAATGGACAATCAATGATCTCTGATGGCTACATAACC
The DNA here is from genome assembly GCA_020796225.1 of Arion vulgaris. NCBI lineage: Eukaryota > Metazoa > Mollusca > Gastropoda > Stylommatophora > Arionidae > Arion > Arion vulgaris. The sequence goes on from CM036756.1 coordinate 30,883,648, forward strand.
TAACAATGGACAATCAATGATCTCTGATGGTTACATAACCTAACAATGGACAATCAATGATCTCTGATGGGTACATAACCTAACAATGGACAATCAATGATCTCTGATGGTTACATAACCTAACAATGGACAATCAATGATCTCTGATGGGTACATAACCTAACAATGGACAATCAATGATCTCTGATGGGTACATAACCTAACAATGGACAATCAATGATCTCTGATGGGTACATAACCTAACAATGGACAATCAATGATCTCTGATGGGTACATAACCTAACAATGGACAATCAAGATCTCTGATGGGTACATAACCTAACAATGGACAATCAATGATCTCTGATGGGTACATAACCCAACAATGGACAATCAATGATCTCTGATGGGTACATAACCTAACAATGGACAATCAATGATCTCTGATGGTTACATAACCTAACAATGGACAATCAATGATCTCTGATGGGTACATAACCTAACAATGGACAATCAATGATCTCTGATGGGTACATAACCTAACAATGGACAATCAAGTCTCTGATGGGTACATAACCTAACAATGGACAATCAATGATCTCTGATGGGTACATAACCTAACAATGGACAATCAATGATCTCTGATGGGTACATAACCTAACAATGGACAATCAATGATCTCTGATGGGTACATAACCTAACAATGGACAATCAATGATCTCTGATGGGTACATAACCTAACAATGGACAATCAATGATCTCTGATGGGTACATAACCTGACAATGGACAATCAATGATCTCTGATGGCTACATAACCTAACAATGGACAATCAATGATCTCTGATGGGTACATAACCTAACAATGGACAATCAATGATCTCTGATGGGTACATAACCTAACAATGGACAATCAATGATCTCTGATGGGTACATAACCTAACAATGGACAATCAATGATCTCTGATGGTTACATAACCCAACAATGGACAATCAATGATCTCTGATGGGTACATAACCTAACAATGGACAATCAATGATCTCTGATGGGTACATAACCTAACAATGGACAATCAATGATCTCTGATGGGTACATAACCTAACAATGGACAATCAATGATCTCTGATGGTTACATAACCTAACAATGGACAATCAATGATCTCTGATGGGTACATAACCTAACAATGGACAATCAATGATCTCTGATGGGTACATAACCTAACAATGGACAATCAATGATCTCTGATGGGTACATAACCTAACAATGGACAATCAATGATCTCTGATGGGTACATAACATAACAATGGACAATCAATGATCTCTGATGGGTACATAACCCAACAATGGACAATCAATGATCTCTGATGGGTACATAACCTAACAATGGACAATCAATGATCTCTGATGGGTACATAACCTAACAATGGACAATCAATGATCTCTGATGGGTACATAACCTAACAATGGACAATCAATGATCTCTGATGGTTACATAACCTAACAATGGACAATCAATGATCTCTGATGGTTACATAACCTAACAATGGACAATCAATGATCTCTGATGGTTACATAACCTAACAATGGACAATCAATGATCTCTGATAGGTACATAACCTAACAATGGACAATCAATGATTTTGATGGGTACATAACCTAACAATGGACAATCAATGATCTCTGATGGGTACATAACCTAACAATGGACAATCAATGATCTCATGGGTACATAACCTGACAATGGACAATCAATGATCTCTGATGGCTACATAACCTAACAATGGACAATCAATGATCTCTGATGGGTACATAACCTAACAATGGACAATCAATGATCTCTGATAGGTACATAACCTAACAATGGACAATCAATGATCTCTGATGGGTACATAACCTAACAATGGACAATCAATGATCTCTGATGGGTACATAACCTAACAATGGACAATCAATGATCTCTGATGGGTACATAACCTAACAATGGACAATCAATGATCTCTGATGGTTACATAACCTAACAATGGACAATCAATGATCTCTGATGGTTACATAACCTAACAATGGACAATCAATGATCTCTGATGGTTACATAACCTAACAATGGACAATCAATGATCTCTGATGGGTACATAACCTAACAATGGACAATCAATGATCTCTGATGGGTACATAACCTAACAATGGACAATCAATGATCTCTGATGGGTACATAACCTAACAATGGACAATCAATGATCTCTGATGGGTACATAACCTAACAATGGACAATCAATGATCTCTGATGGGTACATAACCTAACAATGGACAATCAATGATCTCTGATAGGTACATAACCTAACAATGGACAATCAATGATCTCTGATAGGTACATAACCTAACAATGGACAATCAATGATTCTGATGGTACATAACCCAACAATGGACAATCAATGATCTCTGATGGTACATAACCCGACAATGGACAATCAATGATCTCTGATGGCTACATAACCTAACAATGGACAATCAATGATCTCTGATGGGTACATAACCTAACAATGGACAATCAATGATCTCTGATGGGTACATAACCTAACAATGGACAATCAATGATCTCTGATGGGTACATAACCTAACAATGGACAATCAATGATCTCTGATGGGTACATAACCTAACAATGGACAATCAATGATCTCTGATGGGTACATAACCTAACAATGGCAATCAATGATCTCTGATGGGTACATAACCTAACAATGGACAATCAATGATCTCTGATGGGTACATAACCTAACAATGGACAATCAATGATCTCTGATGGTACATAACTAACAATGGACAATCAATGATCTCTGATGGGTACATAACCTAACAATGGACAATCAATGATCTCTGATGGGTACATAACCTAACAATGGACAATCAATGATCTCTGATGGGTACATAACCCAACAATGGACAATCAATGATCTCTGATGGTTACATAACCTAACAATGGACAATCAATGATCTCTGATGGGTACATAACCTAACAATGGACAATCAATGATCTCTGATGGGTACATAACCTAACAATGGACAATCAATGATCTCTGATGGGTACATAACCCAACAATGGACAATCAATGATCTCTGATGGGTACATAACCTAACAATGGACAATCAATGATCTCTGATGGTTACATAACCTAACAATGGACAATCAATGATTTCTGATGGGTACATAACCCAACAATGGACAATCAATGATCTCTGATGGGTACATAACCTGACAATGGACAATCAATGATCTCTGATGGCTACATAACCTAACAATGGACAATCAATGATCTCTGATGGGTACATAACCTAACAATGGACAATCAATGATCTCTGAACAAATAACGAACAAACGAAACATGAACCCAAAGTTATAAAAACAACCAAATTTTGAATAAAGAGAATGAGTTTTGTTTCTTCCCTGAAATTGTAACTGTAGGGACAGAATAAATGGCGTCAATTTATCGTTCGTGCCTGTAGTTTTGCCACACAGGGCATATAAGCCGTTTATAACTAAGCACCAATTAAGGCCATACAGCCTAACGCAACTCTCTCCCCAGGATAACAGTGAACGTAGTTCCGGAATTCTGTAACCTTGCGTGCGCAGACTAGAATTACCACATCACTCATTAACACTCTGACCTCAGTCCCTATCCCTTTCTCTCTATCTTATACGTTCTTCAACACTGTAACTTTTCATTTACTTCATATCCCTGGCACAGATACCCAAATCTCAATGCGTTATTGATCACACATTTCTTGTATTTTATCAAGATTTGAAGTGTTGATTTTCAAATTTGACTATTATTTCTTCCTGAAATGAATCCGGCCTTATGTTTCCCGGGCTCGCAAGGAGAAAGAATGGTAGCACTCGACCTACAAGGCATGCCGTAGAGGCGAATAAGGTATGGACCTAGGGAAGATTAACATAGTAAATAAAAAGCGTCGCAGAAATCGAATGTGATGGCCTACGTTTAGGAGCATAAACTGACCAGTGGCGGCTCCCGATCATTTTGTTGGTGGGGCCAGACATTTTTTCCGGATAAATCATGGTTTTGGTTGCTATATTTTAGTTTATAAAATAATAAATACACGTTATACATTATTTTTAGTAGGGCCCGGTCTCACTAGCCCTTAATGACGAGCCGCCAATGTAGCTGACAGAACGTATAATCGCTCTTAGACTCAGATCACATACAAATCACAAAAGTGGTTAACAAGTGGTCGATATGGAGCGTTGGAAGAAGAGGAGAAGAAGAAATGAACTAGTAAATGACTAACACAACTCAGCTGTAAATGTCATGTGTGTAGGAGTTGAGAAACCATGAATGTAAACTTGGCAGTTGACTAGCACATTCCATTATGTTTTGTTAATGTTAACAGTTGTTTAGTCATATGATTTACTATGTCATGATTTTCTTGTGGAAACTAAAAGTGAAAGGCTTTTTCCCCCCTTCTTTTGCTCGTTATGAATTCTAGCGTAGTCACGGTTGTCTCTGACTAACTGTTGCGTGAAGGCTTGCTTTCCTATCCACAGTGCCCCTCGCCATAATTCAACTAAAGGGGTACTTGTAATTTAGATCCCCAAGTAAAGATCAGGGTTTTCTGTAGTCCTACCGCCTACAGTGAGCACACCGAAAATGTATGGCCTAACTTGGCCTCCAACCCCGGAACATCCACAGCACATGGTCACTAGCGCAGCGTGTTATCATCTTCCCTATAGGTGACCCTGGGTAATTGTTTGGGGAGGCAGTAAATTGTCCTTAATGTTCAGCAATTGTTTATACATATAATTTACAATGTCATGATTTTATTTTGAAAGCTGGAAGTGGAATGGGGTATTTGTTTGGGGAGCAAGTCAAAAAAATGACAGAAAGTCAGCTTTTCAAAAATGATTTAAACTAAAATATTTCATCACACCTTCTAGCGCCCAATGGTACATAAGGCCCAGATAAAAATATCCACTCAATTTGATCGTGTGCCTTTATTTATATTTTGAACCTAATTATATACATGTCTTGGAGCTCTGCTTCAAAAGTTCGTACCCATGCTCCTTTCTATGCATCCCTTATTCTCTCGCTGTACCTGCGGTGCAAAATACTTTGCATGTCATGGCCGTCTTTTTTCTTTTTCTTATCCTGACGATATGTACAATACCTCAGAAATTATCCATTTGTATCTCTTAGAATCCTTTTAAATCACTTCGATTTAACATTTTGTGTTGATTTTAAAATGTATTCGTCTTTATACACCAATACTAGAATGCGAGGTCACGTGGTGTAGTTGGGGTCTGATTTCCCATAATTCTTACCCGAGTCCGAAGGCCCATAAGTTTATAGTTGGCTCTGGTTATGTCTTCCAGAGCAGTTAGTTCTTGATGTCTCATATTCCTAATTTTATCCTCTCACGAATACCCTAGTATTTATCTAAAAAGTAATCTCTATCCTCTTGTTTAGCATTGTGCTGGCTATTTGAGCGGTCTAGCCTGTTTCATACATCGTACTATTATGAAATATATTTATTAATATAAGTGTCTTCATTGTATTTAGTTGTATTTCAAATTACAGAGTAACGTTATAGAGAACGTAAAGATTATGTATCTTCTTCTTTTCTTCCTCCAATGTTTTCTGACATCGATTTGGATACTTCTAAAGTAGTTAGTGTTCAACAGAGTCCATTTACATCTACATATAGCTTGTCTTGGACTGACATGGGGATTGACAATGTGTTTTCTCTGTTCAGTGTATGCTGGACAGTCTAGCATATGTGTGTCTCTGTCATCTTGTTATCAATTAGTTAGTTAGTTAGTTTGTTCCTTTCGTGCCAAAGCGGCACATAGGGCAGAGGTTTTAGATCTCCATGTGATACGGTTCTTTGCTAGCAGTTGCAGATCTTGTATGGTTTTATATCCCAATAGTTTACTTTCTTGTTGGATGGTTCTTCGAAGAGTGGTCTTTGGTCTTCCACGTTTTCTTTTCCCAACTGGTGACCACATAAAGGACTTGTCGATTTAGTCTCTTTTCGTCTGATCTAAGCACATGACCTAAATATTTCCACCGTCGTTTCCTTATAATATTTGATACAGGTTGTTGGTGTGTTCTATCTTCACTGTGGTGTTAGAAATGAAATCACTCCATTTGACTTTTAATAATTTTCGTAGACATTTATTCTCAAAGCTGTCCAGTTTATCAATTTTCTTTGTTGATTTCCAACTTTCACAACCGTAAGTCAGTACAGGAATCACACATGACCTAAATAATTTAACTTTTGTGCATATACTAAAGTCTTGAGATTGCCAGATATTCGTTAATTTAGTGAATACACTAGCTGCTATAGCAAATTTTGTTATCAATACTTAACTGTAACAAAATCAGGTAGACACATGCATATATATTAACTTTTGCTTTACAATTTACATGTTCACTTTCTAACTTGCTGCACATTTCCGTACTGGTTTGTCACTACCAAAAATTGGTTATTGGTAATTGATTACTAAACTGACGTTATTGCACTCGGGGCAGACCCATAGGGGCTCAGTCTCCCCAACAGATATCGAAGAGTATACATACTGATGGTTCCCGTGGCTCGCTGATTAAACACACCTCTCCCTCTGCCCTTCAGGCACTCAGTTCTACTTGTACAACGGATAACTCCAAACTGCTTAAATAGCTTGATCGATTCAACATCTATGTTAGTGTCCTCATCCAACAGACACTCGCGAAGAGACCGAAGAACATCCCCTTATCCATCTTCAACTCCCCAACAATCGATGCTGTTGATGCAAAAAATACGTCTCGAAAACAAGTTTTTTTCTGTACTGCATTAAACAATTGTATTATAAAGTATACACAATATGCATAATACATGTCCTTACAAGCCATCTTTCTTGTACAATAATAACTTCCTGAATCTACTGTTTTAAGTCTGTAAATATGTATGTTACTAGTTTTAAAACTGCTCCTCTTCCTTGCTTTGGGGGCGTATGCAGCTTTGGGGGCGTATCCAGCAGCTGCCGGTCTCCACTTTTCTCGATCTCTGGCCGTTTTCTTTATTGCTTCTGAGGATAGTCCAGCACCTTCAGTTTCTCAAGACTCTTTCTCCAGGTCTGTTTAGGACAGTGGTTCTCAACCTTCCTAATGCCACGACCCTTTAATACAGTTCCTCATGTTGTGGTGATCCCCAACCGTAAAATTATTTTCGTTGCTACTTCAAAACTGTAATTTTACTACAGTTATGAATTGTAATGTAAATATCTGATATGTAGGATGTATTTTCATTGTTACAAATTGTACATAATTAAAGCATAGTGATTAATCACAAACGCCGGGTACTGGTATGTGGGCGTATCTACACAGGGCGGACCGACCTGGAGACAGATAGAGGAGCGTTGCCTCGGTTCCTAAGACCATCGAAAATATGTCTTTTCCGATAGTCTTAGGCGACCCTTGAAAGGGTCGTTCGACCCCTAAATTGGCCGCGACCCACAGGTTGATAACCACTGGTTTAAGACGTCTCCTTTCAGTTTCACTTGTGGGTTCCGCTCAATTGCTTATTTATTCATACCAATTAAGTATTTTCTACACAAATATAAGTGTTAGAGAGCTGGGTTGACAATTCACATCCACCACATTGTGTACGTAAGCATATGTGTGAGTCCGTGTAAGTTAATTAGTGAATGACTGTGTAGGGTAGATGTAAGTGTGTACATGTCTATTAGTTAGAGTGAGTGTACAGCAGGGAGCCATATTCGTTTCATGAATGAGTCATACGTCTACAAATATATTCTGTTACCGGTGACCTCAAGATTTCGTTACTAAACTCCGAAAATTAACCAACACTGCTTTCTCACTGCCCGCTTCTATTGTGATACATTATTATACATTTTAATTCCATGCTCGAATTTCGACAATTATTTGAGTTCTAAGCGAGGTAATTCAGACTAATTTTTAAAGTGAACATGGCCAGCCTGTATGTAAATGTGTGATACATTTACTTGTCAAGCATGTTGGATCAAATATAGCAAATATTAAGTACAAAATGTGGATGAAACAGGAGTAATATTAAACTGAAGATTCTTTCTGAATTTTGTCGTTTTATCATAGTTAATACCTCGGCTAATGAATTTAAAGCAACAAAAAGTAACATGGTTAAAATACATGACAAAAATGTATGAGTGTTGTCATATCATAAAGCAGTCATTGACAAGAAAGACCAAGGGTTGAAGAATGGAGGGACACCATAGGTAAAACCTAAAATCTACTTTACTGAGAGAGGAAAGAAACATCGTACTAAATTTCAAGTAAGAGATTGAAAAAGTTGCCCAAGATACGGCGGTGTGAAGAAATTGCTTTCAGTTTCTGTGTAACCTACAACATTATCAAAAGAATAAAACAATATGATAAAATATCAAAGGTAGATGGGAGTAAATTGTTCAAGATCCCACAGTACTAGATCGTACATCAGAAAGTGGTAAGGCCCTCTACTCTGCTAATATCCATGACGTCAAACGTATTCAATGAGAACTATGTATTTACAGCCATTAAAACTACAAGTTTTACTTCGCGGTGTGCGCGGCAATGTAAAATCAGACGCTTGATTCAGCAATGCCGATCGTTGTTGAATTGAAGATGGGCAGAGAAGAACACGTTCACCGGTTGCACATCTACCGTCTGTTGGATAAGGGCATTGACATTGGTGCTGAATCTATTTAGCATTTCAAGCAGTTTGGAATCGCACAGTGTACAAGTCGAATTATAGTCTGTCCATTAATTCGTGAGCACGTTTGAAATTGATTTTCTCGAAAACTACCTGTTGGATCTCAGTGATTTTTGCAAGCAGCCTTAGAATATCCATGACGCTAGAGAAATATTTTTTCCAAGAAAATTTGATGTAGTTTGAAATATTTATTCTTCAGGTTATATTAAAATCAACCTCACCGGATTGTACACAATAGTAACAGATTTACGGTACACAGACGCGTTGTTCTAAAATACATTATGGTAACAATGAAATATCGTGAGTTTCACGAATTCCCGTGCACCTAACCCAGTCGACTTTGAAAGCGGAAAGCATATGACGTTATAATTTGGATACCGTTGTATAGTCATAGGTGTATCTCGCTATTTGTATGAAGATATTGTATCATATTTGTTGGCTTATCAAAACTGACATTGATATCACATTCAAATGAAGTGCACATTTATAACAATGCAGAAGGTTACAGTTTTATTATACCAACACTTCCGTAGGGAATCTAAGAGGGTCATCTATATTGCGATATTCATAACCCTGAGAAACGAGCGCAACTGGCGCTGTCTGAATAAGACCCTTTTCCGATGGATTAAACGGGACACAAAGTGACTAATGTCAAGAAAGAACGGAAAGAACAATTGACGACTTTGACATAGATGTCTAAGACGGAGCTCTGAAAATGTTTCGACAAATCAACCATTACTCAGAACTGAAATTAAAACTGCAATCAGATTGCAGAATAGACATTCTAAAAATACTCTATAAAAATTGAAACCGCCTTCACCTTCAGAAAAACTATAGCGGAATATTTTGTGAAAACCCACATTTAATTGCCCGAAGTAAATCCCTGAGCAGATCCGTGAGCAGGGAGGCAAAGCTATGATATTGTATATTTGGACAACCCTGGGTCAATGCTCACCACACCAATGCTAAAGAATGGCAATCATAGACGTGAACAGATAAAAAATCCCAACAGCAAAGGAGCGTATTATCTAACAATGCGGGAAGTAGTGAAAGAAGGTCTTGCCCATGACGCTGGACTTATTTTTCCAATCAAAAAGTACCGACGTAGGACACCACACAGAAATGAATGGCATATTTTCAGGCACTGGATGGAAAAAGATTACTTCCAATTCTAAAGACCATCATAGCAGTATGGATATGCATCCTATCACAACGCAGTATCAGCGGAAGACAAAGTACCAACTGTATCAAATACAAAAGATCAAATTAGGACTGGCCTAAGGAAAAATTCAGCTTCGATGTACATATTTGAAACCAGTTTTGCACCTGGTGAGGATGACAAATAAGAAAAAGGTGTTTCATATTGACAAAATCATTGCGGAATAGGGCAATCTTTCGCCCACCTCCATATCATGCTCACCCCCAATCCGATAGAGCTTGTCTGGGCTAAAGAAAAAAGGGCAAGTTGCCGAACAGAACAGGACGTTTAAAATTTGTGATGTTGAAGTTCTGACACGTGAGTCCTTCTCAATGATAGACATGCAGTTCTGGAAGAAGTGTTTGAAATGTGCTCGAGAGGAAGACGAGTACTGGCACCGGATATTAAAATTTGTCCAGCAGTAACAATTATCAACCTCATGGAATCGTCAGATTCGGGATGATACAAATCATATTTTGATTACAGACTGAAAATACAACATCTTTTCCATATCCAAATGCGTCTACCATCATTAATTTGTGGTGAAGTTAAGACACCCTGGGTCTAATGGTGACCAAAGGAGGAGACTAACTGTTGCATATTGTTCCAAGTTCACGATTACAAAAGGACTTACTTAATTCTGACCTATCAAGTTAATGTGGAATACCTATGAATAGAATTGACTGGACAAATTCTAGGGATACTGAAAAATCTAAAATTTGAGCCCATTTTGCAATTGTCAAAAGATAAAAGGAATTTCCCGATGTAAAATCCGTAGCATCTACGGACTACTGGTTAGCTTTATTTTGCTCATGGATATTCTGGCTGCATGCAAATCCCTGAGATCAAAGGTAGTTTTCGAAAAAATCAATTTCAAACGTGCTCACATTAATGGCCCGGGATTTGTGCGAGCAGGGCAATTACAGGAACCATCATCATGATAAGCCCTTCGCATCTGTAAGAGACAAGCATCTCCCAGTCTGTCCTGAATCCATCGGTCCAGAAACCCACAAACCAATGACACTTCTTACATCACTCAAGCAGTTTCCGTCAACGTCCTACATATCATCATTGGCCTCTTTGTCTCCGGGGAACAATAGGTCTTACGTCCGTATTATGTTCTGCACTGAATCACAACGTTTTTTGTGGCTGTATGGCTATTCTGGGGGTGGACTCCTTGCCTTAGGGTAAAACTGGAGACTGGAGCTGATACATGGGATGTTCCTCTCTGCCTCTGTAATCATCTTACTATCATCTCTACATATCAACATATATAATTATAATAACACACATATGGAGAAATTTTCAATTCAAATATTATCAATCCAAATATGCCAGGGGGTTGGAAAAATACTAAGATATAAAGCAAGTTAATGCATTTGAAAATAGATGAAATGCAAAAAATAATGAATATAAATGGAACAATTCAGGAGAAGTGAGGGAAATCAGAACATGTCTGGTCAACCACTAGTGACAACTGTTATAAGAAAGAGAAGATGGAGATATGTTGGGACACTTGAGAAATGATCAAGAATATAAAGCAGGCATTGAAGTGGGATGCAAAGTGTTCAGAAAGAGAGGTCGACCTAAGGGCCCTGAAGCGAACTTTGCTGAGAGGGGCAGGAAATATCGGTCTCAGTTCCATGGAGGAGATTGAGCAAAGTTGCCCAGGATAGAGCGGTATGGAGAAATTACTTGCAGGCCTATGTAACGTATAACGGTACGAGAGGAATTATTATTATTATTATATTAGAGAAATCACAATTCTAGAATTTGTAAACTCGATAAGGGTGAAACGATACCAGCACTCAAACCTGCCAGAAATTGCTCTACAATTAGAGTATCATTACATGCTTTCTACTTATCAGAAACACACATAAACACACAATATGTTTGTGAACAATTATATAAAATGTTAGTATTCCACGCACAGTCATGCTCCCAATGTTCAAGTAATATAAAATAGATACAACAGACACAGTAGTCAACAAGTTTAGTTGCTGCAAACATATGTAAAAACTGGTAGTCAGAATTTTTCCCAGTAACATTCAACAAGTTTATTGCTGCAAAAATGTGAATAGGACAAACCTATTAAGCAAGCAGAAAACGGATTTTGGACCGGGCATGTGGGCGCTTATTGACAATGAACTAACGCTCTAATACACAAAAAAACATACATACTACGGGCTGGTCAAACAGTGGTTGATACCGAAAGAAAAGAAGAGATTTGTTAAAAATAGGTGACGGTCTGGTTCGGTGACAGTCTGGTTCAGGACGTCTGGTTCATGCCCAGTCGGTCGGGGCCAGTCTGTTCGTACTTTGGTTCAGTGACATCGGGTTCGTGACACCCTATTCAGGACAGCCCTAAGTTCAGTGACGTCGAGTTCCCATGACGTCTGGTTCAGGGGCAGTCTGTTCATGACGTCTAGTTCCCTGACGGTCTAGTTCGTGACATTGGTTCGGTGACAGCCCGATTTCCCGGTGACAGTCTAGTTCGACGTCAGTTAAATGACAGTCAGGTTCAGTGACGTCGGGTTCGGTCAGTCTGGTTCAGTGGAGTCTGGTTCGGTGCAGTCTAGTTCAGGTGACAGTCAGTTCGGTGACGGTCTAGGTTCAGTGACAGTCTACTTCAGTGACAGTCTAGTTCAGTGACAGTTTAATTGAACCAAACGATGTTCTTTTTCGGCGAACACTTCTTTTATTCAAAGGTGACAAATGGTAAACACACTTTCTATGTTATGGACCATTAGGATATGTTAAGCAATGTACTGTTCAAGTGCTGACATTTTTTGATGTTTTGAAAACATATAGAGTGTCACATTGAATACATTGTCGATGATTCTTTTCATTTTGTAAAAAAAACTTGACTTGGTTGGTTGATTTTGAAGAAGTATGACGCAATGCAGAAAGCCAAGGAATCTGCATAGCAGAGTATTTTTTTTTCACCTAGAAAACTCGAAATTGGCTCCTGGAATGTTAGAGTATTATGAAATGGGAATGAGCTACAGGGAATAGATAGAGATGGAAGACTCGGCATGAGTTGGTTGGGGACCATCCTCAATTGGGGTTAAAAGGCATGAGAGAGAGAGAAATAAAAGACTTGTTTTTGAAACACAAACCTATAGTTTACTATATATATATATATTCATCCAAACACTTGAGCTTTTAGCTCGCTCCCTCCTGGACAGTTACTCTTCGGTTTGGGCCCAAACCCCACCGAAATCTGGAAACCTGTGGATTTTCTGTCGCCCTTTTAATGCTCACTCAGGGACTTTTCACCCATCGTCAAACGCTACGAACACGCTGGGCAGGCGGGCATATATTATATATATATTGTAATCAGGATCAATGAATAAGATGGTGATCATGTGCTGAAAAATCAAATAAAGGATTTGTTGGAAAATCTGTTGTTTGTTTGCACTTGTTCTCATCAACAATGTTAACCACTCTTTGTGATTTGCAAAGAGAAGGGAGAACGTTGCACCCGTTGCTCCTTTCAGCAAACATCTGCCGAGTCTTCTGATTGAAGGTCCAGTTGTATTTTATCCAACAGGATACACATTTATACAGAAGGACCTATAATATTCTTTTTAAAACCCACTTTAAGTACCAATCTGGATTTACTTTATAGATGAGCATGGTATCAGATCGATTTGTCACAGAAAGGCAGTAGAGCTGACTCATGCCAAGTACTGAAAGTATGACAGCATATGCTATACACTTGTCAAATAGCAGGTCCCCAACCCAAACTACCAGCAAAAGTATATGTATATTTTTTTTTACATATTTCTTTTGGGTGATGTTAAATTACACGGAGCCTGCAATAAATTTCTCCATGATGGGTTATCCAAGCGATGATGGCAACAATCTCAGACGTGTGCCCTGCCTCTGGTGTGTGGGAGGTTACTGTAGAGTCAATCTAGAACAGAATCCATACCAAGGTGGGGCATACATGATCAAGGTTGACATGTTGCGTGTTTGTGTGCTGTCTTTTGCCTGCTCGTTTTCTCTGGACACAAAAACCCGATGATTCTCACTATCGGGTTTCCCCCTGGTTTTACAGCGCCCTTTGGCGATCTTCAGAGATTCCCAGCAGTGGTGTCTATTTGAAGCATTTCAGAGCACTTTAAAAGTGTCTTTAAGCGTTTTTCTGTCCACCAGCTGAACGTCTGCCCCCGGGTTCGCCATCAACTGTTTTGGATGCGTTATCAGACATTCGTGCAACGTGACCGACCCATCTCATTTGGGCCTTCTGCAATAGGGTGTTGACGCTTGGGATCTTTTCTCTTGTGAAGACTTCGCTGTCTGGAATTTTGTCCTCCCCGTTTATTTTAGTATTCTGCATAGACAGCTTATGGAAATGGTTAATTTTCTTCCGTGTCTGCTATACACTGTCCATGTCTCGCTTGCGTACACCCGGTGGTTACACAAAGTCTGGTAAACTTTCAGCTTTAGCTTCTGCTTATCCCTTCCGCTCCCACGTGACACGTAACTTCGAACCAGCTGGATTGGATACCCTATTGTTGACCTCAAGTCTATGTTTGCCGTCTGGATGGGGGCTCCCAAGTTCTTGTCTTTCTCAATAACTTGGTTTTCCAAGTTTCACTTGATGTCCCTTTCATTCTTCAACTTTCCCCCACTTTAATGCCTGTTTTGTCATTCTTTGATCAGATCTCTCACGTATGCGAGTCTATCATTAAAACCGTTGTTACTAATGTTCACTCCATTTTTCTGATTTCATCCTTCAGAATTCATCCCATTTAAATTTTCATTATTTTTCACGGGACATCTTGATTCAAATGCATTGAACATACTTTCTATATCTTCAGTCATTTTCCAACACTAACTGTCATTTTGTAGGATTGATACAACATTGACAATAAAATTATAATTTAAATTCATTATTACTATATTATATTATAGTTTAAGCTAAAGAAAAAACCACCTACATATACATTACAAGATAATATAATTGATGAAATGTGTTAAAGTAGTTAGTTGTCTTATTTCTTGTGTTTTTGCTCATTATCATTTTACCTCAAATAAACTATTTACAAAGTCAAAAATAACAGAAATAAATATACATTGACTGAACAAATGACAAAAAGATAACATATACGACCACTGTAGAACAAAGGATTAAACACAAGACAACAGAAGAACGAAAATGATAGATACAAGCAGACAACTTGCAGAACGAGAGATGTAGATAAACAGAAACTGTGAAGGAGATGATAGATAAAAGCAGACAACTGTGAACAAGAGATGATAGATACAGGAACACAGAGCCAGAGATGATAGATACAAAGCAGACAACTGCAAAACGAGAGATGATAGATACAAGCGGACAACAGAAGAACAGATATAAGATACAAGCAGAAAACTGTAGAACGAAGATGATAGATAAAAAGCATCAGCAGAAGACGGGGAGATAGATAAAGCAGACAACAGAAGAATGGGGAGATGATAGATACAAAGCAGAAAAATGTAGAACAAGATAGATAGATACAAGCAGACAACAGAAGACCGAGAGATGAGGAATACAATCAGACAACAGAAAACGAGAGATGATAGATACAAGCAGACAATTAGACGGGGAGATGATAGATACAAGCAGACAACAGAAGAAGGTATAGATCAACAGACAACTGTGGAAAGAGATGATAGATAAGCAGAACAGAAGAAGAGAGATATAGATCAAGCAGACAACAGAAGGAACGAGGATGAGTAGTAAAGCAACAACTTGTGGGACGAGATGATGATACAAGCAGAAAACTGTGAAGAGAGATGACAGATACAAGCGCAACAGAAGAATGAGAGATGATAGATCAAGCAGACAGCAGAAGAACAGGATGATGTACAAAGCGACAAAAAGAAGAAGGGAGATGATAGATAAAGAACAGAAAAAGAAAAACGAGGAGATGATAGATACAAGCAGACACTGTAGACGAGAGATGATAGATACAAGCAGACAACATAAGAACGGATGATAGGATCAACGACAACAGAAGGGAGAGAGATGTTTACAAGCAGACAACTGTAGGGCAGAGATGATGGTCAAGCAGACACAAAAGGGCAGAGATGAGTAGATAAAGGGCAGACAACAAAAGAACGAGAGATGATAGTCAAGCAGACAACAGAAGAACGAGATGGAGATCAAGCAGACAACATAAAAACGAGAGATGATAGATCAAGCAGACAACTGTGGGAACGAGAGATGATAGATCAAGCAGACAATTGTAGAAGAGAGACACAAAACAAGAACTATGTGTTGTAGTTTAATTCACATAATAGTTCAGGAAAGACTAATATTCAATGACAGTATCAGTTTCAAAAATTTGATAACATAAAAGTATATTTCACTTCTATACAATAAGTAAATGGGAATAAAGAGGTTGAGAATGAAATATACACAATGAAAGATAATTACACATTTGAAAGACAGACTATGTTTGTGAATAATAAACATCCCAGTAAGTTAAAATGAGAAAGACTGTTGTAAGTGGAAAAGAGACAGACTGGTTATTAAACCTAGACGACGATGTCGGGAATGAGACAGACTAAGTATTAAAAAACCGAGAGCAGACGTGTAGTGGACATGAGACAGACTGGAGTAAGAGAGAACAGAGACAGACTGGAGTAAGAAACAAGAGACAGACTTTGTAAGAGAACAAAACAAGCCCTGGTGTAATAAGACTATCAGAATAATAACTGAAATATAGAAGAAGAGAATAACGACAACTGATGATACAACGACTAGCCGACGGCGACAAAGGCCAAGACACAGACAAATTTGAGAATGGATTCGGACAGACAGGTACCCAGAAGCTTTAAAAAAGTCTACAGTAACACGCAATTTTTAATTGAATGTGCGGAGTGAAACTGGAAAAACATCATATTTACTTCCATTCAGACAAGACAAATACATCACAATCACAAACGATTCATTTTTAATTTGTTTCAACAACATTTTCATGTTTTTTCTATTCTTTTTGAAAATCTAATCACTTTTTTGTTCAAAGACGGAGGGAAGATGGAAGATGTTCTGAACTTTGGATAAATCGTTTACATTGTTGGTTTCAGAAAATTTTTAATTATCTTTAGAACCATATTTTCTGACTTAGGTTTCATAATCTCTAACGGTTAAGTGAAATGAAAACATAATAATTAAATGTTTTTTTTTTTTCCGATCCAAAGCCGAGCTTTCGCTCTTCGGCTCCGGTCCGTGGAATCTAACCTTCGGTTCGGTGCCACAACACCTGAATCTGGGAATCTGTGGCTTTTCTTTGGAATGAACCCGTACACACAGAGGCTAGTCCCCCACAGTCCAACGAGCTACGAACACGCTGGGCAGCGGGCATTGGTAAATGTAAAGTTAATGATTCGAAGAATCGGGCGATGAGTAGGAAAAGTTTAATGTATAGACTCAGAAGTAACAAATGCTGAATTGAGATAGATATAGATACATAGACGTTCAGAAAGTTGTAAGCCGAGTAAAACACACGTGTGTTATCCACCACATGCACATTTGTGTCCCCTACCACACAACATCTCTCTCTCTTCCTACAAACCCCTTGTATATTCTCCATACCACACACACATTTTGCTTCTCCCCACCACACATACATTATCTTCCATACCACACACACATGTTCTCTCCCAAACCCCACACACTTTGTACTTCTCCTCCACACACACACTTGTGTCTTCTCACCACAACACTTGTTCTTCTCCTACCACACAACTTGTTTCCTCCATACCACACACACATTGTATTTCTCCATACCACACACACACTTGTGTACTTCTCCATACCACACACACACACTTGTGGTGTGTCCCATACCACACACACACTTGTGTACTTCTCCTACCACCCCACATCTGTGTACTTCTTCCCCACCACACAACAGCGTATCTCTTCCCTACCAAATACAATCACCAAGAACGCATGCTCTCACGCACCACACACACACACACACACACACACCCACGAAATTTCCTACCTCACAAACCAATTTATTACTACATCAGCATTTTCAAGTGGGCGATACCCGGGGATGTTGGGTGGTGAGGAATAACGTTCTACTCTATAAATATGTAGGTCTGGCGATAGTGGGTTCAGAAGAATGGGGAAGAGGTGTTCAGGCGATTAGGTGTCAATGGTTCTTAAGGAGAAATGAATAATAATATTTTAAAATAAATTATGTTCCTAATTTTGCGATTGAATAATCATTTAAATTTTAATTCTTCATTTAATTCATCTTATTCCATCTTACACGATCCATTTTCATCAATTTTCTATTTCATCATATACTCATTTGAAAATTGACCATGTATACTGAAAATATATCAATTTTCTATGTCAAAGGAAAAAGAGCATGTATATGTGTAGGGGCGTTGGTAAACTTTTTATAATGTGGAAGGCTTACAAGTTTATGTTACGTGTTTTGGACCGGAAAATTGTGGAATCTAAGCATACATTATGTTAAACATTATTAATCTACTGAACAACAAGTCCACATCTCTATATCTACACACACATATCTCCACACCCTTCACATAACTCACCCCTCACAACCTCAATAAGATGGACACAACATACAAGGACAAAGATACCAAAGTCAAAATAGAAACGTCTCTCTATTTTGAAGGTGAGAGTAGAAAAAGAACAAAAGACAAAGATTACAATTCTCAAAATCAAAAAAAGTCACACCTGGGAAAGTCAGATTTGAAGAAACCATTGAAATTGACCAGACAGTAAAAGGGAAAAAATAACAAGTTTCCATGACTTTTATGAGATACCGTTCCGAACCCTACAGCAATTATCGAAATTATGTTTGCGATGGATAAAAACATGATAATAGAAGACATTTCCGACTCTTGTTTTAATACCATCTATCTTAACCTACTACTGCACATGGCGGCTCGTGGTCATTTTTCCCTTTGGGGGGTCAAACACAAATTTTCGGAAAAATCATGGTTTTGGAGATTTACTATTATTGTCTAATCCGGAAGTTATCCCCTTTTGATTTTGTGGGCCAGGCCTGGCCATAATGACAGCCGCCCTGCTACGCGGTTACCCATCACTCCCTTTAACTGCTACTTTTATTACTACTCTCACCTCTGTTACTACTCCACTTATTCTCATCTTCATAAACTTTAAGCTCTTGAATGATGCATACATGTTTGTTATATGTGTATACATGTGTGTATGTATGATATTGCCTCGTTTCAAATATACAAGTCGAGAACTTAAAGCTGTGTTTGTGCAAACACTGTTCGGATAGAACCATACCTGATTATTCTGTGTCTGCAAAAACGAAGCGTTTGTGAAAGACCTCTCTAATGCCATTTTCCAGAATGGCTCGCTGGTTGTGCGCGTATTGCTGGACTGGCAATTTTGCCGAAAAAAGGGTAGTGGTTTTTAATCTCGTGTTTGGTAATTTGTTTTTCAAGCTCTTAATACTTGTACACTGTTTTTTATGATTATATTCCATTTTCCATTGGGTTCTTCTAAACAATTCTGTATTCTCATTAATCTTACACTTACTAATACAGATCACTATTACTACTACCCTACCATCACTATCTATAGCGTGTCCTGAGCAGAACATTGCCACCATACCATTTCTTTGCAATTTATTTTTTATAGATCTGATGTCTATTCTCTGTCGTCATGCTCAAATTCATCCTGGAAACCATCTTCTCCCGGTATTCCCCTTCTCCTCTTTCAGGGATTTCTCGTTCTATAACTGTCGTCTTAGCCCTTCTTTTCTTTACAAGTGTCACAATATTTATATGTTTTGTATTCTTAGTTGCAACATCAGTCAGTTGTCTTTAATTTGGAGATCCCTTTGGGATATATATATATTATTTTGTACTCTTCTATAGCATTTATATTCTTAAAAAAATTATACGTGGGTTCTCCTGAAGTTAAATCATATTTTCAAATTTGACTCTACATGTTCTAATTCGAAAAATAATTTTCCACTTTAGGTTGAACACCAGCCTATCTAAAGAGACTTTAATCTATACATAACAAATAAACAATTGATATTCAAAATAAAATATGCTTTTCCACTGCCTTGTTAAACGTCATGTCTGACTCATAGGTTTTCTACTGGAATATCGATGCTCTTAGTATTTATTTTTTTCCTTTAGTTCCCTTCCATACTGTTTCTAGTTGTTTAAGATTTTGTAACTATCCTTGTTCTACTTTTTTCCCTTTATCAAATTGCATTTCTTGTTTTTAGTCAAGAAGATATTAAAAAATTTCACTTTTTAAATTTTATCTCCCTTGATACTTGTCATATATAGCGATTCTAATACACACTGCCAGTGGCGGGTCTGATCCTTTTTGTTGGTTGGGTCAGACACAATTTCCGAAAAAACATGGTTTTGGATTAGTTATATTTTAATTTTTTAAATAATAAAAGCACGACTTATTTTGATGGGGCAGGCCACTGGCCTTTAAAGACGAACCGCCACTGCCCTGCTATTAGCTCTTTATCAACTACTATAAATATTTTACTACTGCAACTTTAAGTATTTTGCTGTAACTCTTTATCAAACCACAACTACTTCTCTTGCTACTACTGCTCTCTTAACATTTTTAACTTTTATCAAACTACAACTCTTACCTCTTGCCCTCTTACACATATTGTTGTAACTCTTTAAAAACAATTTCTTTATCTTTTACTGTACCTCACATATTTTTGTGTAAATCTTTATCAAACTACAACTACTTTCTTCACTCTGCTACTCTTACCCTATTGTTGCTGTAACTCATCCCAAATACAACTACTTCTCTTGCTACTACTCTTTCTCTTACACATTGTTGCTGACTCTTTATCAAACTACAACTTCTTTTCTTCTACTACTTACTCTTACATTATTGCTGTAACTCTTTATCAAACTACAACTATTCTTTGCTACTACCTACTCTTACATTGTTGCTGTAACTCTTTATCAAACTAACTACTTCTCTTGCTCACTGCTACTCTTACCCTATTGTTGCTGTACTCTTTTCAAACTACCTTAAATTTCTCTTTGGCTACTGCTCTCTACATATTGTTGCTGTAATCTTATCAACTACAACTTTCTCTTTTTTCCCACTTCTTACCATGTATTTTTGTAACTTTTATCAACACAACTCCCTTCTACTACTGCATCTTACACTTATTGTTGCTGTAACTCTTTCAAACTACAATTACTTCTTCTACTACTGCTACTCTTTAGTTTTGCTGTAACTCTTTATCAAACTAAATCACTTTCTTTTTCTCTACTCTCTTACATATTGTTGCTGTAACTCTTTATCAAACTACATCTTTCTTCTACTCTACTCTCTTCACACGTATTGTTGCTTTTAACTCTTTGATTGATTATAGATAGGAGTATCATCATTGCCTGATGAGTAACCTATGTGCCAATATTTTTCTTATACAAGACGATATCAGCGAAAGTACACGAACTGAGCACCGGCGAGGTCCCCCTGTAATTTGAAGAAAAATGAAAATATTTTGTAGGAAATACTTATTTTATAATCTTTGTAATCAATTTTGCCCAGCAGCAGTATTCCAGTCTGCTCTTCTCGATTTTAAATTCAAGGGTTTATGTCAACTTGAACACGACTTTATCGTCCATATCCGATAGGACTAAGGAAAAATCTCCTCTACACTGATATCATGGATCTCTGGAAAATATCCCGATGGATCCACGAGGAAGAACCGAGTAGTTTAAAACGAGGGGGGGTAAGAACCTACTAAAAGTCCCCCCCCCGCCCCTACTCTTGATCAAACCACAACTAGTTCTCTTGACTACTGTACTCAACAATTTGAAAAGTTCTTTGATGTCCCCTCCCGTTGTATGTTTGTTTATAAAGGCCTTTTGTCGAAACGTTTTCTGTTTATCGTCCTGTTTCTGTATTTTGAAAACTATAATTTCTTTGTACGTGTTTCTACTCAACAATTTCAAACTTTTACCTCTAATATTGTCCTCTGGTTCTTTTCTATATAATTTGTCACTACGATTATATTATTCTTCTACAACTTTTAATATCTCTTATTTCAACTACTATTGTTACTTAAAAAGGACATTTAACAAGTAGTGGAACATTATTACGTGCTTTTGAATATATGTACAGAAGAGTTATCTATACAATGGACAGAGAATAAATCGGTTCTGTCCCTAAGAAATTCACAACCAAAGACAACTGAATGGTTCATGTACAAAATAAAAATGAGAAAACTGGAATATTTTGGACATATCAAAAAAGACATAAAGATTGGGAAAAAAACATTATGGAAGGATGCATTCGTAAAAAGAGGGAACCACGGGGAAGATGGTTTAGGATGTGACTAATGGTTTGAGCATGACAGCTGCAGAGGCGGAACATATGGTTTATGAGAGAAACATTTTGTCAAAGGACATTAGAGTGAACTTTCTCCTCCAGAAAAGTATTAAAAAATGACTGTTTTTACAAACATAAACAGCTAATCCGACTTTTCTCGCCCCTGTAAACTTCTTCCCGCAGCTGTTATTATTTACTGTCCAAAAAATAATTTCCATATTACTGTTTCGCAGCCTGGGAAAATGTAGTTAGTTCAGTCTTTGAATGTCTTGCCCCGTTTACCATTATTTTTGTTTTGATATAACCTATTTACACTATTACCATTACTATTTTCTATTAGTCCTAGTGCAAGACCCGACTTTTACAGTTACTTGTATTCCCTAAATACACTATATAACAATATACATTATTATATACTGTTTTTCTTATCAATATTTCTTTTCTTTCAACAAAAAAAAAAACCAAAAAACACGGGTTCTTATAATAAATCTTTGTTGTCGTTTTTTCACACTAGAATGATTATTTGAACCGTCTGCGTAACAGATTGAGCAACAAAGACGAACTACGAATCGTACATCGGTTCTTCATCCATTAGGGTGTCTGGCCCAGTCACCATAGGTACATAACCGGCACAACGAACAATCGTTCAGGCTCAGATCACATCAAACACAAAAGTGGTTTAATAAATGTCGATATGGAACGTTCGGAAGAAGAAAAAAAACATTCATTAGCATTGAATTATGTTTTGTTTTCAAATCTTATTCCAAGGAAGTGTGTCCTATCAACCACTGACAACAGCATCTTTGGTTATATAAAGGGATTGTCACAAGATTTAAACTCTGAATACTAAATATGAAATTACCCTTTTATCAATATTAGGATATATATTATATATATATATATTGTGATTCAGCAGAACATACTACGTGACACAAGACCTATTGTCTCCTGAGACAAAGGCCAATGAATTTTATATATATCTTGCAGCAAGATGGGTACAGATGTAGCGATCTCACAGAAGAGGCAGGTTAGAACTGGATATGAAACGGACTTAGAGACAAACTGGCCCTGAAGGAAAACATAAGAACAATCAACCAACCTCAAACAACTGGAAAGGGGTTTCCTATATGGAACATTTCCCGAGATGATAACTTAGTGCTTGGGATGAAGTTGTAAACAGTTTCTATAAACACGAAAACAGGTACTGACATAGTTTGAGAATGTCACTGCTGGGGAGTGACAGAAAAAACATGTGAAATTGATGCTTTGGCCTAAGGGCTCAAAATAGCGCAACTAACGATATAATCATCAGCACAGTCTTGTTCTTGAATCCATAACAAAATGATAAGCAAAAAAGACTAAAAACAACTAATGGTGTAGTGAGAATGGAAACACATATAAAGCTGACTGTGAAGATATGATCAGGATAGTAAAAAAAAAATTTTTATTAAAAACATAAAAAATGGCGTATGTGGGTTGTACTACGTTTCGGGGAGCTAATTGGATTGTTATTATCAATAACACTTTTGCACTTCTTCTTTTACTTCTACGATTCATTCAAATTGAAAACCTAACGAGTTCATACGAAACAATCAATTCATGGTTTCTGCTCACCTTCAACAATTCTATGATCTTTTATCTGTCAGATTCATGGTTCGTTTCCCTTTGTGTGCTCTACCTTTTGTCTACACTTGACATATTTTCCCCATCTCTTTTGTTTTGTATTATTGCTTGTATTGTTCAACTATTTCTAGCCGTATCAGAATGTTCGATTTATTGCTTCGATTATCAATAACAATTGTCGATCAATTTCTATTTTATGGGGTTCGATTTTGGTTCGATTATCAATAATAACTTGTCTAATTTGGTACACATTTATTTTATGATTATTTTCAGAAAGGTGGAAATGTGACAGCTAGAATAGTTATGTGACTAAAACGTTGACCAAGTTATTAGGGTACTGACGTACTAAGTGACTAAAAAGCTGACAAGTGGTTAAGTGCGCAGTTAAGTGCAAAACGCGACCAAGGTTAGAGTGCTGACGAAGTTAAGTTTAAAAAATCCCGACCAGTGGTTAGGTGCTGACGAATTAAGTGGCTAAAACTCCGACCAAGTGGTTAGGTAGAGCTAGTTACGCTAAAAGGCTGACCAAGTGGTTAGACTAACTAGTTAAGTGGCTAAAAACGCTGACAAGCGGGTTAGGTACGGGTAGTCTATTTTCTATTCCTAGGTGGAAGATGTAGTTGGCTGTCAACTCTTGTCGTTAAGCGTAGGATGAAGCTTTAATCGTTCTAGGGCCAGATGAGTCACTCTTGGTTATATCCGTGTTTATGTCGTTGGTCTTGATATTGTCTATCCATATTTTTCTGGTCTTCCTTAGCTCATACCGATCTCTTTTTTTGTTATGCTGTATTGGTGGTTTGTTTATATTTCAATTCTCATTAAACCAGCAGGTAGTTAAGTACTAAAACGTTGGCAAGTTATTAGGACTGGCATATTTCTTATCTTATCTTAACCACATTTGCCGTGAAGCGTCGTGGGAGGTTAGTTTCTATCTTGTGCCAGGTGTGTTAGCTTTACGTTGTCAGTCCATGCTTTCGCAGGGATTTGGGGTCTTTTTTATCCATCGTGTTCTTGCCTTTCCTCTGCGCCTGGTGTCGATTATTGTAGGGACATTGGTAGTAAATGTGTTCCATTCTCATTAGATGGCCGAACAGCTTGATTCTTTGCTTCTCAATGTACTGTATGCATGGTATATACCAAATCCTTCTATTTTTCTCACTCTATCTCTCCTTAACTTGACAGCTTTCTGACATCTCATTTCAAATGTTGTATCTTTCTTTCTTGTGTCTTAGTACTGGGGTAGTTAAGTGGCTAGAACCAACACAAGTGATGGTAGTATTGCGTAGTAAAAACGTTTGATGACAAATAACAGTATTAGAATTATGATTTGGGAAGGGGGTTTTAGTTGATTAAATGATTAGAGCGCTGGCAGTTACAGTTCACACAGATAAGGGTAATTTTGACCAATTTGGTTGCATGTATATTCAGTAAAATATGTATACTAATATCTCTCACCCCTAAACGTCCACTGTTCACAGTGAACATATGGCAACAAAATATGACAGCTTAATCGAACTTTATTGATTGATTGGACCATCATCACTGCACTTCAGTGAGTAACCATATGTGCTTCGATCTCTTTCTTACATAGGAATATCTTAGATGACGTGAAAATCTATAGCACGCTAAGGTTTAAGATGTAGTTTAAAGAAAGGTGAAAGTATTTTACAGGAATTTTATTTTGAATATTTCTAATAATTTTACCAGGGCACTTTCCAGCTCTATTCTGATTTTGAACCATCAAATTTCTGTTACATGCTCAACTTAAACATGGGACCTAAATGAAACTCAATCTCACCTGGGCTGAGATCAGGAACTCTGAAAAAATACTCGATGGTTACAGGGAAGAAACTCAATCTCACCTAGGCTGAGATCAGGGAACTCTAGAAAACTATCTCGATGGTTACAGGACGAGAAACTCAATCTCACCTAGGCTGAGATCAGGAACTCTGGAAAACTATCTCGATGGTTACAGGACGAGAAACTCAATCTCACCTAGGCTGAGATCAGGAACTCTGGAAAACTATCTCGATGGTTACAGGACGAGAAACTCAATCTCACCTAGGCTGAGATCAGGAACTCTGGAAAACTATCTCGATGGTTACAGGACGAGAAACTCAATCTCACCTAGGCTGAGATCAGGGAACTCTAGAAAACTATCTCGATGGTTACAGGACGAGAAACTCAATCTCACCTAGGCTGAGATCAGGAACTCTAGAAAACTATCTCGATGGTTACAGGACGAGAAACTCAATCTCACCTAGGCTGAGATCAGGGAACTCTAGAAAACTATCTCGATGGTTACAGGACGAGAAACTCAATCTCACCTAGGCTGAGATCAGGGAACTCTAGAAAACTATCTCGATGGTTACAGGACGAGAAACTCAATCTCACCTAGGCTGAGATCAGGGAACTCTAGAAAACTATCTCGATGGTTACAGGACGAGAAACTCAATCTCACCTAGGCTGAGATCAGGAACTCTAGAAAACTATCTCGATGGTTACAGGACGAGAAACTCAATCTCACCTAGGCTGAGATCAGGAACTCTGGAAAACTATCTCGATGGTTACAGGACGAGAAACTCAATCTCACCTAGGCTGAGATCAGGAACTCTAGAAAACTATCTCGATGGTTACAGGACGAGAAACTCAATCTCACCTAGGCTGAGATCAGGGAACTCTAGAAAACTATCTCGATGGTTACAGGACGAGAAACTCAATCTCACCTAGGCTGAGATCAGGGAACTCTAGAAAACTATCTCGATGGTTACAGGACGAGAAACTCAATCTCACCTAGGCTGAGATCAGGGAACTCTAGAAAACTATCTCGATGGTTACAGGACGAGAAACTCAATCTCACCTAGGCTGAGATCAGGAACTCTAGAAAACTATCTCGATGGTTACAGGACGAGAAACTCAATCTCACCTAGGCTGAGATCAGGGAACTCTAGAAAACTATCTCGATGGTTACAGGACGAGAAACTCAATCTCACCTAGGCTGAGATCAGGAACTCTAGAAAACTATCTCGATGGTTACAGGACGAGAAACTCAATCTCACCTAGGCTGAGATCAGGGAACTCTAGAAAACTATCTCGATGGTTACAGGACGAGAAACTCAATCTCACCTAGGCTGAGATCAGGGAACTCTAGAAAACTATCTCGATGGTTACAGGACGAGAAACTCAATCTCACCTAGGCTGAGATCAGGGAACTCTAGAAAACTATCTCGATGGTTACAGGACGAGAAACTCAATCTCACCTAGGCTGAGATCAGGAACTCTGGAAAACTATCTCGATGGTTACAGGACGAGAAACTCAATCTCACCTAGGCTGAGATCAGGAACTCTAGAAAACTATCTCGATGGTTACAGGACGAGAAACTCAATCTCACCTAGGCTGAGATCAGGAACTCTAGAAAACTATCTCGATGGTTACAGGACGAGAAACTCAATCTCACCTAGGCTGGGATCAGGGAACTCTGGAAAACTATCTCGATGGTTACAGGACGAGAAACTCAATCTCACCTAGGCTGAGATCAGGGAACTCTGGAAAACTATCTCGATGGTTACAGGACGAGAAACTCAATCTCACCTAGGCTGAGATCAGGGAACTCTAGAAAACTATCTCGATGGTTACAGGACGAGAAACTCAATCTCACCTAGGCTGAGATCAGGGAACTAGAAAACTATCTCGATGGTTACAGGACGAGAAACTCAATCTCACCTAGGCTGAGATCAGGAACCTGGAAAACTATCTCGATGGTTACAGGACGAGAAACTCAATCTCACCTAGGCTGAGATCAGGGAACTCTGGAAAACTATCTCGATGGTTACAGGACGAGAAACTCAATCTCACCTAGGCTGAGATCAGGGAACTCTGGAAAACTATCTCGATGGTTACAGGACGAGAAACTCAATCTCACCTAGGCTGAGATCAGGGAACTCTGGAAAACTATCTCGATGGTTACAGGACGAGAAACTCAATCTCACCTAGGCTGAGATCAGGAACTCTAGAAAACTATCTCGATGGTTACAGGACGAGAAACTCAATCTCACCTAGGCTGAGATCAGGAACTCTAGAAAACTATCTCATGGTTACAGGACGAGAAACTCAATCTCACCTAGGCTGAGATCAGGGAACTCTGGAAAACTATCTCGATGGTTACAGGACGAGAAACTCAATCTCACCTAGGCTGAGATCAGGGAACTCTAGAAAACTATCTCGATGGTTACAGGACGAGAAACTCAATCTCACCTAGGCTGAGATCAGGAACTCTGGAAAACTATCTCGATGGTTACAGGACGAGAAACTCAATCTCACCTAGGCTGAGATCAGGGAACTCTGGAAAACTATCTCGATGGTTACAGGACGAGAAACTCAATCTCACCTAGGCTGAGATCAGGAACTCTAGAAAACTATCTCGATGCTTTCAAGAAGGAGCCAACCGAGTATCTTTGAAAGGAAAGGCGAGCAGCTAACCTCTACGTCACATAGATCCACAATCTTACTTAGACAATCTTACACATTTGTCTTTGCTTCTGGCTATCTGAGACAATCTTACACATTTGTTTTTGCTTCTGGCTACTTGAGACAATCTTACACATTTGTCTTTGCTTCTGGCTATCTGAAACAATCTTAAACATTTGTCTTTGATTCTGGCTATCTAAGACAATCTTACACATTTGTCTTTGTTTCTGGCTATCTGAGACAATCTTACACATTTGTCTTTGCTTCTGTCTATCTGATACAATCTTACACATTTGTCTTTGCTTCTGTCTATCTAAGACAATCTTACGCATTTGTCTTTGCTTCTGTCTATCTAAGACACTCTTACACATTTGTCTTTGCTTCTGGCTATCTGATACGCACCAAGTATGAAGTGGAAACATCTGTTGGTGAATGTAGAATTTTCACTATTGTACTGATCTCATTTACTACAAGTGCCCTCGAGTACCAAGTTTCAGCATCCTGTAATGAACAGCCCACGGAGAGTTGGGGTATTTTATGTTTAGCATAATACCCTAGCGATAACACAAAAATACAGGAGTCTCTGAGGTAATGTGCTCGACTCTCAATCCAAAGTTACTTAGTTCGCATTATACGTAGAGAAATCATGATATTTTTCCAGAGATTCGTGATCTCAGCGTAGGTGAGATCAAGTAACTAGTCCTATCAGAGACGGAGATAAGCCCCTTGTTCAAGTTGAACACTCAAAAGAAATCTTAGCAGTTAAAGATTGGTTAGAATAGGCTGCACAGATATTGCTCACTCAAAAGAAATCTTAGCAGTTAAAGATTGGTTAGAATAGGCTGCACAGATATTGCTCACTCAAAAGAAATCTTAGCAGTTAAAGATTGGTTAGAATAGGCTGCACAGATATTGCTCACTCAAAAGAAATCTTAGCAGTTAAAGATTGGTTAGAATAGGCTGCACAGATATTGCTCACTCAAAAGAAATCTTAGCAGTTAAAGATTGGTTAGAATAGGCTGCACAGATATTGCTCACTCAAAAGAAATCTTAGCAGTTAAAGATTGGTTAGAATAGGCTGCACAGATATTGCTCACTCAAAAGAAATCTTAGCAGTTAAAGATTGGTTAGAATAGGCTGCACAGATATTGCTCACTCAAAAGAAATCTTAGCAGTTAAAGATTGGTTAGAATAGGCTGCACAGATATTGCTCACTCAAAAGAAATCTTAGCAGTTAAAGATTGGTTAGAATAGGCTGCACAGATATTGCTCACTCAAAAGAAATCTTAGCAGTTAAAGATTGGTTAGAATAGGCTGCACAGATATTGCTCACTCAAAAGAAATCTTAGCAGTTAAAGATTGGTTAGAATAGGCTGCACAGATATTGCTCACTCAAAAGAAATCTTAGCAGTTAAAGATTGGTTAGAATAGGCTGCACAGATATTGCTCACTCAAAAGAAATCTTAGCAGTTAAAGATTGGTTAGAATAGGCTGCACAGATATTGCTCACTCAAAAGAAATCTTAGCAGTTAAAGATTGGTTAGAATAGGCTGCACAGATATTGCTCACTCAAAAGAAATCTTAGCAGTTAAAGATTGGTTAGAATAGGCTGCACAGATATTGCTCACTCAAAAGAAATCTTAGCAGTTAAAGATTGGTTAGAATAGGCTGCACAGATATTGCTCACTCAAAAGAAATCTTAGCAGTTAAAGATTGGTTAGAATAGGCTGCACAGATATTGCTCACTCAAAAGAAATCTTAGCAGTTAAAGATTGGTTAGAATAGGCTGCACAGATATTGCTCACTCAAAAGAAATCTTAGCAGTTAAAGATTGGTTAGAATAGGCTGCACAGATATTGCTCACTCAAAAGAAATCTTAGCAGTTAAAGATTGGTTAGAATAGGCTGCACAGATATTGCTCACTCAAAGAAATCTAGCAGTTAAAGATTGGTTAGAATAGGCTGCACAGATATTGCTCACTCAAAATTCATTTAAAAAAATTAAAACAAAATTTCAAAAAATAATAATCACCATCTTTCGCCCGAGTGGTTACCGGGGCCCAAATTTGGGGTGTAAAGAATAGAACCACTGTTATCTGCCACGCATGTCGTAAGAGGTGATTAAGGAGGTTTGGCTGAAATCGGATGCATATGTCGTAAACGTGTAGAAGTCTATGTGTCTAACAAACTAATGTGCAACACGTTCTTGGCAAAGATCAAACATCACAAAGAGTGATTGAAATAGGTCGTAAAGAACGAACGCAAAGAAGAAGAAGTACTGCTCTAAGTACAGAGATGAATGTAGAAGGTTAAATACAATTTTGAACTAAAAGCGCAACAGATAGGTGTTTCGTTCATTTCAGTTAGTATGAAGTACCAGAGCCATTACATTGCAGCTACGGCAGTTTCTCCATATACCCATTTTCCTACTAAAGGTAAGCAACTGTTGTGTGACTAGACACTCGTACCCACATGATAGACAACTACCATACGTTTCTCATTCTTTTCATTCCAATAAGTTATCAGAGGACTATCATCATAACACTTCGGGCACGTCCGTATGTGCTCCGATCTTCGCCTTAACAAATCCAGCAGCGTCCAGTGGCCCAACACGCCAGTTCGATGTTGATTAACCAATCTCGTAGCATATTTTGTATGTCGTTCTTTTCAGGCTGCACCAATATCGATACACATCTCTCTCAATCTGGTCAGCGAATGGGATTAACAATCCAGAAACTCCGCTGTCCTAATGGGACATAAGGCTGCAATTTATCACTAACATTTCTACCACAGAGAGCCACACAGAAAAAGTATAATGAGTACAAAGCAAGAGGAAGACCACGCAAAAGATGGAGCGACGGCATCAAGAACAGCCTTACGAACATGAATATCAGCTTACAAAGTACCTTAAAACAAGCACACACAAGATCTCTACGTTTCTCCCCAACACCTATAAAGAAGTAAATGGTGGAAGAGAAGAAGATTTCTATGCGTTTTTAAATGCAGTATTCTTAATGGGATGTAACCCTGAATGATGTCGGTTTTTTCAGAGCAGTTTCTGTAACAGAGCCATCTATATAGATACGCTCTAATCCAAGCCATATGGACGAAGCCAAATGCCCCGACTCAAGCGGGCAGAAGTATGTACAGAGTCGATGTCATCAATGCGGTGCGTTCTCATTTATGTGACATGAGCGAGTCTCAGACACTGGAACGAGTGCGAGAATCAAGAGTTAAGTTTGGACATGATAGACAGTGTCGTCTTCGTGGTAGAGAGAGAAGATATACTAAACAATTTCTCATGGGTGCGGTGAGCAAATGGACTTTGGGATGTCTGCTGCAGCGGAGGACAGAGCACGAATGGGAATACCCAATGTGCCATTACGTCGATCGTATAGCATAACATAACCATATGGGAAAACCCGATGCAATAAAGTCAATTCTACGCCTTTAGATCCTTTAAACATGGGCAAGAATTGAAGAACAGAACCGACAGTCAGCCAGCTGGTTGGTTCTGCTCAAGAACTAAAGAAACACTCTGACCAATACAAGAAACGTTCTCAACCGGCACAATTAACTACCCGACCGGTACAAGCAACTATGCGACCGGTACATTCAACGTTCCGACCGGTACAAGCAGCTAACCGACCGGCACATTCAATGCACCTGACCGGTAGAAGTAACTATATGACCAGTACAAGTTACTATCCGCCCGGTAGAGGTAGTGCAATTGATAAGTACATGCAACGCACCCAACTGAACAGGCAAGTCCTTAATAAAGTTCGGTTAAGCGTGACGTTTGCAGTCGCCATACTTTTAGGGGTAGGAAATATATCTGATCGGTACAGCCAACAAACCAAACTGGTACAGGCAACACACTCGATCTGTACTGGCTGACGCACTCAAAATGATTAGCACAGGCAACGCGCTCAACCTGTAGACATAACACTTTCAGCACGATCAAATAAACACTCTTAGTACACAAAAATCATACTTCAGAGAAACAGAACAAAAAAACCTCCATGAAAATGACTGAAACACATGATGATGATGATATCCGTGGCCTCCGGTACCATAAGGTCGACTTGCTCAGACGGGAAAACCAACATTGCTGTTTAATGGGGGCTAGTTTATGTATATGTTTGATAGAACACTGTAAGCTTTTTTGTAATTTTACTCAACTCTATGAGTCCATTGTTATTTATTGCAGAAAAATATTCATAATATTGATATTCCTTATTGTTAAACTTGTTACATAATATAACCTTGATTTAGTATGTTGTGTTGTTTTTAATATGAACTCGTCTTTATACAACATTACTGGAATGCGAAGTAACGCGACGGTTGTGGTCTTATTTCATAGAATTTTTACCTGAGCCCACCTGCCTTATGTTATCAGCGGCCACGATGGTATCATAGTCTGGATAATCCTTACTTACCTCACGTAACTCTGCACACACTCTATTGAAGGCTGCTAACCAACGAGCCCTGGCTGGTGACGAACGAATGCGTACATTTGTTTCTGATTTCTCTATGGTGTCAAATGAACTTTGATGTGTGCTTTGACGACTGATATTCGATGATGATACATGACTGTTGGCAGGACTGTAAGAAATAAGATAGAATGATAAATCATGTTTGAGTCACAAACACACACAATGTAAACCTGCAATAGCATCAAGCTGTACAAGGCTATTCGTAGGTTTGACTTATCAATTTTACGAAATTTCCCTCTGACGTACACGGTTGTTTGGCAGATTTTACTTATAAATGTTACATTACTCTCCTATGAAGTACAAGATTGGAGACTTTACTTATAAATTGTATACTATGGAGTACAAGATTGGAGACTTTACTTATAAATTGTATACTATGAAGTACAAGATTGGAGACTTTACTTATAAATTGTATACTATGGAGTACAAGATTGGAGACTTTACTTATAAATTGTATACTATGAAGTACAAGATTGGAGACTTTACTTATAAATTGTATACTATGGAGTACAAGATTGGAGACTTTACTTATAAATTGTATACTATGAAGTACAAGATTGGAGACTTTACTTATAAATTGTATACTATGGAGTACAAGATTGGAGACTTTACTTATAAATTGTATACTATGGAGTACAAGGTTGGAGGTTTCACTTATAAATTGTATACTATGGAGTACAAGGTTGGAGGTTTCACTTATAAATTGTATACTATGGAGTATAACGTTGGAGGTTTTACTTATAAATTGTATACTATGGAGTACAAGATTGGAGGCTTTACTTATAAATTGTATACTATGGAGTACAAGGTTGGAGGTTTCACTTATAAATTGTATACTATGGAGTACAAGATTGGAGGTTTCACTTATAAATTGTATACTATGGAGTACAAGGTTGGAGACTTTACTTATAAATTGTATACTATGGAGTACAAGATTGGAGGCTTTACTTATAAATTGTATACTATGGAGTACAAGGTTGGAGGCTTTACTTATAAATTGTATACTATGGAGTACAAGGTTGGAGGTTTTACTTATAAATTGTATACTATGGAGTACAAGATTGGAGGCTTTACTTATAAATTGTATACTATGGAGTACAAGGTTGGAGGTTTTACTTATAAATTGTATACTATGGAGTACAAGGTTGGAGGTTTTACTTATAAATTGTATACTATGGAGTACAAGGTTGGAGGTTTTACTTATAACAAATTGTTAGAAACTCCACTCTGGGTTACAGGCTAATTGTTTTTGTTGTCGCCTGAACCGCTTCAATGATGAAATGGATTTTAGAAATGTGGAGCGCGAATACAGTTCCCAACCCTCATTGAAGCTAAACATATGTTTGTTTGTTTGTTTCGATCATTCTTCTCCACCATTTTGACTATTCTTATTGTGATATTTAAACAGTCTTTGCCAAGAATGGTTAGAACGTTGCGTCCCTGTTATTCCCCTACAAGTGTAGGAAGACCGAATCCGAAGTTTTCGGTCTAAAACTAAACATATGATCGCGTTAATTAAAAAAAAAAACATTTCAGTTTCAGTTTGGAATATCTTCATTGCACTCCGGACATGTCCTGTTGGATAATAAGCATACACTTTGGCAAAAAACTGGGATATGCCTTATCCTACATGCCGTACAGGCTTAAAGTGGGAGCAACATACTCACGTTCTTTCAGCAAACCACACTGATCACAAATCAGTGTGGTTAACGTGGTTGATAGGAGTGAACACAAACAAACAACATCACAGATAAAAACTATTTTAAATCTAGAATTGGAGAAATATAGACAAGGTCCACAACCACACTTCACAAACACATAGTTGTTCACTATTTATGTGATTATTTCCCTTTTCATGTTATGATTGAAGATATAATAATGAAACTAATTTAAGTATCTGTAACAATCTAAATGATGAAAATTACGCAGTCAAGTCACATACGTTTGGGAAGATTACAGTGGTTTGCCCGATCGAGATACAATAGAGAGGGCCTCCAACTGGCAGTACCCATTTTTCAAAGTATTCATTTCAGAATTGTTCGATACAACAAAGTAATATTACTAATCATGGCAACATGTTGCAAGTTGTTATGAAATATGTGATTTACAATATCGTGTAATCTCAATATGAAAGTGTTTGTGACTTGCACTTTCACTACATATACACACACACAATTCCTCCCATGTTGAAACTCGCAAAACAAAACACAAATACTGAAACACATATACACGTACATTCGTTTACAAACCACACACACACTCGAACTCATAGAAGTAGATGTTCAAAAGCATAACCAAATGTATGGCCCTTTTCATCTTTACAGACGGTCAATAGGCAAGTGTTTTATTGTGACAACTTCTGAGTTTTCGCTTTTCTCTCTTGTTGTTCAGCTCGTACATAAGTCTCTTCTCAAAAGACTCTGCGCCCTTCCGTAATTTGGCTTTCCACACAACTCTGTCATCAGCTAGTCCCTCCCATGTGCTGGGATCTATAGAAAAGTTTTCATTGAGGTTTTGCAGACATCTTTATATCTGAGCAGTGGTCTACCCTGGTGCCTCTTTCCTCCGAAAGTTCACAGAACAACATTTGTTTTGGTATGCGATAAGTTTCATTCTTCTCACATGTCCCAACCATCTTAGTCGTCTACTGCTGAGCATGCCCATGATGGAAGGCAGATTTGCACGTTGTAGTACTTCAGTATTGGTTATCTTGTCGTACCACCTGATGTTCATAATCTTGCGGAGACATCGAAGGTGAAAGATGTTAAGTCTCCTCTCGTGTCTTGAGTAGGCTGTCCATGTTTCTGAGCCTTATAGTAAAGAACTAATTACACAGGCTCGATATATTTGAGTCTTCGTCTGCAATGTCAATTTTTGTTGTCCCACGCTCGCTTTGATAGTTTGCCGAATGTAGTAGCGGCACTCCTTATACGAGCGTTGATTTCTTCGTCAAGAGAAAGGCTGGCAGTGACCGTGGACCCAAGATAGCAGAATTTTTGCACTGGTGTTAGATGGTCGCCATTTAAAGTGATGTTTGATGTCTTACCTCCTGACATAATACAACTGTTTTGGAGACACTTATTGTCAGAGAAAAGAGGTCGCATGCCTTTGACAAATTATTAATTAGACTTTGCAGTGTGGTCTCACTGTGGGCGACTAAGGCAGCATCGTCAGCGAAATGGAGGTCCTGGAGAAGAATTTCCGTCGTTTTTGTCTTGGCTCTTAAGCGAGCCAAGTTAAACAGTGAACCATCAGATCTAGTGCGGATGAAAACATCACCATCAGCGTCCCCTAAGGCGTGGTTCAAAAGGACTGCAAAGAAGATACCAAAGAGAGTGGGGGCAAGGACACAGCCCTGCTTGACTCAACTCTTAACCTCGAAACTATCAGATGTGCTGCCATCGAACTGTATGCTGGCTTTCATGCCCTCATGGAAGGAAACAATCAATTGGAGCAACTTTGGGGACAACCAATATACTTCAATATTTTATAAAGACTTGGCCTGCTGACTGTGTCGAATGCCTTAGTCAAATCCACGAAAGCAATACATAGAGGCTTGCTCTGCTCTCTGCACTTCTCTGGTAGCTGTCGAAGGGTAAATATCATGTCAGTTGTTGACCGTCTAGCTCTGAATCCACATTGTGACTCTGGAAGAACACGCTCCGCCAGTTTCTGTAGTCGTTTTGAAAGGACTAGTGCAAAAGCTTTGCCTGTTACGCTTAGAAGGAAATGCCTCTGTAGTTGTTACAATCCCCCTTATCCCCTTTGTTTTTATAGAGTGTCACTATCTTTGCATCCCTCATGTCCTGAGGAAGTGTTCTCTCTCTCCAGCACTGAATAAGGAGATTGTAGAGGTGGGGCAGCAGGACATCCCTATTGTATTTGAGGATTTCTGCAGGAATGTTGTCTAGTCCTGATGCCTTGCCATTTGAACATACCAAATAACATACAATCAAAACAAAAATCATTGTTTCCAATTAGTGGTCGAAAAAATTGTTCTCTTCCCCCACCAAAAAACCCAAAAAACCACATACAAAAACAAATATTTACTTTGAACGGAACAAATATTTACTTGTGAACGGAACAAATATTTACTTGTGAACTGGAAATGTAAAACTACTAACAGGATACGAAACAATATTAATTTAAGTATATGTGACAGTCTTTGATTAAATCATATTCGGAAAAGTTGGGTATTGTATTTCTGTTTTCTTCAAAAGTTGCTTTCTTTCTGTATGATCAAATGAAGTTTCGTTATTCTGTTTAAGGTAATAAAAACACACATTTGTTTTAAAAGGTGGTATATGTTTGTGTGATCACGTTTAACATAATTGCTTTGTAGATGTCTACTTTGCTCGTTATGCATGGAGTTATTTGCTTGTTTAAGGGTTTCTAAAGATAAAGATATTGTTTTTTGTTTTTGTCCGATCCAGAAGCACTTGAGCTTTCAGCTCTTCGACTCGGTGCCATGGACATCGTAACCCTTCGGTTCGGAGCTACAAACACCGTAAATCTGGAGAACCTGTTGCTTTTCTGCCAGCCTGCGGAATTGAACCGCACCCACAGGGAGCTTATCACCTGTCGTCCAGCGCGCGACGAACACGCTGGGCAGGCAGTCAAAGATATTGTTTTAAAACACTGACAAAAAATACTGACAAAAACAGGCGATATTCTATAGCTTGTACATAATCTTCATATTTGAGGTGTTTATACATATTTTTGTTTACTGTTGAGTAATTTTCTTCCTTTCCAAGTTTAATACATTGTGGCTGTAATCATGGTAAAGTACCAACCATAGTAAAACGCTGGATAACCCCCCTACCCAGCGTATTCGCAGCGTGTTGAACGACGGGTGACAAGCTCCCAGTGAGTGCGGGTTCAATTCCGTGGGCTGGCAGAAAAGCCACGGGTTCTCCAGATGTACCATCTACTAAAGCTCTCCTTTAATACTTCTAATGATAATTAGAAACAACTATGCTAAGAAACTATCAAGATTTGTCTTTGCTGTCAGTTTATATGCGATGCACAACGTTCGACACATTTAGTATGAGGTAAGAACATATTCTCAACCTAAATAAATGTTTGGTATGACGCCCGTGTGGCGCCGGGGCCCATAAGAGAAGCAAAGAATAGTACCACTGTGACCTACAATGCATGTCGTAAGAGGCGAATGATGTTAGGGAATGCTACCCTAGTAAATACAAAGCAGCAACCTAAAGAAATGTTTAGTATGAGATAAGAACATATTCTCAACCTAACTTAAATATGAAATTTAGAAAAAAAAATAGTTTATTTGCGATAGTACGAGATAAGCTGATAATCGAGATAAGCTGATAAGCGAGATAAGTTGATAAGCGAGATAAGCTGATAAGCGCAGCGTTTTGTTAACCTACCTGAAACAGTATGACAACATTTAGAACCAATTATAAATCAAATGTATATTTGTACTCACCTACAATCTTGAGTACTTTGACGACTTGTGTTGAATGATGAGTGATGGCTCAACACTGGACTGATGGAATGAAGCAAAAACAAGCACATTACAAAACTACAAAACTCATGACAATCCAAGTCATGACAAAGCAAGTCATGGCAAAGCAAGTCATGGCAAAGCAAGTCATGGCAATAACAATTACCTGGTTGAAAGTTATAGAATCAACTGTTACTGTATAACGTATACCAAGAGTGTAGGCAGGCCTTCATTACAACTAGATTTCTATAAGAACGCATTAACAATTATTGATCTCATCCGAGCAACATGTGTTCGAGTTATATCCAATCCATATCAATTGGGGATACTGTATCTATACATATGCATATATATATATATATATGTGTTAGGGCGTGTGCATGCGTTGTTTACGGTGACTAATACCAGTTGGAACAAGGTGACTAATAATCAGTTGTACAAGGTGATCAATAACAGCTGTACAAGGCAACCAATAACAGATATACAAGGCATTCAATAACAGATATACAAG
Source organism: Arion vulgaris (assembly GCA_020796225.1). NCBI lineage: Eukaryota > Metazoa > Mollusca > Gastropoda > Stylommatophora > Arionidae > Arion > Arion vulgaris. Next base: position 30,922,478 of record CM036756.1, read on the forward strand.
GATACCAATAACAGATATACAAGGCAACCAATAACAGATATACAAGACAACCAATAACAGATATATAAGACAACCAATAACAGATATACAAGGCATTCAATAACAGCTGTTCAAGGCAACCAATAACAGATATACAAGACAACCAATAACAGATATACAAGGATACCAATAACAGATATACAAGGCAACCAATAACAGATATACAAGGATACCAATAACAGATATACAAGGCAACCAATAACAGATATACAAGACAACCAATAACATATATACAAGACAACCAATAACAGATATACAAGACAACCAATAACAGATATACAAAGCAACCAATAACAGATATACAAGGCAACCAATAACAGATATACAAGGCAACCAATAACAGATATACAAGGCAACCAATAACAGATATACAAGGCAACCAATAACAGATATACAAGACAACCAATAACAGATATACAAAGCAACTAATAATAGATATACAAGGCAACCAATAACAGATATACAA